>JAPXFQ010000628.1:1250000-2000000 GCA_028564705.1 Apricaphanius iberus
TAACTTTGATGTTGGAGCATTTTTTGTCGCAGATAGAGACGTTACGGCACTTAAAAGTCTGTTTTCATCCATCCACACGCCGATACGGAAAACAGAGAAAACGCAGTTCTCCACTTTGGCCAGAGTTTTTTTTTTTAAGATTCGTTTTTTGTGCCGAAAATCTGCCTTTACGTGTGGATGACAGGCCAAACCGTAAAAAATATCTCCGTTTTGTGTACGCGTGCACAAGGCTCTCTTGCGCTGGAGCATGAATAAGTTTACTACTTAAATAGATGAAAGCTAAACATCCCATGTAGTCAAACAGCATCATGTACAGTATTAAAATTAGTGAACATTAACGTATACAGGTTTAGGTTACGTTACATGGATGTTTTCTTATGCTGGATCATTGAGCTCGTACTGCTGTGGTACGGCCAGGTCTACTTTGCAGTATTTACACTGTACTTTGTTCTCTTCTTTGTTTAGAATATAGCGATCCCAAACTATACACATTTTCTGCCGTTTATGGGAATCTTTACTCCAATGCTACCAACTACATTCAAACTGTATCACGCGCTACTGTTGTGCTTTGCACAGGTGCGAACAAAACAACGGTCCGTGTGGAACAATCAGATCTCTGCGCGTATAGTGCATAGGAATTTAACGAGAGCAATTTTTGGAATCGAGTAAGTCGAGTCACTCGACAAATCGCTGCAGCCCTAGCCTTGGACTTGTTCTTTCCATTGAGCTGGCACCTTAAGACACTCATTGGAGGTATTTGGCTGTTGCTGCTTCCCTCGTGGCCTGTTCGAGGTTGCCATTTTTTGCCTCTGGTATTCCCAGGTATTTGTAACTGTTCTCAAAGTCTGCTATTGTTCCCTGTGAGACTGAGACCCCTTCAGTGTGGACTACCTTGCCTCGCTTTGTAACCATCCCACTACATTTGTCAAGGCCGAATGACATCCTAATGTCAATGCAGTAGATCCTTGCGTTGTGGTTCAGGGAATCAATGTCTCGTTCGTTCTTAGCATACAGCATGATGTCATCCATGTGGAGGACGTGGCTGATCGTAGCCCATTCTTGAGGCGGTATCCATAGCAAGTCTTGTTGATTATTTGGCTGGGGGTTCAGACCTATGCAGAACAGCAGTGGGGACAGAGCATCACCTTGGTATATTCCACATTTGATGTACACTTGTACAAGTGGCTTGCTATTAGCCTCAGTGGTGGTTCTCCACAGTTTCCAATGAATGCTCTAAGAGTCCTGTTGATGTACAGCTTCAAGCATTCATTGATCCATGTGTGGGGCATCGAGTCATAGGCTTTCTTGTAATCAATCCAAGCAGTGCACGGGTTGGTCTTTCGGGACTTCTCTGGTATCTCCATCAATGCCCTTCGGTGTTTTGCTCATGTGTTGATCCACGTGCCTGCTTATCTTATGATGCCCAACATGAGCTTCCATGTTATTGGCTGATAGTTGGATGGGACTGCACCTTTGGTTGGATCCTTCAGGATTAGGATTGTTCGCCCTTCGGTTAGCCTTCTTGAGTACTTTGGGTATGGGCATCTGGGTCTACCTCTATGTTTCAATGAACTTCTCTGAGTCTCTGTCAATTTGCTCACTTTTCTCTGACCTGCCTTGATCTTGGCCTTCAAAATTCTTTTTCATGGTGGGTATTGTTTCTCATGGCTCCTATGGTTGCCCTTATTGCCAGTCATTTCTAGGATCACTGCTGCTTAAGTGTATATCAACTCATTGGTTTCAGTGATTGATTTGGTAGGTATTGCTCTCAATGCTGCATTCAGTTTTCAGGAGACTTTCCGAGGGTACTTCACTTAGCTGTTGTAATTGCCGTTGGGGTTATCTAGTGCTCATTCCCGCAATGATTTTATCTTTTAGGTCAGCCGCTTCCTCACTCAGTGCAATTGTTTCACTCATTCGGGGTCCATTCCTTATCTCTTGTTTGGGGAGTTGGTATAATTTCCCCTCTGACCTAGCGTCCTGACTCCTCCTTGCTGTAACATTTGTGTTGTATCTCGTTGATCTCAGGCTGTGATAGCAGTTTCTGTTTGTGGATGTCAGAACACTCAGGTACTGTGACTATGGGTTCGAAGTAACCATTCAGCCCAAATTCTTTTTGTGTAACCCCTCTTACTAGGGTTACTTGAATAGTAGCATTCTAATAGAGCCTTCCCTGGTTCTCGCATCTCGTCCAGCTCCGCCTTGTTCTTGTAGCCCATTTTTCATCAAGGTTCCCTTGTTCCCAAGCACCTGACGCAGACCTCGTTTGGCCGGGCGACGTCCGAGCCGGCATCTCATGTATTTCATTGTCACTCATCATAGCATTATGATAGGCAGTAGCGTCAAGGCCCCCTCCAAGGACCCACACTGGATGCTGTTCATAGCTCATTGCCCCAGGCGGGAATTGAACCTGGGTCTCCTATTTGCCAGTCTGTTGTCTTAACCATAAACACAGATTTAAACAGTTAATATGCATCTAGATGTGCTTTCCAACATATATTCAAAGGACATCATAGCATACAGACACCCTGACTAGTTTCATAGACTGCAGGCACCAACTTAAAAAAAGTATGGGCAGTATACCGAAAATTTACCGATACTGGAATTTATGACTGTATTATCCCCGTACAGGTAAATTCAATATTTAAAAAATTAAAATAAATGTTTTAGTTTAAACGTGTTAATGCTCCTTTAAGAAATGAGCGTTACCTTGAGTCAC
This sequence comes from Apricaphanius iberus, assembly GCA_028564705.1. NCBI lineage: Eukaryota > Metazoa > Chordata > Actinopteri > Cyprinodontiformes > Aphaniidae > Apricaphanius > Apricaphanius iberus. Next base: position 1,252,720 of record JAPXFQ010000628.1, read on the forward strand.
AAGACTATGGAAACAGGGCTGCCAGAGCAGCAACTACGTCCCTATATTTAACGAGTGTTTACTCTGCCTTTACACCGAATGCATAAGCAGCATGTTACAGAAGCACTACGTTTCATTCGCGTGTTCTGCTGCTTGGCCCTTTCCACCGGGGGCGTATGAGGCACGTAGCCACAGGGAAGCAGCTGTCACCGAGTACATAGTAGTTTAATTATTAAAACTTCAAGGCCCATTTATTTTAGCTTGCTTAAAGTGATAGTCTGGATCTCTAAATGAATTACAAATTTTAAGAATTGTATTAAATTGACCTCCTGGCCTTAAATGTTGATATAAAATAAGTCGTTACGGGTAAGTCCCGCCTTCCTGTATCTCAGCTATGGCTCAGAAGCCACGGTGCCGTCCACCTGAACCAATCAAGTGATGCCAAGGGCTGTCAATCATCACGAACGCTGTGTGCTCATAACTATGCGCATACTCAGTTTTCCGTTTACTCGGAGCCTCCGAATCAACGCTCCGCCATTAGTCCCGAGCGCAGCCATGGATCAACGCTCAGCTCAAGAGCAGAAGATACCGATTTCAAACCAAAAAGCATCCTCACCTCCGATAACTCCATTGTTGCTTTCTCTCTCTCCTCCGCACGTCTTGGCCCATTGACCTGGCGCGTGCACGGAAAAGTAGGCGTGGCTTCAAGACCAATCAGAAAGGGAAGGGGAAGGGAGCTTGGGTCGTTTTTTTTCAAATCATGTCCCTCTCTCTCTTTTTTCTTACAAAGTCCAGACTATCACTTTAACTGAAAAGGGTGCATATAGAATGGGATAAAAAAAATCACGTTAATAAGTAGCATAAACTCACCATCTTGCCCCAAAACAGCAGATACATCATTCCACGCTTTATCCTTCTTGACATTGTCTTTATAAAAAGTGTGACTGGGGTTAAACAGGACTGAGTGCCTCTCCACTTCAATGATCAACCGTTCCTCGTCCATGATGACGTACGGCTCCTGTAGCGTACGTCCTTACACGTCCTGTGGAAAGGAGGGGTTAGACTAATCTAGTGACTGTTTTTTTTTTTTTTATGTGGCTTGTGACAAATATATTTTTATGGTGTGGTGGTAGTTGTTGTCACTTACCGTTATCGAAGTGAGATGCTCGATATACTGCGATATTGATTTTAGCTTGTATCGCCCAGCCCTACCGTGGGTTTGTCTTTTCTGTTTTCTTATCAGTTGCCCATGGGTGTTGCTTCTTCAGATCATCAATGTGCTCATCTGGAAGTACTACTTCACTTTAGACCAGTTTAGACCAACTAGTCTGACTTATGAAAAAAGAGCTAAAGTGAAACCTAAAACAGCCAACGCATTGGTTTAGATTAATAAAAACTACCAGTTTTCATGTAACCACATCTTGGTTTGAATTTCTATTTTTAGCTTATTCTCTATTCCTCCTCTGTATTACTTCTTTGCCTCCCCAACCCTCTTCCTTCTCCTCCTCCATCCCATTAGCTGATTAGCTTGGTATCATCATGAGTGCTGTGGAAGATTGCCAGGGATGGACGTCCAATCGAGCCATTTGCTTTTCCCTCCCATTACCCCCCCCCCCCCCCCAAACCGTATTATATCGATACTCTTCTTTCATTCCTGACTTGTTCCCTCCATTGCAATGTTTTCATCCTTCACCTTCTCTCTTCTCACAGGAGAGTTGACCTTGTAGGAAGACCCTTTAATAAAGATTGGCCTGCTCTGTCTCTGTTGTAGGCTGATTCATCTCTCGGCCAAAAGATGTGCCATATTTTAACCAAAAAGTGTAGTCCACATGTTAAATGGGGGAGCAGAGTAAATTGGCGAAGGAGCAGGCCTGACAGCGACATATTTCTTCCTGGCAGCCTTTAATGAACAACATTTGATTCACAGAGGCACTTAAAAAGTGGACTGGCCCTCTTTGGAGTCGAAGCGTGTTTTATAAAATAGATTTAATGTGGAAGTGATATATATATATATATATATATCTTAATATTTATTTTTTTCTTTTAACAAAATGTTTAAAAGCATTATAAGACAAATTCTGACAGAAGGAGCCAGTTAACCGTAGAAAACCTGCCTTTCAAAGCAATCTGAATCTGTGTGACGAACAGACGTGGGACCGCAAAGAGTAGAGAAACCTCTTGGAGCTGAAAGCGAGATGGAGAATAAAATTGAGGCTACATTAGACCGGCAAAAATAAATTCATTTTGCTGGATCAAAGATGATGGCAGGTGAATGGTCTAAGCAGACAGAGGCAAACCCTGCATTTAAGACCTGTCCTGCCACTCCCCTTTCAGGAAATGTACCAGGCAGTGTCCTGCTGTCACCACAATTCAATTTCCATCTATAAATAACCTCTCTTGTAACGGACTCGCTGGCATGACGTTAAGTGATTGCAGAGATTCAGGAACCACACCTTTTTGTCTGGGATGGCTTTAGCAGGAGCTTGTTGCGGCTGAGGTTTACTGAGGTGTCTTTAATGAGGACACAGCAGCCAGTGTAATAAAGTAAAAGCCTCTAGAAGTATAAGTTGGCTTAAGTTTTGGGGCTTTTAATTCCTGCTGTGAAGCCAAAAGATTTTCCAGACTGATTATGCTCTTCCATCAAGCACTGAAGGTGTTTGAATTTGATAGTGATCCACTTTGCCATTTAGAGTGATGGTCCAATATGTCATTAAATGCTGGAACTGTACATACATTTCTTTTATTTCGGGCAACATTCCACTTTAAACTGTATGACTCTGGTCAGCTGTTTTAGGGTATCCTTCTGCAAGCTTCCGACAATACGGTGTTTGCAATCACGTCACAAAAAGCATCCACTGCCCATCTTGTAAGGCAAACAACACGTGAAACCATGGTGACATATGCACTAATAGCAAAAAAAAACAGCATTAAAAGCTATTTTACAGAATATTGGGTGGTTTTTGAAAAAGAAAAATGACATTAAGTAAACAGACCAGAGTCATACTGTGGAGTGAACTCTGAGGCCATCAAATGTTTTATACAGAAATGCTTAGAATTTCAAAATGTCAGTGAAGAACAAAAAGACAGTGTAGGTCTAGTTAAGGTAAGAAATATGTCAGTTGATAACCTGAAAGAATTCACTGCTATTCTTACTGGCAGAGTAAGAATTCACTCTTGTTTTATTTGTTTAATATAAAGTAAAAAGTTCTTCTGACCATCAGTTTGAAAACCTTCAAGTCTTCTCTAAGCAATACTGCAGTAAGCCTACATCAACCGATATTCAGTCTGCTTAACATGATAAAGCTGTCTGTTTTACTCTTAATTTTAGTAATATTCATGTGCATGTTTGACTTTTAAACTTTTTTTTTTATTTAAAAACTAAAGGGTCAATACAATTTTATGATTTATTGATAGATTTACCACAAGCTGGGCAGGTGATTTATAAAAAGCCATAAATAATTCTTCCTTCCAGACATATGACGGTAATAGATACTAACCTGATTTGTAATAATACAAACTGACAAGAACTGTGTGTTACGTTAAATCACATACATTTCTCCATGCTATTTTGACACCCAGGCCGTCTTCATCTTGACAATTTCTCTATTTACTCACCCTAATAATTCTAAGATGTTTCATTTGATCTCTTTGTCTCTAAGTCACACAGGTTGTCTGGTTATTGCTCTATTCTGTATGTTCTCCAGAGCGGGGGACAGGACGTTAGCTTACATACTGTTGATAACACCCTATAGTTTGCTGGAATTTTCCTCCCTAAAGAACTGCTTTTTGGTCTGCTAGCTGATCTGCTCCCTAATTTCCATGAAATTCAGATGAGTTTTTTTTTAAGGCCATTCCAAAACATTGACTTTGTTGACCTAAAAAATGAATACCCGAAATGCCAGATAATGACAGAAAATTGTTGTCTTTTGACATATATTGTATGTAATAATCTGGTTTTAAGTCTTAAGTTAACTTTTTGGAGCAAAATCTATAAAGAAATTATCTTTGTAAATACGGTAGACAGTAAATGAGGTGAGAGTCTTTTAAAATGTTCTTTAAGTAAAATTTTGTCAGAAAATAAGATGCAATATAAAAAGCCTACATTTGTTAGGCTTTGAAATTAGTATCTACAACAATCCTCGTTTTGGCATTGAAACAACGGCAGAACTAGATTTTAATTCAACATCTGTTTATCACTATCTCATTCCTTAATGCTGAGTGGTCTCTCTTTTAGATTCGGCGTGTTTGAGTTCCTCAGTAACCGTGTGAAGGATGAAAATGGTCGACTGGACAGTACCAGAGGCCTGCTTTGTGGGCTTGGAGCGGGTGTCATGGAGGCTGTTCTGGTGGTTTGTCCAATGGAAACCATTAAGGTATTAACTGATTAACTTTCTTTGTTTGCTGAACACATCCAATAATTGGTTACATGAATAAGCTGCTGTTTTTCTACTATGTTAGCTTTTGCTAGGTAAAACTGTCAGAGGTAACAAAAGTATATCAAAAAAATGTCATTGCCCTGAACTCAAATATGTTTGAGATGTATTTGATGGTGTCGTTCAGCCTGCAGTGAATCCCAGGTAAACCGGTCTGTGAAAAAGACAAAACAAACATTAATGCAGCTTTCACATCCTCAAGTGTGTATTTTCTCTGTAAAGTAGCATTTGCTATCCTGTGTGTTCCTTTTCTGTTATCTCCCAAGGTTAAATTCATTCATGACCAGACCTCAGCCAACCCCAAGTACAAGGGCTTCTTCCAGGGAGTCAGAGAGATCATCAGGTCACAAGGTAAAGATACAGTTTTGCATGAGTCACCTGACATCTGCTGGACAGGCAGGGGATAGCAGCTGGAAAAAAAAAAAGATTTCCTTTTTTTAAATAATTTTTACTTTGAATAACTGAGGAAAGCTTATCGATGTTGGGTTCTATCTTCCTGTCTGAACAGGACTTAGAGGGACATATCAGGGACTGACTGCGACGGTCCTCAAACAAGGGTCCAACCAGGCAATTAGGTTCTTTGTAATGACATCTCTAAAGAACTGGTACAAAGGTCAGTGTGCACAAGGACTTGTTCTGTTTGTGTTTGTTTAATTTGATTAATAGAAGTAAACTCTGAGAGGAATTCTATGCCTTGTAAAAGTATTAATACCCCTTGAACAGTTTCCTAGTTTTTCATCCAACCACAAACCCCAGTGTTTTAATAGGATTTTAGACCAACAGAAAAATAAGTGGATGGAAAATTATACATGGTTTAAATGGTTATATATAGAGCTCTGTTCAATCCATGCTTTCAACATGAAAAAAATATGGTATAAGTGCAAACCTACCAAGATATGACCATCAACATAAACTGATGAAACAGCAAAGAGAGCATAAATCAGAGAAGCCAAGAGAACAGTAACTAAAGGAGCTGCAGAGATCTACAGCTCAGATGGTTGCATCTGTCAACAGAATAGGTATTAACCATAAAAAAATCCTTTATTGAGTAATAAATTAATTGTTGAAGGAAAGTAGTGACATGTCTGAGTTGTATTTTTTGCGACGGCCATTTTGTGGACAGAGCAAACATGGCCAACATAGAAAAATACATAAGACCTATTAAAACTAAGACTGCACATCTATGGCAGAGGAAGGCAAGCCAGACTTTTGGCCAGATCTATAATAGAATGGTTTAAATCAGTGGTGTCAGATTCCAGTACACAAGGATTGGTGTCCAGAACATTTTAAACATGTCCATACTCCAAAACAGCAGAGCTGAATTACTTCCTGCAAAGATCTGGTAAGGAAACGTCATTTATTTCAGGTTAACTGAACAAAGCTCTAATGCATTCAGGATACTGGCCCTTGAGGAAAAACTGTGGACATAACTAGTTTAGATAAAAGCAAATTGAGCTGTTAGAATGTCCAAGTTTAGACCAAAATCTAGCTAAGGAAATTGAAAATTGATCTTCATGGATGTTTTCAATTTAAACTGAAAGAGGTTGAACTACCGGTACTTAGCAAAGAGGTTTTTATCTCTAGAAGTGCATAGTTAGTGGGAACACCTTTTTGGAAAAAAAGTATTGGTGTACCTTGACTTAAATATTTTGAATCTATATATAATTTTCCTTTCACTCAACAGTTGGTCTGTCACAAAATTATATTAAAATAGATTGAGATGTATGATTTTACATGCCAGAATTTGAAAAAAGTTAATCTGGTGTGGATCCTTTTGCAGGACACTGTTAATAGATTGGTCAAATATGTTTCTGTTAATTTAAAGATCAAGTAGTATAAACATTAGAGTTCAGAGTCTTCTTTCAGTATATATTTTGGAAATATTTTGGATTTAAGACACACCTAAATCCTGAGATTCAGAACATCTTTAAAGTGTTCCCGGGATATTGCCTTATTGACTCTAACCTAAAGTAACACTTTCTCACTTTTTCTATCAACAGGTGATGACCAAAACAAAGCTATCAATCCCATCATTACTGGAGGTTTTGGCGCTATAGCAGGGGCAGTCAGTGTATTTGGAAACACTCCCTTAGATGTCATCAAGACAAGGATGCAGGTACACAAAATGGCGGCAACACACAAGAGAAACAAATTTGTGCTTTTTGTCTGCTTCAAATCCAACTTGCAAAACTCTTACAAATGATATTTATGAGATGTAATCTTTTTATTTTTGAAGGGTCTGGAAGCTCATAAATATAAAAGCACACTGGACTGTGCTTTGAAGATCCTCAAATATGAAGGCCTGGCAGCGTGAGTTGGTCCCACTCATCTGTTGATTTATTAAAGTTTATCATGCTTATTTTTAATCTTCTGGTACTTCAGCTCAGGGCAAAAATACCATAGAGAACCATGACATGTGAATTTATCATTAATTTTGATTAAAGCCCTAATTTATCTGACCGATCAGAGGAATCCACTTCAATACATAGTCCTTGTATTTACATAAAAAAAATAAAATAAATGTAGAGAAAGTAATTTCAGTCATTCACCGGCACAGGTCAACTTCTGTCTCTCTGGTGATATTGATGTTAAATATGTTAAATAACCCAACTTAAACAAACAACACCAGAGATACGGAGCCCAGCAGGGGTCAGATGCAGAAATAACTTTCAGAAGTAAGAATCCGTAAACCCGACTTATTAAACCGTGCGCACGGATTTAGAGTCCTTCAGGAAAATCATTGACTCAAAGATTTTAGGTGGGGACATGTCCCCGGCAATATTTATAAATAAAAGTTTTGTCCCCACCTCTAAAATACCGAAAGAGGATTTTTTAAAAAGTGCATCCACTTGTGCTCCCAGCAAAATTTTCATATAATCAGTATCCGAACTGACTGGTACTCAACTATCTAATATAGTTTCTCTATGTATGAATCCTGGAGTTTTCTTTGCAGAGATTGATGTTACATTCAATAAAGACTCTCATTCAAAAGTGGGTACAGTTTTAACAGGTAACTGATTAACTCATATCTCTTTAATGCAACGTGTTCTAATTATGCTGCACCACCTGTTCCATCCATCTATGCACAGATGGCGCAAACCTGTGTCTGTATCCCAGGGGGCGAGGGGGGCATACACAGTACGATTTTTGGCCCATTTCCACAATATTTGAAATCGGTTTATCTTCAAAGCCACATAAAAATGAATATTGCATTTGTTGTACACTGTCTTTTACTTTGAAATGAAACCTGGTCATCAGTGAGTTTAAGCTTAGTCGTCTTATTTACGTCTTATTAAAGTTAAAGGAATAATGCTTTTTATCCAGTTTATTGCCTGGGAAAGGTCATGCACATTGCCCAAATCCTTTAGCGCGGTTTAATAAACTGAGGGTCCGAAGTATTTATCTGAGGATACGGATTAATGAGCCGATGCTATGGATTCCGAATTCGTATGCTATTCTGTCTTGAACCCCTTTTCATTAGCCCTCAATCCAACACCAAACTCTCCTTATGTGACTGTTTGCCAACTTTGCTACAAGTTAGCTAAGCATCTCCTCTAAAACCCTACAGATACCTCCATAGTTGCTAGAACTCCCGGTTAATCCGTGTAAATATATATATATATATATAATTCCATATCTATTAAACTGGATTAAAAAAAAAACAAAAAAAAAAAAACATTTTAGTTATGGTTGGCCCAGTTAAAGGAACTCCAGACAATAGTTTAAAATTATAGATGTATATAGTAGAGTATATCGTTTTTTATCACTATTTTACTGTTTTAGGTCAATCAGTTTTTAGAAACATTTAATATTTGGGTTATAAAAAATTGAAATGTCCAAGGGTTGATATCGGAGCAAGGTGTTCATTTCCTATTAATACAGAGCGACAAACTCTAAGTAAGCTAAATAAGATTTTTTTTTAATGTGTTAATTGGTGAAAACAAAAGAAAAATCCCGAATCAGTGCAAATAAATCCCTTTCTTTTGCCCATTTGTCTTAAACGTGATCAAATCTAGATCAGTATTCTAATCGCTAGTTAACACTTCATTAGCCAGTAATAGTCCAACGTCAGAGGTAATCATTTTGAAATCCAGGCTGGAAACTGCTTCTCTTTGAATCTTATTGGACAAATATTTTGAACTCCCATCTCACATTCTTTCTACCATCACAAAGAAGCTATTAACACAAAGGGCTTCTTTGTGTAAAGGGCCCCTGTTCATGGACCCTATTTACCCCTTTGGTGACCCTGGCTAGGTTCTGGTGATCAGTTTTGAATTTGACCTCTTTTAGTTTCCAATTTTTGCTACTAAAACTTTATAAATCAACTACAAGCCTTATTTTATAATGGCAGATTATGAACAACCTAGATATATTTTGTAGAGTTTACCTTCTCATATGAAGAAAATATGCTTGAGGATTAAACAATATAGATTACGTAAATATTAAGATAACTGTGAATGGGTAAAAATGTTAATTTGGCTTCTTTCTGACTTTGTCGGTCTATAGTTTCTACAAAGGGACAGTTCCCCGACTCGGCCGTGTGTGTCTGGATGTAGCCATTGTTTTCATCATCTACGAGGAGGTCGTGAAGGTCCTGAATACAGTCTGGAAGACTGAATAAACTGAAGGATGTGCAGAGAAGATGGCACAGATCTAAGTTTACCAGGGGTCTTCTGTATCATGAAACCAACTTAGAACAGATTGGAGTGGAAAGCTGAACTTAGATCTGTGTTATACAGTGACTTCTTAGTCAAAGTGTTGATAAACAGCTGCTCCGGAGAAAAGCCTGAATCGATGCTAACATCTGAACACCAGGAGGTAAACCAGAGCTTTTATGCTCCACATCAAGACTCATACCTGACAAAGTAAAGAAAATGTGTCTTTTGTGGGTTATAAAGCTTATTAAGATAGTTAAACCACTGTGAAAAAGCTGCTTTTTTGCATTAAGACTTATTTTTAGATACAACATCAACAGCATTTCTTTATGTATCTGCTTAATTTTCTTCAGAACCCGTTAATATATTGAACATAATCTGTAATTGCTCATATCTGTTTAATGATGTTTACTACAAGAATTTAGAGGTTCTTCTTGATTTTGAGTTAGACATGTTTTGGTCATTTCTGAGACATGCATACACACTCATATGATGACCTTAACTTAATGTCATTTTACACGTAGACCACATCAGTTATTTTTATATAGTGTAGCATAGCATATTATCTTTTTAAAAGAATCACAGAATAATTTAATATATTAATTTTGTGCCAAATCTGAAAAATATTACATAATAAAGATTTACTGGCAGTTAAAAAAAAGATTCCAATAATTATAGAGAAAGGACACATATTAAAGTTGATATTTTTATTTTTATTATGAAGCTAAACATGTTTATATTAAGCTAAGTGTTAAATTTAATCAACATTATATGCTGTCAATGAGTGCCAAATATTTTAAATGTGTCATGGATTTCTGTTTTAAAGTGCTAATAAGATGTTTTTGAGATTATTTACCTGGGCTTCACTGTGAATTAGCTTAATTATGCCTCTCCATTCATTGTTATCATTTTAATACTGGATCCCAGCAATAGTCATCATCCCTCCTTCCAAATATTGGCACCTCTGGAAAATATATGTACAAAGCCTTCAAATCATTCCTCTTTTATCTCGTAACATTTTATTGCATAATTTTATATTAAAGATTTTTTTAAATAATCCAACGTTTCATTAAAGTGGATTCAGACAGTGGGGAATCAAAACAATACTTTTAAAATCTAAGAAATCTAACTAAGGCATTTTTTTTCATTTTAGCTTTACTTTTTTTTATTTAAAAAACATTCCAGAAAGCCTGGAATTTTTTTTCTTCGAATGCATGACTTTTTGTAAATTTGAAAACTGAGAAAAGATAACAAGACATTCAATCTCTGAATTTTTGTGCTAATCTTTATAAATCTGTAAATGGCAATACGGCTAAGAAAAAAGCAATAGTTAATGCCTTTTAAAAGACTGATTATTAGATAAAGAGCTGAGGCAAATGGTACTGGATGAGGATATCTGTTTCTTTTAGGGTTTTATACATATTTTTACTAGAGGTGACAGTAATAGTGGATGAATATGCCTTCTATCTCAACCAGATATTAACTCTCTATTAAATGTATTGCCTAAATCAGTGGGCCATAAAATAATCCAATGGTACTCTTAGAGTTGAAGGAAAACTAACCTTCTGCATTATAGACTCTCACTTATTCGGACCTTTTGACATTTGTTAGATCTATATACCAATGAGGAGGGGGCTCTGAAGAAGAGATTGCCTCATTTGCCTCAAAAAGAAGTTTAGATTTTTTTAAATCATTATCCTGACAAGTTCACTTTAAAGGTCGATGTTCATTCAGGTTCTAATTCTCACCTGTGCCTTTTGCTGATGTGTTTGTTGGTAAATGCTTTGTCTCAGGTACCTTCATCAGTTATCTTGTTTAACTTGGTCTTAAATCTTAGATGCGTGTGGTACCCTTTATTAGTGATGTGCAAAGACTGCTGTAACCGTAATGATTCTACTTAAGTGGAAATTTAATTTCCTCTTTTATCAAAGTAAATCTTAATTTCTCTATTGAACTTGATGCAGTGGTTGCACTCTGTATGGGTAACTGTTTTCTTCAGCAAAATGTTATTCTCAGACTATATCAATATGTTCCAGGAGTTGTATGTGTAGGTGTGTTTAGGCTTTGAGGGTTGCTAAGATGATGTTTGTGCAATAAATGTTGCCCCTTCTTTTTGTCTGTACTGAATGTGAAGTCCTGGATGATATAAGGATTTTCAGTTATTAAAAGAAGCATCTGAAATGTGAAACTTATGCAGACTGGTTGGTGTTCTTAACCCTCATTCAGCTTGTTTGTTGTTCTACAATTCTGGTTTAAAAATAATGAAACAGGAAGTTATTCTTTCAAGTTTGGGCTATCGTAATCGTTACTTAACCCTCCATCACTACTTGTCGCTCACAAACCCTTTTCACGATGTTTAAGTAGAATCTGAGGAGCAATCCAAAGCTCTGCAAAACACATGTTGGTGCTCAAAGAAAATCTTTATTTGCATTACAGTATTCAGATTCTTATAATTGCTGACTATTTTTTCTTTGCTCTTTTTCTAAAGTTTTATGAAACTTTTTTTCATTCTGCTTTCTTGATGTTACAATCTCATCTTCACAACAAACTGTGCTTAAACATTTCGTTTTTCTTTCTTCTTTTTAACATTTTTGTTCTTGTTGGAGTTTCTTGTAATCTTTCAAAGTGGCTCCGTACGAATTATTTTATGAGGGCACAGAAAACATGTCCTGGGGTACAAGTCTCTAGAAAATGAAGAGTCCAGATATGAACAGAATAAAAGAAGGTAAGATAATTCAGAACACTAGAGGGTGCTGTAGCTCATGCACACATCCTCTAAACCTCCAACAAACACAACTACCCACATCACTTGTGATATACACTTTCCAGGTCTTAATATAAGAAGATTTAGTTTATTTTGATCATCAATTGCTCCTTATTTTCTTTAAGATGCTTAAGAGTGTACGGCCAGATTACCTCAATGAAAGAAAAAAAAGCACCATGCTGAGCTCCTTTCGTTTTTACCCAACATTTAGGCCAAAAAATATAAAAGATAGAGACTTTATTGATGAATTAATTTGCTAATACCCTCGCTTCTTTCTTTTTCACCTACAGCTAGATGTATGCCAACAATAAACATAGTCATACAAGAAAGTATTGCATTTAGTTTCATGCATCCGTTAAATAAAAATGTGTCAAAATGTATTTTTTAACCCAATATCTTCGTTTTTATTACACAGTGAGACTAACATACTTTAATGAAATTTAATGTTAAGGTTTCCCAAAGAAATTTATACATTCTCAGAGTGATCTATAACTCCCATTTCTGCCCTCCTCCTTTCACTTAGAAGCAGTGGAGTGTAACTAATGTCATTGTTCCATAGGGCTTTCTTTCAGTGGGGTGGTTGCAGTCATTTCCACGGAATGAGCAGACATGATTTTGTCGAGGATATCATGACTTCATACTTTCTGTCTTTTTTGTTTACTCGATCATTTTCTATAAAAGTATGTGTTACTCTGTCCGTGGTGCTGAATCGAATTTCATAATTGGATCTAATGTTGATCGGTGCAGTTTTTGATTTTTTTCCCCTGAGCTTTTTAGATCTAAAATAGAAAACAAAAGTTTAGTTGCATAGTTGTTTCTTATGCTTAGAGCCGTTTCAAATGTATTAAACGTTTTTATTTTGTTCCTCGTTTGGCTGAATTGTGCAAATATTTTAGTTTAGTTTAATTTTGCTTTAGCATTTTTTAGTAAGTTTATTATTTCACTATTGGTCCAAGAGACCATGTAAATCAGTTTTCATTAAATACAATAGAGAGAGAGTAAGAGAGAATGGACCTTGAAGATAGGCTGGCGGCAAGCTTGACAGAAATTTAGCAATATAAGTGAGTCTAAAGGGGCGGTGTCCATCAGACAAACAAGAGAGCTTTTGCGCACAGAGATACAGCTTTACGCAACACTTGACTGTATGTTGTTGGATTGTGGTTTTACGAATCAAATATTCGAAACCAAACATAACTATTGCAACAAGTGTCAGAGTAAAACCTTTTTGAGTGCGAGTACAGAGCAGGTGGCCCCGGAACAGCATACGCCATGAGAGCGCACAGGTGGAGCGCAGGGCGCATGGGGTTCGTCGTTTGCGGGTATTTGGTGTTTTTGTGCAGTGAGTTCGTCCTGATTACTGAAGCCGGCTGCAGTGAGAGGGAGAACCAGCATTGCTGCCCCGGCCGAGACAACGAATGTTTTGAATATACAAGGAGAAAAGTTGTGTGCTACTGCGATAGCTACTGTCAAAAAACCAGAGACTGCTGCGAAGACTACCGACACGTGTGCCAAATATCCGGTGAGTTGATTTTTTTCTTTAAACAATAAACCCCGAGTCTTTTGTGACAATAATGAAACATGGAGCGTTCTTTAAAACTTTCTGATTATTTCAGTCGCGGTTCTTTCATGAGTCATGTACAGGGCGAGCGCCAACCGTATCCCCCCTTCCCTGGAAGAGGGGATATGACATTTGAGACATTAGAAACTAGAAAGATTTATCTGTTTTAAATTTTATTTTTGTTTCATAAAAATGGTATTCAATTAATAAATTTAGAAATGGCATTGTATGGACCCACAAAAACAGATGCAGATACATCTTATCAGCAATGAGGAATTCAGGTGAGGTTTGTCTTTTTATTTTATAGGCAAATTTCAGGTGAATTTACTTAAGAAAACATATAAAAATATTAAAATAGCTCTTTGTGTGTGTTTAATTCACAAATAGCTTTCTTAAATCTCAAATAGTGACAGAGTAGGAAACCATATTTATTGTTGTCCATCCTAGCTTGTTTAAACTCTGAAGCAGATATTATACAGTGCAGCCACAATTTATGTGAAAATAAACAAAAACAACAATAACAGAAACGTGAGTCCATCCATTAATCCAGTGTCTATACCCACTTGTCCATGCTGGGTTATGGGAGTCCTGGTCCCTATCTCCAGAGGTCATTGGGCAAGAAGCGGGGTACACCTTGGAGAGGTCGCTAGTCCATCGTAGTCTATAACGATTAATAAAAATTGTTTCACAAAAAGATTGTGTTGTGGGGAATAAAATTGCAAACTTCTAATTTAGATCATAAAATGAGTAGAAAAGCAATTCATAAACTTTTTCTCATAATATATATATATATTTTATTTAAATCTTTTGCCCTTAAACAGCTTCATATTTATCAATATCCCTGTTATTAGCCACACCGTATAGAATAAATAGAGCTGCATTGAAATAATAGAAAAATTGATTCTGAATCAATTCTGGTACAAATCAAATTGATTCACAAGTTCAAAAATCGTGTTTATTTTTAAAAATAGTTGGCCCTTTTTACAGCTGAAATAGGAAGGAAAAGTCCAGACTATCATTTTAGGTTATGTGTCTGAAAGGGTTAATACAGTTTCTCATGGTGAACTGTTAGTCACCCAGTGTTAAGTTATTGAATTTCAGGCATATAATTAAGATAACAATTCAAAAAAGGTTTTAATAGCACTGACCAATATCTATATCGAACTGGATCAGATTGAATCTAATCGATTCTAACTCTTGAGAATTGGAAGCAAATCGATCTTTAAAATTTGAATTGATACACAGCCTTAGGAATAAAGTGAGTCAACCATTCCCCCCTGACAAAATATACAAATAAGTGAAAGAAAACGCCAGCAGGTGCAACAAATTGATGACTTTTTCTTTATTAGCATTTATGGGATCCTGTAGGCTAGAGGTTGGGCAGTCAGTCATGTTAACAACATTAAAAACCACCATAATCTCATTCCCTGTAGGTAAAAAGTTATCTGACAGTAAGACTGTGAGACATACTATACATAACCGTCTCCATCGTGATGGTTTGTTTTAGGGTAAAAGCCAATGGTAACTTGTGCTGAGAGAGAAGTAGGTTTTGTCTTTGCTGTGTGTGCTTTAAAAGCAAGTTGTCTTCAGGTCTGCTGTGTTGACCCTTAACCTTCACATTAAAGCTTGAAATTGCACAACTTCATGTGTAAAGTGGGTTGAACAATCATAAGAAAGACACAAGTTAAACAAATGATTGGTGAACCTCTACCCTTCCTCAATCATCTCAGATTTTGCTATATATGGACAGATGAAGGAACAGACATCTTGGAGAGGAGACTGCCAAAGATGGTTAGGATTGCAGTAGAGTTTAGTCTGCAGTCAGGAGACAGAGTGTTAAAATGACCCATAAGGAGTAAATGTGAATATTATCTCAAGTGCTCGAAACAAGCACCTGCAGGGTCACAGGAACTCACAAGGTGCTGCAGAGAACCTCTTATTAAAGCACATTTGCTGTCACAGTTCTGTCTCTTTGCTGTAATGTAAGCAGACAGTCTTATAATGAGTCAATTAGATCCAGTAAGCCAAATGATCCTTCATGAAGAATCCTTCAAAAGATCACAATAAGGTCTTCTCAACATTTCTTTGATTGTTAAAACAATCTCTCCAGAAGTATCATCTTTGCTTTTATTTTAACCATAAAGATTTTATTTTGAGGATAATATACACTAAACATAGAGTGCCTTGCAAATACATCCTTACTCCTTGACCTTTACCACACTTTGTTACAACAACAAAACAGTAGCAGTAGAAGAAGAGTATGGTGGGTAACACAAACGAAAGTGGCCGATCACTGCATTTCTTTTTACTGACAGAGCATATTTCACTTTTACTCAGTCTGCTTCACTCCCGCCAGCCTCTGTTTACTGTCTGTGTGTTGCTTAAGGGTCACAGGAAGAAGGTTAACATCAAGGGGTACTTCCAAAAGCTTGATTTAGATGTGCATGTAAACATACTCAGTGTGTTTTATTGGGATTTTATGACACAAAAAATCGCAAAATAATGTGATTGTTAAAGTTCTCCTTCACTGAAAATCTTGAAAAACTGAGTTTTCTTTCATTAAAATCAGTCACGCTGTGTTCTAAAAGCATGCTGCATATGAACATTTTATACAATCTCCAATCCCTGAATCAGTTACATAAAGAAAAGAGACCAGAAAACGCCTGAGTTTGAAAAAGACCCACAACCGCATGTCATAATGCTAATTTAGCATTCATGGCCTCGCCTGCCTAGCTTTGGATCGCCCACGGGGAACGTTGTTTTTGGCAAGAGGAAAGCCGAGCCTCTTGCAGCTGCTAGAGGCTACAAACTTAACTGTATAGGCTTTGCTACGAGGTAGAACTTAAAAGTAGGATCTTTACCGTCACAACGGGGCGGGGGAAAACTTTATATTAGCTCAAATCAGATTAGACTAGTGGCTGGATTTAGGCATACTGCTAAGCGGAGGAGAATAAATTATCAAAGAGTAACTCATAGCGAAGAGGGAGACCGTGGCGCTGAATACCTGTCTGACTGCAGTGTGTGGCGTCCTGAAGACTGTAACTCCGGTAGTTGCGGTGGTGGAGTCCTGCTGTGGCCTGTAGCACTTTGGAATCCGATCTTGTTTGTTTAATGCTGCCAAAACTGGGTGGTAAACTCCCGCTAAGCATAAATACCTGCACCATTTTTGTCTCATGTTACTGATTTTAGTAAACAGAGACTGAGTAAGAGTAGTGTTGCAGTTAGCCAATCAGAGTACAGAAACCTGCATGTCATTAATCTTACTGAGCAAGCCCCCCAGATCTTGTTGACACTCCACACCCACTCCCACACTGAACTGGCATAAAGTGAAACAGACTGGGAATTATACAGAAACCGACGGCATTCTTTCATACCAGAGAACACTGTAAAATTAATAAAAACACCAGTGAAGGAGAACATTAAGTAGAGGCATAAACGATACACGGTTTTCAGTTGTTAAAAAATGAAAATCTGAAGTGTGATGTGCAATTGTTTTCAACTTGCTATTATGATCCACATACAGTAAATAAAATTAAGTGCAATTGATTGCCCACAGAAGTCACTTAATTGGTTGACCCTCTGTGCTTTATTGTCAACCGAAATCAGCTGTTCCTTGAAGACTTTTAAGCTTTGTTAGAGAACATTAGTGAGCCCCATCATGATAACCAAGGAACACAGCAAAATTACGAGGATAAAGTTTTGAAGAGGTTTAAAGCTTTGAACATCTCATGAAGCACCAGTCCAGCCACCATCAGAAAATAGAGTATAGGACAACTGTAAACCTAGCAAGACATGGTTGTCCACCTAATCCGACAAGCGGGACATGGAGATTATTAATCATAGATGTGGCCAAGAGGTCCATGGCAACTCTGGACTGGAGCAACGGCAGATATACGCAGATCAGATTGCAGAAGATGTCAGCATGAAAAATAATTGCACAGTCTATCATTTTTGCTATGAGTCATTTAGGGTACCAGTTCTCAAAGTTGGGGTCAGGACCCCACTTGGGGTCACAAGCAGGTAACTGTGGGGTCCCGAGATTCTGATCCACTGATTTAGGGAACACATTAAACAGAAGTACCGGACCATAATTGAACAGTTTGACCCATTTGCAAAGTGATATATGTAGACATGGACTTATCATAAACAAACCATCTGCATAGTCATGTATTCATAGTGGATATGATGGTGGCAACATCATGCTATTGGGAAGCTTTTCTTCAGTAAAGACAAGAAACCTCACCAAAGTTGGTTGGAAGATAAATATAACTAAATACAGACCAATCCTGTAAGAAAACCTTTTAGACTTGATGTGGGTCCCATTCAAACAAGATTATCAAATCAAATCAAATCAAACTTTATTTATAAAGCGCTTTTCAAACAAAGAAAGTTACTCAAAATCCTTTACAGATTTAAAATAACCCCACAACCCCCCTTTCAAAAATAAAATCATCAATGCAAATACAACCCCCTCCCAACCCAACCCATCAGCCATACTCACTCACACACAGACTTAGAAGCTACAAAAAGTGGGCTGAGTACAGATGAGCCAGGAAATGCCATCAAGGAGGGAGGGCTGGTACCCCCACCTCCACCCAAGCGCTACCTGGGGGCCACCCAGGCAGCCACAGCCGACCACCGCCCCCGATGCAGGGGGCCCCACCAGAGAGGAAACACTGGCAAAAAAGATTAAAATACATTAAAATATAAAGTTAATAAAATATTAAGTATATTAAGTATAAAACAATAAGTGTAAAACAAATAATTAAAATGCAAAGCAGATTAATAAATAAACAGTTAAAAGCTAAACTAAAAATTAAATCAGGTAAAACATGCTGAGCGATTAAAAATATATTAATAATAATTATGATTATGATGATCATAAGTCTAAATATAATTCAGTGGCTGTATGGCCGAGTCAAAGTCCAGCCCTAAATCAAATTTAGAATCTTTAGGAAAACATGAAATTTGATAACAGATTGAAAACAGATGGTCACCAGATCAGACCAAGCTTGAGCTTTTTTTTTTTTTTTTAAAGTAGAATTTCAGTCTCGATACTGTACATGCAAAGCAGATAGAGATACTTGCAGAAGTAATCTCATCTTTGACTACAGTAAAGGTTGATAAAAATACATGCTTTTTCCAATTTTTGTTTGTACCAATCTTTTGAAAATAATTACTTTTTTCTATGAAGTTCAGTGTTTTAGTGTGACAAAACCAACAACAACAAAAATGTCAAGGGGTATGAATACTTTTTCATGGCTATTTACTGGACATGTTCGATGAATGGGACTAAAATAATCAAATATCCAAATGCCAATTTGAACTTTCCTTCTGACACTGCCTGATCAAATCATGAAAAATGTGCACACAATATTTATTTTTGAGACCAATAAAAGAATTGTTGATTGAATATATATATCTTAACCAATGCCTAATGAGTCTAAATAATACACTTTGTAATTATGGTTAAATAAACCACTTCTTCTAAAAAAGAGGCCTTTAGATAACTGTCAGCAACACTTTAGACTCAAGGAATGTCAGTAAAAGACGAATATAGCCACTGCACCAGCTGAGGGGATTTCAGGCATCACTTCCTCGATCCTATGTCTTTGCCAAACATAAAACATACCCAAGTAAGCTCTGTCAAGCAGTTTAGGTCACTATTGACCCAAATGCCAAGCTCTGGTTCCTCAGAGGTCAAAGGTCTTACATGCACCAGTTAGCTGACATGTTTGACCATGTATTCTTTTTCTTCTGAAGATCTCTGGCAGTTATGTCTGGTTCAGTGCAGGTGCTGCGGGATGGTTTCTTTACAGACTGAATTTAACTTCAACAACGTGCAATTTTACTGTACTGCCAAATTACCATGACAATTGAACCATACACGCCTCAGTGAGCACCCTCTGATGCTTAGAAAAATACCCCAACTTCCTCTGCAACCATAGCATTTTCCCTGCTCATGGCTGCATGGATTAGTTTCATCAAAGCACTCTCACATCCTGATACTCTATACTTTATCTGATTCTGATCCAACAGCAGGCTAGCACACAGTCTGTAATTAACCTGGGTCAGCTGTGGCTGTTCAAAGAGCTAAGAGTAGTTGATATCAGAGGACTAAAACACTGCTTATCATCTCTACAACACAAACACTTAAGGATTATGTGGTGAAATTTTTCCTCAGTCAGGGTGTTGAAACACACATTTTACATGGAAACATGCTGTGTCTAAACAATCTGAAGGACATCCTGAACAGTTGTAATGTGTAAACAGGACATTTAATCTAAGCTGTACATTCTTTCAACCAAAAAAAAAACCCAAACATATTAAAGTATTAATTCTGTCTATTCATGGTAGGAATCAACAAACATGTTTAGTACTGTAGTGAAAAATACTTGTACAAGAAGATTTGTTTATGTTGTAGTGGGGCGAAAGAACATATAGACTCAAGATTTGAGTAAGGAAAGATGTTAAAGATTGACACAGATCAGAGTATCAATATTTTAAAAGAAAACTCAAAGAAAAAGAAGAAAAAAATAACAATAGATCACAGCAGAGGCCGAGTTTAAAGGACCACAAAAATTAACCACTGGTGAGGAAACAGCAGACAGCCAGGCTGTATACATCCTGAAAGAGGAATAACTTCAAACAAAGCAGTTGGGATGGTTCGAAAACAGATTCTGCAGTGACACCAGAGGGAGGGATCAACTGAAGCCATAACATAGAAACGCACAAAGAACATGCAACAAGAACACGGAACATGAAACCAAAGCAACAAAACTAAAACAATAAAAAACTAATTTCAACGCCAAACCATAAAATATAAATTCACACAAATCAACAATGACATCAATTTTTTCATATATTGTGGCATTTGCTAAATAAATGTTTAAATCTTTATAGGCATGACATGTTAATACAATACCCCATTACAGCCACCAATGAAACATTTTGCCTCAATGTAAAGCTTCTTAGTTACAGATTCGGGTGGAGGTCTGCATGTACTCATGGCATTTTGGGTTTATTTGTTAATTTGGAAATTGATGTTCATCATTATCCACATAGGGTAAAAAAATCCACAAACATTTTTATCTGCTCATGATAATCTACATAGTCAGTTGCTAGGAATTAACTTTAACAACACAGTCCTAATGTAAAATAATTGCAAAAAATATGTAAAACACCAGCTCTTATGTACGGTGGTGGTATAATGCTCTGAAGCTTTGTCTTATTAGGTGAAACTAAGAGAGAATACAAAAAGCAATAACTTAAAAAATAAATAGTTTTACATGTAAAGGATATGGTCATTTTCTCACTGAAGTTATTTAAAAAGAAGTCTTTTATAAACCAAGATGTTGTTTTTATTCTGATAATATGAACAACTGTTGATTTGCTTTTGATTACACTGCAATTCACTTAAATTCAATACAACTTTATTCATCACTGCGAGGCAGAGAAGAAGCAGGGATTGGAAGTACTTCTTGGGTGTTTCTTCTCTGTTTTAATTGGATGAGATGTGGCTTCTGTCCTTGACAAAAACCACTCGAAGGAATTCTGTCATAAATTTCATATTCACAGCAAGTTTTCAGTCAAAATAATGATGATGTAGTGATGAAGATAATACTTTTTTTTACTGCACAGAGTGTAAAGATCATGCAGGTCCCCAGGAATCTGGAGGAGGAGGCCTCTCTGTTATTGGTGTCTGGTGGTGTACACTCTGATAAGTTTTTTCATCCTAAATGTCCTTGTATTACCTCCCTCTGCTCCAAATATCTTGGTTCTTTTATTTTTTTCTTGGGTATTATTGCTATGCCAAGATCTCGTCTTCCTTGTTCCATTTATTTTACTCCTCCTTTACCTTGTTTCCTGTTCGTTCTCCCTTCAACATGAAATGCCACAGCTGCTTTGGCATTTCTCTTCAATTAGCTTCCTGTGCTTGGAATCTGCAAATGTTCTGGTTGCAAACTTGATGTCCAGCATCTGGTTGCTTCGTGAAAGAAAACATACAAAGCTTTACAGTGAAAAAGATAGAATCCACAGGAGCAAAAATCAAATCAGAACAAAACATGATGAATAGAAATACATTCAAATTTTCCTGAAATAACATTCAAGTTATTTTGAAACCATAACTTCTCTATTAGCATGAATAAATACAACTTTTTCCAAATCAATTACAGCCCATGGAATGGCAATTATTATGGGATTCGGCATGTGGGTCAATTTTTCCCCCCTTTTAAATATGTTGTTGCATTTTCCTATTAGCATTAGACAATCTTTTTCTTATGAAGTACCCCAACCATATTTACTGTTTGTCTGTCTTTGAATGATAGAGAATGCGTTATACTGATATCGTCATTTAATTTGAAGTAAAAAAACTATAATTGGCTGTATACGTTTACATTTTATAAAATATTTTCTCTAATCCACATTCCTATGAAGTATGTAGGCTATACCTTTCAAACGTTATTAGCTTTAAGAAGGACCATGACAGTGAGTTTGCTGGTGCACATAGGTTGGTGCTAATGCAATCCTTTATTTTGAGTCTAGAGCTAAAACAGGTAATCTTAAATATTAACAGGATATACTAAGCATGCTATAGCTTTGATAGCATTCTAGTGTGAGCTTGTGCTAGTGCCAATGCTAATCTTTTTGGTTTTCACTGTACATGAACTTATAATATCTAAAGCTTTTTTGCTTATAATAAAATACAAACTAAAATAAATAAACAAACTACTAACTAAATAAATGAATAAATAAAACACAAGGAACTGCTGAAAAGTGAGTCAGATTAGAGAGTCATCCATCTATCCATTGGCGGTACCTACTTATCCAGTGGTCACTGGGCGAGAGACGGAGTACACCCTGGACAGGTCAGATTATACCCTTAAAAGTTTATTTTTAATGTTCACAGTTTATGAAGAAAAATAAATTGCCATACTTTCTGAAATGTCCCATGTGTTTTTTTGACTCTAACTTGAAACAATGAGTTCAAAACTGAGACATCATTAGTCACATTTGTAATGGTGCATTCAGACTGCGAGGTTTGTCAGCCTCAAGCAACGCTCATAAAGCGACTAGTTCGACGCATATACCCAGAAAAAAAATTTAAGCTGAATCCCGCAAAGCTCGTAGGTGGGCCGTTCTCTGCTGGATGTTTTAAACAGCGGATCATGGTTGGCTAGGTAGCGTCCACGTCGGGCAACGTCACTACAGTGAGTCGCTCTGATTGGTTGCTGTACTGCATCAGGGTGTTAGGACAGTCAAAAGTTCAACTAGCTGAACTTCTGCGTTGCTAGCGTTACGAGCTTTGAAGCTTGAAACGCAGGAAAAGCTTGAAAAGTTGACGGAGCCAACGCTCACAAATTATCGCAGAGACTGTGACGCTCCTCCAACCGCCTCCACCATGGACTTAACATGTAATCCTGATGCTGACAAAGCCTGCGGTCTGAACGCGGCATTAGTGCTTCATTTAAGATGCATATGAGTCTCAAAATAGCCACGACTTTGTATTGAAAGATGGCAATGCAAAACTCATTCCCCTAGGCCAACCCATTTTCATATGTTTCCCTGGTTCTGTGTTTTTTATATAGTTGTATTGGGGAAACGCATTGAGATTAGGATGGTGTTTTCATTAATCCTTTTAAAGGGTTGTTTTACTTGGTGTTTCTGCTTGTGCTATAAGCTTTTATTAGCAAAGTCCAGCTTTGTTGCCAGGCTTGTTGTTCTCTGTTATGTTTCCTTTGTTGATGTTCCTAAATGTTAACAGTGGTCAGATCTTGGTTCAATATTGGGAAGGAGTCTAACTGTGTGGTGGAACTGAACCAAAGTGGCCTTTAAAAAACCAGCTGGACATCTGCATCCCATCAGAAAAAGAAAGGGGGAAGGGGAGGCAACAGATGGAGCAGAACAAGGGCTAGTGCAAAACAAAACAATAAATATAGGAAAAACTTGATTTACACTGATGGAAAACATGAAAGCAATTCACACTTGTGATAAATTTATCAAACAAATTATACACCTCCAAATACAGAAGGGGAAAATACAGACAAACCCTATTTATTTCCTGTATTGGGGTCAAAGGTCAGAGTTGGTGACAGGCCGTACAAATGGCGACTTTCTCATTAACAACGCAAAAGGGGCACAAAGCTGACTGTGTGGGTGGCACCAGAAACAGAGTGGGGGCCCACCACAGTTTAGTAATTTCCTCCTGACCTCTAGTGGCTCGGGGGGCAGCAGGTTTATACTTCCAGACAGAACCTTATTCCTGTTTGTGTGAGTGTGTTCATGAGTGGGATAATAATAGTTATGTCTCCCTGTGGGTCGACAAACCAGCCAACAAAACCTGTTTCACTGCAACAGCGCCTCAAGTGCCCCTGCTTTTTGCGTATGTGCTGCTATATAAAAAATAAAAAAAACAACCAACAACATTGAAAAAGATCTGTGCCATGAAAAAGATGTTCGGATAAGAAAGGGTTCCAGGAGAAACAGTTAGTAGGAAGCTATTGTGCTTCTTGACCTGATCCCACTTTTTTTTCCTTGAATTACTTCTCAGAACAATGTTTATGTGTATGTTTTATATCTAGTTGTAACAAAGTAGAATTTTCCCAACCATACACTGTTTGAGTGTATAGTTATGAATACCAGGGATCTTTCAAAAATGTTCATATACCACCTTACAAAAGCAAACTTTGATGTATCTTATTGGGATCTTATGTGATAAACCCATAAAACATATTTGTATTAGGCGTCATTTTAGGGTTAGCTTATTTAGCACTATACAATCCATCGCCCTGACATTGAAGGAGTATGGCACAGCTGCAAAGACATTTATCTATACATGGGCCTCCACCACTGTGTTTAAAAGATGGTGGCAGCATCATGCTGTGGGGATACTCCTCTCACCAGGGACTGAGAAGTCAATGAGAGGTGATGGGAGAACTAAATAGAGCCTGTTAAAAACTGTAAAAGACTTGAGACTTTGGGAAGTCTTGCGACTGTTCCTTAAAGATGTCCGCTAATTCAGTCAGGCTGAACTTGGGTTATTTTGCATAGAATAATGGATAGATTCCAGTCTCTAGACACAAACACCCTGGAAATCTTCCTTCTGTAATTGTAGCAAAAACTGTCTTTAATGAGCATTAACTCAGAGAGGCTAAATAAAACTATACTATAAAAGCTGAAAGCCCCTTAAAATTAAATGCATTTATACTCTCTTAAACCCCACTTGTTTTTTTTTACACAGAATGTAAGTTTACGAGTTTTCCAACGTTTAACTTATAGTTGTAAATTGTCCTGTTTTCACTTTTCAGCCTTGATTTAGCTCATGTCTGAAAGTTGACCTAATATTTAAGGCAGCTTTTCGACTTTAGATTTTTAGTTAAAGTTAAAGGCCTTGGCTATTACCCTGTGATGGACTGGTGACCTCTCAACGGTGTATGCTGCCTCCCATCCAATGACTGCTGGAGATGGGCACCAGCCCCCTGTGACTCTGCATGGACAAGCAGATGTAGACAATGGATGGGTAGTTGTATTCTTTGCCTTTCATTTTATAATCATGCCCAATTTTATGTTGGTCTGTCACATGAAATCCCCATGGCATACCTAAAGGTTTTGTGATTGCAACTGAGAAAAAGTAAAGTTTAAGAATGTTAATCCTTTTTCCAAGCCACTGTATGAACATTGTTATCTTGGAAAGGAAAGTGTCAGCTTGGAAGCACTAATGTTCAGGAATTCACAGATTCCACCGTGGCTTTGTGGACAGGCCGTGTCACTGGGAGGGCTGCCCCCACCTCTCTCAAAATTCAACAGGAACCTTGGGAATGAGCCAAACAGGCGGCACCTTAAAAGCCCCTTTTTCCTCCCGCACTGGCACACAATTATTCAATCACAGCATTGTACTGATGGTTGGACGAGTATTGTAAAGAAAGAGTGGAACCCATTATGTGGCAGGTGGAGATAAGATTCAGTTATGGTGTATTTATCCCTTCCTTCTCTGTCATTTCACCAAGGTTCTCAGAGTATCATACTCTGTGCACCTGTTCTCCTTCTGTTCCTATGTTCACATGTCGTGATTTGAGGAGGTAAGGAGAATGTAAAGAATATTCTGGTGTAAATCTTTGTTCAGATTTAGTTGCTTTTCTTTTAGGTCTCGCCTGTCACACCTTGTTTATAACGTTTGTGGTTCCTCCCCAAAACAAGGCCCTTAAATGTCCACAGCTATTAAATCTGGGAAACTGCACAAATACTTGATTACATTTTTTTTTTGTGTTTTGTTTTATTTGGCTTTGATCATAACTGCAATCTCAGAAATACAACTTCCCCTTAGCTTGATGTAATCGTCCAACTCAGCCTCCTAAACAGGAAGTCTAATTGCCGCTGTTTATGTGCTGGGTTACCCTCGCGGGTGTGGGTTTAAAGGACAAAACAAGAAGGGGCAGGATGTAAATTGGCCCCTATAAGCCACCACACACATGTGACTTAGGCTGCAGACTTCCTGTGTCTGGGAATTAGATGATCTGACACAGATATCTTTTAAGGACAGTCACCCATTGCCACCTCCCTATCTGGGATCATGCTTTATGTGTGTGGTTGTGTTAGCCAATACTTAAAACCAGACAGTTTGCCATGAATGCAAAGATTAGGGGAAAGTCTCCAACTCCCAGGGGGAGTGGCATGTTGTATTTACAGGTCCCTTGAATCAGTTCCAAAGGAAAGTCCTTGGGTGTATGTCTTAAACAGGTTTGCACATCTAAAGACTGACTTGTTAGACAAATTCTTCTTGGAATGTACAGCAGATCAGGCACCGTCAGATTTCGCTGGAGAAAGTCTTTAAATTGTATTTTAAAGCCTTCCTACAGAATCTCAGTTTTGTTTTTTTAATATCATCATCCTGTTGGAAGGTGAACCTCCACTCTAGTCTCAAGTCGTTTGCAACTTCAAACAGATTTTCTTCCAGTATTGGAACTATTGTATTTAGATTTTTTACATCTTCCCATGACCTCTGCATAGCTTTCCTGCCCATGCTGAAGAAAAACATCCTAGTATGATGCTGCCTCCACTATTTGTACTTATGCTGGGTTTACATTACACACAAGAATGCTTTATTTACTCTTTAAGTGATTTCCAACAGCATTTGGATGCATTTTGATGCAGATGTAGTTTTTTTTCAGGGGTGTCAGAGGTGGTAGATTTTATTTTACAATAAAACCTAATCAGCTAATCCAAAACATCTCCATGCTTTCCTGCATCTCTCAGCAGCCATCGACTGTGTGGTTGGATCGTGGGGTCCCTGGTCATCATGCTCACGTCCGTGTGGAGTTGGCACCAAGGAGAGGATCCGTCAAGTGTCCGTCCCCCCGAGAAATGGGGGGAGCCCCTGCCCAGATCTCAGGCAGAGACGAGGTTGTTTCGGGAACAACGTCATATGCAACAACGCCAAAGGTACAAGCCTGACCCACTCTTTTACATGAGAGCTGCAGATCTGGACTCTTACGTATTAATTTGGTGTTTGAGTGTTCTCTGAAAGAGCTATTGTCAGGAGTCATGCTGTAAACAACCCTCTTCCACTCATCTGTTGTGAAATCCCACCTCCAGCTGAACTATTTCAACACTTCTGTTACACTCTTAACTGTTAAGAGGTTTTCCAGGCTGTAAAGTTCCAGGGGGACATTTCCTCAGACAACTGAGTAATGCGCTAGTCTACATCACTCTGACTCATCTAAATAGTTTGACTAATAGGCAGCATACATACATTTATTTATAAATAATTCCCTTGTAGAATACCAGCATTCAGCTGGTAAGGTCATATAACAGTCAAAATAAAATAAATTAAAATATAATTTCCTTGCAGGAGTATACCTTAACAAAATAAACATACAAGGAGAGGTATAAATATGGCACGACACAAGGGCTGTGTTCTCTATTCTTGCTTTCAAAACTTGAAAGATATGAGAATCTGCTTTGTATAGCAGATTCTCATATATGTCGTTCTTCATGTATAAGAAAAGGGCTAAAAGTTAACTATTTTACTGACATTTGTCAAAAATCTTTTGTGTGACTTGAAGGTACAACAAAAACAAATGTAATTATTCCAAGGGTTTTTATGTACCGTTTCTTGTGATGCTAAAATCCTTCAGAATGTATCTGACCTTTGATTTCTTTTTTTGTTTACATCGCCACCGCTAAACTTTAGATGTGGCAAAGATCCTGCCTGATTCTTTCAAGAGGAACTTCAAGGACCCTTGGAGGCGACCCCACATGCTGATGAAGGAGGAGAAGGACAGGTAAAAACATTAATTCCACACCATAGTCTAACAAGTATGCTTTATTTTGGACAGATTATGCAGAGAAATATACTTATAGCTAAAATGTATCAAGATTTGAAAGACTGTGTTTCTGGTCTCAGATAAATTTCCGGCTGGGAAGCTAAAATGGGGGCCTCTAGTTTGATTAAAATAACAAACATCAGATTCTGCAGGCTCAAAATATTTTTAGATCAACATAATAGTTTACAGCTGGCTGATTGCCTCTAACATCATAAACAAACAACATAGACTCTGAAACAGCACTAATGAGTGTATCTACTTTCAATAACAGCCATAATGGCTCTCTGAGGCCATTAAATCACTGGCGAACCCTTTTGATGTCACCTCTAATCCTTTTTTAAAGCAGCACAAACTTCAATTCAGACAAAAATGAGTATTAAAGGATTTCTGTGTAGATGCATTTTAGTTTGTAAAAGTGGTTAGTACTGTTGTTCCTTGTTCCAGTGCCCCACCAGCGCCCCTGCCAGGATAGGTGGATATAGACAATAGATTAATTAATTCACCTGGTGCAAAAATGACCTATTTTCAAGACAGTCACCATTCTTTTCAAACAAACCTCTACCTGCAGCTCATTTTGACTTTAAGACCCATTCTTCAAGGCTGCAGGATTTCTTTCTTGGTTCATATCAGTTTTGACGTCAGTTTAAAGGTCACTCTAACATCAGCTTTGCATTTAGATGAGAGAATACAGACCAAGGCCAAGGTTGCTTTGTGCTTTGGCTGTGTACCATTAACTCCAGCAGAGAATATTTGTATCATGTGCTGACTTTTATAGATAAAGCTTCTTTAATCCATATCAATGGATAACCTTCACTGCGTATGTCCACTTTGATCAGAGCAGATTGCACTATTTGAGCTGTAAAACGAAAGAGAAAAAAACATCATGATTCGTTTCCTGTCTGCTCAGAACCGTTAAACCTGATTAAAATGGACATGAGATCCTTTTGTTTTGACTGAAATGAAAAGCACCAGGGAACCTTAAGCCCTCATAATTTACACTGAGCACATGTCATTTCAAACGGACATCTGGTGTATTAGTGATGGAGTCATGGATATTGACCCAATAGGCATGAAATAAATGTGTATGCCCATAAATCTCTTAAAATTATAGTGTTTGAGACATTAAGGTTTAAGAAATTGCATGCGCCTGACAAATGAACAGATTTACAGCAACTGAAATTAGGTACTGCAGCAAGAAGATACAATATTGTGCATGCATACCATTCTGGTCATTTTAATGTATCTAAGAAATAATGTATTGTTAGTTTACAATAATAAACTTTAATGTATCTTATTGGGATTTGTGTGATACAAAGCAATACAACATAGCACATAACTGTAAAAGGAAAATAAATTATTCCATGGCTCCATGTTGCTTAGGAAAATAAGTCAGGGTCAGTCAGACGGGATGAAGCACACATGTAAGCATCAGTGTTCAAGTGGTAAAGTGTATTTGATTCTGAATTGGCTTTAGCCTGGATATTTACTTGGCAATTCTAACATGTGAAGAAAAGCTTCCCCACAGCACGGTGATGGCACCATGTTTCAGATCAGGAAATGTATGTTTAGGATGAAATGTTAGTTTGCATTGCAAATAACAATTTGTATGTACAGTCATATTAATTAAATCTGAGTATGTAATTTGATGGAGCTCATTTTTTTTTAGATTTAAAGTACTTTTTGAAAATGACAACAATTCAGCAGATACTAAACACACTTTTCATTAGGCCTACATTTCATCCATCCATCCATCCATCCATCTTCCTCCGCTTATCCGGGGTCGGGTCGCGGGGGCAGTAGCCTAAGCAAGGAGACCCAGACTTGCCTCTCCCCGGCCACTTGGGCCAGCTCCTCGGGAGGAATCCCGAGGCGTTCCCAGGCCAGCTGGGAGACATAATCTCTCCAACGGGTCCTGGGTCTTCCCCTGGGTCTCCTCCCGGTGGGACATGCCCGGAACACCTCACCAGGGAGGCGTCCAGGAGGCATCCTGACTAGATGCCCGAGCCACCTCAACTGGCTCCTCTCGATGTGGAGGAGCAGCGGCTCTACTCTGAGCTCCCTCCGGATGACCGAGCTTCTCACCCTATCTCTAAGGGAGAGCCCAGCCACCCTACGGAGGAAACTCATTTCAGCCGCCTGTATCCGCGATCTCGTTCTTTCGGTCACCACCCAGCGTTCGTGACCATAGATGAGGGTAGGAACGTAGATCGACCGGTAAATCGAGAGCTTCGCCTTTCGACTCAGCTCTCTCTTCACCACGACAGACCGGTACAGCGCCCGCATGACTGCAGACGCCCTACCAATCCGTCCATCGATCTCCCGCTCCATTTTTCCCTCATTCGTGAACAAGACCCCCAGATACCTAAACTCCTCCACTTGAGGAAGGACCTCATCCCCAACCCGAAGAGAGCACCCTACCCTTTTCCGACTCAAGACCATGGTCTCGGATTTGGAGGTGCTGATCCTCATCCCAGCCGCTTCACACTCGGCTGCGAACCGCTCCAACGAGAGCTGTAGATCACGTTCAGACGAAGCCAACAAGACCACATCATCTGCGAAAAGCAGAGACCCGATCCTGAGGTCACCAAAACGGATCCCCTCAACACCTTGGCTGCACCTAGAAATCCTGTCCATAAACGTTATGAACAGGATCGGTGATAAAGGGCAACCTTGGCGGAGTCCAACTCTCACTGGAAACGAGTCCGACTTACTGCCGGCAATGCGAACCAGACTCTGACACCGGTCATATAGGGACCTAACAGCCCGTATCAGAGGGCCTGGTACCCCATACTCCCGGAGTACCCCCCACAGGACACCCCGAGGGACACGGTCGAACGCCTTCTCCAAGTCCACAAAGCACATGTAGACTGGTTGGGCGAACTCCCACGCACCCTCCAGGACCCTGCCGAGGGTGTAGAGCTGGTCCAGTGTTCCACGGCCAGGACGAAAACCGCATTGTTCCTCCTGGATCCGAGGTTCGACTATCCGTCGTACCCTCCTCTCCAGAACCCCTGAATAGACCTTACCAGGGAGGCTCAGAAGTGTGATCCCCCTGTAGTTGGAACACACTCTGTGGTCCCCCTTTTTAAAGAGGGGGACCACCACCCCGGTCTGCCAATCCAAGGGAACTGCCCCCGATGTCCACGCAATATTGCAGAGCCGCGTCAACCAACACAGCCCTACAACATCCAGAGCCTTGAGGAACTCCGGCCGAATCTCATCCACCCCCGGAGCCTTACCACCGAGGAGCTTTTTAACAACCTCGGCGACTTCAGCCCCAGAGATTGGAGAGTCCGTCCCAGAGTCCCCAGACTCTGCTTCCAAACAGGAAGGCGTGTCGGTGGGATTGAGGAGGTCTTCGAAGTATTCCATCCACCGACCCAAAACGTCCCGCGTTGAGGTCAGCAGCACACCGCCCCCACTGTAAACAGTGTTGGCGGCAGACCGCTTCCCCCCCCCGAGACGCCGGATGGTGGACCAGAATCGCTTCGAAGCCATACGGAAGTCGTTCTCCATGGTCTCTCCAAACTCCTCCCGCCTACATTTCAGTATATTATTTTATTAATCTGAAGTAATATTTGAATCCTATAAGAAATTAAATACTGTGTTATTATTAGCTGTAAGAGAACAATCATTATGACCAGAAAAAAAGGTTTTAAAATATCAATCTGTTTGGTCTGAATGTAATTAATATATTCAGTGTCTTTCACTTAGTGTATTTAGTTACTGAATAAATAGTTTTAATGATTTTCTAATTTATTAAATATGACTGTGGGCCAAAAAGTCTAACTTTGGTCTCTTCTGACTAATCTCATTTGCTGTGTTTCCTGCATGAATTGTGGCAAGCCAACAACAAGAATTTGTATGGTTATCGTTCAACATAGGACAATTTTTGGAGTGCACAACTAAATATTAACTTTGGATCTTTACAGGTCTTCTAGAGTAATGGGTCTTTTGACTACTTTTCATGAACTGCCTATAACTTAAGACAAACAGCAATTCTCTACTACTTCCATTTTCTTTTTGAATGAGTTTTATAATTATCAGTGCTTCATAGCATAAACCTGCTTTAAACTGCTCAAAAACTTTATCATTGATCTCCCTGCTGTGGTCATCAGTTCACATAATGCTGTTTGTTCCCTGATGTTCTCTTAAAAACCTTTGATTTAAAAGACAGACTTTTCAACACAAACAGGTTTACTCTCTTGACAATTTATGTGACTTCTAAAGAAAATATGTTTTGTTTATTTAGGGAAAGAAAGTTGACTTAATCCAAAACACATATATTTTTTTATTTGTAAAATAAAAAATTAGACCCATAATAATACAATATTTTTTCTCTCCAACCTTCCATACTCTACTTTTCAGAAGAAATCTCAATAAAATTGCTTTTTTGGAAACAAAATGAAAAAATATGCTATAATTTAAAATTAATTGAAGTATTGCACAGTATTTCTTCCTGTTTAGGTTGCTATTCTGTATTTCTTGGTAACAAAATCCCACCAAGGAATCTGTTTAATAAAGAAGTTAAAGATTTATATATTCATTGAAGAGTCCCTCACACTGAGGATGGTGCTTATTCAAAGCTGTCTGAGTCACAGACTACATAAATAGTGGAGTGAAGTTCAAAGAATATTCAAAGAACACAGCTATTAGAGGAGAAAAAACCTTAATTGTTTCCAGTCTGCAGACTGAGCCATGTTGACATTAGGGTTGAGCAGGTGACCATGACACTGGGTCGCCTTCAAAAGGAACAAATCTGTTATTGATGCATTTCTATTTAGTCTGGGTGTGTTTAAATTACTTGTTTTGCAGGAGGAAGGCCTTTTCATGATTGTATAACACGTATAAAATATTTCGCAGTGTCTTCTTCTTGTTATTTTCCCCATTCGTTTATTTTCTTGGAACAGCTCCACTGGCACCAAACCAAAGAACAAAATGTTGTATGCTTGGCTCTTTGATGCAGAATCCTGTGCAAACAGAGGTTTGTTTAGTTCTCACAGAGTAACATCCACAGGTTTCCAGGGGATAAAAAAAACACTTCCCTTGCACTTTTGGATGTTGCAGTCAGGTATTCTGAATAATTGTTCCTTTCCCTCCCTGTATGTGTGATTCTCTTGCAGTTACTGTGTGTACCTCAGGGTGAAACAGGCCAGTGCTGCGTGTAAGCTCAAGCTGTGGAGTGCTCAGCTGGTGCAAGAGCGGCTGGTCTGTGCGGAGTGTCAGAGTGATGCCATGTCAAAGTCTGATCGCTGTGCAGGAGATGGCATGAAGGACATTAGGTAAAACAAACCAGCTGAAATGTAACCAAATACTTGTATCCACTGTAAAAAAAAAAAAAAACTCTTACACTACATTTGTATTATTCATTTATTATCAGTTCTTATTTTTACATTACCAGAACTAATATCTAAACACACGAAACAGCTAATTATTTTCTTAAAATAGATCATCTATGACCCCCAAAATTTTTTTTTCACCAAAATCCCTGAAAGTGATAAATTTAATGTTTGTGGAAAAGCAACTAAACAAATTCAATTAAATGAATCTCATTTATTTGTACAAACTGTGCATTGATAGGTTTAAAATCGTATCTCATAGGTGTTTCTGGTTGCTTGGGGATTAGTTCATATTTGTAGCCCCTCTAACTTTTTGAGTTCTCCTGGGTGTACAGGGCCCCCTGCTGTTGCCTCTGTGGTTCATATTTAGGATGCAAAAAATTCCTTTTAATTGTATTGCAGAAAACATCTAGGTCTATCTGTCAGTTGAGTTAAAAAGCAGTAGTCCACTGATGCAGCTGCAAAATTACCTAAATAAAATCAACTTTTGATAGAGATAATGTAGTTTGAAAAGTCCAATCCAGTTTTCATTTTGGTCAATGTTTTGGATCACCAAAGCTCCTCAGTTAGATTTTGCTTCGAGGAATTTGTAAGTAATATTAGGCAGTTCTCTCTAAAGGGAAAGTAAAATATTTTGCAACCTGGACCTTATCTATACCATGCATTAGGTTCATTTAGTCACCCAGACAAGTTTGGAGCCACTTGAAGTCCTTCGGGAGAAGTTTATGTCGATTCGCGATTAGTGTATAGCCATATAATGTCAGCTATTGGGCACCGGAAGTGCAACCTCTAAATAAGGCACTATCTGCCACAAAACTCCTTCATTTTACCAGTGTTTTATTATAAATTCCTTACGCTATTCCTCTGAGTTTGGAGCATCTCAGAAGTGCTTTGTTGTTGTCTGCAGAGGTGTTTTAGAGGGCTCAACCTCACATTAATGACTCAACACAATCTGCTAGGATTCCTTACAAAGAAAACTTTTAACTGACAGGAATGTTTGAATAATTGTATTGAAATGACTTTTCTTGTAAAGTGCCTTGATATGACATATATTGTGAATTGGTACAACATAAATAAACTGAATTTAATTGAATTTTAATCCAACTACACTAACGTGTGATCTCAATGATGTCACTGCCATGAAGCATCCCAGTTGTAGTCTAAGCTGTGCTTTTACTCTTGGTTAGACAGAACTTGGTGCTGCAAACATCATCATGGTTCATGTTTGCATGTTTGAAATTTTGCAAAAGTACACCCGTTAGTGTAATTTATAATCGGCTGGATTAAAAGCCTGTAAAAACCCCTGCAGACAACTTCAAAGCACTTCTGAGATGATCCGATCTTACAGAGGAATAGCGTTGGCGATTCATAACAAAACATTAGTTAAATGAAGGAGTTTGAAGGCATATAATGCCTTATTTAGAGGCTGCACTTTGGGTGCACAATATCTACCATTACATGGATATAGGCTGAATAGATATAAACTTCTCCCAAAGG
Organism: Apricaphanius iberus; assembly: GCA_028564705.1. Taxonomy (NCBI): domain Eukaryota; kingdom Metazoa; phylum Chordata; class Actinopteri; order Cyprinodontiformes; family Aphaniidae; genus Apricaphanius; species Apricaphanius iberus. The sequence continues at coordinate 1,287,269 of JAPXFQ010000628.1, forward strand.
ATTCCAAGTGGCTCCAAACTTGTCTGGGTGAAAAAATTAACGTAACTCATAAAAAATAAGGTCCAGGATGTAAAAAACTGTACTTTCCCTTTAATTGGAAAACTAGATTAGGATGTAGGGGATGATTAAAATTTTAGAGAGTAATACATTATAACATCCATCTTTTACCAGCCAGGGTTTATTGATCAAATTAATCCAGATCTTCCTCTAAAACATTTGCTCATTCTATTGCAACTGCTTGTCTGAGCTAATGCTCTGTATGTGACTATATCTGGTGTTCCTTGAGAATATATACAGTTTCAAGAATGTAGCAGCATATCTAAAAGGCATGATCTAGATTACTATGTTAGCACTCCAGTCAACCGGCCAGTTTCTTCGAGATCTTCAAACTAAATAACGAAGAACAAAAAAAATGTTGGGGTGATTAAGACATTACTATGGCTGTCGTATGATTGTTGAGTATCTTATGTCCACATCTACTCAGATCATAAAACAATTTTATTGTTTCCTCGAGTTTAATTACTTTTAAATGTGCTTTACGAATACATCTTAAAGTGATATTAATAAAAAAAAAAAACATCTTCACAATTTCTAAGTGAATATCAGTGAAACAAAAGGTCCATGCAGTATTTTGTATTGCACAGTAATTGACAGTAATCCTTGTGTTATTCTTTATTCTTTAGAACCTTCTGGACTGCAGCTTCAACTCCTGGTTGTCAGGGTTCCTGGGTGCAAGACATGTCTTCTAAACACTGCCGTTGCCCCCCTTACTCTGTCCTTTTTGTTTGAGCCAATCTAATGGCAGGGACCCTAGTGAGTCTCTTCTAACTGAGGAGAGCCCTGCCAGCCAAACCACACCCTTCTGTCCTGATTCTCGGACAGACAACTCAAGGAAAACAGCTGCATCCTACCACTTGTCATCTCATACTATGTACTGTATACCTAAACGTTAAGCACATAGAAATTCATGCACTTCTTCTCTTCACGTTTAAAAGCCACATTGCTCCACCTCTAAACCACTGCAAGGCCTACATCTTTATACCTCTGAACCTTTGCCATCTACCTCCATCAATGCAAATGTGTCTGCTAGTGCATAAATGTATAAATCTGAAAAAGAACATCATGTATTTTGATTCATACATTTTATTGAAGTTGGTTTCTGTGTACTTTATTTGTGCCTTTATAGATAAACTTTGTTGTATCTAGAAGTTAAATAAGAAAGAGCAGGTACTGCCCTGACTTTAAACAATCATCCAAAGAGCTCTAAAGCATCTATGTGCTGCAGAGGCTGTAAATACTGAAACAAGATATGCTTCTTCTACAATTTCATTTTTACTTATATTTTAGAAAAATGATGATTGGGTATTGATCCTTCAGGTGACTGAGTTCATGTCACTCGCCAGTGACATGAACTGGCGAGTCTCTTCTTGTGCTTGTTCTCATGGTCTCTATATATAAATCTAAATTAAAATTTGATGTCCCGATTAGGATCTTTTATTCCCCAAACTGATCCAAGTCACAGTCTGAAGCCTTAATAAGATAAATACAATGTATATGCAGAGATATATCATGTCTTGTCCTATTTTTAAACATTTGTTTAAACTGCTGTCTGTGCCTCGAGGGAAAGGTAAATGGACTGAACTTATATGGCGCTTTTCTAGTCTTACTGACCACTCAAAGCGCTTTACATTGAAGCTGCATTCACCCATTCACACTCGCATTCATACACCGACACCCAACATCTTGGCTCGGTAGGTCAATGTAGATTTTGGGGGTTAAGTGCCTTGCCCAGGGGCACATTGACTGGAGGAAGCTGGAATTGAACCTATGACCCTCCGATTGCAAGCCAACTACTCTACCACTGAGCCACAGTCGCCCTCTGTTTTTGGTATAGATAATCTAGAACTCCAGATTAAGTCACATTACACATGCAAACCAGAATCTGCAACAGCCAAAACAGTCTTTCTTTCACTAAAAATTCCCTATAAGCTTAACTGTAAAGGGTTGAAAAATTTAGTTTTTTTTTAAACAGTAGATCAAAGAATTTAACAATATTTACATGTTTGCTGTACTTTTTGAGGGTTATCTGCCCAAACGGATGTTAATCAGGTCTTTTGGGGGTGTTGCTAAAAAGATTAGAGACAATACACAAATAAAGGGTATTGAGAGTTAAGTTCAGTCAGGGATTCAGGGCAGATACTGAGGATCGTTTTAGAACATTGTTTCGGGAAAAAAAAGATCTTCATGAAACTCCTCTTTAGAAAGAAACCCCACCTTCAAGTCTGTTTTCACTCACAACCAGCTCTGCTCACAAGGGAGTTTAATCAGCAGAGCATCAGCCAGCATAAATAGCACACAAAGCCAAGTTACTCCCATGCAATCAATTAACTGAATCACCTTCCAAAACTCCCCATGTCTTAATGTTTTCCTTTTTCGTTGCCTTGATGTTCTGTTCAAAATAAACTGCATGTTAACTGCAGTGATAGCAGTTCAATTCAGCCAGTTAGTAAGTTCGTGTTTTAGTTCCAGCTGGTTTAAGAAGAAAGCTGATGTACTTTCAGTAAAGGGATTTTAGGTTTGTAATACTGTTACTTTCTCTTATTCTCACATCTTGGATTTATGTTTTTATTTATTATATTAGGATTAATGACTTTTGTTAGTGCAACACCTACACTGTCTAATAGTAAAATAAAAAAACAACTGTACTGTGTACCCCTCTATATGGCTGCCACTTTGGTCATATTTCTGTGATGTTTGTTTCCTTCTTGCATTGTATCTTTGACATTTCTGACTGTTCTACTATTCAATAACAACAGTAATTGTAACATTGGTAAGTATATCCCTCAGACTAGTTTCTACTTGCAACAAGAACAGGAACATTTACAAAAACTGTAATATAAAGCAAACATATAACTGTTAACTATTTCGAACATTCCCAACATTTTTCCAAGGTGTATAGATGGGACAACGACTGGTAAAGTGACAGCTGGTGTGTGTAATTTTGCTTTTCTCCTGCAATTTGAGGTTTGTTTGTGTGATGTCAGTGCAAGAAGGTAATGTGTGGACAGATAAAATGCAAGTGCTGAGACACCAGACAGCTTGAATCATGTGTCAGTACATCTGCTGCTGGGCTCAGTTTTAGTCGTCTTTAAACGGAATAAAAAAATATCCCATTTATAAGAACAAGTTGCCCATCTATGTCTGTGATATATTGCCTAGTAAAAACACCAGAATGGTTGAAGGATAACAAAAACATCCTTTAATGTTTCTGCTTTCTGTTCCTCTTCAGGTTCTTTGCCTCCTCTATCAATCTCTCCATTATGCCTCCCGCCTGTTTTTGCTCTCCTCCCTCAATCCTCTTCTAGCTCTCTAACAGCCCCCCCCCCCCCCCTTCGTCAGCACAACTCTTTATTTTCTCTCACTACAGTCAAGGTGGTAGATTGCTGTCAGCCTGACAGTCCATCCCCTCCGATGCCTTGACCCTGCTTTCCAAAGGGCAGAAAGGCTTGTCCCTGGCCTGCTGCCTGATGGGGTCCGACAGCAGTGTGTTCTGGGATTACAGTTCCTGAAAGGGGGTGGGGGGTGGGGGTATTTCAGCACTGGCAGCTTTTGTCACAACATGGCCACTGTCTTTTAAAAAGACAGCTGTAAAAAAGCTTTTCTTGTCTGCGTGTTTGGAGTGAAGGGAAAGAACCAAGAGGTGACTTCCGTTTATCTGGGGTCTATCAAGGGATGTCTGCTGCTACCTTGAGCTTTGGTTTCCCTCTTCAGCATATTTATTCATAGCTACAGACATCTTGGTATCATCATGTTAACAATAACTAAAGAAACATAGTCCTGAACCAAGCAAACTGAGCTAACAAGTCACTGATGAAAAGCAGATGTATTTAGTCTAGAAATGATTTCATGCCTTATTTGTAAACCAAGTAGAAAACAAGCAAGTTACTGTAGCAGCACATTAAAGTAAGGGGTGCTGTGATGTTACTTGTTTGTCTGGTGTTGGTTAAGACTGGCAGCAGCATTTTGAATGAGCAGCATATTTTTTTTATTATTTTTTTTTACTGAGGGATGTAAAGGCATTACTATTTTCTGTCCCCATTAAAAAGTAAACCATGCATTTTTTATGTCCTGTTTCGACAAAAAAAAAACAACCTCTGGAACGTTGTAATGTTTTAAAACAGTCATAATAGTTTTTTTTGTACCTCATACCTCAAAATGAGCCCAAAACTACACTTAGGAAGGTGAAATGTTCTGTAGTTTTTTATTGCTATTTAGAATAACTGAGTGCAGCTTTCCAATCAAGCAATAATACAATATCTTTGCCTTTTCTGCATTAAATTGCAGAACATTCTAATACAGACGTGGACAAAATTGTTGGTACCCTTCATTAAATCAAAGAAAAACTCATAATGGTCACAGAAATAACTGTAATCTGACAAAAGTAATAATAAATAAAAATTATATAAATGTTGACCAATGAAAGTCAGACATTGCTTTTCATCCATGCTTCAACTGAATTATTTAAAAAATAAATGCATGAAACAGGCCTGGACAAAAATGATGGTACCCCTAGAAAAGAATGAAAATAATGTGACCAAAGGGACATGTTAATCCAAGGTATGTCCACTAATCAGCATCCTAGGTGTCTACAATCCTGTAATCACTCAGTGGGCCTATATATAGGACTCCAGGTAGTCACTGTGTTGTTTGGTGACGTGGTGTGTACCACACTCAATATAAACCAGAGGAAGCAAAGGAAAGAGTTGTCTCAGGAGATGAGAAAGAAAATCATAGACAAGCATGTTAACTGTAAAGGCTATAAGACCATCTCCAAGCAGCTAGATGTTTCTGTGACTACAGCTGCACATGTCATTCAGTAATGTACGATCCATGGGACTGAACTTTATGCTCAAGGAACATCAGTGTCAGATCGGAACATCCTTCGCTGTTTGAGCCAGAGGACAAATCATTAAATAAAACAGACTGGAGTAAGCCAAACTACATGCTGACGAGCCACAAAGCTTCTGGGAGAATGTCCTGTGGACAGATGAGACAAAAATGTAACTTTTTGCCAAGGCACATCAGCTCTATGTTCACAGACGGAAAAATGAAGCATATCTAGAAAAGAACACGGTCCCTACTGTGAAACATGGGGGAGGCTCGGTTATGTTCTGGGGCTGATTTGCTGCATCTGACACAGGGTGTCTTGAATCTGTGCAGGGTACAATGAAATCTCAAGACTATCAGGGGATTCTAGAGAGAAATGTGCTGGCCAGTGTCAGAAAGCATGGTCTCAGTCGCAGGTCACGGGTCTTACAACAGGAAAATGACCCAAAACACACAGCTAAAAACACCCAAGAAGGGCTAAGAGGAAAACACTGGCCTTCTATGAGCCCTGATCTCAATCCTATTGAGCATCTTTGGAAGGAGCTGAAACGTGCTGTCTGGAAAAGGCGCCCTTCAAACCGGAAACAACTAGAACAGTTTGCTCATGAGGAGTGGGCCAAAATACCTGCTGAGAGGTGCAGAAGTCTCATTGACAGTTACAGGAATCATTTGATTGCAGTGATTGCCTCAAAAGGTTGTGCAACCAAATATTAAGTTGTGGGTACCATCATTTTTGTCCAGGCCTGTTTCATGCATTTATTTTTTAAATAATTCCGTTGAAGCATGGATGAAAAGCAATGTCTGACTTTCATTGGTCAACATTTATATAATTTTTATTTATTATTACTTTTGTCAGATTAAAGTTATTTCTGTGACCATTATGAGTTTTTCTTTGATTTAATGAAGGGTACCAACAATTTTGTCCACGTCTGTATAATCCAGTTACTGATATTAGGGATGCACTCAGATTTTCTGTTATCAGCATAAGTATTTAAAATACATTTAATACACTAAGAATCTGACTTATGGGGAGCATAAAGATATTAAACAAAAGTGGCGAGAAAATTAAGCTTTTATAAACACCTCTTGTTATCCTGACACCTAGCAGATTGAAACTAAGTAGGGAAAATATTTGAAAATCCCACCCATGTTTCCAAACACAGGTAATAACCATTGGCCAACTGTTTCGATTGCAACACCAAGATCAAATCATGCCAAGGCAAATATATTTTTTTTGGATTAAATACTGATAAAGAAATGTGCGATTTATAACTTTCACAAGTGTCGTCAAAAAACAAGAAACATGCTTTAAAATACATAGAAACAAAATATTATTTGCATGTTTCTTGTGTCCTTTTTTCCACCATTGTTAGTAATCCTGCAGCTATATGGAACATTCTGCTCACTCATTTCCATGTTTATATGGTCTGTACATCACTTATGCCTCAAAATAGGTCTTGCTTAAGGCATCACACACATGCTTTTTTCCTTGAGTATAACTGAAATATGTTTTGGAGGCTGGTACTGTAATTAGCAAGTCATCCTGATGAATGCTTGTTGCACCCATGGGAGCACCTGGTCCTACACAGAGGAATGATAATGAATGGATAGCCTAACATAAGGAGATAAGCTATATACAGCAGCACAGGCTGCACACATCACAGGAGTGTAATAATTAAATCAAAACGGATCATAAGAATGCTATCTTATAGCACTAAGAGTATAACAGTATGTCTTGTGCATTTCTAACACATAATACAATTTGGATGTATTTATAACCACAAAATAAGATGGTTAATGTTGACAATTTTTAGCAGCTCCTCAACCAAACTTCAGGTCTAAGATATATCGCCACCTGGTGGCACTGTTCGTTTTATGCCTTACTTAGACTCCCTTCCAAACCCGAGTCCCAAATGAAATGTTTCTTTACGTATATAAATGAGCTCAATTAAAATGCATGAAAATGCAAATACTTTTAAACAAAACAACAGGCTTTTAATATACTTTTTTTGAAAAAACATCATGTCTCTTTAACTTGGAAACCCAACATTGTAGATATTTCACACTATACTATTGATGATGGGGTTATTTTATTCCTTCATTGCTGAGTTTTTAAACACAATTTCTTGTTGATATTATTTATGCCGTATAATAATTGTGTGAGACAAAATCTGCAGCACTGAAGCAATGCAAATCAAATTATAAACAAAATCTAAGCAAATAATTTTTTGGGAAGAAGCACCATAATCAGACACGGATCCAAAGATTTTCCATTTCTATTACATGTAAGGCAAATGTGACTTGAACTAAACTTTCTATTTGCTTGTCTTTTCTTCATTCCAGGTGGGTAAATAGTGTAAATAAAATAGATAAAAACACATTCTGAGAACTTGTATTTAAAATTCTCTCTATCTGTCCAATTAATTACCTTGAAATACAAATTAGGACACGTTTAAAAATGCATATCTCTAGTGATTGGACAAAAAAAAGGAAAAACTCTTTATAAACAACAATGACAGTAAAAGTTGACGGACAAAAGAGCCTATTTGAAAGCACAGTTAAATTGCTGATAAAGAAACATGAGATCACAGTTATGTTCTAGTGGAAGATACACAAAAAGACAAAAAGAAAATGAACTGAGTAGTCTTTGTATAAAAAAAAGGCAGAGGAGAACGGGTCAAGTGTGGGGGTGACTGTCAGTTTGTGTCTAATGCTGAATGAGTCCAATTGTGAGTCTTATTTGAGGTTTTTCATTTGCTGGTTGGTGCTGCTGATCTTCCCATCCATTCTGTCCACTTTGTTGAGCAGGGAACCAATAGAGTCGTCCTGATCCTCGATCTCCGACTGAAGACCGAGTCCGAGGTTCTTCAGTCTTGCCAAGCCACTCGACATCTCATCTAAGTCATTATCAGAGAAGTTAAATATTAATCCTACAATAATCCTGTGCTAGAGTGGCTGTTTAACCTCACAAAAATATGTCTTTATGTACATCATATTGGTAAGAAATTTTTCTTTATATATTTAAATGTATACTTTACAATAATAAATGTAATAACAAAAGCAAAATAAACATGTTTTACGATTTACAGAAACTAAATTAAAAAATGACGCTGGGTTGAAAAAGTTAATATAACGACTTAAAGAGTACATTTTTAGTGTATTCATTAATTAATTATTAGCGTAAAACTATTAATTTTAAGTATGAGAATTAAAACTGATAAACCTTGTTACCTAAATTGTTGTCAAGCGTCTGGTGAGCCTCCCTCAGGTATCTGTTCTTAGGGTATCCATTCTGTCCAGAGGAGCTGTCATCCATCGATGCAGAAGCTCCAAAACCTGAAACCCGAGAATTAGAAATGGTTTCAGCCCGTTGATGATAATCATGATGATATTGAGCTAAGGCCTTCCATGTGCCCGCTCTTACCTGCTGTATCCAACTTTCTTAGATTGGGATGGCTGGCTTGGTACTTATCCTCATGTTCTTTACTACTGGACATGGCAGTCTGTAGTCTGAAGGTAGGGAAGGTAGGGAAGCAGCCTTCAGTCGATCAGTGAAAAATAAAATATACTTACACCTGAAGTGACTTTATCTGTTCTTGGTTTAGATGACATTTCAATTGTACAAATGAATAATATTTAGCATCTAGAGCTGGGTATTGATTAAAATTTCAAGAATCGGTTTGATTCTGATTCTCAAATGTTAGAATCGATTATCACTATCCAATCCAATCTGTTGCAGTGCAATTAAACCCTTTTTTTAAAATACATTATTAAGCCATATCAGTATTGCAAGTGCACATTCTCACGAATGCGCCTTGGACCCTGGTCACGGCTTTTGGATCCCAAACAAACCCGCGGCTCGACTGTAACCAGTGTACGCATGCGTCTGCATTTACTAATACGGAGCATATTAAAGCCTCTTAAATGCTGTTTTTGGCAGACTTTTCAAGTATACCCGGTACTCATTATGTTGTGGTTGGCTGTGGAAACGGCAGTTACCACATTGAACCGTGGAGAATGCAAAACGCACCCATGGATGAATGATACCGACCCATGAACCACTGTTTATTTTATATACATTACGTACAGAAAATAAGAATCGTAATGGATGTGCAAGGTGGATAAACAAGGTAAGAAATGTGTGATTAAACATGTTGATTGTTCGATAGTTCTGTTGATCGTCTAGAACTAACAGTTTTAGTTTTAGTAGCATAGTCATTAGCATGCAGGCTTCACATAGCCTACTGCTGGAAGTCGATTTGAAGGATTAATGTTTAGAGCATCACAGCCTTATCTGGGTTCTTACTGCTTCTAACAAGTAAAAATCCCATTAAAATCCCTGCGATAGGATGATACAGCACAATTCGACTCCATGAGAACTGGGATGAAAAGTAGCTGAGACCACTTCTGCATGCCAACATTTCCTTCTTCCCAGCCATCTAACAGCATTTGTGGGTCTGGGAAATGTCACTCCGTGGAATGTCAACAAGCCTGCTATAATCAGCCTGAAATTCGCCACTTTCCTCTTCTTTCGTCAAAAACAATAAGTAGTTTCTGCACTGTAGCTGCACACGCTGGTGCACATAGTTCTTTTTTATGCTTTGCTGACACAGAAAGCCCTCTATGGCAAATATACTGTATGTTTTAAGTTCATCGACATACCACTGTTCAAAGTAATCAATTTTGCAGCTTTCACTATCTATATGTATGTTCGCTCCTGCCTGTTTGGGGTCGAAAACCTCAGAATGGATTGCGCGCATCGCAATACTGAAATGACTTATTACATGTCAGTAATTCAATGACACAACACTGGGTGGGGTTATAGTTCAGCGGAAGAAACAGTGTTAACCCTTTAAGACCTAAGCTTTTTTGGGGGGGAATTCATATAAGAATTGACTGAGAATCAGTTTTTTAACCAAAATAACGTCAGTATTTTTTGGCAAAGATCCATAAAAAAATGTATAGTTTAAATTAACTATGAAATATGAATCCAAATACTAATATTTCCTATATTACATATTGTAATGTTTTTCCATGGTTTGTTTTATATGTTTACAAACCTTAGTTGAAATTTCATCTTTAAATCAAAGAATTATATTTTCCAAAAAGACATTACAACAAAGTAATTTTGTAATGTAATTGTTTTTGATTAATTTCAAACCAGTCAATCAATATCTCTTAAAATAAAGCCTAAATAGCTGAAATACGATAATGTGGTTTGTAACAAACAGGGAACTGAGCCAAGGTTGAATTTTAGAGAACTAGCAGTTAAAAAGAAAATGATGCAATGGAAGAGGAACAGAAACTGACCTCTCATTTGCCGTGTAGACCTTTTGCTGTTCGGGTGCAGGCTTTGCTTCTGGCTTGCCCTTGAAGTAGTTGACGAGTCCTCCCCACACACTCTTGATACTGCTGATATGCCTCTGACTGATTTTCAGTTCTTCATCCATGTTGTCTAACATCTTGTCCGTCCTCTTCAGGGCCTCCCCCTGTCGCGTCAACTCCTACAGACACAAATATCGGGAAGAAAAACAAAAACAAAAAACGTATATAAAGTTGAAGGATAGAATTCCCCGGTAATGATTGTTCAACACAAAACTTCAATGAATTTTATAATCAACAATTGTGTGCAAAGGTCTGTTTTTATCTAAACCAAACAGGTTCAGAATTAAACATTCCCAAATATACACGCGCATTCACTGTAATAAGTGCAACTTAAAGTTTTAGAGTACATTTTAACCCGACAAGGCCAAGGGCTATCAACAACTACTTAGAGATCATTACTGAGTCCAGCTGGTAGCTTATTTTTTGTCAGAAGGAGGACTTGTTTAACAGCACTCAGTAGACAAATACTTAGAACAAATGACATTCCAAGGATTTCTGAAAGTTAGAAAAGTCTTTTGGATGCCATTTCTAAACAATCGCCCATTCAAGATCATTAGGTCAAACAATTATGTTAATTCAAGTTACATGGGTGTGTCAATACTTCCTCAGTTTTTTAAATTTGCTGTATCTCCCATGGACCATTTAAATGCATGATAGAAAAAAGTTTTAGTGTTAGACTAGTATCCCCATAGGATGGGACAAAAATTGAAATGTTTGGTAACAAACTTTCTATGTAATCAAAATATTGGCTGGTGTTAATTGAGATAATGACAAAAGTGAAAATACTAATTTTACAATTACAACAATACAATTATTCTGTAAAAAATTGCCCTCAAATTCTCACCCATCCATCCATGTCAATAACAATTATAAAGGGATGCTTTACAAACAATAAAAAAAGTCTATACAGGAAACAGGCAGTAGACTGGACCACTTTTTTATTTTCCTTTCAAACTCTTTTAAAACTTTGTACATCAATATACTGATGATGAAGTGTCATTATTAATCCATAAAGTCTAGCAATTCCAGTCAGTGTTTATGTTATCACAACTTCTGAAAATAAGTGTCATTAAGGTTTTATTATTTTTGTGTATTTTTAAGTTTGTATGGAGAAAATACACTAGACATTTAATAGATTAGAATAAATAGACTTAATTTGAAAATGTATTGAAATAAGTATCAAAACTGGTCAATAGCGAAATTAAAATATTGTGACAAATTTTATTTGTCAATTTTGCTCAGCTTCAGTTAAGATGACGAGTGTTAACTTCTGAGTGCTGCTGTAGACATCTGGCTGTACCTCTGCAGTTTCCACACCAATCTTCTCTGATTCATAGATGAGGCCCAGCGAACGATGACTGCTGTCCACAGCAGACTTTGCTGTGCGCATCACTTCCTGCTGAAGGTACCTCTGTCTCCTCTCCGCATCAGTCAACCCACTGTCGCTTTCGTCTTCAAAACCTCTGTTTTTGGGCTTAAAATCTTCCTCGTTGTCATCATCATCAGCAAATGGGTTATGGGATTTAGGGTAGGCCATCTGTGAGGGAAACAGTGATTTGACTAAACAGCTTTATCTAAAGTGTTGTAGTGTTGTAAGCAGGATTAGCTTTGGTTAATAATGAGCTTTTACCCTTGGTATGTTTTTGTTATATAAAATACCTGAGTGAAGACATGGACACTTTGTGAAACTAAAACAAAATCATGATTGAACAAATGAAAAGGAATCAATTGGGACAGGAATAACGTGACAAATTCCCTTCTGTTAACTTGCCTAATTGATGTTTAACACATGTGAGGGGATATCCTGTAATCAACAAAATTATTTTACTCTAAGGTTTTAGCTTTCGTAGCAGTACTGAAAACTAGGCAAACAGCACTATGTAGCTATTACATAACTCAGCCTCTATTAGCTATAATTACAAAGCGTGGCAACAATGAAAGTATTAAAATATGTTGATCTTAAGATATGTTTTTTCAGTTTCTGAGATAAAACACTAGCTTTAACGAACCCCCACAGAATTGAAGAAAAAGAAGTTTACGTGACATAAAGAAACAATTGAACATATTGTTAATAGCAGCTCTATTACAAAAACAAGCGTTATCGATACTTCTTAATAGGTTATGGCTGACGGTCTCAAGTGAGAGCTTTTCTAGAAAGACGGCTAGCCAACCAATCAGACATGACGAATGACCACACCCGTTTGTGAATAAACTATAGCTAAGTGGCGACAAAATTACGGTTTCTCCTCTTGTGTAGGATATAGCCTAAATTGTGTTTTCAAAAATAACACAAAGATAGGTAAACCTTTTCAGTGTCGATGTCCCAAACGGTGTTGTCGCTCTCTCAGCTGACAGTTAGCGCTTCCTGTCACGTTTGCTGACGTAGCTACTTAATATCATGGCGGCTACTTCTGCGTAGCAAAAACGCACAAGGCACGCATAGCTGTTTCTCAAAAATATAAAAACACCCGTTAACAGATACAACTCATGTAGCTAAAAATATCTATTTTAAGAATTATTTACTTATTCTTTTAGCAGAGAATAGTAATACATTTAATCATGCCTGAATTTTAATCTTCGATGTCTGTCTTTTATTCATAGAAGTTTAAGCTATATCTGACATTCCTACATTTTCCCCTAGTATTTCCCTGTTCCAAACGAGTCAAATGTTGTTTTTGAAGACTAAAACCGGTTCCTTTCCAAATATTCTCTGCACACCGTCTCTGAACACCAGTGTATACATTTTGTGAAGGAACTTGAGTTTTACTGAGTGTGTGAAAGTAGCTAAATTTAATTTAAAATCAAAGCAAAACATTGTTAAAAATCCTATAGACGTTTTTTTTTTTAGTTGGGGCGGTCTACAACACACTTTCGGCCATTTGTTATTTGTTATGCATTATATAACCTTTGGAATGACACAGCTTGTTAAATCAACATAGGCTACTCGAAAAGTTCTCTTTATTTCTGGTTGCACTGATTTTATTATCAATAAATCATTTTTTTCTTGTAGGCTAATACGCTTTTGTGTCGTTTAAAACATCACATCTGTTTTCATAATTTATGAAAGAATTTAAATGTTTTGGTGTGACCACAATTTCTTCTTGAAGCAACAAAAAAGTTTTTTATAAAAGTATTTCTTTCCAAACAATTGAGCATGCAAAATATGCACAAATAGCCCGTATAGCACCTTTCAAATAATAATCGAGTTGTTCTTCCACTACTTCAACTACTAGAAAAATATACAATGTATGTAATATTTTTTTGTGATGTTTACACGTTCAAAGTAAATACTCGTTATTATAGGCCTAATCGTTATTTTAGGAGGGTTTGTCTTTATATAATGTAAAATAGGGGGGGGCTCACATAAAGTGATTTGTCTCATTCTTAGTTTTTTTTTTTATGCGGAATTTCTAAAATATAAAAACAAAACAAAACAACAACTAGCGCTCTCGGCTGGGATTGTCCACGCTGAGCTGCCGTACTGCGGCTTCCCCAGCGCTAGTAGCCGCTGCTCGGCGGACTCCTCTCAGTGCTGAGTTCGCTCAGCAGGCTTCATGTAGAGACGTAAACATGTCTTTAAATGGAGGCAGTACGAGAGGGTTTTATTTCAACACAGTGCTCTCTCTGGCCCGCTCCCTTGCTGCCCACAGACCTGCTCCGGTGGAAAAGGTGAGAAAAAAATTAAATAAAAATGAACACGAGTCAGTCCAGTTAATCACAATTATCAGGGCTGGTGTTCGGGGTTTCGCTCCGCTTCCGCACAGGCGGTGTCTTTTCATTTTGACCACATACCTGTCAGCACAGCTAATGTTTTGACGGTTATGTGTTCGTTAGTGATTAGGAGCAACTGTTACGGGGTAGGCTAATCATAGCTGTGTTTTTTTTATTTAACATATCTAAGAAAAACTAAAGGTGGGATGTGAGTGTAAATGCTGCTGCTGCTGGTGAGCTGTCTGTTATTATTACTGCACCATTGTGACCAAGAGTAGTCCGACTGGATAACCGCTGCAGTCAAACAGGTTTACACACAGATCACCGAGGAGAGCTCACTGCTGACCTGTTGGAACAGGAAGTTAAATATCGATGGCTAATAAGTAGTAAAAGAAGCCTCTGGGCGAGTCAAACACATCGAGCCAAGTATTCATTAACGCGAATCAAATTATTTTCTTTCTATATTTAGAGTGTAGGCCTACACAGTTCCAACCACACTTTTACGCTCACTTTATCATTGCCATTCAATGTCATACTAATTTTAACCTGTTTTTTTGTTGTTGTTTAAAGGGTTTTCATGCAGATTGAAAACACATTAAACTGAATTTTAAAATTAAGCATAAGGAGCAAAGTTTGTGTTTGTAGAAATTCTCTCATAGAAACGGTCAGTTCAAAAACACGATTGTTAATTGGGCTCTCACAATGGTCAGTGTGTGCAAGTTTTCTTGTTTTTGTGTCTCTGTGTTGCCCTGCTATGGAATGCTGTACTGTCCAAGCTGCACCCTGCATCCTGTCTGGTTACCACTGCAGATGCACTCTGCCCCCTGGCGCGATCCTGTAAGGATAAGCGGGTGTAGAGTTTAGATTGATGGATGGATTTCCTGCATATTTCATTTGTTTTTGTTCAGCATATTCTACAAATTAAAGTCAGTAGCATTCAAGAAGCTTGTTGGTTTTATTTATTCTAGAGCTGCACAATATATATAAAACAATGTATAAACTATAATGTTGCAGCATTGTGTTAAAAATGGTAGATGCTGACCAATTCTAAAGCTAGTTTTTTTATGTGTATTTGCACAGATTTCTTTTACTTTATAGAACAACCAGTCATGTCTCAGTTACAACTTTCCAGCTGTTGAAATAAGTTATTGTTGAAATAACTCAAGAGATTTCTCCTTCAATGTTATCTACATTAGCTCTGTATGACACACCTGTCCCACTAGCATCAAAACAGTCCCACAGAATGATGCTACCACCACCATGCTGAACAGTTTTTAAAAGCCTCACCATCACTGGTCCAAACAGTCAATTTGTCAATCTGACCAAATAACTCAATATTTGTCTCATCTAACCAAAATGTAATTTCAAGCCAATAAATTCATCCATGTTGGCAGGTACAAATTTTATTTGTGCAAATGGGAGCTTCCTTCTATTAAGAGTTGTGTGTAAATATCCTACTAGAATTAATCCAGTATCTTGTAGAGGACTATAGAAAGTATGAAGTTTCTCTTCAAGTAGAAAATTGTGTATTCAGATATTATTTGGGGCTCATATTTGAAACATTTGTTATTTTAAAGCTGTTTGCATTCAAGAAAATGTCCATTTAATTAAACTTGTGCACTTGTTTGTTGTCTTTT
This sequence comes from Apricaphanius iberus, assembly GCA_028564705.1. Classification (NCBI taxonomy): domain Eukaryota; kingdom Metazoa; phylum Chordata; class Actinopteri; order Cyprinodontiformes; family Aphaniidae; genus Apricaphanius; species Apricaphanius iberus. The sequence continues at coordinate 1,302,889 of JAPXFQ010000628.1, forward strand.
AAATGCTTTGAATTTGTATCTTTAATAGTTATTCTACATTATAAAAGGAAACTTTTATCCCATTCTTAAATGCTCAAAATGTATATATCATCCATGCTGTTAATGTCTGTATGTAAACTTTTGAGTTGAAATGTATTTTGAGCTTTATCTGTTTATTCGCCACATCTGCTCACAGTGAGAATGTTTTAAATTGTGCGTTCAGAAAAGTATAAGATATGTAAATGTTCTTTCAGTTTCTAATATTCTTCATATGCCTATAAAATACTCACTGTAACTTTAAATTAGGTGTTTGGTATTTCATAAAGTCCATCCTCACATACTTGTACAAAAACGGATTGACCTACAGATTAGCCCTTTCCAGGTCACGTCCGCAGCTAAAATAAGTAGCATAAGGAGCTGTAAGTTCTCCTATTGTTTTTACCTTGTACACAAATGAATGTAAGAGCATAGAACCAAACAACAATATTTTTAAAATGTTCAGGATACTGTTATTTTAATTAGGTGAAAGCCCCCTCTACATATTTGGATGAAATAGACTTGTTCCACTCTTAGTTTGTGAAGCACCATCTCACCCTTTATGTTCTAATCACCAAAGAGATGATCGTTGATCCCAGAGGGTGGATGTTACATGATCCGGTCATCACTGGTGGCAGTGTAATACTACAGGTGGTGTCCTTTAAGTATCTTGGTTTCTATGTGGAAAATGTTCTTGAACACTCATTGATTTTTGCGTGTTGCAAAATGTCTGAGGCTTCATTTTTTTGATCAAGACTGAGACTGTTTGGTGTGAGCACAAAAAATTTATTTGGATACGCACTGGTTCGACTCGCCTACTATCATATGTAACGCCAGAATGGAGAAATTGGTTCCGAACACAATGAAATTATTGGTAGCATAGAGCATCCTCTAGACAAGATCTATGAAAGCCCTGTCGTGACGCATGCCAAAAACATTCTGAGGGAGCCTTCTGATGCCTTCTGATTTGTTTGGTATGAGCTCTTAACCATCAAGGATCCATTACCCAGCTCAGGTATAAAGGCGACTTGTTCAAGAACTCCTTTATTCCTATATCTCTGGCTCTTCAGATTAAGCACAGATGACACTGGAGGAGCGTCATAAAATCAGTAGTGTTTTCAGGAATGTGATTCCTTGAATTAATATTTTTTACAGAGTAAGGTTGGGACTGCTAAATAAATGGCAGGTAAATGTAGCATTTGCTGTTTTATTTATAGCGACATGTTTCAGAATTCTAATGTTATACCCACTAAAAGTCCATGATAAATTTCCCTTTGAGACAATAAATTTTAATTGTATTCTAATTCCTGCGATGGACTGGCGACCTTTCCAGGGTGTACCCCGCCTCTGCTCTTTGACAGCTGGGGATGGGCAACAAATCCCCCCCACCTCCACGACCCCACGAGGATAATCGGTTTAGAAAATGGATGGATGTATGTATTCTAATTTAACACAAAAATTTAAGAGGAAATAAAAAATAGGTCAATGATAGAGCTGCCCTCAGTATAAGATGTATGATGATGAATTACTAGTTTTGATATCTATTTTCCTATCAATACATAGAGACTAACAAGGCCTCATAATCTTATCTTTTTGTTTTGATTATCAAATACTCCACTCTAGCTTTCCTTCAAGAAGCTCATGCAATATCATTCCATCTAACGTTTCATTACATTTTCACCAACATCATGTTTTATTCATAGAAAAATTGGACCCCTGTTTAAAGTCCTCGTGTAAATTAAAAATATTCTCAGTACATTGAGAATGTAGGAATGTCCATCCCATCAGAGAAGAAGTCTTTTTGGTGAACAAACCCCCTTTAGTAGATCTAGTAGATCTAATTTTTGGTGCAAAATCACTGCTGAAGCTACACCTGATTTAATATAAATTAAAAAAAGTCACATACATGATAGGCATCACTTCATCTACTTCAAACAGTCTAAATCTAGACTTGTCAGACCTCATCACCTCTTGACATTGCTTGATTGTCTATCCTTTTATTGATTTAAATTACATTTCTTTGGTTTTTGCTTTAGTTTTTCCAAGCCCAACCAGATGTCTGGCACTCAAATAATTTTAGAGCATATGTAAGGATCAAGTTGACTTCTTCTGATCTTCATTATTTTAAATTGATCTACAATCACAGTTGTGCACTCTTCTATATCCCTGCCTTTTTCTTCTCAAAGATGACAAATTATAAGTAAAAAACAAACAAACAAAAAAACTCTGTATTTTCTAAATCACTATTGTTCTTGTCTAGCTGTTTTGTACCAGGTGGATTATGGTTTTAACTCAGAATTATTTATTTGTGCTATTCTAGGTCCAGAAGCTACAATGTATGTGTCCAGTGGAAGTCCGTGGTGTGTTCACTTTGGATGTGCGGCGCAGAGACGCGGTCATTGCGCTCGGTGTGTTTCTGGTGGAGTCTGGCCTACAGGTTGGTGTTTTGTCAGTCTTGATGAAGAGCTTTCATATGTTAACAGCGTAGGTTAGTCTCATGTTCAGGGCTTCACTGTATTTTAACCAGTAGGACTGGATCCAGCATAATTTACACCTTTCAGGCATAGATGGATATTTTTATTATTATTGCAAAGAAATGTTTTCAAAGTACAACAATTATTGGGTCTTTTAAGCATGATAAACCCCAAATAGCAAAAATGATTATCAAATACAAAAACATTGTATTTCATGTTTTAATTTTTTTTAAAATCCAATATTAAAACATTTTTTGGTCTTAAAAGAATAAGTGCGTCATCATTTAGATTTTAGAGTTTAAGGGTGTGTGTGTGTGTGTGCGTGTGTGTGTGGGTGGTGGGGTTATAGTTGTGATGATGATTTTTTTGAGGGTTACGGAAGGGAGGGGTTTGTCCGGTCATTTTAATCTGTAAAGCACTTTGAGAAGTTATGTGGTTGAAAAAGCACTTTTAAAATAAAGTTTGATTGATTGAATTGCATGTTTCTCGTCTTTTAATTAGTATTTTGTAAATATGTCAATTTTGTAATTTAGTCTTCGAAATATGAGAAGTTGCACATATTTTGTCAAATTAATGACAATTTTTAAATAATACATCATATGCTATGACTTTTTTTCTTGAATAATTTCTTGAACGGTTACTTTTTACATGAGTAAAAATATGTTCGAAGTAGTGCTACTCTTGCTTTAGTCTAATTTTTGGCTACCCTACAGACCTCTGGCTATGACGTAATTCAGATTAATTAATTTTAACATGTTAAAACTCTCAGTCAACCTTCGGTATCCACTGTCTCACAAGATGCCATATAATGCAGATCACTATTACAAGCTTATTCCTATAATCTCATTAAGAAGGTGATTAGACATTCATCTGACCCTGTAAGCCTCTAAACTCATCATGTCGAGACTCTGATTCTGTGAAGATGATTGCTTAACTTTTCACCTCAACATTTTTCAAGATTAGTCCTGAGTCCAGATTATGTCTGTTTCGTTTTGTAGGTAAACTATAAGGTACTCATCTGTGCGTTTGTGATACATAATGATTTGCTTTTCTCCTGCAGCACAAAGACATAGTTGTTCCCTACTTGCTGAGCCTATTGAAAGGGCTGCCACGTGTCCAGTGGATCGAAGAAGGATTGAGAAAGAAAGAAAAGGGTACGTGAAATCCTCTTACCTTTGATTTACAGCAAACTGTATTTACATGGGGCAGCAGTCAGCTAAGTGAATGTTTTTGTAAGTCTTTACAGCACTGATTTAACATCAGTTAATAATTTAACACTATGCTATTCGGTGCACCAAGACTTTTCCTTCTTCACAAACTATTTCAAGCTCGGATCTTGACGTTTTCTATGAGGACTAAGTCAACCCACTGGTGGTCGTCTGCCAATTTATACCCATTCATCAGCATTTCAGCCTACTTCCATTTTTTTACCCCTAAAAAAACATTTTTTTTACTCTTGCTGGTATTTTTTGGTCGTTTAGAATTACCTTCTATAATTTCACTAATTTATGGAATACATCTGGTTAGTATGCTCTAAACAGCGACTGAAGCTGTAAAATATGGTCAGTTTTTCTGAGTTTATTACAAAACTGTCTCCCTAAAGGGAATGATGTTTTCCCATCATGATACTGGAATAAAATTGTATTTCTGCCTATTAATATTTTTTACTATGTGCAGCATAGATTTTTATACTGAACATGATTTTTCATTCACATCTGTTTGTTTCCCTGTCTTGCTTTTTAGATTATCTTCCAGTTGCGGAAAACTTCAGTTTTTGTCTAGTAACACTTTTGTCAGATGTCGCTCAGAGAGACCCAGGTTCCCGAGCTGAGGTAAGCTTAAAATTAAGTGGTTGTATAGGATCTTTGGCTCTTGATTAAAGTATTGGGCACAGCTAAGATATTATTTATGTTCTTCCCAGATCTTGAACACCATACTGGAGGTCATGCAGGCATTTCAGGATATGGTCCAAACCCCTGATAATCATGACAAAGGTACACACGAGTTTCTTAAAAACGACTTTATTACCTACTTTTCAGAAAAAACAAAGCTTTAGCCACATTTGACAAAGCGTTCATTTTTTCCCCTGCAGTTTTCCTGTGCAGATATATTGTCCCCAGTCTACTTGGCTTAGCTCGAGCATTTGGCCGCTACAGCAACACAGAAGAAGCCTTGCTGTCCAAGTTGTTCCCTAAAGATTCGCCTCAGGCCCGCTGCGTCACAGAGGAAAACGAAGGCGTGAGGCGCAGATCCTTCAATGACTTTCGTTCTATTATGCCGTCTTCTTTGCTCACTGTGGTTCAAAGCGAAACTCTGCGCAGACGCACGGGGAACAACCAGGATTCTTCTGCACAGGTACGTGTGTTTTGTGTTGGATGTTGGTTAGAGTCATGATGGACTTTGTTTTAAAAAAAAAGAAAAGATTTTTAATTATTTTTTTATATACAAAGCTTTGGTATCTTCTATAACTTCATTTCATTAAAAGGTCAGATTGACAGATTTTAAACGACATTGTTTTTCAGATTTACGAAGTGTCTTTTAATTTGCTTTGTCACAGATCTCCACAGACCCAGCAGGCCACTCACCCTGCTCTCCCACAGCCCCTAGCCCACATTACTTTGAAGGTAAAAGTAAAGAACTTAATTCGACTTGCTTAGTTTACTTCAGCTCCTCAGCGCTCTAAGGGCTTTGTGAAACATTTTAAACCCATTTAATTTTTTTTAACCCTTTGTCAGGCTCAAATTCGCTGTATTTTATTGCACATTTATATGACAGACCAGCACATAGTACAATATAATTGTAAAGTGGAAGGAAAATATCTGTTTTTAATTATATTAAAAATCTGAATGCTTTCACAGGTGCCTATCTTCCAGACAGCAGCTCAGTAGACCCTGACTACTATTTCTCAACGGTCAGCTCCAGTTTCTCAATGTCTCCTCTTTTCATGGGTCCCAGCGAAAATGAGGTGGAGGTGCCTCTTGATCTGCTCCGACAGCTCCTTGGCATGGTGCAGTAGCCTGTTTATTTAGTTTTAAACATTTACTAAGATTCTGCTACTGTTGATTACCATTCTGTAAGTTTCAGCCTTACATGTTTATTTACAGGTGAAAAACTTTGTTTCGGACTCCTTCTTGAAGACTCTGGACACCACTATGACAGAAGTTACAGAGGTGATTAAATAAATGCTCTTTCAATAGAACTGCAGTATGGAACAAAAAAAAATTTGCATCTTCTATCACTGGAATAATCATCTTTATTGCTTTTCTTCTTGTTTTATTTGTAAAGTCTAATCCAGGAATCACCCTCTATTACAAAACCTGCAGTGACCCTCTGTATGTGTGTGTGTTCAAAATGCTGCGAGACACACTGTACAACACGAAAGGTAACGCATTGTTCGTTTGATGTGCTAAGGCTCAGCCTTAGTTTCCTTTCTGTTAAATAGTAAATTTACTACAGTGTCAGACTGTCATATCGTTTATTCAGCCTTGCAGCCTGCATTTGTGCGGGAAGTACACGACTTTGTTCTGGAGCAGTTTAGCAGCAGCCAGTCGGAGCTGCAGCGGGTACTTAATGATACGGGGGGGTTGGCGGGGGAACAGAGCCCCCTCAAGCTTCGTTGCCAAGCCAACGCTGCCTGTGTCGACCTCATGGTGTGGGCCGTCAAAGATGAGCAAGGTAATCAATAGCAGAGCTCTGCCTTGTGATTGATGCCACCATCAGAAAGGTTCTGGATACTTTTATCTGTTCTAAATGTGTCACTTTGGCCTTTTTTGCCTCTTTTCAGGAGCTGAGAATTTGTGCACCAAACTGTCAGAAAAGCTTCAGTCAAAAACCTCTAGCAAAGTTATCATTGCTCACATGCCCTTGCTCATTTGTTGCTTACAGGTTTGTACATGGGTAAAATACATATCTTAAAAAAAAACACTCTTAAGTACTGGTCATTGAATGAGTCATCTACATTGCTTTGGTTTTTCTTGTCCCTTTTCTCAGGGTCTTGGACGCTTGTGTGAGAGGTTTCCAGTTGTTGCCCACTCTGCAACGACTTCTCTGAGGGATTTTTTGGTCGTTCCTTCCCCGGTTCTTATTAAACTCTACAAATATCACAGCCAGTTTGGTACAGGTACATACTATACACCAATACTATTTCAAATGGACCTTGTAGCTTCTTGACCTGAGAGCTATGACGATTAATGTTTAGTGAACTAACATGGGCATTTACAAGACAGTCAATAATTGTTGCTAGCTGTGATAAAGATGTGTAAAAAGCACTGCAATACATTTGGTAGTATTGCTTCTTAAGATTCAAAATACAACCAATATTAAGTTTTATGTCAGAGATCACCCGTTTTTTGTTTTAAAATGTCCTGATATTTAAGAGTCCATAATGCCATATTCTCTATAAAGGTTCCTAAGACCTTTAGGGGAGAAACAGACCTACAACATTATCAATGTTATCTATCTAGATTATCATTGTTAATGGAATACTAAAAGCTCAAAATAAAATATTAAAAGTCTATTGGCGCTCTGATCAATTTAAAAATGTAAATTATAGATTAAACAGTTCTTCCTTCAGATTTATGTTAAAGGGATTGTTTGTGATGCCAATAATGTAGGTGATTATGTTAAATAAAGTCAAATGAAAATTGGATTCTAAATTTCTTTGTGTGACTTTATGCTGCTGCAGTACAAAAAGTGTGTCTGTCTCTCTTTCTGTCTAGTTTATAGCCCTTTTTCACATTTTTATCATGGAATTCGAACAGGTGTGGAGGGTCTACTTTTGTAAAGTTCTTCTATCTTATTAAAAGCAACACACTAAAAGCTTTAGAGGTCCAGTTTATAGAATGCAAAAGCAATCTGGGCTGAGGGTAAAATTAGTTTAACTAATTATACAATGACGTACATAAAACATCAATAAACAGAATTGCTGTCACTTCAGCGTCATCAGAACGGTTACAGATTCATATAACGCGGTGCATTTCAGGTTATAGATTGTCTTTTTGTCTGTGCTGTCTACCTAGCTTGGTCATTGATAAATTAACTCTTAAATTTAACACACATTATTTTTTTGTTGTTTTTTTTTTTAAGGCACGGGGGAGATCCGGATAAATGTGACAAATGAGCATTCTCAGTCAACAGTCAACATGCTCACAAATAAAAAGGACCAGCCCTCCATGTACGAGCAGCTCAGAGACATTTCCATTGACAACATTTGCAGGTGAAATAAAAACACACCAGTCACAAATGAGATTTGAACTTCAGAGGGGTTTTTTCCAGTGTTAACTCCATTTGTTTCTTCCCCCTCAGATGTCTCAAAGCCGGATTGACGATGGACCAAGTGATCGTAGAGGCCTTTTTAGCCAGTCTCTCCAACCGTCTGTATATTTCACAGGAGAATGAAAAGTGAGCTGCATCTAGCAGGAAAAATAGGAAATGTGGTTTAGACAGCCAGAAGACATTCAAACGAAGGTGATTCAGAGGAAAAGTTTTAAAAATATAACTTTTGCCTCTCCTAGGGATGCTCATCTAATTCCAGATCACACCATTCGAGCGCTGGGTCATATTGCAGTCGCTCTGAGAGACACTCCTAAAGTCATGGAGCACATCTTACAAATCCTTCAACAAAAGTTCTGCCAGCCTCCGTCCCCGCTCGATGTGCTCATTATAGATCAACTGGGCTGCATGGTCATCACAGGGAACGTAAGTCCCCACAAGATGTACTTAGACAATGCCTTTACTGTGCATCTGGTGGGAGCTGCCTGATCCCTCAGCCTTCTGCATTGCTTATGTTCCAGTATTTACGCTGACATACAAGTTGGTTTTAATGGGGTGTCTTGTCAGAGCCAGTCACTGTTGATTGTGATGAGCCACATTTAAGAGTTTTAAATAGATCTACAGAGCACTAATTAGTATGTTACCCCTTGTATTGTTTTTCTCCAGCAATACATCTACCAGGAGGTGTGGAATCTGTTTCAGCAGATAAGCGTGAAAGCCAGTTCTGTGGTTTACTCAGCCACCAAAGACTACAGAGATCACGGTTACAGGTCAGGATCCCCTCCTACAAATACATATTTTGTTACATTTTGGATATTTTAGTGTCAGATTTTATTTGCCAAAGTGTTGGAAACAAAAACTTCCTCAGTCGTCTATAACAGACCCATCTCCGTGTAAAGTACTCCGGATGATATATCCAGGAAAAACGGCATATAATCGATTATTTTTCAAGGTTTTACCTTAAACCAAGTTTTTCAGTCCCTCACAGCAGAACTGTATCTCCTTTCTTTATATTACATACTTTATCACTTCAACTTTCCACTGTCCACCTGTCTTCTAAATGTCATGTTTATGTAGTTTGGATATTGTGGAAGAAAAAAATATAAAAACAATGAAAAGTAGATTAAATTGTATTTTGACTTTAATGGGGAAAAAAGGTTTACATTTGTTAAACTCTCAAGGTGAATATCTATCTGAGAAGAATATCATTTACCAATACATTTCTTTTTTGGCCTCTTATAAAACTTGGAACAGTAATTTGAACAATTTGTAAGGTTAAAACTAATTGAAGACTGAAGTTTACTATAAAACATGTAAAAATTATTTAAAAATGAAGGTGTTGCAATAGGACTGAAATATTTCATCAGATCTAAATGGATTAAAAATTAGATAGTCCAGTTTGGAGAAAATTAAAAAGATTTTTTCAAATCTCAGCTTCTCAAATAATTATATATTTGTATTTAACTAAGGAGCAGTTTCTAATGCAAGCTCTGTATATTCAATTCAAAAATACTTCATTGATCCCGGAGGGAAATTAAGTGTTGTTGTAGCTCCCTTCAATATTTGTTCTTGTATATTGTATGTTCTTGTTTATGCTAGCATGTTCTTTTCATTTATTCAACCTTTTTCCCTTCAAGGCATTGCTCTCTGGCTGTGATCAATGCTTTAGCAAACATTGCCGCCAACCTGCAGGGGGAGCAACTAGTGGATGAGCTGCTGGTTAACCTTTTGGAACTGTTTGTCCAACTGGGACTGGAAGGAAAAAGAGCGAGCGAGAGGGCCTCTGACAAGGGAACGGCACTAAAGGTGCGTTTATCACTGCATCAGAATCCAAACATAAAAATAAAATCCTTACAGTCATAGTTTTGTTTCTTTCTTTCTTAATTATTATTTTTTTGTCTCTCCATAGTCATCAAGTAGTGCTGGAAACCTTGGAGTTCTTATTCCAGTTATTGCTGTGGTGAGTGTTTTGAGACAACTGAGAGTGATTTTCTACAAGTTAACTTTTTTTAACTAAATGATCTAAATTGCTATTTGAGTTCTTACAAATGAAGATCAGAGTACTATTGTCTAACTACATGATAAATTCTTTACCCAGTTAGCGGCTTTACGGACCTGCGTATTACAATATATCACTAAACCATAATAATGAACAGAGATGGGATATTTTTGTAATGAAAAATAAATGAGACCTAAAAGGGAAGTTATTTCCTTCCCATGAAACCACTTCTATCACACATATATAGAAACTCTCAGATTTCTGTATATTATTCTTGACTTTTTAGAATCAACACTAAAGCGATGACACCAGAAATGAAATGCAAAGGTTATAATAAGAACCAACTGTAACTGAAAGATGTTATATCCAGAAAATCTAAGATATCCTTTCTAATGATTTACCTTAAAATACAGAAATATAAACAAACAAAGGCAAAGGTACTAATGCTTACTTTTTATAGCCTAAAAAGTAAAGTTTTGTCAAAGGTTTAGCCGTCTCACAACAACGTAATGGCAGGGTAAAATGCCCTAGTATTGGGCTCTAATTGCTAACATAATCTTTCAGTATTAGCAGACCAAGTCACTGCTTTGCAAGTCTCAAGTCAAGCCCAAAGTCTTAAACATTGAATTTCAAGTCATTTCGATTTTTTTTTTTAAACAATGTTACAATTTAATTTTCATTGTAAATCATAAACCATGTGTTCTCTTAAAAATCTTTATTCATTTGAATACCCGATGAAACAAGTGCAACTGAACTTAGAAAATGTAGAAAACGTTTTTACTGAACTCGAACCTCCGTGTAGTACAGTTTAATATAACTTTGCTAATAAGACGTCTTCCTTTGAACTATGATTTCAAAGTTTCACTGCGAAGGATTAAAGAGATTTTTCAATAGATTATGGTTAATGTAATTTTCAAGATAATATTTAGATTTATAAGAGCCACAGATATTTACTTAAAGAGCAATTCACCCCCTTCCATAGTCTTACTTGACCAATTTTTCCAGTTTGAAAAATGTGGCAAAAAGAGGTGTTGCCTACTGTATAGAGCAGACAGCGGGTTAGGATGGCTTCGTTTTTTAAATCAAGCAATCTGATTGGCTGCTCTGCAGCTCTCACACACATGCGTAGACAGACAGTCTCCACTTGTTAAGACAGGATCAGCTCCACGGGTTGAGTGAAACGATATAAAAAAGCACAACTTTGAAATAATAGATGTTTAAAACCTATAACTATTGGCTAAAATATCAAGTCTTAGTAAATAGGTTCAAGTCTGAGTCAGGTCACAAAATTAATGACTCAAGTCCAAGTCATGTGACTCAAATCCATCCCTGTGAGTATTAGTTTTAATGTTCAGAACAACTGTTAATGCAATTTTTTCGAACATTAGAACCACAAGGCCAGAATTGGAAAGGAAAAAGTTACTATGTGTCAGATTGGGCTGTTTACTTCAAAAACACAAATTTCCTTTATCTTCTGACATATTGTAAGCTCCATCTTTCTCTCGGCAGGAGGGATAACAGCTTAGTATGCTGTCTACCCTAGGTGGACTTTGAATCTGGGAGACTTTGGTTCTTGATTAGCTTCCTTGATTTCTTTTTAGTTGCCTACTTTGGGTTTGGTGTGAGGAGCAAAAAGTTTTGCTGGCACGTTACATAAAATTGGATGAAACGGCAAAACAAAGACACGAATCACAACAGACTCCAAAATTTATCGGGCCTGGCTCCAACCAGTTGGGGCAGTTGCCATGAAGAGTTCGCTAGCTCTATTTTTACTCCGTCTGAGTCAGAACTCAGTATTTCCTTTACAGTCGGAACATCGACGCAAAGCTTTGATCACCCAGTCGGAGGCAAACATTTGATTGCCTACAGGCATATGGTACTGTGACAAAAACAAGACATGAAGTCTGTTACTTTTTTCTAAATTACTGTTTTTAGGCAAGAGGAGAAACATAAATGGCAAAAATCATTTTAGATCAAAGAACAATTTCATGATGGAAGTCAAATTCAAGGTGTCAAAGACCAGTAAACATCAGGAGCTTTAGAATGATCAATACTTATAACTAATTATTGTTGATTTTAAAGCTCTCTGAATTTTTAAATGAGGAAAATATGAATATTCATATGAGACATATTACTGACAGACATTCAGGCAACATCTTTTGAACACAATACCTTCTATTCCTAAAAACAATATTTTTGGGACTATGGTACACAGATGTCATGTGTGAAGTTTTACGTTTGTACAAGTAAAGAAAATTAAGAAACATTTCTTGTCACAATTGGATTAAAAAAAATGTTTAACAAAAAAAAGTTTTTATTCACAAAAACTTTATTTTTTCTGTTGTAGTTTTGTGTATTTTATTGTCTCACCAACTGTGATGTTTATACAAATTGTTTAAAATTACCATAATACAGCATCAGGGTATCAACAGTAACATACCAATGTCTGCATGCTTCTCCATCTGCCTCGTTGTAAATTATAAAACATTAATAGACAGATAACAAGCATTCACTGACCCACTCAGACTACGTGCTTTAAGCAATTTGACTCATTCTGAGTCTAAATTCACAAAAAAAAATTGAGTTCAGAAATGTGTCTGATGTTCTACAACCGAACAATCAGATATGAGTTGTTTAGATGATCAGTTCTGGGATGGATTTACCACCCTGCCAATGAACACGAGGCAGTCTGTGCGATGCTCGTAGATCAGGAAAAGGAACGGATGATCCACTGTGAAGCGAATCTGAGAGGAGAGTGGCATGAACCCCACTTGAGTCAGGGCAGCGGCTTCTGTTCCCTCCTCGTTTACCGTGATTGTTCCCTGGTGCTTCAGCTACGATAGCACATATAAAACCAATCAAAAAACAATGAACTTATCAAGACTGCAGTGTTTGTATTGTTCTGTCATACTCACCCAGTTCAAGGCAACTTTTTCTGAAGTCATTCTACTGAAATCTCCACTCTCCTTGAAAATGTCAGTGAGTCCCATCTCCTTCAGATTTTCAATGAGGTCATAGTTTTGTTCGAGTTTAAAGCGAGGTAGCACCACCTCTCGGGTCCTAAGTAGAAGCAAAGAACTCGTTTAATCACAATGAAACCTCTATTTCTCAACAACATCTTAAGTAAATGTTTTGTGAACTTGCTGATATTTAACCTGATTATTCATACATTTCCATCTGCCCTTTTTGGTGACACAGTCATAGACAGTTTTACTAATCTATTGATGCAGCTTCAAATTTCCCCCCCGATCTTAATCGAATATGCTGAGAGTTGACTTGCTGCCAACTGTTAGAAAGTCAGTGACCCTCTGTGGTAATGACCTATTGGTTGCTTCAGGAAATTTTTAAGCTGTTAAATCAGTTTTCCGCAAATTTTCCAGAATTTGCTTTATTGTAATATTCAGTATTTTTTCAATGGCATTAAAAAATTGTTTCTGTCCTTTTTATACAACCGTAAATTCAGCGGTGGGCTGTTTTTATAAGCAGTGAATCTCATAACTTTAAATATATACTTGTGACCAACCTGTTTGTCATGTTTTTGAGCCACTTGCTGACAACAGTGGGTGAAATTTGCTGCTCCAGCGTCCTCATGCCAGTTATCTTCCTTGGCAGGGCAATGAGCATACTGATGTTTCCTGTGTATGGAAGCTGAAGATAAGAGGTTTTAATATGCTGCTCATTTTTGTTTATCCCGGAACACGATGTTTGCTTGTCAGACGTTCGTGTTGGATATGGATATTGATCTGCACAAAATATTGAATCGCCATAGTCACTGTAATAACTATGCTGTAGTTCAGTCATTTAGGCCTTTATGTGTCATCACTAAGGCATCTGTCTTTAAACTCCACCTCATGTACCCTTCAAAGGAAAAACAACATCACATCACACCTTTTCCTGCCTCACTACACTGCCCTCTAGTCCAGTGGTCCCCAACCTTTTTTTGTCACGGAACGGTTTAATATCAGGCAATATTCACACAGACCGACGGATTAATGTAACCACATATAAATAAATGACCAACATAAAACACAGGGTTATTTTTAATCTTATCAAATGTAAATCCAATGTGTTCTCCTAACTTTATTAGAAGTGTCCTGTTTTACCACAGCAACAACACGAGTAACATCTTCTCTACCCCCTGACGCTTGTTTGTTGCTATGATAATGTTTAAACTTGCCTTTAAAATAAGATTCCCAACAAAAACAGCTGTAAAGTGCATGAAAAATAAAACTCATTACAATGCTGAATCAGTGGCGGTCCTGTCTGGGGCACGTTTAAAGGCTCCATTGTCTCATTAGAAGGTCAGTTACATATTATTTAGAATAGTTGTGATAAATCCATATTTTGAGAAAGACTCTTGGAATTGTTTATTAAATGTATTTTTCTTTTTTGGTAAGTTGTAGGTACCTCTTTTGTCTTTTCACTAGATAATTTTGTTTTTGCAGAGAAACTTCTCAGAGACCTCTGTTTTTAATCATTCACAGCTTTTGTGGGCTTGTTTTTAGCGATGAAGTATCGTAACTGAGGCTAGCCGCTTGACACGCATCAAAAGTGAGTTATAGCTGGGTGAAATGTAGAAAATCCGACCATTTTTCAAAATTAACTTCTTTTAGACTCGGATAACAAATAAAATGGAAGTACTGTAAGTTATTATTTTTGTGCAGACTGCAGCTCGGTGATAAATGACGTACGGTCTGGGGACCTGGGGTAGGGGACCTCTGTTCCAGTCCATTTCATTTAAATATTGGCTATTTATTTGCACAACAAAAATTCCTGAAAATTCAAAGTATGGAATTTGCTTTTGAACGTTTTTCAGCCCTGGATTGGAAAAAATATTTATTCCTCCAGACTTTTTTCCTTATTGAACTTCTTACATTTTTTTCAAAGGACAAAACCCTAATACTGCTGGTATAATGGTCGTTTATCTTTGATTTTCCATATTGCAAATCGATTTAAATAATTCACTCATCACTATTTTGTTTTGGGACTCACTAACTGCAAAATGTATCCCATATTGTATTTCAAAGAAGTGCTTGGATGGAAGAGTTTCCGGATGCCACACATTCAAACAGTGGTACTCAATATATTTGATGAAGTCCCACGGTTCTTTACACATGTTCTAGATCTAGATCATGATCTAGATGCTAAAGTTCTGGGAGAATGGTGGGGACCTAATAAAATAATGTCATGATGATGGAAATGAAAGAGAGTGGTGAGGAAAACGTCATTTCATTTTTACAATATTCAACTAATGATCAAAATATCAGATTTTTCTGATATTACTCTGCTCTAAACCATATGAATCAACCCACCTGCAGTATGTCACACTCCAGTTCATGGTCGGCAGCAGCCAGATAGTTCCCCTTGTTCGTCATCATTGGCACGCGTACGGTTGTTTTCTCGTTAACTCTGAAATTTCGGTAGTAAGTCGTTTCTTTTGGGAATTTCTGCTCCCATGTCCCTGTTCGTGCAAAGACTCATGTTGACATTTATTCTTTGAAATTACTTGACGGTAACATTTAATTTCTCTCACCTTTGAAGTACAGGTAGTTGAGTAGCATTAACACCATATTTGGATCCACATTCTTCAGCGGCTCCTTTATCAACCCCTTAGTCAGTTTCTCAATCCGACGGTTGGCCTTGTTCAGAAATGCTGGCTCTCTAAAGTCTACTGACTGCGGCTCAGCAAAATAATAGCCCTTCGTCTCGGTTCGGAAGGTTTCTTTCACTGACACGTTTTTTTTAAGGTAGACATCATTGACAGACCGGAGCGTGTAGCCAAAATTCCTCCTGAAAAGTCTGTGTGTCAACTTCCTGAACAGCTTATGGACTGTTGTGTTGTCGTAGTGATGGCTGGCATTGACGAATTCGGCAAATCCTAAAGCTTTGTAGATCTGATGGTGAGTTTCTGGTCCAGCACCTAAAGACATCATCCCCATGGCTATGGAGATTCCAGCAGGTGCTAGCAGGATATTGTCAGTCTGGTTTACGCTGTTACGGAGACTTCTGTACAGATTAAACCCAAAGCGGGCATTCACCATGTTGAGGCGCTGAAGGCGCGAATGACCATGGAAGAGCCGTAGGAGTCTGGCTCGTCTGATTTTTGGGTCGGAGGATTCTGCAAAGATGTCGATGTCTGGAGCCGGTGTGGCTATTTCGTCGATCTCATCCCCCTCACTGAAAATAGTTCAATTAGTCATATATTCATTAAAATAAATTAAACTGGAAGTTTTCTCTTAAAAAAAAGAAATCCAATATGGACATGAACATTTTCAAAACTCTGTTGTACCTACTTTGTGCTGGCGTTTACTTTATTATTAAACTTATCTTCAATATGTTATCCAACACAAACAAATCCCCTGAAACTTACATGTAATCATCACTTCCTGCAGCCAGGATTTTATCAAAGTCAATATAATCTTCATCCTCAAAGCCGTCGAAAACAAGGTCATTGGTGACTGTGTTTTCTTTGTGGTACTCCAAAGGAATGGCATCAGCGTCTAGTGCACCACCTGGCTCTAAGCCTCTTGGGTTTGGATTTGGGTCATTGAAGTGCGAACTGAGTTCTTTAATGCCAGCCAGAGATGGACTGACCAGCATACACACCACAGAAATCACTGTGAAGACCCACATCCTGAAAGCAGAACAAATAAAACGTTCAGTGCAAAACTTTTCAATCATCTGATAAGATGTTACTAAAAAGCATGACAATAAAGCAACTTGGTTACAAATCCAAATGATTTCTGTCTAAACTAGTGTTCTGTAACGTGTCTTACCTTCACTGTGACTGGTGGAAGTGCTGTGTTGATTCTGTTTGTAGGAGGAAGAATTCAAAACTGAACTTTGATATGTGCTGCTCTTGAACAAATAGACCAGATCAAACAGTCCAAAAAGTCCGTTGGGTGACGAAAAACCTTAACTCTTCACAGTCCCTTGTTAAAACAATGGATTCATTATTATTTAAATCATTTTTTGTATGCTAGCATGTCCTCAACATTTTTGTCTGATTTACAAGTTTTTGTTTGAACTGTTTCATGGGTGTGAGAGAATTTTGCTATTTGCCATTTGAAAGATTTTACATTTTTAGAGTTAAAATGTTTCATCTGGAGCAATAATTGTCCTACATTGAAGTTTTTTTCTTATTTGTTTTTTTTTAACTAACAGTTAACCAGACGACTTCCACCGATCAAGGAGGCCAAACCTCGTCTCCAGAAGCTGTTCAGGGACTTCTGGTTGTACTCTGTGGTCATGGGTTTTGCTGTGGAAGGATCAGGTGAGCAGGAGATTGACTCTTGCTTTATTCATCATCTTGGCAAAAGTTCAGAACCTCACAAGAACCTCAACTAAAATGCGTTGGTATTTAAAATTTCATGTCTTGACTTACTTTAGTGGCTTTGAGTTACCAAAACGTTATGAAAAGTTAAACACAAGTGCAATAATTCAACATTTAAGAAAATGTAAGTGAGGTTTATGAAATATTTATTTCAAAAATATAAATTATATAGACTTAGTTATTCAAGAAATCCTTTCAGTTCTAAAAAATATAGTGATTGCTTTGACACCATCTTGCTGGTTCTGCTCATCTGATGCACGTCATCACCTGGTTAATCAGCCAAGGCAACTTATAAAAGCATGTTTTGGGAGCAATGACCTTAAAGAAAGTTTAGAAGGCCATTTCCAAACAATTTTAGATGCAGAATTCTGCAATAAGAAAACTAAAGTAACAGAAGTGGAAATTATGATTATAATTTAAGAAAGATGCTAGTCTTCCCATTTTTTAATTAACCATTTCCAAAGATCACGATATGATTACAGAAATAAAAAAATACAGCTGTTAAGTTCAATTTTAAAGTTTGCAGTAGTAAAAATAGAAGAGCAATTGGACAATTTTGGCTTGTATGAAAAGATTCTCAGGATAGTATTTCTCTAACAATACATGGGAAGCATGGCATTAGAAATATTGGATCCGAATGAACAAAAAATAATTTTGACCAAAGACCAAATTAGATATGTTTGATCTTAATATTTAAGCAAATAGAAGAGAGGTGTCTGAAATCTAGGGCTTGATGATATGAGTTATAAATGTATTGTCAGATTTTTTACATTTTTTAATCCGATTTTTGATTTTAATCTTTTTTCCAATCTGTTTTTTCTTAAAAAAGAATTGCAAGTGACAAAAAATATTTTCAAAAAATTGCTTTTATGTCAAACACTCTGTCCTTGAGCTTGCGTGAATTGAAAATCCAACTAAAAACAAGCTGTAAAGTATCCTGTAAAACAATCCTTGGTGGATTGGCATCACTCTGAGCTTTGGAAATCCAAGTAGTGCACTAGAAAAAATAAATAAATCTCAATTTTCCAAAAAGTGTCACATTTTTCCAAAACTCTACTCAGAAATTTTTATTAATTTAATATTATGAATGAATTGCCCTGCCCTAGTAAAAGCACGTCAGCATAAGCAACTTATACTTACTGTAAAGCATGGTGGTGGGAGGCGGATGAACCACGGGACTTGGGCCCCTTTCCGGCCAATGTCTAGACTTAAGTTTGATTGAGTTTATGTTTAGATTTTTTAATTGAGCTGTGCTGGGTAAAAAAAGATGAAAGGAAAAACAATTAACTGAAACAATCTATGAAAGACTGAGGTCATAGCGAAAACTAATTCAATCTGCTGCAGCTGCAGGTTGTTGTGCAAAGTACTGCACCATCGGTTGTACTTATGTTTTCCCTTGGATCTATGGGCAGTTGTGAATTCTTCCTTTTTCATTATGACTGTTTTATGTGCATTTTTTATGTGTTTTGTGTTCAGGACTCTGGCCAGAAGAGTGGTATGAAGGCGTGTGTGAAATTGCGACAAAGTCTCCTCTCCTCACATTCCCAAGTGGAGAGCCTCTTCGTTCTGAGCTTCAGTACAACTCAGCTCTGAAAAATGACACTGTGACGCCGGTAGAGTGCTAAATATCTCCATTCTCAAAATTGGATGAAATTCCAGCACCAGGTTATTAGACTTTGAGTCTTTGTCTTCTAGGCTGAGTTGAATGAACTGCGTTCCACAATCAGCAATCTGCTCGACCCTCCTCCTGAAGGATCTGCCCTCATTAACAAGCTCGACTTTGCCATGTCCACCTACCTGCTCTCTGTCTACCGGTTAGAGTACATGAGGTCCGCTCACCTGTCTTTACGCCTGATAGTCTCTTCTTTTGTCTCAATAAATTCCTTGATGTATTGAAATTAGGGTGTGCTGCTCCTTGATAGACTTGTTACACTTATACTCTGTCAGGATGCTACGATCCAATGATGCTGACAGATTCCAGGTGATGTTTCGGTACTTTGAGGACAAAGCCATCCAAAAAGATAAATCTGGTAAGGGTTTAAACCATTTTGGTTTACATATTGCTTATCATTTATAACTAACGTTCCCTATTCCATGTAATTCCTATAGGAATGCTGCAGTGCATTATTTGTGTTGGTGATAAGGTATTTGACGTCTTCCTCCAGATGATGGCTGAAAAGGTAGATGGCATAATGTCTGAACAAAGACTTCATTCTTTAGTTTGGGAGGATAACAGTTGTTGAATTTTTCTTGCTTTAGCCGAAAACTAAAGAGCATGAAGAAGAACTGGAGCGACATGCTCAGTTCCTATTGGTCAACTTTAACCACACTCACAAGAGAATCCGCAGGGTGGCAGACAAATACCTCTCTGGTTTGGCTGAAACGTTAGTCCAGTTTCTCAGTTAGCTCATATGTGCTAAATTAAAAACTATATTTTTCTACTAATTCTTGTATCGTTTAACAGATTCCCTCATCTTCTTTGGAGTGGCCGCGTGCTGAAGACCATGTTGGATATCTTGCAGACACTCTCTCTGTCTTTAAGTGCTGTAAGTATCCATTGGGATCTGATGAAAAAAATCCCTAAATGTGGAGTTTAACTGACCCAAACTGACCCCTGACCAGAATTTGGGAAATTTTTACACTTAAAAATCATTGAATGGAAGGATTATACAATTTGAACCTGAGATGGTAGAATGTATATCAAAGTGTGCCAACACAAAACAAGTTTAAAAATAAACCGAAACAACCTCTTTGAACGAACTTCAGCCTCTTTTTCGACTTAAATGTGTTTTGTTGTTTTTCAAAAACATTTAGTAAACAATTTTGGGTCTGATAATTAGTTTCAGAATTTTTTTGTATTTGTAGTAATAATAATAGTAATAATACCAACTACCGAATATAGAAAAAGCAATAGTTAATTTGGTCACTTATTCAAGCAATAATATAATGATTTGAATAACTCACAATAACAGTGTTTTTTTAACAAACTGTTTGCATTTTGCAGAATTTAAGTGAAAAAAGAACAACCACTGTTAAAAATGAAAACCCAGAACAGCATAGTCTGCGTCATACCTGCTTTCATCTTGCTCAATTAGCACATGCAAAACATATTTGCAGGTCCTCTTCTAAAATGTAAAAGGCATGTGCCAACTTTACATTATTCACCTACTGTTAAGGAGTAGTTTTTAGCTTCCGGCTTATTTGGTTATTATGGTTATTTAAAAATTATGTGATAAAAGATATATGACTTTATCGTTTATTTAGGACATTCACAAGGATCAACCATATTACGACATTCCAGACACACCATACAGGATCACTGTTCCAGATACATATGAAGCTCGAGAGGTGAGGCTTGTTACTCTATATGTGAACACTAGAGGTCAGCATAATATCATTCTTCAATATGTCTTTATTGTTTTTACTGTGACTTATGCATATGACTACAGAATATATTTCCAAACTAAATCTACTTTGTGTACCATTTTTAATAAATGGTGCACATATTTTTTTGTTTTTGTTATACTGTGTTGAAATTGGTTCAAAAGAGTAAGGGCCTTTTTGCAAAAATGTTTGCTAATGTTTTTGGTGATTTAGTGTTACCTATGTGTTTCATTGCAGAGTATAGTTAAGGACTTTGCAGCACGCTGTGGTGAGATCTTAAAAGAAGCAATGAAATGGGCGCCTTCGGTCACAAAATCCCATTTACAGGTATTTTTCTTGCGTCATGGATGATTGACAGATTGGTTAAAGAGATTGAAAAAAATTTCACTTGAGCATTCAAGTCAAGATTGACTATAAAATGGAATTGTTTTCATGTTAATGTTTTTATATTTTCTGGTAATTTTCATTTAGGAGTACCTGAATAAACATCAGATCTGGGTGTCAGGACTTTCTCAGCACACAGGCCTCGCCATGGCCACAGAAAGCATTCTGCACTTTGCTGGCTACAACAGGCAGAGCAGTACACTTGGCGTGAGTTACAGATACATAATGATCCATACTTCAAATCATAAGATTCTTAGATATCACATTTAACCAAGGTTAAGACTATACGGCTAAAAAAAAATGATAATGTACCCATTTAATGGCAAACAATTGACAAGTCTTATTTATTAGTTATAATTGAGCAAATTTACAATTTACTTTGCACTTATTGTTGGCATGATTCTTATGTTAGTTTGGGATTTTATTGATTTATTTAAACATGTTTTGGGGGTTTTCCACGGGGAATGATAATACGGCACACTACTTTAATGAAGCAAAATAAACAAAAATTGGTTTCACAATTGCAAATTTGTTGTGTATTTTCTCTATTCCATGCATTCAAAATTATACATACATAGATACTAGGAATACTTGATATATTGGCATTAGGATCAATATCAGACGGTGTTAGTCATTTTTTTAAATATATTTGTCCAAAAAGTAAACCTGGGCAGATATTACAGGTGCAATATGTAAGAATTTTACAGTGAAATAATCCAAACCATGATGGAAGGAAGGTTACATCTCAGGCGGCCTCGTGGTCTAAGTTTGTGTTATTTTAGAAATGCTGCTACGGGACGTAGTCATTGTTTCCAATATCTGTCCCGCTATCAGCCCGCAAGGTTGCTTAGTTTTCAATACTAAACAGCACGCCACCATTTGTAATCTGACAGCGAGCGGGCTAAAGGCTAACGTTGAGCTAACAGTGCTAGCAGTAAAATAGACGGCTCTAAAAAAAGCTAACGCTACTTTTTCAATTTCCATCAACTCAATATTGTGGTGAAATGTATATATCTACTTATTAACTTAGTGTGTATAATTCATCTACACTCGTCATTGTGTATGTTCTGGCCGATCAGTAACTGGCAACTCTCCATAAAATTCACAAAGTAGAGGGGGTGAGTGACTGACAGTGCACTACCTTGTTTTTTTTTTTATAGACTGCAGTACTCCAATTTGACCAAACTGTATTGATTTTTATTTATTTATTCAAATACGTTTGTTTATTGAATCTGCAATGGAGTTGAGATTAGAGCAATGGGAGAGCCATTCCACAAGCCAAATGTTGGTCTGTATTATTAATTTCTAAACTGTTTTAATTTTTTTTATGTATCATTTTTCCTTTCGGTACACTGTAATCTATCTAAGTGTCAACCATCTATCTGTTGATATGATAAAGTTAAATCATTTGAAAGTAGTACTCTTAAAGACTAAATCTGCATTGTATAATAAAACATTACTACTAGCAAAGAAACAGCCTAACAGGATGATGCTGCCACCACCTTGCTTGATGGTTCGCACAGTGCTCTTAGGTTTAAAGCCTCATCATGACACCTACGCTTTCATACTTGTTGTCGTGTCCGAAAAACCCACAAACTTTTGTCTCACCCTCATTGTATAGATTTCAGGAATTGCACAATAAATGTAAATTAATTAACCTAATAATTGCTTCATATCATTTAAGCTAAATTCTGTTTTGTCCAAAAGTGATTCAACTGTATTATTATTATTATTATTATTATTATTATTATTATTATTATCCTTCAGTCAGGAAGGATACCCACAATAAACTAACTGGAGTAACTATACTGTTGGAAATAAATAGGAAATGTAAACTGGGGCATGTTCATCCAAACTGAAATAAAATGGGTCTAAAAATTAAATTTTTATATAAATTACATTCATGCCTCTTGGGGTGTGCATGTACACTTCTGTAATAGCAGAAAAATAAACACTCACTAAACAATAATATATAGTGCTTCCATTAAGTCTGAAAGCTTGAAATGCTCAGGATCATTTTTCCTATAAATCATGTCGCACACATCCAATAAATAAGTTTTATCTAACATTGGTCACATTGGCTTGTTGGTAAATATTCGTTCAGCATTCAGGGTTTTTTTGTTACCAGAGGTCATGTGCCATTAACAGCAGCCATCATACTTTTTATGACCTCTAATGAAGTCTTGTCGGTTTAGTGTAAACTTGTTATATTTAGTATGGAATCCATACTGTTGGCCTGTAAACAACAGATATCTGGCTGTTTAAGGTACTGTATGGTGTTGTGCATGCTAGCTTTTGTGACCTTATTTTGCTTGCTAAGCCTTTCTTATAAGTACATGTGCTTGCATTCTGCTAAATCTTTTCTTTTTATTTGCTTCATCTCTTGTATATTGTCTTTATTTAACCGCACCAAACTGCCTTCCTGGTTGCTTGGCTGATTTACGGCTTACCTGGTTGCTTACCGCCAATGGACGGTTGGGTTGAACGGCTGGTTATTCATTTGGCTAACTGGTTAAACTAATGCTGTCCTCCACCATGCTGCCAACCCTAGGCTGCTTTCCCTCAGGTTGGTTTCAACACTGAATACAAAAAGAAAGGGTTTAAGCATTGCACAATAAGTTTATGCTCAACCCTTACTGCACAGCTGTATGTTTTACCCTTCAGGCTTTTAACTATTTAGTCTTAAGCTTTATAAAGTGTGTTTGCTGTTTAGACCACTCAGCTGACGGAGAGACCAGGATGTGTGAAGAAAGATTATTCCAACTTTATGGCGTCACTCAACCTAAGAAACCGCTACACTGGAGAGGTATAGTTTAGGATTACATTAGTTTTCACTAAGATTTTCTGCAGACTGCATAATTTATCAGTCTGCTTTTGTGTTTTTTTTATTATTAGGTAGCCGGTATGATTCAGTTTTCAGAGGCAACCCACAGCCATTCTGACCTTAACAAGCTGGTGATCAATCAGATGACCTGCGCTCTTGAAAAAAAAAATCCTGAGGCCTTCACGCAATCCATGTTCAAGATGGCCGCTCTGCTTATAAATACCAAAAGTGAGTGCCAGCCCAGGCTCATTCAGTCTCATAAAGTCAAAGTTTTAATTTCTATTGCCATGTTGTGCCTATCCCAGTGAATTAATTTACAATTTGTCTTTCAGACTGTGATCCACAGCTGCTGCACCATCTGTGCTGGTCTCCGCTGAAGATGTTTTCAGAACATGGCATGGAAACTGCTATTGCCTGCTGGGAATGGCTGCTTGCTGCACACAATGGGGTGGAAGTGCCAGTATGTATTTACCGTTTGTTTTTTTCAAATTATGACAGCAATGTATAGCTATGCATCTTTGTGGATTAAAAATTTTAATGCAATCCTCTCTTTTTCATGATCTTAGTTCATGCGTGAGATGGCAGGAGCTTGGCAGATGTCAGTGGAGCTGAAGATGGGTTTGTTTTCAGAAACTCAAGTCGGGGCCGGACCGCTAGCTGTATCAGAGGAAAGCCAGCCGGCACCCTGCGCTCCTGATGTCGTCCCTCACTTCCTCTGGATAGAGGTCAGTGTGATGCAGTCCTGCATTATTAATCTTCTCTTTTTAAATATATTTTTTTCAGTAGCATTATGGTACTTTTAAAGTAATATAAAACCATAGGAAGCGTGGTTCAAATGTTTGTTAATCACAAATTACATGCTCATACTTTGTTGGACAGTTACCCTACTGAATATTAATTCTTAGTTTTGGTTTAATCATTTATATTTTATTTAGGGCCGTTTTCACATCATATTTTTTTGAATCTGTGAATGTTCCATAGCCAAGTGCTACCAAATCCTACCAACAACATTCTTCATTGTGGAAGTTGTTGGTGTTGGAAGACATTTAAATGAGCAATTTTACATCCTAGTGACATGTTAAAAAAATTAAACTACTAAAGGTTTAAAGTACCTTGCATAAATATTACTTATATTTATGATTTGATAATATTTTATTAATATTTTATTATTAGGTTTAATATTATTTATTAATATTTATTTTATTATTTTGATCATATTTATTTGATATTTTCACATTATCATCCGATAACTATAAAGTGTTTTAGCATTATTTTATGTGTTCAACAGTGTATAACTGTAATTAATGATTTTTAACAATGTTTACGAATAATATCGACATTTTTCAAAGGATACACAGTAAGACCATTGTTCACAGATAGCAATGTGAACTGTTAAAGCTAATATTAAAGTTTTAATTTATTTTTAAATGGCAGGGAATATATTCAGTGATTCCTCTCATAGACACATTGAGAGTGCTGCTTTTTTAATGTAAATCATTAATAGGCTCTCAAAGCAGAAAGATTAGAATTTTTTTATTTATTGACAATAATGATAATTTTTGAAGAGAAATCTGAATCTGGTTAATTTTTATCGACAAATCTAAGGATTTCAAAAAAGGAGATCAGAAATTATTCTTAACCTTAAATCACAGCATTTCTAATCTGCCTGAAGTTAGGATAATTTAGCTTACTTTGCCTGATTTTTTATTTAAATTGTTCATTAAATCTAACTGAATTTTCATTCAGAAAAAAATACAAAAAATGAACAAAATTTTTGTCATAAGACTGACTTTTTAAATGAGCTGCTGTATTGATCCTAGTTGACATCTCCAAATGTACAAATGAATGTATTAGAAAATAAGTCTGCTCTGAATTTCTTTCACTTCTTACAGTTCCTGGTGCAGAGGTTTGAGATCGCCAAATACAGTAGCGCAGACCAGGTGGAGATCTTCATTTCCATTTTGCAGAGATCTCTTTCACTGAGTGTTGGAGGATCCAAAAGCAGCCTGAACCGACACGTCGCTGCCATTGGGCCAAGATTCAGGTAATATTTGTCATCATCAAAACAGCGAGTGATTTATACATCTTTCTGATGAGCAAAAACATGGAAAAAACAATAAACTTGTCCATCTTTCTTTCCTGTAGACTGCTGACTCTGGGTTTAACTCTGCTGCATGCTGATGTTGTGACAACCGCCACCATCAGAAATGTGTTGCGAGAGAAGATTTATTCCACAGCCTTTGACTTCTTCAGGTAGAGAAACATGTTCAAAGTGAATATAAATGAAATGGAAATCTTGTATATACTTGTCTGTCTGTCTGTGTGTGTGTGTGTGTGTGTGTGTGTATATATATATATATATATATATATAAAATATAAATTAACAATCTTTTTAGTCATACACACCTTTTTCATGTCTGTTTGTCTGTAGTGTCGCCCCCAGATTTCCCACTCAGGCAGATAAGAGGCTCAGAGAAGACATCAGTATAATGATAAAGTTCTATGCCTGCCTGCAGTCTGATAAGAAGTACTTGACTGCCAACCAGCTAGTCCCACCAGGTATGATGCTAACAAGTATAATCTGGTTTTTCACAAGAAATAAATAAATCATCCATTCAGTAGGGCTGGTTGATTAATCAATAAAATCGAATAATCGATTTCTCTGTTTTTGAATATTTAATTTTGGGAACCAATGGACTACTTGGACTTCCATAGCTCAGAGTGAAGACATTTTGCCCAAGATCTACCATCTTGTTTTACAAGGATACTTTACAGCTTGTTTTTAGTCTGATTTTAATTGGAGACAGGGTCATTAAAATAAAAGCAGTTTAATAAAAAAGTTTTCTCATCACTTGCAATTTTTTTAAAGAAAATGTGGGTAGAAAAAACCCTGACTAAAATCAACAATTGGATTTGGTATGACATTTATTTTTTAAACCCTATCGCCAAACTCTGGCGAATTCGGAGAATTCACTCTTATGTCACACCAAAAATTTAACTAAAAATGAATATTCTGCCAACAGTCAGATCATTTTATGGAAAAAATGCTGCAGCTGCTTTTGTCACGATTTTCAGAAACCTTCCTTTTATTTTAAAGAAGTTGGAATCAATGTATAATACTTTTGGTTTTCCAGATCCCCAGGACATGTCAGTGAACAGCCTATCTGCAATGGCAGTTGCAGACAGCCGGAGCAGTCTGGACATAGCTGTTGGCCAGAGGCAGCAGATTGCTCAGGGCTGGATCAATACCTACCCCCTGTCCTCAGGGATGTCTACCATTTCCAAGAAGTCAGGTGAAGCTCTTGGAGTGCCTAAGTTAAACCCTCTGCTTTAGACTTCCTTCTTATTTTGAGTTAAGAAAAACGTGGAGATCATTAATATGTTTCCTGTAATTTTTTTAAGGACTCTCTAAAAAAAGCAACAGAGGTTCCCAGCTGCACAAATATTACATGAAACGCAGGACTCTGTTACTGGCTTTACTGGTATTTTTATAAACAACTTTTATCATTCCTAAGTATTAGTAGTAGAGTCAAGTACAGGATATTGTGATGAAAGGGTTCATGTTTCTTCCCAGGCCAGTGAGATCGAGCGTCTGACAATATGGTACAACCCGTTATCCACTCAGGAGCTCGCCATCGCAACAGAGCAGTCGGTAGAAACCAGCATTGCCAACTGGAGGTCTAAATACATCAGCCTGACTGAGAAACAGTGGAAGGACAACGTGTTCCTGGCCTGGAGTATATCCCCTTACCTGGCCCTGCAGCTGCCTACCAGGTACACAGATAAACAACATGCGTTAAGAGCGCAGTCTTGAACAGTGGAAAGGCATCCAATTACATTTCAGTTTTAAATAAATCAGAAAAACAACAGTGGAAACTATCGTTGTTTCTACACTTTTATCCATGCCCCATCTCTTCTATATATAAAACGCTAGATTTATGAGTGACTTAGTCTAATTAGAGCTTTTTACAGAGATTAACTCAGATTTATACTCGCACCTTCGTCTGCTTCTTCTTCTTTTTTCTTTTTTTTTTAAACTACACATAAGTTAAATATTCAAGTAAAACTGTTTTGCGAGCAAAAGCTCAAGTATTTTTTGTGTTTTTTTTGTATTGTATTTGTTTTTGTTTTTTCAGATTTAAAAACTCAGACTCCATCGTGTCTGAAGTGACACGTCTGGTACGAATGGATCCAGCTGCTGTGTGTGATGTTCCTGAAGCAGTAAAGGTTAGTGCTTTCTGTAAAACTGCAACCCAGCTGGATAGTGGTTAAAGCACATTTAATTTTATTTATATATATATATATATATATATATATATATATATATATTTAATTTAACGTAATTTATATTTTAGCCTAATCTAATAGCAATTGTCTACATGTTTATACTGCTTACTTGGCTTCATGGGTGTAGTTTTAATCATGTCTTAAGAAACATCTGTACTTCATTTTAACTTAATCAGAAATCTTAAAAATGATTGGTAGCTGTGTGTTCAAGAAGATTGAACACTAACTTTGTGCATAGCTCGTTATTCTTAGCATCAGTTTGCAAGTATGCTTCTACAGTAATATTATTAAATGTTCCTTTAGTTTTTAGTTTTTCACCTTTGCTAAAGCTTTATCTGCATTTATGAACCATTTTTTAATACTTAAGACAATGCTACAGCCTATATACGTACTCATTGTTGGTTATATCAATTAGTTATACTTTAAAGTTTCAAATTCATTTTTACTCATAGATAGCTTTCTCTGAAAGCTTGAGATTCCTTTTTTAGTATTTAAGTAATATAAAGGTATATATTGCCTTATATTTTTAGGATGAAGCAAGTTGAAAAGAATATACTTTTGCACCTTTAAAACGTAGCTGCTCTTTGGTCTTATAATTGTTTAGTTATGGAAAGTTCCACTTGTCCTTATTGTTTTTTTTGTCTGCCTCAAAAAGCTCTTAATGAGCTCTGTTGCGTTTAAAGCAGAAGCGGGGGGAACAGAGAGCAGCAGTCCCCAAAGAGCTGCATCATTTTCTACAATATTCACTTTTGACATTGTGTACCTGTTTTTTGTACACTCACCTAAATGACTCATAAACAGTGCTTCCTCTGGAGGGTTTTCTTTGCACACCATCGGGTTTGATTGTGTCATGCATGCTGCACATTAGGATGCTCTTGTTTTCCAAGTCTTGTAAATGTTGGATAAGTTGTATTGTTCATACTTTTCCTTACAGTTCTTGGTGACCTGGCATACAATTGATGCAGATTCCCCAGAACTCAGTCATATCCTGTGCTGGGCCCCGGCAGATCCTCCAACTGGACTGTCCTACTTCTCCTCCATGTACCCACCTCACCCTCTCACGGCCCAGTATGGGGTCAAAGTGCTGCGCTCCTTTCCACCTGTATGCACATATATTATACACAATTATTAAAAGTATTACAAATATAATAAACAAATCAAAATGAATGCATTCATTTTTGTTGTTCTCATATCTTTTCTTGCTAGGATGCAATTTTATTCTACATTCCTCAAATTGTCCAAGCTCTTCGGTATGACAAGGTGGGTAATAAATCTTCTTGTGCTACAAAAGTATATAAACACCTATAATATACACTCCTGACTTTGTCCTGTATACATTGCAATCTAGATGGGCTATGTGAGAGAGTACATCCTATGGGCCGCTCAGAAGTCTCAACTCTTGGCTCACCAGTTCATCTGGAACATGAAGACGAACATTTTCCTGGATGAGGAGGGACACCAGAAAGATCGTGAGATATTTACCAAGAATCAACACGAGCGCACAAAGAACAGATTCTCAGGAGTTAGGGATGTAAAAAAACAACAACAAAAACATTAAATGTGTCTGATTTTTGTTTATTTTATTTTATTTGTGCAGCGGATATTGGGGAGCTGCTTGAACAGATGGTGGAGGAGATCATTGGATCTCTCTCTGGGCCAGCCAAAGACTTTTACCAAAGAGAGTTTGACTTCTTCAATGAGATCACCAACGTATCTGCCATAATCAAGTAGGAGCACAGTTTACTCCTGAACCTAATTCTGTTGTTTTAAAGGCTGTTTTTCCATCCGGAAGCCCAACATTGACACAAAAATTACAATTGGTTAGTCCTTAATCCATGTTCATATTCATCCTAATCCTGAGAAGAACTCCCTTCATGGGGCCTGATTTTGATTTTTAAGTAGGGAAGCAAAAACGGTAATATAAACCTGTCTGGTTAGGGGAATGACATAATCAATTTGATATTTACTTACGTATATCTGAGACAGAGGACAAAACATCCATGGTTCTGACTGTTAACATGGTCCCTACAAACATTCCTGCATGGTACCTCAGTACCTTAGTGGGATAAGAAATCCTGCTTCCATGTGGTTTATCTCGAAATTTGCAGAACTTAATGCAAACCGTTTTCTTTCTTCCTGATCTCTGCTTCTTGAGCATTATTTGAATACTTTGAGGGTAAGTCAACATTTAAACATAGTCACTAGAATTGTCTTTCTATGAATATATAGGATGCTTCAGATGCAGAGCTATCACTGCTGTTGGTTGGTTATAAAGCTGAACCAATCAGGCCTTTTCTGTTTGTTAAAGATTAGTGGTTGTCCTGAGTACAAAGCAGCAAAACTACAAGATGATGAAAAGTTATAACCAGCACCCTTTAAGTGAATATGTTTAACACTTTTATCCCTACTACAAGTTGGTCTGTTTTTGGGTTTAATGAATTGAATGACACCAACATGGCTCTGCAACACCATAGAATAGGACCTTAATTCTTTTTTATTTTTGTTGTTGCATTTTGGAAAATGATGGTAAAGCATTATTTTCCTGAGTTATTGTGTTTATACTACGATTACTATATTTGCTACAATTAATCCACATTTTCTTAACTGCGTTTTTTTTTTTTTTCCATCATCATGATGTTCCTGCCTCTGTCCGTGAGCTTTGTGATCTTGGTCACTAATGTCTTTCAGGTGTGAGCATAAAGTACAGTAGAAGTCTACCCAGCCGGTTAAATACATTATTGGCCTTCTGAACTCTTTTTTTTCGCCCCCTGAAATTTTGTAACCTTCCAAAAGCTGCAATTAAACAGTTTTTTCCAAATATGATGTTGCATTCATAGGCATTTAAATGACAACTGAGATTCAACATGTCTGACCGCTATGGTTCTCAATCCCAACTTGCTTTTTAAAATAATTTTCTTAAAAAGTTTCGTAGTCAAATTCTGTCTTAGGTAGTGATGCCAATAAATAAATTTCTAATCAAACCCACTGACAGTGAGTGAAACATAAAAGGATGTAGAACTGCTCATGCTTTACAGCCTTAAAGTTACTTCTGTGTAAGTTTTATTCAGGAGAACCCTGCAGGCAATCTTTGAGGCGTTTATGGTGAGTTTTCCCAAACGTGAAGGTGTTTTTGCTTCACTTCCTGCCTCTGAATCCCTTTGTTGTTCATTAGTTTAGTTTCTAGTTGCTCCTCTGTCATTTTCATTATCCATGCCCTGGAAAACACTTTGCCGTGTTACCATATGTCACTGAATATGTGGAGCCGATGAGTTGGTTTCTCCAGAAAGTGTTGTGTCAACCCACTAGAGACGGAACGTTTCCCCTCTGCCCTCATTACTGCACTAATTGCAACAACAGGGGAGAAATCTCTGCCGTCCCAAGGCCTCCTCTCAGTTTTAGTGACTCTCCTCTGTGACTTGCATCAGAAGAAAGCTTTCACTTGTGGTCTGAAGTCATTTAGTTTGATGCCCATAGAGCTCAGTGCTTCTGAGTCAGTAGTCTAACAAACATTCAAACACGATGATTGGAAAACTTTTTTTTAACTGGTTTTTGTTTGTCTCTTTCCAGGCCTATTCCTAAAGGGGAGGAGAGAAAAAAGGCCTGCCTGGAAGCCTTGGCACAGATTAAAGTCCAATGTGGCTGTTATCTTCCCAGTAACCCTGAAGCCATAGTTTTGGACATAGACTATAAGTCCGGTACACCAATGCAGAGGTGGGCCTCCAAATCAACCACAAATACATCAGTATTAGCAAGTTCTTTCTATTTATCAAAAACTACAGTGGTCACTGAAATGTTTCAAAAGCATTTTGTCCCTTTTGCACCTCTACCTAGTGCTGCCAAAGCTCCATATCTGGCCAAGTTCAAAGTTAAGAGATGTGGAGTGAGTGAGCTAGAAAAAGAAGGTACTGTTGGTTGGAAAAACCACCCCCACAATAATCCACTTTATGTAATAAATTGTCCAGAACGTGAAAATAACATTTAATTATTCTCTATATTTTGTTGATTTCAATAACTCCCTCAGGTCTTCAGTGTCATTCAGATTCTATGGATGAGATGGACAGCGAGGAACAGGCTAGGAGAATCTGCTGGCAGGCAGCAATTTTCAAAGTTGGAGATGACTGCAGACAGGTCTGGAATGTGCAAAGCCCCTTGTCATCCCTCCATCACTTGTGATTCCTTTAACAAAATCTCTTCTTCTCACTGTGTTGTTTGTGTCTTTATAGGATATGTTGGCTCTGCAGATCATCAGCCTGTTCAAGAACATCTTCCAGCTTGTGGGGCTGGATCTCTACGTCTTTCCTTACAGAGTGGTGGCCACAGCTCCTGGAGTAAGACTTAACTTTTTCCAGATACAAAGAGGTCTTAAAATGTCACAGAATGTGTACCTGTAGACAAAGGGAGTACAGGAAATGTACTTTCAGGGGGGTAACTAGTCCTAATTAATTGTATGAAACCTTTAAAGGGCTAAAACATGCCAACCCAAAAACAAGATACAGGCTCTGGGAAGGTCTAGGAAATTCTAAAATATTAAATTCCTTAAGTTTTGTTAATTTCTAAAATTGAAAATAATTTTTTTTTTGCATCGCCTTTATGCCCTGTCGTATTATCAAAATCATGCAAACTCCATGCAAAATGACCCCATCCTGGCATTCGAACCCAGGACACTTGCCGCAAGGCAGCAGTGCTACCCACTGTGCAGCACTGCTCAGTAAATACATGAAGGTAGATTTCAGTTCTCAAGCTGAGAAACTAAACCATCGCTTGATCCAGGCCAGACTTGTTATAAAAATCTGTACCCTTTGTTGTGAAGAGCCAGAATTTTAGAGTCTAAAGTTGGAAAATCAACTTGAATGCCCCTTGAAGTTGGACCTTTTAAATTCAGAGTTTTTCAACTATAACTTATCCAATATGTGCTGATGTGCATATATAATGTGATATCCCAACCAGTATCTAGGATATTGTTATTGCAATCCGTATCTTATTTAAAACCTAGTTTGCCATCATGCACACAGGTAGGGGTGAAGTTTCAACGCAGACACAAAGATTTTTCATCGATTATTGCAGTTGAGATTTGTAGTTTATTGTAGTAATTTGTACAAACAGATGAACATACCAGTTGATTTCTTATCTTGTTCCCAGTTGTTAGCATGCCATGTTTCCATGCTCAGTTGTCTGTGGTCTGGTGAGAACTGTGTGCTCCCCCTCCCTGCGGCCTCCACTTCCTGTCACCTGTGCCCCTTTATATACAACCATGTGCATCTAATCACTGTCACCCAGTGTTCAACATACTATTATAAATATATCCAAACAAAATAACACATTATACAAACAATAAACCTAAATGGCTCCTACAGATATGGTTGAGTGAGATGTCATTTGGAGATTAGAGTTCTGACTTTCAGGGAAAATGAGACAAACAGTTTGTATTCCTAATTTGTTATAATCTATAGTCTCTCTGTTATTTTTCAGTCTTCCTCTCACTCTGTCATCTTATTTAAACCCACCTCGTTACCATTGCACTGTAGTTTTGCTTTCACTGTTTGTATTAATGCACAATGTTCTCTTCCGTCATCTCCTTTGCTTTCCGATCTTGGCTGGACTTTCTCCATACAAAAAAAGCAGAACAAATCAGGCTGGGAGTTACGTGTTGCTGCTCTGAAACTTTCTCTGTTAGTGCTGCACATTTTTTTAGTTACCAAGACTTATACTGGTATCACAGCTTACATTAAAAGAAAGTATAATGTGACCTAATAACAACTCTTTAACATCAAAATGCAGGTTTACTTGGTCAACATAGAGTAGATCTTTAACAGAAACTACAAATGGTTAAAAGAAAGTGTTGATTACTTCAGTTCTAAAAATGATTTCTCCAATCCACCGTTTTGTTCTGGTATTATCCATTTCCTTAGTGTGGAGTGATTGAGTGCATCCCAGACTGCAAGTCCCGGGACCAATTGGGCCGACAGACTGACTTTGGCATGTACGATTACTTCAGGAACCAATACGGAGATGAATCCACGCTTGCATTTCAGAAGGTGAGCGGCTACAAAGCCATCCTCAAACGGGCTTTCTGACATTCCTGTGACTGCAGTGTAATTCTTACGCTTGTCTTTCCAGGCACGATATAACTTCATCCGCAGTATGGCAGCTTACAGCTTGCTGCTCTTCCTGCTGCAGATAAAAGACAGACACAACGGCAACATCATGCTGGACAGCCAGGGCCACATCATTCACATTGGTCAGCACATCTAAATACCTTCTTTTTTTTGCCACAGTTTCTCTTAGATTTCTGCACAGAAAGAAAGAAAACCTTAAAAACTCAAGCAATACTTGCAAAATATAAAGAGCCCTTTACATATACTGGTACTTCTGGTAAAAATATGTGTAAAAAAACCCAACTTAAAATGCATTCAGTACCTCAGCCAAGGAGGATTACCTCAATCAAAGAAAAGTTCTAGACTAAATTTAATGAAATATTTATGAAATGTCTGCAGTCAGACTATTAACAAGTTATTAGAGTTTTGAGGGGATCTGACTCCCTGTTATTGGGCACAGAACAGGCTTAATAAAAATGTAATTTTCTCTTAACATTCCGATTTTGAATAGCAGCAAAGAGAAAAAGTGCCTCAGTGTCATGTCATGTTTATACCTGTAGAACAGTGGTTCTTTAGGACCCCTTTGTATGTGTCCAAGACGAGCCAAAACCCCCCTACTCCTACCGTTAAAAGTGATTCATTACAAACTTTCATTAACAAACAAAAGTAGTTGTTTTATTTTCTTATTCTTCCTATTTTAGAACATAGGCCATGTATAATAGACAGAATATAATTTTGGTAACGTAAGCACAGAAGACAGAATTATGGGGACCCGCTGGGATCTCAAGGGACCCCAGGTTGGGAACCACCGCTTGAGAGAACAGGAAATTAAATGTTCGTAGGCAGTGAGAACCTTTTAAAAAATATTTTTGCTACATTTGTTTTCTAGAAATTGATCAGTGGTCACTAATGACTAGCGTCATGTTTGTGGTTATTGCTGTTTTTATGCCTTCAGACTTTGGGTTCATGTTTGAAAGTTCTCCTGGTGGGAATCTCGGCTGGGAGCCAGATATCAAGCTCACGGATGAGATGGTGATGATCATGGGTGGGAAGATGGAGGCGACACCTTTCAAGTGGTTCATGGAGATGTGTGTGAGGGGATACCTGGCTGTGAGGTGAGTTCACAGACGTTCAGTCTAAAGCAGCGGTTCTCAAAGCTTTATGAGTAAGCCGTCTTTGGATCTAAACAAAAAAGGTCCCTGTTCTGAGAAAGACTGTTAAAAATCTGGCAATGTTTATTTATAGTTAGAAAAAAAAGGTGGGGTGGGGTGGGGTGGGGTGGGGTGGGGGGGAATCCAACCAGTCGACATTCTTTTAAACTTTCTACGTGTGTTATGTCATTTTCAGTCTTTTTTTTTCTGTCATTACAAGTAAGCTGTTTTTGTTTCAGTTTTAACTTTTTTTTTCTTTACAGATTAAACAAAAATCTTTTCTCTTTTAATAACTATAAAGTTAATTCTGTAATGAAAACCTTTCCGATTTTTATAAAGAATTGTGAACTATAGGTTTATTAAGTAAATGGAGACAGTATTAAATGTATATTATTAAAGCTGCTGATAAAATGTTCAGTTTTTCGCAGAAATATCCAACTCCTTTTTTAGTGAACTGCTGTAGTCACTTCATCACAGTTTGGTGGCTCAGTGTTTTATTTGCTTTTAATGTTGCTTTTCTTAGTGTCGGAACACTAACTGAAAATATTACATAACATGAAATAGTATGTACAAATCGGTCTACAGCCCCACATTGAGTTCAGTATGTTGCCATTTGCTTTTTTTTGAGTAGTTGCATATTTTATTCTGTTTTTATTGGAGTCCTTATTTTACATTGAGCGTCCAGCGTTAAATTTCAATACAATCGTAGTAAAGGAAGCTATCTCCATCTTTCTTTGTGTATAAATTACATTTTCTCCTAATAAACTGGTTTAAACGATGTGTAATGTTTTAACATATCTCATAATTAAGTCTTTAACTTTACCAGTGCGTAGTACGTTATCACTCAGAAATGTCCCTGTTAATTTGAGACAGCACCTTCTTATCTCAACTGCTTATCAAATTCAGGTGCGTTCATATGGAGTGAGCTAGACTCATGGCGTCAATTCATTAAAACTGATGTGCTGATTTTGTATGGTTGAAAGAACATTCATTAATTCCAGGAAATAAAGGGAACAGTATAGCCAACATGTGGCTCCCAGTAATGACATTGGCTATTGCTTAGGGGGTGCACTCCATGCTTTGGGAACCACTAGCCTGAAGCAACCACAATGGATTTGAAATAATAATATAATCGTAATAATTGTTTTTCTCTGTTGAATCAGGCCCTACATGGATGCTGTGGTCTCTTTAGTAAATCTCATGCTGGACACCGGTCTTCCCTGCTTCAGAGGGCAGACCATTAAACTTCTTAAGTGAGTCCTGCTCAACCATTTATAATTTAGTGATTATGAATGAGCACATTAGTGTTTAAAAAACCCGTTAGCCAGTGTTACTTATAATGTTTTTCTGTATTCAGGCAGCGATTCAACCCTGGTTTGAGTGAAAAAGATGCAGCTTCCTTCATCATTAAAGTCATCCAGAACTGCTTCCTCAGCAACAGGTCGGTGTGGGGTTGTATCTATATTCCGTTCTTCTTTTATACTGATTCTAAGAAATTGTGTTTCCTGACTGCATGCTCTTTTCTTTTTCAAACAGGAGCCGAACGTACGATATGCTCCAGTACTACCAAAACCAGATCCCATACTAAGCGTCTGTGCCTGAGCATGTGCATCTGTTGGCTGGTACATAATAAATGTGCCTTTGTTGAATTTCCCTCTGGAGATTATGACTTAACTGTTCTTGCTGATTGTTTGATATTGTCCTTAGTATTTGCTTTAGCATCATTTATTTATTACGTTCTGTTGAGATCAGTTTTACTCCTAATTATTGTATGGTTGCACTAGCATCTTGACTTCAGTGTATTTCGACGAGTGTCCTCGTTAATCTGCACGTTCAGTTGATACTTTATCAGTTTGTGCCAATTTTTTAACTGTAAGTTTTGTGAATGTGGCTACTGTTGATTTTAATTGGGGTTTGAGTTTAAGTAGATATTTTATGGAAGCAGAAGTAGACCCGTACCCGTTCTTACCAATGTGGCCTGGTCTGTCATCCTGTACTTGATTGTACTACAGTGTTTCTCTTTTTTAATGGACCAGTTGAAGTTATTTGACGTTTGCCATGTGTTTTACAGGAAGACTTGACCATATATGCATGGGTGTCACTGTGTGTTTAGGAGTTTACATATTTCCACTTTCAATGGGTGAAATTATGCGCACACGTTCTGGAAAACATCAAGACTGACTTGTAAATATGTAGCTTTGTCAAAGGAGTGGAAGGGAAGATGGTGCACTTAAATCAAACTTTTCTATTGTCTCTGGGATATGGCTGTGGTACATTTTTAATGTTGGACAGTTGCACGAAGTTAAATGTTAATTACCATTTAGCTTGTGTCCAATGTGGCTTCTGGTAAAATTTGCTTTCAGAATTCAAATGGCTGTGCCTCATTTCAATATGGTTAACTTAAGTCCTTGATTGTTACTGGTTGTAAAAATGTACCTTCTCTTTGTATATTTATAGCGATGATCCATTTTGTCTCCTTTTCTATTTTCATGCCTTTTGAATGAGAATGGAGATATGAAATACAATAAAGCTGTATTAGTAGCTCTATTTGCATTCGATCTCAGATTTGATTTACTGCTCACTGCCCGGCCTGCCACATGTAGCTGTTGATTCCACACTCTAAAATATTTTTCACATTTTATTTACTATTAATGTTATGGCTTTTTTGTTTCTCTGTTTTATAGAGCAAAAGAAAAGGCAGGCAAATGAAACTGATGTTTTTGTACAAGAACATCAATAGAGGTAGTAGCCCTATAGATGAACACACTGCTTTTATAGGGTGTCAGCCATTTCTAATTACCCAATACCTCAAAGTCTCATATTTTCATGTTATAACAGGCAAAATATCAACAGAAAAAAACAAAACACTTTTGGCATTTGTAATAATAGGATCAACAATTATTTTCAAAATGTTTAAACAAGAAGGAGCTCACACTTCAAGGAATAGCTATTAATTTCAAAAACGTTATCATTCTAAGAAGTAAACTTTTTAAATGTTTCTTATATTAAATTTGATGTCAGCAAGTTACTGTAAATAAATTTGTGAATTCGAATGCTAGAAATTAAAAACTAAATAATGCTCACCAAAACTAGCTAAACATACTGTAAATCATTTAATTAGGCCAATTGACTGATAATTATAAGTATTGTTAGTCAAAATAAGAGCTTAAGTGATTTGTGTGGGTTCCAACACTTCTGTAGCATAAATACATATCTTGTATTTGACATTTCTTTACTTAAATTTGCTAATAATTTTAATCCATTATCTAAAAAACTTGATCGCACATAGTTGCCGTTGGGTTCAAATCCCAGCCTGGGGTCTTTCTGCAAGGAGTTTGTATGTTCTGCATACATTGGTTTTCCCTGGGTAGTCCAACTTCCTCCGACAGTCCAAAAAATTGTGTGTGTGTGTTTGTATGGTTGTTTTTCCTTTGTGTGTCTATGTTGGTTTGTAATAAACTGGCAACATGACCAGGGTGTACCTTGTGTACCTCCCAATGATTTATTTATAAAGCCTTTATAAGGTATAGACAGTGAATGAATGAATGGATGGATTACACAGTTCAGTACTTGGCAAAAAAACATTTTCAAAGTTGTGCAATCCTTGGATATCAACTGGATTATAAAATAAATATTTCAAAATATC
This sequence comes from Apricaphanius iberus, assembly GCA_028564705.1. NCBI lineage: Eukaryota > Metazoa > Chordata > Actinopteri > Cyprinodontiformes > Aphaniidae > Apricaphanius > Apricaphanius iberus. Next base: position 1,341,752 of record JAPXFQ010000628.1, read on the forward strand.
TGCAAAAAAAGAATTAAAAATGTCAGGGAGCTCAGTCGCTGCCTTCACAGATGCAGTCAAAATTGAGCATGCATAAAAAAAATTAGATTCTTCAAAAGACAGTCTTATTTTGAGTTGGATAAAAGTTAAGATAAAGGCCAAGCAGAAAATAATGTTATCTAAAAAAAGTCAAATTCTTCAGATTTTCTACAGAATTATGAAACGCGGATAAAAAGATAATTCATAAAGTGTTGCGCAATTTGTGGCATATGGGATATGTGGCCCCTTGGATTGATCAAGAACGGTATACATTTGGTTTAGCAAATACGAGTCCTTATTTAAAAATTAAACAGAGAAACAAGATTAACCTTTGGAGTACTGCTCTTTGTTGTGACTGTTAAAAGCCAAAAAAGAAAAACATGTCATAATCTTATACTGAAGTAAAACACAATTTTTAATAATCTATTTTACCTTATTTCTTATTTTCTAAAACATTTTTCACAGCAGAGTTGTTAATATTTTAACTAAGTGACATATCTTTTTAATAAAGGTTTACTGGACTTCATAAAACAACAACAACACAGTTTTATTAAGTTTATTCATATGAACCCAAGTTACACCAAATATAATTCAAGGCCCTTTAGAAAGCAAACAGATTCAATTCATGTTCAATTATATAGATCTGAATTAGGTCCAAATTCCTTTCTAATAAATCCAGTCTATTCCAGTACCTTTCATGTTCACTCTGTTTAAGTTCTAATCTAATTAAGCTTTTACCAAAAACGGTTTATTTATGAATGGATGATCTATATCAGTTTAACTAACTAATATGTTGATACATGCTCCTTAGTTTATTGATTAAAGCGTTATAAGTCAGCTCAATTATGTTTATTGTAAGTTTTCATCCACCAGAGGGCAGCATGCGACGACACACTAAGTGTCAGGCTCTTAATTGTCTTTCTTGAGCGATTAGAGGATAATGGCACTTATTCAATGAATCCATATGCTGCCTATCCTCTTCTGCATTATTTATCCTCGTGCTTTAAAGCTGCTACTTTTCAAGATGCATGAAATACCAGACAAAAAAGCTGTGGCAAAAAACAACAGACGAAGATCTCAGCCCTGTTTATGTTTCTCTTAGGTACAGAAAGTAACAGAGTAGTTGTTTTTTTTAGAAAGACTTTGAGAACCTAATTGCAATTGGTCATAGCGTCTGAGAGTAGCAATTTCCATAGGGATGAAAATGTTCTTACCCGTTTATAATGCTCTAGCAAAACACATTATGAAAAATAAAACTGACACATTAAAAAGGGTACAACAAAACCAGCTCAGGATTTGTAAGTTGCCAGGTACTCTTTAGTTCTAGCTGCACCTACATGTGATCCGTCTGCAGACAGGCTTCTGGGAGGAAAAGGAGTGAAATGGATTAATTCTGTTTAGTTATTTCACATGTTAATATCTGAAAGATTATGTATTAGTCTCCAGTTTTAGTATGTATGAGTTATTTATTTAACTTTAATGAGAACAGTTGAAATCTTTTTGATGGGATGTGGGGGTGGGTTGTTGAATGTGTCACTGGAAGAAAATGAGAGCCCTCTGGAAAAAGCCAACACAGCTCAAGTCAACACACTGGAGGCCGGTCAATCGTTATGAGATGAGAGAGTGAGAGCACCAAGGAAAGACAAAGAGGTGATCCCGCAACAACAAACTGAGAGTCTAATATTTTATATAAAAACTGCAGCTGAGGTTTAACTAAAATTAAACTGAAATGATGGAAAATATGATGGATTGTACTTTCTGGTTAACATTGCATTTGGCCTAATGCATTTTTGCAGTGATCGAATCACTGGTTTTCTTAGCTGCATCGTCTGCTTATAAAGGTGAAACTTTTCAGTCTACTCTTGTAGGTTGTGGTGTGTAGATAATGGTCGATTTTAACTAAGAGGTCCAAAGATTGCCATTAAAATCCATGAATCACCACAACCAGCCTGATCTGTTGATAGAAGAGAAGATGAATCGATGTTCTCATATTTTTTTAGACAAATTTCTGACCCTTTCATTGATTAATTCCTTATAGCTAGATCCAGCCCTTTTGACACTAAAGCCTAGTTTATACTTCTGTGTCAACGTCGGAACAGATAGACTCAATGCTACTATCAGGTGACGCGAGGGCTCTCCGTCACCTACGCAAGGACGGACGGAGTAGAGCCATTTCTAATTATCCATCTCTGCCAACGGAGAGCGTATGCCTGTGATTGGTCAGCTCAACAACAGCCAGAGATAATTTCAGCAGAACGGTGCTCTATAGCCGATATAATCAGTAGTCAATGCAGCATTTGGGAACTACATGTCTTCTACTGAAAGCATGTAGTTGATCTAATATTGTCTTGTGGTGAGGAGGTGTAGAGAAACAACAAAACAGGCTGATTTGTTTGTTTACATCTGTAGTATTCAATGAGATGCGCTTCTTATTAAAAGCTTTCCAGCCCAATCAAAACGTACTTTCATAAAAAAGTTTCCTGCTGTCCCTTAATATGAAGGAATGCTTTAGTGCAAACTATCTGACGGAGAAGTATAAGCTAAGATTAACTAACAACCATGCTACACCTAGCTCTTTAAACCCTCTCTTACCTGGTCTGATGTTCGGTTTGAGCGTCAGCAAATCTTTGTTTGGGGGTCAAAATCTATTTAATTCTGGTGCTGCTTTTGTTTTGGAGGGGAACAACTAATACAGATCTATAGATGAATTCACATTCCCAGCTCAGAGCTATCCATTTCTAAGTTAGTGGTTTCTGTTAGGCTAACTTCTGTTAGCAACACAAGTTGACAATATCTGCATTATTTTGCATTCACAATCTAAAATAACAAGTTTATACATAGAGGTTGGACAGTACTACACCTGGCACTGGTTTAATCTATTACAAACTACCAAAATGCTTGTATAATCTTAAATAGAAAGTAAATAAAAAGTTCATATCCATAACATGACTGTATTTGATTCAAGCAGCAGCCATATGTGACACTGAGTTTTGGGTTGTGTATTTAAGTCAACATTTTCTATTTTAAAGTGACACTTTAGGATTCATTCATCATATCAGAAAATCCTACTTCTGAGAGCAAAGAGAACCAGAAGGGTTTAAAAATAGTCGAGATGCTAACCATTGCGAGCAACTGATCCTGAAAACAAATTTTAAAAATCTTAACAGTAAAGAAATATATTTACGATAAGATATACATAAACAATAAAACAAACTGTCAAAATTTAGAATAAGCAATTATTTCTGGCAGCCATATATGATTTGAGTTTCAAAGGTATGATGTTTTCCCTCTAATAGCGTTACAGTCAGATATTCAAGCTCTCTGGTACAACTGCCGCAAGGTCTAAGTTTTATGCGTCTTATACTTTTCTTCCGACTTCCAAGGCCAAATAGAACTTACAATAACCCTTCAACCATCACCATTAAAATACTTTTTACAATGTACGAAAACCTATTGCAATGCTAAGGCCCAGTGTGGACCATATGAGGGAGGACTTGGGCTATGGGGAAGTTACTGATGTCTGAAAAATCAGCTATAAAGTTACTGTTTATCTAATATCTACAGATATGTTTAGATGACCATGTAATAGGTTCAATTTTCTTTTTCTAAAAGACATGCTTCCTTTGTTTTTTTGTTTTGTATATTTCCTTTTGAAACATTGGTTTCTGTGTCCTTTCTTATCACATGAATCAAACTGCATGGCATCTTGTGACACATTCATGCTTTTTTAGCTGGTGAGGCCGTGACCCAGTATGCCAGCCATGTGCTATGCCATAATTAACCCCCTCCGAGCTGTGAGCAGAAAGAGCTGTTTGTCCGAATGAGTGGAGCAAACAGTCAGGCCTATTGATGAGACAGTGGTGCTAATTGGAAATAGAGCCTGTAGCCCTGAATAGAAGGGTTGATGCAGGTTTTTAATGCTGAAAAGGAAGGTTTGCCAGAGAAGATGTCAAACTGTAGCCGCAGAAGTTCTATTTCTTATTTTAATGCAAGAACGCACAAAGATTATATTGTAACAGTAGCATCTGATCTTTGGTCCTCCAGGAGAGGACTGAATCTTAATACTTCAGCTGGCATGTGCAATGTGGCAATGAATAAAAGTGGTTTGCATACGCATTTGCCTACCAAATGCATATAGTTGTCCTCAAGATGAGAATTTTTGCTTTGATTCCAATGTGAATGCACATTTATTACACATGATTTATCTTCATGTTTATGGTTTCTCTCAATTGTTACTCTCTCAAAATATCAGCACACAACTTCAGTTAGTCCAACTAGAAACTACTGACCAGGCCAGAAATCTAGGTGTAATAATGGACTCACACCTGAACCTCCAAGGTCACATAAAGGCAATAACAAGGTCAGCTTTCTATCACCTGAGGAATATTTCCAGGATTAAAGGACTGATGACACAAGGAGACCTAGAAAAACCTCATCCATGCATTTATCTCTAGCCGCCTTGATTACTGTAACAGTATCTTCACAGGTCTACCTAATAAAAAATCTATCGGAAAGCTTCAGCTGATCCAGAATAATGCTGCTTGTGTTCTAACTAGAACTAGGAAAGTAGAACACATCACCCCAGTTCTAAAGTCCTTACATTGACTCCCTGTAGCTCATAGAATAGACTTCAAAGTGCTTTTATTAGTCTATAAATCATTTAATGGGTTTAGCACCAGAGACATTAGAGATCTGCTATCGTGGTACAAACCTTCTAGAATCTAGACCATTCAGGCCCTCCAGCTCTAGTTTACTGATTGTCTCTAGAACCAAAACCAAGCGTGGGGAAGCAGGTTTCAGCTTCTATGCTCCCCATATCTGGAACAAACTACAGGACGAATGCAAAACTGCAGAAAAACTGAATTCTTTTAAATCGAAAATAAAAAGATACCCATTTAGACTTGGTTATGAGTAACTGATATCATTATTGCCAGTACTATTATTAAATGTTTTTATGCTAAATTGTTGATTTTAATCAAATACTATTGTTTCTTTTATAAATGTTTGTTTATGCTTTCTCTTATTGATTCTATGTTTTAATTTTCACATTTCTGTAATCATGTAAAGCACCTTGAATTGGCTTGTTGGCAAAGATTGCTTTACAAGTAAAATTGCGTTGCCTTGCCTTATAAACATACATTTAAGGAAAATTTAAAGAAAAGTATCTAGGGACAATAAATTGTACTTAAAAGGGATAGTTTATTTTATATTGGAACTACATAATTCTTCCAAACAATTCTATAAATACCGATTAATACTCTATTTTTAAAGTTGTGATAATCTACACTAAACCTTACATTCCACTTTTGTATTTATAAACAGTAATAATTAACTATTCTACAATGTATGTCAAAGTAGCTGAAAGCACCAGTGTTGAAGTGGATTTACATAATCGTCATGAAGAAGGAGTTTTCGAATTCCTACCTGCTTCAACAAAAAGCAGCTGGACATGTACTCCTTTTTTATTGAAGATTTTTCCCATCTCATGCAAAAAAACACTGCATCAATTCTGAAAATGGGGTGGAAAGTATAAGACATTTAATTTGAAGTCAGTTGACCAGCAGTAATGGGTCCACTACGGTTACATGAGCCACCTTACATACATTACAGCTTGGCCGGTTTTCCCATCCTTTCCAAGCTCAGGTCCTCTACCATAGCCATGGGAGCTTGAGGGTCCTGAAAAGTATCTTTGCTGTTCCAAGTACTGCAGTTTGCTGGATTGCGATGTCTGAGGTCTTTTCAGGGATCTACTGAAGCCATTCCTCCAGTTAAGCTGCTTCCTTTTATTTACTTTTTCCTCTTTGTGGGGTATCAGTGACTGTCTGCTGGACCACTGTCAAATCGTCACTCTGCCCTTTGATTGTGTTGGCAATACCATAACTTATATCTTATGTGATATTTACACTTTTTGATAAACACATTTTTTATTAGTAATAATCTCTGATAATCAGAAAAGTCAAAGAGCAACATAAATATATAAATCCATGTGTGATTAGTTTTACATTTGGAATAGAATTACTGAAATATTTCAATTTCTCAATAATATTCTTATTTTTGATGATACACAGGCAAAGATACAGCTGTAATTTTACTTTTAATCTGATTCTGTATGTTTCTATTTGCATGGTAAAAAATACAATGAGAAAATATACAATGCAAAAAGCAAAATGTTCTCATCAATTGGTGACACATTGACTGGCTTTGCTACAATTCACACTTTGCCGGAGGGCAACACCAGGTAAGGCTTTTCAATGCTCTGTTGATCATTTGTGTTATCTGATGTACTAAGTACTTAAGCGAGGGGTTTAAATTAAGCAGTCATGGTTTTCCTGCAAGCCCAGAGTTGCGAGCTAACAGACAGCTTAAAACTGGGCAGGAAAACATAAGGATGGCCAAAAGGAAGCGACCCACGAGTACTTTTCTACCAGTAGAAGAATTAAATTCAGGCATGATGAAATTTTAGTCTAAAACCTAAATTTGCATAACAAATAAACACCCTTGTATGTCAACTTCAATTAAATAGACTCCAAGACTCACAAGGGCTTGTCAACATAACACACACCAAAGCTAACACGTTCTCCTTTCTCCATTCTTTCTGCTTCTTTACTGATTCTGGATGCCCATGTTATTCACTTGTGGTTGTGCAGCTGAATGGGCCCCAGTGTTCGACGTCTCCTTATCGTTTGACCTTTGATCTGTTTGGACAGCGTGACCAGCAAAGGTTGCAAGGAGAAGAGAGGTGAGGGAGCAGAGCTGAGGAAATCCATCTAATTTCAGCTCTAAAATCTTAACTTATGAGTCCAAGTTGGTTTCTTTTTAAACAGGAAAACTTGCAAGATTCAGGTATTTTTAAACAGGTTATATACGTTTTTGTAAAAGTTTGTTTTGTTGTAGTTTTCTCCTTTCATTTGAGTAAAATATCATGGCAATGGTTTTGAATCAGGAAAACTAAATATCAAAAAAAGCCTTTGCCCTGTGGGCAGAAATGCTCAGTGATTGCAAAACAGAGTGCACCCATACCTGAAATTATTTGATTTATTAAACTTGGCTAAATATGGCGGCCATTCTCAAAGAAACTGATCCAAATTCTATTAGTTTAGCTAAGAAGAGGCATATGCTGATATGGACAAGTTTAGGGGAGGAGCTATTTTCTTATAGACATTTCTTGACAAAGCCTTAGAGAAGTATTACCCACAAAAGGCTAAAATAAATGTTAAAAGTGCAAAGATTATTGTTCCTAAAGGACAGGGAAGTGGAGACCTAAAGTACAACATGTTATGGAAATGAAGGGAAAGTTTCCTAGATTTAAAGGAATTAGCATAATAAGCCATCTTTCTTTAAATACTGTTGATTAATTTTGCAACGTATTTTTTGAGAGGGCACCAGTTTGGTTCATCAATTATGTGGTTCATTTGGTTCATTCTATTATGTGTTTGGCCAGCAGAGGGCTAAAGCAACACAAAACTCCAGGAATATCTGCTTTTTCATCCCAGAAAGGCCAGAAGAGCTACAAAGAAAATGTTTAAGTCTTCATTTGGTGTGACTTATTTTTCATTACTTTGCTTAAACATTGTTCTGCCTACTCCAAAGTTTGCTTTTTATCTTTAATTAGATGCAGTCAATTTTATTTTATAAAACAAGCAATCAAAAAAAAAACATTCAGAAAATGTTCTTTGAGTTTAAAATGGTTGTCATTTGCCCAGAAATCTGCTGGATTTCTCTTTGAAGCTGAATCAGAGTAATGAAGCACTGTCCATGGTAACCAGTCAGTAACAAAAAGCCTCTGCCACTCTCAACCACCGTGGCCACTGTTACCACGGAGACCCATTCAGATGCCCGGTGGTGACCTCTGACACGAGGGGAGCCTGGTGAATGTAGCTGAAAGGGGCGGCTGGGCTGGGGCATCTGGGGTATCATCTGGCGCCTAACAAAGCCCCCTCGCCAGCTGGGGAGGAGGGCAGGAGATGCAGAGAGAGGGAGCTGGAGGAAAGGGGCACAGAGGAGAGGGGAGCGGGGAGAAAAGAGAGAGCGCCCTTTTCTTCTTGCCCTCTTCAGAGAGAGTGGCCATTGACACTGTGCATCTCATTAAAATCTGTGCACCCCCCCTCACTCACTCTCTCTGCTGCACAGGCAGCTGCCTCTCCTGCTTTGGCCATTCAAGCTCAAGTGCAGTCCAGTGCTGGATAGAGGAAAAAGACAGACAGAGAGAAGGGACTCAGAGGGGTGAAGGGGAGCTGGGGGGGAGGACAGAGACCCTGGACATATGCTACCACCACTGGGACTGGAACGGCTGAGCAGAGACAGGCATTGTTTTCCTCTTACTGCTTGCAAACTTTCTTAGGATTTTAGCTAAAAAAAAAAGTCAAACTATTTTCTCAAGAAAAAATAGATAGGCATAACATTAAGAAATAAGAAACAATTTTCTCAAAAATTTGAATCCTGTTTAATAAATGTTTAGTTCCTCTACTATTCTTCAGACTTTTAATAAAACTGACATAAAAAAAATGATGACAGCGATCAGGTGCTAGATGCACCTATTCGAATCCCTTTCAGATTCAGATCCTGTCTCCACTGATGTGTTTGCACATCTCTTATCCACCTAAAGCAAATAAACATTGCCCTATTTTACATCCGCCAGGAGGTAATGCTGTTGTTCTGGTTTGTCTGTCTGTCTGATAGCAAGATAACTCAAAATGTTATAGACTCATTTCAATTAAATTGTCAGGTAATGGCTGTGAAGTGACGGGGAAAAACTAATTAAATTTTGGGTTTGATCTGAGATGAAGCAAGTATCCAAAAGCAGCTGCCCTCTAAGGTAGGACTACATGCCCGGCAAATTATTCCGAAATTCATTTGTGCAAAATTAATGGTTGAGTAGGAAATTTAAACACTGAACAGAAAATCAAACTTTCCTCACCTACACTGACCTCACAATGCAATATATCTGCTTTATATATATATATATATATATATATATATATATATATATATATATATATATATATATATATATATGATGTAGGTAGCCACAGTGATAAACTGATTATCAAAATATCTAAAAGTTAGATACGTGATATGTATGAATGATACGTGCGAATAAATTAAATAAAGAAAAGTTTTTAGTTAATCTGAGGTTACGTTTGGTTCCATTTCCAACATCCGACCTCAGTCAAAAAAGAGCAGGCAGATTTCGGAAAGGGAAAATTGGAAATTCTTCCCCACGGTGATCTCTCTCTAACATGGCTGATTACAGTAGCTGGCCTGAGTACAACACTGAGCACATCTCACTGCTTATTTAGCATAAAACAGAAAGTGTTATGAAATTAGGTGTGCAAATGAGTTCCACATTTGGTGGCAGGCATGTGGAAATTGTAGGTTTAACCACAAACAAACACAAAATGTCTTACTGGTTTCCTGCATTGTATTTCGAACACTGTTCGAAAGTGTTCGAAATTGAAGTTGGTAGGGTGTAATCCCTCATTTCTTAATGTAACACAGATAATTTGGAAAGTTGGGCATTTTTCAACAACGGTGCTTTTACAATCTAACATAGCCACAACCAGAGGAAAGCTGCACTACGGTCAAATGTTGGGGGTAACCAGTGGCTTAAAATGGCTAAACAAGCCAGTAAAGAAGCCTGGTTCTGTTTTTGAACTGCTGGATATTATTGCTTAAAGAAAGATTAATCATAATTTGAAAAGGATTACAGACAACCCTGAGCATCAACTTCATGAGCCTTTTATACAACAACAAAGTGTCTTTGGTCAGAGGATTCTTGAGACCGCTGATGCCCATCCATCCGGATTTACAAAAACCCTTTGGTGAAAATTGGATGGTATGAGCTAAAACAAAATGTATTCCTCTTTGGTATTAAGAAAGCATTTTTAAGTTGAACTGAATTGAATTAACAAACTACTTTGCCCTCCTAATGATTTCTATTGCCTTAAATCAAACACACACATCCTGTCCAACCTCTGTTAAGGAAGATGTAGTCCTAGAGTCTTAATGCATAAATACAAAACTATGCTATTAAACCCATTAGTTGGTCTGGTCAGTGAGCACAACAACGAGCAAATATTATTTTTCCAAGTTGTAATTGAAGCAAGGTTTAGCTGAGACTAACATTAATGTCCAAATTCTGGCTTCAGGGATAAACGGAAAACATGATACTGCTAACCTGGACGTTATTGCTTCCAATTTGTTTGGAGTACACAGCATAACACAGAGTTGTATTAAAAAATATTGAATTCTCATATGGACAGTTTTCTTTTACCTTTAAAGAAATGAAATCCATTTTAAATGTAACTAGAGAAGTTTGTTGGACGCCATACGTGAGTTCAAAAGCATCGTGACATCACTGGAGCACCGGACAAAAACTCACCCAACAGACATCAGTATAAAACATGCAAACAGCTGCTGGGTGGCAACACACGTAATCACAGACGACAAACAATGGCTCACACACACACGCACCCCATCAACCTCCCAGAGCCCCTCTGTTGTGTCCCCCTAACCCCTGAAAGCTGTTGTGGATGTGCACAGGTCTCTCTGAGGGTCACGGTCATGCAGTGTTTGTGTTATGTAGACGTGTGTTTTTGTGTGTAAGGCCAAGCATGCGCAGCGGGGCTTCTGTCAAAACAAAACAAAAATCTGCTGTGGGGGTGCGATACGAGGGAGTGGGGTGTGTAGTCCGTAATAAGGAAGAGGATATACTACTAATATGATGGGCGGGGCTGTAAGTGGAGCCTGGTATGGTAATGAGAGGATAATGCTGCAGGTACTGGAGAGTGAGGTAAAGGCATAGCTTTTCTTCCATTGGGGAATTATGCTTGTTTTATTGTGTGTTTTTAGTTTATTGGTTCAGGAACAGGTACAGAGGTGTTAGAGTGAAAACAGGATGCCCACAGAGACTAGCCTGAACTCTCTCTCCTTTTCAGTTTCTCTTCACAAGCTAGCTTGAATTCCTAAATTTCAAGGATACGGGAACAGAGCCCCCCGTGCTCCCCCCCCCCCACGCCCCTTCCCTTTCTGTCAACTCAACTGATGAATGGGGCTTTGCATGTGGATTTTAATTACTGCTCCGTCGATGTGGGAATTGGCCATGCATTAAATTGGAATGAGACACATTTTTTCGCCTCAGCAGGGGAGGAAGGAGATTGGAGGGTAAAAGGAGAACTTGGTTACTGTATTTTAATTGAGCTGTTAGTGGTGTGCAAATTTCTCGAATAACTGTCGGAGACATAAGACATGCAGATATTGTTATGCCGAATATTATTTTTCAAAATAAGACTACTTCCAATGGTGGTCTTGGAGATTAACATTGCAGGACTCATGCATGCGTACCAAGGACATATGCAGTTATGATGAAGGACTATTTGTGTCAATTACCTTCGATTAAAAAGGACATTATATAGGTCAAATTTCATTCTGCAGTCTACCTTAGCAGCACTGCAACATCAAGCGAGAAAAAATTAGCTTTAAGTTACAGAGAGACGGAAGAGAAAATTCTAGTTGTAAGACTGCCATTCAGTGGAGCCACAAATGTATAAACTTGCGTCTTATTAATATTATTTGTACCATTTTCAGAAAGCAGAAGCCTTTTCTCTACAAAAAACCGTAAATAAATCAGCCTAGTTATAGAACTGATGGTGTAAATGTCAAAATTTACTGATGGAGCGCTATATTTAAATGGGTAATAAATATTAATACTCTTGAGGTCTGGCAGCAGACATCAGAACTAAACTCACACATGATAAATATGTCCAGAAAAAAAGTCACTCATTAAAGATGTCAAAAAACCTGATGTTTTTCCTATAAATCCTGTTCGGTGTATTTCAATCCCACAAATGACAGTCTGAATTATTTTACTTGTCTTAATTACAAGAGGAGTCGTGTGCTTTGAGTCAAATCCACATTTCAATAAACCTCTGGTTGTCGCCAAGGTGGCCTGATTATGTTGCAACATAATGAACTTCATTCTTTAAAGTCAGGGGGAAATAGAAAAAAGGGTCTGCTGACAGAAGTCTCCTCATCTGTAGAAGACAGATTTTTACATTTAAAACAAGAATTTTATCAGCCAGCAACAATTTTACCTAAAAAAAAATTGCTTCCAAAAATTTGGCTGCCGAAATTTACCGGCAAAAATTCGACTACACAAATTTAATCAGCAAATATTTCCTGTAAAAAATGTACCCTAAAAAATATTCACCTGCAAAAATTTGACTTCAAATGTGGTGACCTTCTGGCGACCAAAGCTAAAGCAATCAGCACTATATCGAGCCCAATAGCCTTTAGCCAAACAAAATACACTACTTTGATCACACGACAAACAGTTAGCTGGTTAGCACAACTGAGTGAAACACCTCTGGCCTAGCACAGCACTGTTGTCATGTGATCAAACAGGCTTAATTTAAATGGCTGAAAGCTCCTTGACTCCATTTAGCGCTGATTGCTTTGGCTTGGGTCACCACATCTGCCAGCCTGTACATTTCTAAAGGCACATTTTTGAAGGGAAGTCTTTGAAGGCAAATATTTCCGGATTACCTTTTGAAGGTCAATGAAATTGTTGCTGGCAAATGATTGTTGAAGATATTCATATACATAATTGGACAGGATGAAAAGTCATGACAGGATAACTCAGTGTCTAAATATGCTGATTTTACATGGAAACGCTTGTTTCAATTTATACATTATTTTATGATTTGTACAGTCTGCCAACTTTGCTTTTCATATTACTTAAACATGCACTCAATGGCCGCTTTGTTAAATAAATACCGCTGATTCTTAACACAAACAGATATCTTTGAGACCTGATGGTTGTGGATACCACTGATGGTTCTCAAAGCAATATTAAGATGTATCACTTTGGTTTGGCTTTTAGTTGAGTTATAAAAATTAGGACAATTTATTTCTAATTTAGCCCTGCTATGGACTGTTGACCTGTCCAGAGTGTACCTTTCTTCTTGCCTAATGACCACTGGAGATAGAAACAGATGACTGCTGGAGTTAAACACCATCTCCCCAGCGATCCTTTAAAGATAAGTGGTACAGATAATGGATCTATAGATAGATATTTTTCATTTAACCTAATGCAAAATACATGAGATCTGTTGCATTACTGCACTTTTTTAGTCCTTTCCAGTTGTGATTTAAGCTTTAAGAACTCTATAAGATTATTATAATCTGTGTTTTTCTTTCTGTCTCCCTCATCATTCTTAACACAATTATATTTCTTCAGTCTTTCAACCCGACACGACTTTAGATTGCACGTCACAGAATAGCTTGCAATCAAATGCATTAATTCTAACCTTCTGAAGCCTTTGCAAACCCTGCTGTTTCTCTGACTCATCGTTTCAAGAGGATAGATGAAATTATCTTGTTATTGTAGGACGAGTATATCAAGCTGAGTGTCATCCTGGGGTAAATGTGGCTATCACATGATTTGATTGGAGGTTATTGGGGTCAGCACATGGTCATCTGTAGTCAGCTGACAGTCACTGTCTGATAACAGGCCAGACGGGCAAAGGACAGCAAAGGCATGACCTGGCAAACAGCACATGACCCTGACAAAGATCTTTTCTTGTTTGGACTGGTTTGTCCCCTTTATTCTCTGTGATTCTTCCTCTGTCATTCGCCTTTAAAGTGGGTCATGCTGAGCTCATCTCAACAGGTCCGTCACTCGTATTCCCCAGGAGCTGAGGGCTACTGGAATATCTCTTGAGCCTTTGGATGAATTTAAATCTGTGTATTGAAACAAATTCATCCATCCATCCGGCCGTCCATCCAAACTTTTAAATCCTCAAGCGAATTTAACAGTTTAATTGTCTTCCATTTTTCTGTTTGACACAGTGAATGAATAATGTGCCAAAAGCAACAACACAAATAAACACACACAAACTTTAGCCAGACACTTAAAAACTCTACTGGATAAATCGATTAAGCACACAATAGAAAAAAGGACATAAGTAAGACAGCATATAAATCCTATCCGTCTTACAAGTTGGAAATTCTCAGTGGAAAAGCCACTGAATCCTAAATCAAAACTTGAAAGTTACTCGCCAACCCTGACTTGAAATTGTAGGATCTGATTGCACAACCTTTTACTCTATAGGAGCAACAGTTTTCAGATCCCACTTATTTTCAGACTCTCGACTGGAAGCCAGTGGAGTTGCATGTGACGCCATTTAAGTATGCTTGAATATTTAAAAACATTTGTAGCAATAATAATAATAATAAAAAACATTAAATATGCATGTTTTTATGTGTTTTGACAAATAGACCACAGATTTTGGGAATCTTAGATTATGTTTACAGAATTTATGTTGAGTGTAAAACAAAAGAGTTTAAGTTTCAGCTAAATATTTTATATTAAGAACAACACATGTTCAATTTCAGGCAGGGTAACAGGGAGCTAGCTCTTTTTTAGTCCCAACTAAATCTGTAAATCAGAAACCAACATCATTATTAAAGCCCATTGCAAATCAATAAGTGTCCTTATTGACCGGACATACAGTACAAATAACCAGTATAAAAAGTAATTTGGGTTTAACTGACAGTGTCTTGAATCTATGTGCTAGTATTGTCCCTCAGACCATCCTGCCCTTAGCGTAGAGCCATGTTATCCACATTAAAAGCATTCCTTGCCACAATGTGGTCACTTTATCCTAACATAGTGCACCGAATAGTACATAAATACTGTGGATATTTAAACAATATCAATTACATATTTTATAAATTAGGAAAGTGTCGCTTAATACTTCTCATTGGTATAATTTCTGGGAATTTCTCATTCTCAGTTCATAGAATTGACTTACTTTGTGTAATGTTTCAATGAAATTTATTTTCATGAAAGAATGTGCTTACAAGTTATTAAAACAATAACAATAACATTATTTTACGTATCGTATGTCTATTGTCTGCCACTTATTTTAGATCATGTTACAAAGGTAGAAGGACCAGGAAGGATTCATCTTAGTGTTAACACTTCCTCATTCCCATAAACTTATATTCTAATTTGTTATGAGTTTTTTGCTTTAATGCAAGGCAAATTAATCTGTTTAGCTCATTTTTAGCAACAAGGTAACCTAAGGTGCTGCATAGGGTTAGGGACAGAATTGATATGTTATCCCTGCAGCAAGTTCTGTGTGTGCTCATCAGTATCCTCACTGGGCCATGCCTACAAGCCCTTAAAAAAAGGTTTACGCTCAGGAGGAATCCCGGCCAGCCACCACAAAGGCAGCTCATTTTAGGCACTTGGATCCAGTCTCCTAGTCTTTTGGCCATAATTCTTTTCAAATGACCAAAGCAGAGACCATTAAATTGAGATGTTTACTTTTTATTTTTTGTTTTTCTGATGAGGCCTTTCTAGAGACTGCTGCCCTTGGAGCAATCAACTGCTGAGAAGTGGGTGGACAGTAAACAAGTCATCAGTACATCAAAGTGCACTCACAGAGCGAAACGACAAAACATCCACAAACAAAGTCACCAACTAGACTATCCTTTATGATTTGAGACTGTGGAATGAAGCCAGATTGCTTTGAGAGAACTTTACTTTACACAGAAAGAACATCTGAACTGCACAAAGAAAGGACTAAGTTAAGTAACATTGCTAACCACTACATCTACATCCAGCTACACAGATGAGTATCTTAAGAATACAGTTACAGGAAACTCCTTTAGCCAATACTTTTATAGGAAAGAAAACAACAACTTTCAACTGTATCTTGATTCCTTATTGAAGAGTCAAAAAACAGGTAATAGAAAATTATTTTTCCCAATAACTTTCCAAAGTGTAGTGTTGCCTTTAAAGCACGTTACCTAAAAGAACACCAATTGAAAATGAAAAATAAAAACCAGTCCTTACCAATTCTCAATCATTTATTTATCTGTTTTTTGTGGCGTACAATAAAGACCAACATCTGTCTCTTTATGGTTTCATCTAACTTCCAATTCACTTTATAGACAGCTTCCTATACCAGTAACTGTATTGTATTTGACTTTAAATATTCAATATAGTTTCATTAAGTAAACGGAATTGCCGGGAAAATCTTTCATTGGCAAGATTTATTTTTTCACAGCGTAAAAACACCCTTGTGGCTTTTAAGTAAAAACATAAAAATCTAATATTATAGACTAATAACTATAATAACTGAAACAGCTAAATAAATCACGTGTTTAAACAAAAAACACGATTTTTCTTTTCCCTTTTCCCCAAACAATGTTTTCCCCTCTTCTCTGCCTCACCGCCAACTCTTCCTTCCTCTTCATTTCCTCTTTTTCCCCACATCTCTTCTCTCTCTCTTTTCCCCCCTCCTGCTCCTCCTGTTAATGGAGCGTTGGCAGAGAGCCAGGGGAAGCCTTGCACTGTGGGTCTTTCCCTCTTGGCAGAGCTCCCAGAGAATGTGAGCATAGCACTGGTCTCTCATAATCACTGCCATTCAGCACCTTGTAGGAGTGTGTCCATGTTTACATGAGCAGGGTCATGGAGCAGACAACAACTCTCTCTTTTACACCAAACACACACCTACACGTATGTGCACAAACTGAGTTAAAGGACAAAAAAAGGAACAATGTGGATGCTTAAATCGTAACTGGTTTGCTTTTCCTGCAAAGTGTGTTCAGAATGTGCAGTGTTCATTTAAATGCCAAGTATCCCTGCTTCACTTCACAGCAATGTTTGAGTGGTTTACAGGTTAAAGGTTCTCATAGTTTTATAGTCTGTTTGGGTGACGTTCTAAGGAGAAAAGCTTATTGATTTTAAACTGCCGTTTCATCACCTTCTATCTGTTTCCTGCCATCTGTCTTCATGATAGTGGATTAGCACCCTGTGATGGAATTTACCAGATAATGGGAAGCTGTTTGAGTAGCTGTCAGGATAATGTTGTCTACACATGAACACACAAAATAATAATTTGTATTTATTTATTTATTTATAACATGTATTGTGAATTAGCATTGCATTTTGTGGACTTTCTGATAGTAAAGAATCACAATACTCTAGCCCTAAAGTAACAAATGCATAGACTAGTTCTTCGGTGTCACTTGTCAACAGGTTATGTCGAATTTTGGAAACATCTCAGAAAAAAAAGAAATCCTAGAAACCTCTTTATTGTGGTATTTAAATTACCTATCCTGCTAAAAAATAAATAAATAAAAAAATGCTATGGAAACCAAAATAATGCTATAAAGCCTTATGCAACTTTCAAGATATCTTTTTCAAAATCTATTCAGTGTAGTCCTCAGATTATTTCACCTTTTTTTACTGTTATTGGAAACTTACAATGCCATGAAATCATCATTTCAGCTTTTCCAAGCTTTCTTAAAAGTCGCAGTAATCTTAGTTTACATCAACTTCAGACATTAAGAAAATACAATAAAAAAAAAAATTGTATTAAGCAAATATAAATAATTTTGGTAATCTTAACTGTCCTTAAACAGACAAAGCTTAGTTTTATTTGATTTAATTATTTGGGTATGTAATCATTTAACTGCATAAACAGAACTCAGTCTGTTTGTGTAAATTTGTTAATGTACTGGTCTAAAATCTTTTTACATGTCTAATTTAAATAAATCACTTAATGCAATAAATGATTGTTGATGATGTAAACAGTACTCATAGATTTGGTCTTAAATGTTTATTCACACATGCTTCTGAGTCTATGCTTTCTCCGCAAGGCTCCCATTGGATACCTCCCATCAAATATTATTGGCATCAATACTGGGATGTCTGGGGAAAAATAAATAAATAAAATTTGTGGGCAAGGACCTTGGAACTTCATATTTACTCAAAACTCTTCAACACGGTGGCTTTTCTCCGAAATAATTGAAGTATCTCTCTATTTTTTGACTTGTTTAGCTTATTCAAGGTTTGTTTTTATGGCATGTACCAGAGGTGTGAACTTGAGTCTAAACTTGGAGAATAGTCAGAATTAAACAATGTATTTTAAAACTTTAGACTTGACTTGAAAAAAATATTAGAGGATTAATTACTTGGGTTGGACTTTTACACCAATGACTTGACCCAGACTTGAACGTCTTTACTTGAAAATACTTGTATGAAGTTATTATTTATATCTAATTAATAATGATATATAATAATTTCTAAAGTTATTATTTATATATAATTAATAATGATATATAATAATTTCTAAAGTTATTATTTATATCTAAATAATAATAATATGTAATACTATCTAAGGCTTTTTTTTTATATCTAAAGTATAAATAAGTAAAAATCTTAAGTGATTTTATTCCTCACTCATCAACCAACAGAGGCTGTGTCTCTGTATGTATGTGTGCAAGAGCTGCAGCATGTCCAACATTCAGGCATTTGAATGAGCACATTCAGGCTTTTAAAGGTGTGTTTCATGTGGTTGATATTCAGGGGCGCTGCTAAGAATTTTGGGCCCCATGACAAGAATCTTGGCAGGGCCCCCAACACCGCTGAGATTTTTTTCATATTAATTTACATAAAATCATGCACTTTATGGTATTTTTACTATCATTCTCATATATCTAAGTGAATCAGACTTTATGTGAATCATATATAACTGCTTCTGTACTGCTAGACCACCTTAACTTCATTCTTTTGTGCTTGCACTAGCAATGTAAATGGATTACAAATTATTTACTCTTATTTTTGCAAATTGTTTGAAAACTGCTATTAGACAGATGGTAAAACACAATCAGGATTTATAAAAGATAGGTCTATACCTAATAAAATCAGATTATTCCTTGATTTAGTAGATTATAATTCTTTGATTGAAGATGAGGGTTTCATTTTAATTTTTGGATCTGTACGTAGCATTTGATACTGTTGAACATACATGTATTATAAAAAGGTCAGAATATTTTGGATTCTGTACAGAGTTTATTAAAGCGATAAATATAATGTATGACTGTGATGGACTGGCGACCTGTCCAGGGTGTACCCCGCCTCTCGCCCGTTGACAGCTGGAGATAGGCACCAGCACCCCCGCGACCCAATAAGGATTAAACGGTTAAGAAAATGGATGGATATAATGTATGACGATATAAATAGCTCGGTTTCTCTGCCCCCAGGAACACCTAAAGGATTCACTATCAATCGTGGAATCTGGCAGGGCTGTCCCTTTTCTCCCTAATTATTTATTTTAGCTGCTGAGTTATTAGCTATATCTCTAAAAAAAAAAACCTGTCCAGATCCCTTTGATAATAATAACAAAATCAGAATATTTATAAAGCATTAGGATTCTATTTACATTTAAAAAATGTGAGCTTATGTCAATACATGATATGGAGCAAACTGACTTATATGGGATTCCAGTTAAAATGAGGTAAAATCTTTGGGAATGATTATAACTAAAGACACTAAAACCAGAGAAGACTTAAATATTTTACCTGTAATAAAAAAGTAAATCTATACGTAACTCCTGGTTGCAGGCAACTCCTTGCAGGCAGAAACTGATAGAAATCCTCTGCCAGCTACTGTACAAACTACTTTGAGCTGTTTGGGAGGTTTAAGTGCATCTCTTGAATATGTGGAATTGTGTTACTATACGATCCCCTATGTTGTCAAATACAGTATGATCCATCTCTGCCACCCACCCTTCACAGCATACTTTCATATTATTTGATCCACAATGTTTGCAAACTAAATTGAAACAGTGCAAAATCCTTAGTAGAAATGATCATATTATTATTCACATGATAAATATTCAAAATAGTTTTATTAAAATTATCATAGTTTTAGAAAAAGTCAGAGACCAACAAGGCTTTGTTACTTAATTTGACAAAGTTATTTAATATGCATATTTCAAAAGGGTCAAAATGTTTATTTGACTGTTCAGAATGATCAAGACCTCATTTTGACAGAGGCAAGGTCAACTGATAGTCAATATAACATCTTATGTTTGACTGCATTTATAAGTTAACAGAGAAAAAAAAGGGGGGTTCTTGAGCTAAGGTGGAAAAATGTGAGCAAAGCTACTGTATCACATCACCATGACGTGAAGATCTACAGAGCTACTCGGCTAATGAGTTAGCACTAATTTAAGTCAGAAAACATCACTTTAACTGAATAATGCGCACTTAAATGCAGCGGAACTCACTGTGAAATGTGCTGAAACCAAATAGTGAACCAAAACTCATAAACAACCATAAATACAGTGGTTTTATACTCTCCGCATCTCGACATAAGGGCTGCTGGCTATCAGCAAGACCGAGCCGACAGCCAAAGCAGATGAGGGAATCTCTATGGCGCGCTTCTGAACAAGTTTATAAGTAGTCAATAGAAAAAAAAACATCAAACTGACAGCGTGTCAGTTGGTAAGCCATCAAACAATTTTCCGGGCACTGTATCGCATCATCATGCCCAAATAACCCAGGAGCAAGCATTTATTACTTACCAATCCAGTAGCAACGTGGCTAGTTCAGCATCCATACATCCTCCTGTATCTCACAGCGGCTGACACACAAAACTGAAAAGTTGTAACACTTGGTTTTAGAAGCTAATCCTACTTTGTCCTAAATTGAGCAACAGTTTGACAGAAAAGATCTTCCAAAGCAGTGAAGGGAAGGAATTGTTCCCGTAGGCGAAGCGTGCTGTACACATTTCGCATGTGCCACTGCCAGTGTCAGACGATAACATTCAGTAAGGGAGAGGGGTCAAATGATAATATCATGCATAATTCGAGGATTTTTTTTATATTGAATCCTAACCATATATCATTTGCTTATTTTAACAGATCAAATGAAATATTTCATTTAAAAAACTTACACTAGACAATACATATTGATAGCCCTCAAAGGGCCTCCTGTCTGTGCCGGGCCCTCAGAATCTTCCTTACATTCACGTTTATGTGGGGCCTACAACCTTCATGTTGTGATTGACATTTCTTGGTAGGTTAAAGTGGAAGAACATGAGCACATGACTCGTCAAATTTCTTTTACTACATATTCCCATCACAGTTTGTTTATTAATGTTCTGTGGCATTCATGAAAAGCTCTTCAAAGCCTCTTTTTTTTTTCCCAGCAGAGAAACGTTGCAGCAAGACAACCTGTACCACAGGTTTGAACATACCTCTTTTCACTCTTCACCTTGACAGCTTTCCCTGGCATGGAAGAATGTGGCTGGTTTTCTTTCCCTCTGTTGTCTCTTTAATTTAGTATTCTGTTTTTCTCCTCATCTAATAGCTACCCTCTGCGTTCCAGCCCCAGTGCCCGGGGACCATTCCTTTTATACATGTTAAGAGAGGGTGTGTGGGCAGCCCAGCTCTCTGTGTTTGAATCTCAAACAGCCCTTGGATATACTTGTCATCGATGGATGGCGGCTCTTTCTTTTGACTGGAAAAAAAAATTAAAAGATTAAACACCTTCAGCTGTGGCACAAACTGCTACAAGGGCCTCACAAACACAATTACTATTAGTCGGCGTGAGAAAGTTAATATTCATGATCCTGCTCACTGACTTTCTGTATGTTCTCATTAACTGCTGCAAGACTGGTGGTGTATCACCTTCTTTATTCTGCCACTGTGCTCATGAAATAATGTTTCAAGGTAAACCCAGTCTAGATGTCAATGGAGTTAAAACAGATTTGCAGCACTAATATACTGTATATTCCAGGAGCACATTAGGTAGAAATCTTTATATCCGCTGACAATAGAATAGACTTGTAGCAAGTTTGGTTTTATCTTAGCAACTGCAAAATGCTTTAACTCAGATATTTATCTAATAGTCAATTAGCAGCACTGTTAACTTGCAACATGAATATCCTGGGTTTGAACTCTGGTCTAAATGCAGTTTGTTCTTCTTGTGTATGTGGATATTGCCTCTTGGTACACAATTAAAAATGGGTTCCAAAGAGGCTCGTTTGTCAGATTAAACGTGACTTTTACGTGAAATTTACAACATTTATATGGAAAATTATATAATATTTAGGTCTGAGGATCGAGATGGGCATGGAAGAAGGTTGATACTGTTACTGCAGCTTCAGCCATTTTGGATCAATATTGTGCAAAACAACCAAATGGAAATCCCAACATGTTCCTGTTGAAATAACATAACAGAGTTGTACAACAAAGTAAAGAGTCTATTTTTTTAAAATGTAGATTTTGAAACATGTCCCTCTCTTCTCTGTTTTGCAAAAAACCCATAGTTTTGACCTCAGAGCTGGTTTAGTAATTCTCCAAGCAGATTAGGATGCCTTGTGAATGCTTTCAGGAGATTGGGCACACAAGCTCAACACAATACAATACAGCAAGACAGATTACCTCCTGTCACTGGCACATAGCTGACCACAGACTTACCAGTGATTTCTTTTTGGAATCACTTCTATCTATAAGGAGGCAGGTGGTCAGAAAACAGAATCATGTAACATTCAGCAGGGAAATAGGAAAAAATAACACTCACACAAAGACACGGGTGCATGCTAGCATCCGGCAGCTTTGTCTACATTATGAGCACATTCAGGCATTTAAAGGTAAACTGAACATTATTCTCATGTGCTCAGCTTTGCTGGAGGAAAGGAAACACAAAGGCTGCTTGTTTTTCCTCCTCTCATTTATTCCCAAGACTGTTGTTTTCTGCTGCAGTGCTACGGTTACTGGAACAAACAGTCAAATAACAGTGTACTGTGCTACACAACTAACCATTTGAGGCAAAATGTTCACATAAGCGACACAGAAAGATTGCCAGTGCCATTTTAGTAAAAATCTGCATCCACCCAGAGCAGGTATGACCCACTCTAAGGTCTCTGAGTCCCCCAGGGCCACAAGAAGGTCTTGGGGGCCCCAGTGCTTCAGAATAGCTAGGTGATCTATATTCATTGGCCAGCTTTGGAGACGCCTGCTGTCATGACCTCCCCCACACCCCCTAAAAGTAGACCGTGCCAGAGACATGTATGTGTGTGTATGTGCCCCTCATGGCACTAATGCAGTGTGACAGAGATGAATGGACCTGGACCAGCAACAAGGGGTCCAGAGAGTGGAGGGAGGTATCTGCATAAGGAATGGATGTGTAGGTGAAGACAGAGAAAAGGTGAAGAAAGGAGAAACTCCTGGGGAGAGAAGGGAGCAGATACCACTAGGAAAATGAGGAACGAGTGGGAGGAGGGAAGGCAGGTGCTGGACTAGACGCAGAGCGAGGAGGAAAGGGGGGGTTGCAAGGAATCTTTACTGGTGCTGCTTCTTTAGTTGACGTGATGATGAGAAAAGGAGGATGGTGATAAGAAAAAGGCATGCCACCCATGAAAGTGTTTTAGATAAAGCAAAAATGACAGAATTACCCTTGTGTAGAATATCTGAGAACATATAAAAAAATGGTTTTGTGTTCAGTTACTCACTCTTCAAGTAGATAGTGAGTACATCCTTAAGCAATGAAAGGGTTGCATTAAAGACCGCCCCAATCCAGTCACCATGTTTCCAGTAGATAAAAAACCCAAAAACAAATAAACACTGAATTTATTCATAAAATAAATCCCAAATCCTTTATGATGAAATGTTGAAAATACCCAAAGTAGGTGATCCTGACTTTAATTTCCATTTAATGCATAATTACAACCAAAAATGTATTTCTTCGGTGGGATCATTTATTCAATTTCATACAAGCATGGACTGAAAAACAGTCCAGAGAACAGTCTAAAACACATTTTTTAAGAAAGGCAAAATAGTACCAATCCTTAAGTTAATGACCGATTTCCTTGAATTGAAATTTTATACCATGCAGGAATGGTAAAGATAGAGTATTGTGGTGAAATAGCATGCCATCATGGGTTGATTAACATGGTGTTAAACCCTTAAAGTTGCTTTTACAGAGTGTGAAGTGACAATGGTTTAATTTTATCTCAAATCTTGTATATCTTATTATCCGGGGCCATGTTTTCACAGCAACAAAAAGGGTATTGTTTAAAAAACTAAGTAAAAACAAACTGTCTGCTGAAACCACTGCTGCAATCTTGCTGGTCACAATGCCATATGTGCAGCTTGAAAATTCAAGGAAAGAATCGTTTCAGTGCACTTTTAAATTTGTTGTGTAAATCACACAAATAAATAGCAGGGATTACTCCTAAAAGTGCTTTGTATGGATTTTAGTTTAACTTTATGATCACAGTGTTGCCTCCATTTGATTATCCAGTTGAATGCAGAAAACACAGCCGCTGACCTTATGCACTGTTTGTAAGAATCCGATTCTGCATCAATGAGCAATCTGTAAAACAGGCATGATAATTAATATTTTACAAAAGACCTGCAAACAAGCAGTTCCTTGCACCTTCTCTGTACAGTGCATCTGCAGAGTTGGAATCACTGATGTGTTTGTGCACTATGTGCACCATGCTGATTCCCATTATGAACCAGGGGCTCCCTTCGCTCCCTCTTCCACTCGCCACCATTAACAGCTCTCTACTGTAACACTAATGAACATTCCAAACAGAAAATAGCAGGTGTGTGTCAGTTTCTAGTCTACTTTTTCCTAGCTTAGATTGAAATGTGTTGTCAAATTTAATATTCTGGTAGATTTCCAGAAGGTCAAACTGTCTTATATATGGTTAGCTAGTACTTTGCATTGGTTTCAACACAACTGTCTTGGTATTTGGACTCTGTTGGAGCAAGTTGTCTCATCTTAAAATGTCAAAATGTCTCATCTTAAATACAAAAAGGGAATAATCTCCACAAAGCAATGAAAATGAGACCTAGAACTATTGGTATCACTAAAAGTTTGGGAAGCACGTCACAATGATATAACAGGCTACAAAAGCAAACTTGCATACTTTTAAACAAATTTGAGTCCGTTTACTATTTAATGCTGCAAATATTTATGGAATATTTGCAGCATGTGTATACACGAATTGCTAAAATGTGAACATGATGAACATTAAAAAGTTTGTTAGATTTTCAAACCTCAAACTTTTTCATAATGCTTACTTGGTGTGGCTCATTGGTTGCTTAGTAACTATCCAGCCCATCTAGTACAAACTGTAAGGTGGTTTTACATAAAATCTATGTAAGAAAAACATACTCTGTAAGAGGGCTCAACGGTGAATTCCTCACATATAGAGCTAAAAATGAGCTTTGTCTCACATAATTTTACATTTAAAGTGAAGTAGTTTATCAAGGAAACTTAAGGGAGTTTATTGTGCTTTAAATGTCCATTGTATACCAAAGACCCATTCAGAGTCATTGAATGTAATGGTGTATCACATTTGTTCATTTTTAAGACTTTCTTTTACAAAACAATTCATAATGTTATGCAGTCTTCTGCACAAAATATTTGCCAAGAACAACAACAGTTTCTTCAACACTGCAGTGTTACTTTTCATTCATATTGTTAAGCTGCAGAAGATTCTTTTCCATCTCTCTGACCTCTTGCAACACAGACATAACATAACAGCATTCAGAGCTGATGGCAGCTTTGACTGACACTGTAAATACAAGGATATGAATTCTGATAATGCGGCAGATGTTGTGCTCCCTTTTTCTTGTGCTAAATGAAATTGGCACAAGGTAAGATGTTAATGATGGCCCCGGTGAATACCCAGCTAGTAAATGGCTATTTATGCAGGAAAATGAAAGCATGTCCAATGTCACCATTGAGCACTTTGAGAATTAGTGTGAACAGTGATCAGCAATAATTCCATCATCTCGTTAATAAATCATTTACTGCAGCTTCCCTTATATCTGTGCTAGATTACGGGGAGAATTTCATAAAGTGAGGAAGGGGGTTGATGGAGGTTGCTGTGGCAACACTAATGAGACCCACCCCCACTGTCTTTGTGTGCCGTTCCTTTCCTCGAGATACCATGTAATTGCTTTTGCAGAGGTTGGTAGTGCAAACCCTTACGGGTGATAAAAAAAAAAGGAAAAAAAAAAAGAAAAAAAGGAAGTATAAAAAAGTGAGATAGAAGCGCAAACTTGCAGAATGATTAAAGAAACATGACAAATAGAGGTACACTCATACAATAATACAAGCATGCAAGTAGGCGTATTACCTAAAGTTATGCTATGGAGTATGTGTTACAATCAGATAAGTCTCAGTTCTGGATCTGCATCAACAATGGTGAGAGAAACTGTGTGGCTGTAAATGTTTGAACATCTAGCTTTGCAGAAAGATCTGTGAGGGATCATTATTCAAAGAAGAAAGCTTTGGTGAAAAACTCCACAATTTAACAAGTTGTGTTTGTAGATCATAAGGAAATGTGAAGGCAAAGATAAAGGCATCTTTCTGTGACTGAGTTGGTATTTTATATTAAGACAGAGCTGTGATGCGTAAACCCCCTCATTACAGCAATAAAGGCAACTTTGAGAGTTCACAGGTGAAACGAAAATACCACAGACTTGGATATGGAAAGCTGTAAAGGCATTATTCATCCTACAGAATGTTTTCATCATGTGGGCAATCGTAGCTGTCATACACCAGATGAACATAACAGAGCTTAACACATAGAGAGAAAAAAAAAGAAACTGAGTCAATGGAGAGAATTTTGTCTGCTTTCCCTTTTGTGGATTACACTCACAGCAAAAAAATAAATAAAAATATAAACGATTCTCCACACCAACATTGATAACTCAGATGTCATGGCCTTGTCTGTCACTAAATCTCTTATATAGGATAAGAAGCATGTGAGACCACCTTGGACCTACAGTGCCTTTTAGACATTAGGAGAAAAAAGCATAATAAACATTGTGTCTGGGGGTGGGGTGTTGGTTTGCTGGTGTGCTGGTGCCTATCTCTATTAGTCATCAGGGGAGATGCAGGGTACATCCTGAACAGGTCGGCAGTCCAGACAGGGCAGCATAGAGACACAGCAGCTAACAAGAATTTTGAGTAACCAATTAACTCCTTGTGTTTTTGGACTGTGAAAGGAAGTCAGAGTACCTCCAAACACTGTATGTATAATGGCTCACCCTGAGGCCGATTTCAAACGATAACTTTAAGCTTTTCCTAATAAAAGATATTCAGTATAATCTTAAAACACAAAGAGGATTCTAGGTAAGTAAAACACAACTATACAAAAAGTGGATAAATCATTTATTTCTGCCTACAGTTCTTATCCCTCTGACTTGGATGAGATGACAGAGGAGACCGGACTGCAGACGTGGGAAGAGGCTTAGACTCATAGGCTGATTACTCCAGTACTGCTGAGAATGCTAAAGCGCGTTACCTCAAGGTGGGCTGGGTCACTATGATTATGAAGGTGGGTGTTGTGGGTTCAGATAGTAAAACAGGGGATAGAACTATGAAGAGCCCAACTAGGGAAGAAAATACGTACGGACCAACTGGTGGCATCACAGAAAAAAATTGTGAGAAATAATCAATATCAGGAAAACATCTGTATAATACTCAGCTGCAATACAAACCCAAATAAGGAAAAGGTAGGACAGTATGGAAAAACCAATTAAAAAAGAAGTATTGATTTCTATATTTAGTTTGACTTGATTTCATTGCAGACCGTATGAATGCAAAATATTTCATTTTAAGTCTGGTCAAATTAATTTAATTTGTAAATATACATCCTTTCCTTTCATTCAGACCTGCAACAAATTCCAAAAAAGATTTGGTCAGGAGCAATTAAGGGCTATTGATCAGGTAAATTGGTTAAATAATTATGTGATTTGAAATAGTTGATGTAAACAGGTGATTGTATTGTTATGATTTGGTAGAAAGGCAGCATTCAAGAAAGGTCTTGTCTTTTAGGAGCAAAGATGGGCTTAAGATCACCAGTTTGCCAGCAATTACGTAAGAAAATAATTGATAGAAATACATTTGGATATTTCACCTTCAAGAGTGCATAACATAATTAAGAGATTCAAGAAATCTGGAGGAATTTCAGTGAGTAAAGGACAAAGGGGCAAACCAAATCTGAACAAACATGGTCTCTGATCCCTCAGGAGCTACTGCGTCAAGATTCGTCATTCATCTGTAGGTGATATCACCACATGGGCTCAGGACTATACTGGCAAACCTTTGTCAAGCACCACAGACGTAATTACATCCACAAATGCCACTTAAAACTGTACTATACCAAAAGGAAGCCCTATGTTAAGATTTTCAAGAAGCGCCATTGACTTCTCTGGACTAGCATCTGAGGTGGACCATCACACAGTGAAAACAGATGAATCAGTATTTCAGTACTTTTTGGGAGAAATGGACGCCGTATATACTACACAATATGCTGTCATCAACAAGTCATGTTTTCCTGGTACGCCTATGCATATTTTGACAAGACAATGCAACACCACATTCTGCACACATTACAAAGTTCCGGCTGCAGAGGAAGAGGGTGCTGGTACTTGACTGGCCTGCCTGCAGTCCCAACCTGTCTCCAATAGAGAATGTGTGGCGCATTTTGAAGCTCAAAATAGGACAAAAAAATACCCCGTACTGTTGCCCACCTTAAAACTTGTTTGCAGTAAGAATGGGACAGAAATACACCTGAAACATTTCATCACTTGGTGTCTTCAGTCCGCAAACGTCTTTTACGGGAAAATGAATGGGAACATTACAAAGTAGTAAGTTGCAAGAACCAAAATTGGAATACACGGTTACTTTGAAAAAAAAACCCATAACAAAATAAAAACAATACATTTTATGAGGAACACATTAAATAATGTGATGATGTATTATTTTGAGTGTGATATAGGTCAAAGATAATAAAGTAAGTACTGTTTTTAGTTTGATTTTAATTTAACGTACCGTCCCAACTTCTGATTCGAGGTTAAAGTTTGGAAAACATTGGAGAAGTGCACGGTAAGTGGTGAAATCATTTATCACAGGCTTGAACTACAGGTCACACATAGGAAGCCTGCAGCTAATCCTGTCAGTGTCAGTAGAGTCATGGAGTCTAGTCTTGGGGTGAACAGGTTCAACACACTCAAAAAGACACACAAACACACACATAAAAAGTGCTTGAGGACGAGGAAAAAAATGTGGAACTTACCTTTAAGCTGATATGCTTGTTTGTAACCAAAACAATCCTAAACAATAAATCCCCCTTTAGGCAAGAGTCAATCTATATTCATTGCGTTGGCGTGTGCTCATTTGTGTGCCTGAGATACACTATTTTTTCAGAACCTTTCCAGGTACTGCTATGCTATAGTGTCCAATTGTTAGGTGAGAGACAATAATGAAGCTGTTATTGTCTCAACATTCAAAGACAGGAAGCCATTTAACCAGCACTAGATTGTTTTTATTATTATTTTTAATATCTTGCATAAGAGAATGAATAGTCCACTTTGTCTTTTCAATGTTTGCACAGAGAGCCACGATTACGGACTTGTGATTGTAAAACATTTCAGACCAAATTTGAAAAACGAAAAGGCAGAGTGAGGCTGAAAACAGGTGAAAGTGATAACTGAGGAGCCTGTGGTGGGAAAATAAGACGAAAACCATGCTTGCAACACAAGAGCCACTGGTTTAACTGGTTATGGGCATGCAGAGACCCGCAGTGCACATGATAAGATTGACAAGCCACCTGAAAATTGCTGCTCTGCATCTTTCCACAAAAGGCGCTTTCTAACCAGATATGTTCTACGGTAATGAGGTTTTTACTTTATGCTGTAGGAAAAGTGTTCACATAAATGTACAACAGACTTGGATTAGTGTTTGTTGGCTGTCAAATTGGACACGAAAAGTAGAAATGATCTGGTTTTTGGAAACAATTGGATGTTTCTGAGTAAGAAAGGATGATGCTCAACTCTTTGAAACTCACTGTGAAAATGAGATGGGACTAATTTGATGTTTTATTGTTTTCAGACACAATACTGATGTCATTTTATGACTGGATGTTATGTTTAGACTACCAATCCATTCAAAGATCTGGACTCCATGATTCTGTTTTGCTCCAGATCATACTTTTTAAGATTCTAAGGTGATATAGCACATTACATTACATTATACTACTCCCACAAACATATATGAAAAGACACAAACAGAACTTCCTTGTTTTTTTTACACACACTGAAATCAATTAATGCAATTTGTTGATAAATTAATGACCTATAACAATATAAAGGGTAATTGCCAAAAGAAAACTAAAACCATTATGATGTGTGAATGCAGATGATAAAAACTGAAATGTCAAAGGCAGACAAACACGCCTTGACAGATGAAGTGGTTTTAAACTGTGGCTAAATCCAAACTTCACAAATCTCTTCTTAAAATGTTGAGGTGACCACCAAATTCTCTCCCATCTTGGACCAGTAATATTAGGATACATTTAGTGGGTTGTGTTGGTGAATAATAGCAAACCCTCATGCAGTAAAGGTTTCCGAGGTTGGGAGTCGAACCCAAGATGGCCTCTCCATCACAACATGACCGTACTGCTTTTAAAAAGGGAGAGATGTGTTCATGCAAAACCTCTGACAATCTTCCTAGTTCTTTATCCTCATAAAATTATTATTAATGCTAAAAAAATTACAAAATGTTAAAAAAAAAGACAGAGGCCTATGTGACCTCAGGAAAATACCCATCCATCCATGATCCATCCATCCATCCATCCGGATGGATCTTCGTATGTTGAACAGATCATATAACACTGGTATCCTTTCTCTTTCCCTTCAAAATCCTCCCTTTTCACATAAAATTCCAATAATATACATTGATGATTGTGTTATGTGCATGTGACAAGATGTGAAAATGTATAAGGTGGATAAACCCTTTTCCAAGGCTTTGTATGTAGAAGAATTAGCATTATAAAAATTAGATTTATAAAAAGTTTAACGAAAGACACAAACCCAAAGGATCTGAAAAAAAAAAAACATGCAGAAGTAGGGGTCATAAATGTGTTTTTAAAATGGCCTTTTAAAAACACAGCACGAATCGCAGAAGGTCTTATGACAAGCAGCCTCATTGTCACAGTTAATCAGAAATCATTAACACTGCAGCTATGGGATGTTGCATTGTTTTAAACTGAGTCACATGAGGGGGAAGATGAAATGTTTGCGCAAATCAATTGCACAGATTTCTTCTCATGACTCTGTATTGTGCACCGATTGTTTACGTTGATGAGTAGAAAACTTTTATCACTTCTAGAGAAAAGGTTACCACCAAAGATATCCCTCTACCCTAATTTTCTTGTCTATAAAAAATCCAAAATCCTCTCACAGGTTGCAAGCCACCGCATATTTACCCTCTTACCTGGCTCTCACACAAACATATCCACGCACAAACATCGCTGCCAGGCAGGGTGGAATTACCAGAGATCTGCTTTGACTTGCCCCACGACATTCCCCAGAAACCATGGTGAGAGAGTTGTGGATGTGTGGTGTGTTTACTTGTCTTTAAGGGTCTGCAGTGCCCATCAGCCTCACTCACCGTCTGACAGGGAGTGCCGGCCGACGCTGCAGCCACTCTACATCTTTCAGGAACTGAATAGGGTCAAGCCTGCATGGCAACAATCTCTCCTTCCTTTGTGGCTTCTCTGGAACCTTAAAAGAAATCAGGAGGGCATAAAACTCATTCACCGACTCACTCGCGCACATTCCTCCCGCCTCCTTCCTCCTCGCACACACAAGGATGTACACGATTGCAGAGTGTGGTGCTCCCCTGGGAATGAAAGGATAAGTGCAACACAACCTCAAACTGACCCTAGAATGAAGGTGCGCGCACACCCACATGATGCACAAACCCACACTGAAGGTCTCTCAAGCACCATGTTTCATCATCCACCTTCAACTGTCTTTAACTCTTTCCAGTAACTGGCTGATGTAGCTTGATACCCAGGTTGTGGAACAGTTGAAGGTGGATTCTTGAGCAGGATAGGCCCTACACAGGCGAGGACAGCTAAGGGTCAGCTTACATGCTTCTTTTTCTCCTCAATTATTCATACTACATAACATCCTTTCCTGCTCTGAAGCCAATCACCTAAAGCTGAAATAGGAAAAGGATGCTTGGGGGAGGGCCTGGAGAAGCCAAGGAGTAAAGACAAAGTTGGTGAAGCCTTGAAAGAACCTGCCACTCAATCATCCACATCCATTATCTCCAGGATGGTCTCAGACATGAAAGTATCTGATTCCATAAACGTAGAGAGTTGAACAGATAGTCTCATTAGACGCAGCAGCCTCTTTTTCTCCCCTATCTTACACTAATGCACTGATATCAGGCACGCTTGGAGAATCTGTGACTGAACAATACTGCTGCGACTGCTGTGTAAGCATTAGCATGGTAATGGTGTCATGAATACAGGGTCAGGCAGAGCTCTTAGGTTATTAGACCCTTTCCAGGTGCCCTCTCTCTGAAAATGGCCCCATTCAGCTGTGACTGTGGGCTCATTTAATGAGTCAGTGCAACATTTTCTAACATCTACAGAGGCAAGCGGTTTGGATGAAGCTGAGTTAGATGTGTTAGAGTGCAAACGTTTTTACACATAATAGGATAAGGATTCTTCTTTAAACCAAAAAGATAAAACAGTAAGATATATTTTTGTCAAGTTGAATGAAATTGTAACCAGGTCAAAATTCCAGTTAGTTTTGACCCAAATCAGCAAACACTCATTCATTCATGAAATAGCGTATTAGGAAAAATTTTTTTTTTTCTTTTTGTCTTGTTGAATTATTCAAATATGATAATCTTTATTTAAATAATACGGAATTGTTTACATAGTGTTTTTTATAGTTTTGCTACATCCGTTTATCCATCCGTCCATCCATCCATACATCTATTAACTAAGCTGCTTATTCTGAAAGGGTCATATTTGGAAAAAGGGGGGAGGGTTCAATTAGCTAGTGCCTATCTCCAGTGGTCAAAGAACGAGAGGCAGGGTACACCCTGGACAAGTCGCCAGTCCATTACGGGAGTTTTGCAACAGAAATCATCTCAAACAGATTACCAATGTTCTTGGAAAGCCACAAAATCCATTCTCAATGAAGCGCCAATCAAATATTTAAGTGAGTAATTTTAATCATCAATGTGCAGCACTTAAAAAAAGATTAACTTGAGATCTTTTTTTTTATGGATAAAGAATAATGAACTTCTCTTTTAGTTACGGTGGTATAAACATGCTTCGGATTTCATTTGTGTTTCTGTTTGTCATCCTTTCTTTGCTGTGTATTTCCTTAGATCTTGCACTAAGAGCTTCTTCGGTGACTAACTGTTGAAACCTAGGGGGATTAAGTAAATTTAGCGTAGGGCCTTCCTCCCAGCAGCTGTTAGACTCCTTAACTGTCACTGCTCCCATCAAACTTAATGAATGTTTACATCTCAGCTGTAATTTGCTCTGTTTTCCTTAATTCAAGTGAAATATCTTTTGTTATTACCTATCTGTTTTCAGTTTTATGTACACTTCTTGTAAATACGTTTTTCTAGCGCACAAATACACATGTTCATTCTCTAACTATTTTAAATTTATCCTGCTCACTTGCACATTTCTCGAATCTTAGTTTTTAGTTTTCATGACTGCATAGTA
This sequence comes from Apricaphanius iberus, assembly GCA_028564705.1. Classification (NCBI taxonomy): domain Eukaryota; kingdom Metazoa; phylum Chordata; class Actinopteri; order Cyprinodontiformes; family Aphaniidae; genus Apricaphanius; species Apricaphanius iberus. The sequence goes on from JAPXFQ010000628.1 coordinate 1,375,143, forward strand.
TTTTAGTATCAACATTTTTCTTTACTGTACATATATTATTATTCTTAATCCAGTTTTTTTTTATATTCTCTTGTGGTGAATTAGAGGGTGACACAGGAATCAATTGTCGCTCCCGTCCTGTCCCTATCCCAAAAAAATACTCCCGTCATGTCCCGATCACGTGACAGCCCCCCCAAAAAAATCTAAACCATATCCTGCATTCTAATTGTTTGGCCACCTTACCACGTCATGAATGGACTCGATTCGTCTGACTACCAAACTATTAAGATACACGCATTTTCAGTCGGATATCATATGCTTACCAGTTTATCCGGGTGGTGTAGCAACAACGTAGCAGTTTCAGTTTTGTTGCATGCAGTGTAGTAGACCCGATGGAATTCAACTAAAGATAGATTTTAAAAAAAAAATTCCGGTTTCCCGCCCGATCCCGTGGATTATTTCCTGTCCCGTCCCAATCACGTTACCAACAGTGAAATTGACTCCTGTCCCGTGGGAATCTCGCAGGAATCTTGTGACCCGTGAGAATCCCGAAAGATTGTCACGGGATTGTCAGTTACACCTGAATTTTTTCTCCGTATGACAATAAAGGATTCTATTTTATTCTTCCTCATGAGGTCTTACCTCTTAGCTGCAAAACACAACAGTTATGTTTTAAATAAAAGACGTACATTTCCTGCCTCACAAATATTGGTACCATTTGCAGCAAAGATGTATAAAAACCCTTAAAACCATGTTTTAAAACAGTGGCATAATGAAAAGATATTCTTTCGACCTTTAACATTTCATGTTTAAATCATATTTAGAAAAAAAATATCACTATCTGAGTGAATAGTTATCAGAAATTAATCTGAAAATTTATCTGAAATAACAGATTAACTGAGAAAAAGTTTTTTTATTGCCCCCTAACCCCCCCTCCCAACACACACACAGACACATACACACACACACAAACCTTGCCTCTGTTTCTTCCTTTTCTACACACAATGATGCCTCCATACCCCTGATGCCATTTATATACTGTAACCCTGTTTGGCCTAAACATATAAACAGTCTGATATGATCTGCAGCAGGAATAAAGATTCCTGTCTTAAAAACAGTAGCAAAGGACACATCACACTCAAATATCAAATATATGCTTTCACTTCAGACAAATTAAAGTTTTGTATTTTGTTAATCTACATAAAAGGGGAAAAAAACATTCCAACAGGATGATTGAATACAAATTTCTTAAATATAAAATGTAAAAGATCTCAGTGTAGCAACTTGTCAGTGTACAGTTTAGGTTTGATGTTAAACTTTGTTGAAACTGAAAAACAAACAGAAGTTCCTTTATTCTGTTCGTCCCATGAGTAAGGGTGCCACGGACTTTCCCACAATGCAGTTTGGTTGCTTTAGGGGTAAGGCGTCATCCTCTGCCACCAGGGAGTTTTTCTTCAGTCCTTTAAGGTACATAACCTTTACCTTCACATTAGTCAATTTGTTATCTCTTCCTCTGCTCTTTCTCGGTTTTTAACAGAAAGTACAACCCAAGAAGGAGCAGAAGAGAAAGCTTACATAAGCCCAGCGATGTCAGCATGGAAAAGGAGAAAAGATGATACAAAATGAAAATAGAAAACATGAGAGAAATGAGAAAGAGAAAATAGAAGAAACATGAAAGTTATTCTGTCCAATTACTGCAAGAGTTGAGGTGTAAAGTGGAAGGGTTTGTAAAAAAAGACAGAAAAATGTATTGTGTTAATATAAACCAGAGTGCAGAAAAGAGGGTAAGGATTGAGACACAGCTGATCAGCAGAACACGAGGAGGAGGGATTTCTAAAAGATGATGATAGGGGACATTCATTATAAAATAAATTATAAAGAACAAAATCATGCAAATGATAACTTCTCATGAGTTGAACCAGTTGTTTATGAAATATTGAGATTTTGCATAGATTTTACACTGCCCCTAAAAAGGCTCTGTCACTTCTGTTTTTTCAGCCTGAATTTTTAACTGTCCATCAGCAGTAATTTTTTGTTCTTAAAGATCTGATAAGGTAAAAAGCGGGTAAAGTGGTACTATACTCTTTAAAGCAACCAATAAAACTGAATCCTGACATGAAAAGATATCAAAGGTACACAAGCTGTGATATGATCTCATTTTTGTTTTTGTCTAAAGGTAAGCCAAAGCATTTTTAACAAATAGTAACTGTCTAAAACATGTCAAATCAAGACCAAGTTAGAAAGACAAGCAACTAGAAAAGCACTCAGTCGTCCGCCAGGGCCATTCATTCCCCTTCCCATTTCCATATTGTGATCCAACACTTACTTTTTGTACTTCTTCAGAATATGTTAATGAGACATTTGTCTGTGTTTGTGTCATCTCTCTGTTGTTCCAGGAGAGAGGGAGATTCATGATTAATTTGCTGTGCATATGGTTCAACCATAACGAGGCTGCTGCATGAAGCGAGCTGCTTGTGAGCTCTCTCAAAAGGTAGAGGCAACCAAGATGGTACCGCTGTTCGATGGGTGGATATGCCCCTCATGTCGGATCAACCCCAAATTTTAATCAGCTCCCCCTGGTGCAAGTGTGGAGATTTCCTGGAAATTTTATTGAAATCCATAATTTTTTGTGTTACCTTGCTGAAAGATAAACAAAAGAGGGGAACAAAAACGTATACCTCCTGGCAGAGGTCAATAATCCACAGGGGATGTAATAAAAACACCCATTACAACTTAATATCAAAAGTCACATCAATGTTTATTGTAACTTTGTAAAGGTAAGAATGTAATGGACCAGTGACATTCAAACCAACTGAGGCACAGAATTATTCTAGCAAGTCAGAAAGGTTAATGAAAATCTATGCATGACGTTAAAATCTTAATTATTACATTTTATTACAAATTCACTAACCCTTCCCTGAGAATTTGTTTGTTTTTATTACAACTATATAAGCTTCTAAATCTGAAATGATCCTTCAGATGAGGGGGGTTACTTTATTTAACAAAAAGATACAGATGAAGCTGTAAATGCCATCACCTCAACATCCTACATATGCTGCATGAATAGAGCCAAAAGTGAGATTAAGGTAGTGACTTTGAAAACATACAGGACGTAACTTTATAGGAACAAAGAGACATCTTCAAATGAACAAAGTCTTTGATTTCCCATTTTAATTTGACAGTGTTTCATATAATCTTGAGCCCAAATCACAGCTTTCGATGAAGGCACCCTGTAGGCTAATGAGGAGCAAAAACAAAGAGGAGGGATCTCTTTGAAATTGATGCACTTTTAAAATACTGCCTGATCTTCTAGCAGGGCCAGATCTTCCAAGGCTCCATTGTTTTTTCTTTAAAAATAATGAACCTTGATAAAGAAGGGTTTTTTTCCCTTTTACTTTCCTTAATTTCCCGTATTTAACTTGTCAAATCAGGATCATTTTAACTAGTAGGAAAGAAACTAACATGGCTCTGTATACATCTTTTTCAGGTTCTGTTATGAAACAGAAGCTTGCCACAGATATGTTAATTTTCTTATCAAATAAATGGTTTGTGTTTGGATTTACATAGGAAGCTAAAGTTTTTGACACAAGATAATTTGTACGTGTAACCATTAGTGTGTCTATGTAGACACTGATTAAAACTCAAAGTTAAACTCAACCCACGACACCAGGGGAAACATTTGGGGTGACATATTGCAAAAAAGGAGGAGATTAAAGACCAAGTGAGTTCACTCATATGCCATGACACTGTTTACTCTACAAGACAAATAACTTCCGTCTCCATGATAACCTTCAAATGTTCTTAATGTGAAGTCTAAGTGTTACTTACCACATGTTGCAATATTTAAAGGAAACTAGAAAGAGGTTACATATTCCATCACTGTATAATACCCCCAAACCTATTTTATTTTATTCTACTTCACTTTTTGCAAGAGCGTTTTTAGTTTCAAAATATCTTAAAATAGGGTTAATGAACTGTAAGAGCATTAAAGCATCATATCAGTCAGGATGAACGGAAAAAATAACAATTCATCTTGACAGATGTAGATAAGGCTTTTTTAATCAAATCAAATAAGTAAATAAAGAAAGAAAGAAAGAAAACACCTGACAGATTGGTGACCTGTCTAGGTGAACCCCATCTTTGGTCCAGTGACTCCAACATGAAGAATGGATGGATAAATAACTACCCTCTTTGGCCACTTTATTTGTGTACAGCATGCAAATACTGGATCAGAGCTACTTTTGCATCCAGTAACAATTAAATTTGTGCCCATGTGAAGGTTTTAAAAAGTGAAGGAAAAAGAATTCTTGGACATTTTGTCCATTATAGAGATTTGTTATAGAGGAATGAAAAAATGTGCTAAGAGGATGCAGTTTTTTTTTTCAAAAGTCAGAATATTTTATTATTATTTTCTAAGAAGGTGCATAACAGGTATTACCAGCTGGAGTTTCTAGCACCAAGATCCCCGCATCAGCAGTACAGGTAGGGATGCTGCTAAAAAACAACAACCAAAATTACAGTCCAACCTACACTACCACAATACTGGAGTTACTGTAGGCCATTAACTAAAGTTATTTTACCATTACAAAACAACTTCTCGCTCCAAACTAATGCATTAAAAATACTGTATATATAAAGCAAACTGAGTCATATCAAAAAAAAGTTTAAGTCCTCCTCTCCCTTCATCTTTGACCAAATGAGCTGCCCCGATAAGGTGGATGATCATGGATTCCATCCATCCATCCATCCATCTTCTTAACCGCTTATCCAATTCAGGGTCACGGGGCAGCTGGAGCCTATCCCAGCAATTATCAGGCGTTAGGCAGGGTACACTCTGAACAGGACGCCAGTCTGTTGCAGGATCATGGATTCCCTTTAGGCAAATTAGGCTGACTGCACTCCACGAATCCTAACTTCAGGAAGATGACTGGAAAGAGAGAGAGGCTAGTGGTGTTCAAAATAAAATACTGTGCAGTCATGAAAAATAAAAACTAAGATTTGAGAAATGCGCAAATGAGCAAGATAAGTTGAAAATAATTACAGAATGAACATGTGTATTTGTGCGCTAGAAAAAAAATATTTACAAGAAGTTTACATAAAACTGTAGAATGGAAGACAGATCTTTTAGTTATGAGGCTCCTCTCCTGGAACCAGCTCCCAGTTTTAGTCCATGAGGCAGTAACTGTCTATTTTTAAGACTAGACTTAAACCTTCCTGTTTTTAAAAAAAGGTTATAGTTAGAATGGCTGGGGTTATCGGGACCTATCTCTGTATAGTTATGCTGCTGTAGGCTTAGATTGTTGGAGGACAGACAGATCTTTTTTCTTCACTTCTGCTTTTCTCTGCTACTATTCATATCTACTTTCTACTGTTATTTCGATTGTTAACCTTGCTTTCTCTCAGTGTTTTTCTCTCCATAGAAGCTCCACCTGGTTTGGTATCCTGCTCAGCTACAATGCCCTGCTGAATGGGGGAATAGATTCAGATGGTGCTCCCAGTGACCAAACATCCACCATGTCCTGTTGTCAACTTTTTACTTTCTTTTATATAGAAATTGCTCATAAATCCATTTCTTTTGTTCTTTCTGTGTCTCTTCTCTGTCTTCTCAGACCCCCAGACGGTTGTGGCAGATAACCGCTTGTACTGAGCCAGGAACTGCTCGAGGTTTCTTCCTATTAAAGGGGAGTTTTACCTCTCCACTGTCGCTACATGCTTGCACAGAATCAGGGATTGCTGAGGAATTGCTGTGATTGGAGTCTCCTTGTTTCGAACACAACCTCATGTCGATGACTCAACGCAATCTGCTGGGATTCCTTACATAGAAAACTTTTTAACTGATTGTAATGTTTATATAATTGTGTTGAAATTACTTTTTTTGTACAGTGCCTTGAGATGACATCTGTTGTGAATTGGCGTAATATAAATAAACTAAACTGAATTGAAGTTGTGTTTAACCTTAATGAGAGAAGCTTTCTAGCACCCTCACATCCATATTGTCATGATAGCATCACACAGTTTCTGCTAAGTACAATTCTATTCTATTTGTTTTTAATAAATTCAATTCGGTTTATTTATATAGCACCAATTCACAACATGTCATCTCAAGGTACATTACAAAAAAATTACTTTCAAATCAATAATTTGTACATTCTAAATAATCAAGTTTATGAAACTGTGCATTAACTTTATTTCATTATTGAAATCTGGTTAAAAATGTCCTATCAAAGGAAACCAACAGAGTGCATCCAGTCATTCAGTGCATTTACATACACGTCTAAATCAAGCTTTTTGGAGTAATCAGACTAAGGGCTTGCCTTGTCCCCTGTTGAGAACCAGGCTCCAGTTTCCACGTCACTCAGGAAATCGAATTATTAAATTAAATATGTTCAACTCCGCAGCGATAGATGGTGACATGCGCCCCTTCATGTTAGAATTCTACTGCTTAGCCTGGAGCTGCACACAGGCAGTAAAAAGAGTCTGGCAGGAGTTAAGCAGACACAGTTAAAGCAGGATATGCACAATCACAATGCCCTTTCTCTTCATCAGTCAAAAAATGCATTGATCAGCCGTGTACATTTTTCTTAGCTGCCATATTCTTCTTATACTACTACTGTGTTGTTGCTAATTCACACTTACACATCTCCTCACTTCCCAAGGAGGTGCGTCATTAAGAGTGGGGCAGGGGGTTGGTTGCAGAGAAATGTGATTCCCAATCGTATTATCTGGGTCTCTTAGTCTGATTTGTGAAACTTCAAGTCAGACTAAGGTGCATACATGCATTTCAAAAGTCTGATTTCAGTTGGACTAAGGTAATAATTTGACTTTCTCTTGCTGCATGTAAAACTGACTGAGTGTCTAACATAATTCACTTCTCCTTGATAAAGAGGCAGCAAAAGAGTTGTCAGCTAAACATGATGCAATTTTTCTGTTCCAACATGCTCCAGAAGTGCATTATTAGACTGAGATCTTTTGACTATATTCATAAAAAGATGGTCATAGTCAGCGCCACTACTTTGGCTGTGGCATTTACACAATGCTAAGCTGACAGTAGTGTTTAAAAAAAAAATAAACGTGTATAGTTCTGAAATCTTGACTCAAGAAAGGACTAATCCATGCTTTTATATTGTTTATGCCAAATTCCAGGCCTACCCTCTAATTATTGGAGCTGATATCGAGGCTCATCTGACCATGTTTTTCCAATTTGTTATTGTGTAGTTTTGTTGAATCTGTTTTAATTGAAAAATAATGTTTTAGGTCGGTCTGGGTTAAAAAACAAAACAAAGGATGGAAAATTCGTAGAAAAGCACCTCCTGCTAATTGTCAAGTACAATGGTGGAAATGTTATGGTGTGGGCTTGTTTCCTCTACAAACGGCTTAGAGACCTTGTTAACGTGCATGGCATGATGCAGTCTGATACAAAACAATGATCTGTTGGGCTCTGCCAAAATACTAAAAATGGATGAATCCTGGGTCATTCAGAAAGATAACGATCAAAAGCCAAAATAAACCCAAAGGTGGTACACCTCTACTTTATGGCAATATTAATTAATCCTTTTACTTTAACTTCTGTTTTTGTTTTTTCTTACTAACTCCTTTGGTAAGAAATGGCGAAAATAATCCAAATCTATTGAAACTGCATGCAAATGTCACTGATTGTCCGAACAGCATAGTCAACTAGTGCAACTGGTCTTAATGGTTTAACAAAGAGAAGCGAGAAAGAGCAGCAACAGAGTGAATGGTATCTTGTTACTCTATCTTTACTTTACCACTTTCATTTTTCACTGTTTTAAAGGTCAATAATAAGCATGTTCTTTCAAAGGACAATTAAATCTGGAAAATATCTTCAAAGGAGTGTAAAATTGAGATTGATGAAAAAATCATATTAAATTGACCTATTACTGCAAATATTTATATACTGAATATAGGGCTGAAAGATAGAAAAATGTATCAAAATGACTGGTATTAAAAAAATATTTCAACTTGGCAGCTGCCATTGGAGACAACAGAATGCACCAACAGAAACACCACAATTAAGAGGATCCACTTTCTAATTCTTATTTAGGCCTGAAAATGGGATAATGATGATAATGAGAGTGATTAGCTAAATTGATGCCTTGAAGCGCAATAATCTAAACTACTCTCCACAAAAAAGAGAGAAAAGCGTCCTTGCATTTTTTAGTGTGAGCCTCTGTCACAGCTTACAGTACTATTCTGCAAATGAACTGGCATTAGCATGGTCTGAAAAGGAGCAGAGCTGGGGCTGAAGGGAGCAGGTGAAACTCTCACTTTGAATCATTTCCCCTCCCTGTCCCGACCATTGTTCTGGCGCTCACACATGGCAGGGGCACAAAGAAAGGATCCTATTATTCCAGCCCAAGCCTGTTCTCCCCGTTTATCGTTTTAAAGAGGGGGAAGAGCAGGGCCAATATTCTGATGGAAAGCAGGGCCTCTGTGGCAGCCTAGCAGTTTGTGTGCCAGCTGAAAGGACTCCGCGGGCTGAGGCTGCAACGGTGCCCACCACCTGCCGAGTTCTTTCTCCTTCATCCTTCCCTCGCTCTCTGTCTCTGCCTTTCACGTCAAAGCGCTTGGTGACTCAGCATTTCAGGTTCAGTAGAAAAAGAAAGAGACAAAAAGATCGAGATGATTAATTTCATGAGAAGGGTCAAAGAAAAGAACAGAGCAAGATAGAGTAAATAGCAACCTTTCTAGAGTAGTTTGCTAGACACAAAGCAGATTTAAATATTGTATAGTCATACCAAAATTAGGACACCCCATTAAATGTTTTGGTTATTATTGAGGAAGATTTACATTCTATATCTACAAAAAAGGTTTTATAAGCCACAGTTTATACATGTTGTCCCATTTAAAAAGATAAGACAGGTCTGTAATTTCCTTTATAGGAAGGACCCACAACTAAGTAGGACCTGTTACTTCTTTCAGAAGATCTTTTTTCCTCTACTTGTTACCAGTAATAATATCACCAGTTTGAATTTGTCATCTGGATACACCTCTCAACAACTTCAATCAGTCAGACTCCAACCTCTACAAGACCAGAGCGTTGTCTAAAGACACCAGGAACAGGATTAAAATCCTGCTTGAGCCAGCAAATGTCCAGGCCCGTCTAAAGTTTGGCAGAGACCATGTTGATGATCCAGAGGAGGATTGGGAGAGTGTCAAAATAGAACTCACTGGTACAAATTTGCGATTCGCTGAGTTTGGAAAGGTAAGAATGCAGAGTTGCATCCAAAGAACATCATACCCACTGTGAAGCATGGGGTTGGAAAACACATTCTTTGGGGCTCCTTTTCTGCAAAATACACCGCCTGGGCAACCACGAAGTGGCTACGTAAAAAGTATTTCAAGGTTCTGGAGTGGCCTAACTCATTTCAACAGAGAATCTGTGAAAGGAATTGAAGGTCAGTGTTATTCAGTGATATCCCTAAAACATTCCAGCTTTAGAGAAGATCTCCATGAAAGAATGGGCCAAAATACCGGCTACAGTGTCTGCAAACCTGGTGAAGACCTACAGGAAACGTTTGACCTCTGTCATTCCCAACCAAGATTACATTACAAAGTACTGAAATGAACTTTTGTTATTGGCCAAATACTTATATTCTGCCCCCTTATGCAAACACATTCTCCCAAATAATTTTACAATGTAATTTTATGTTTTTTTTCTTTTACATTGTCTCTCACAGTTGAATGATGAAAATTACAGACCGCTTTCATCTTTTTTAGTGAGACAACTTGCACAATCTGTGCCTAATAAATATCTCTGAAAAAGGGATTTAATTTAAGATGAACATCTAAAATTATACAGTTTACGTATTTAACAAAAACATCATTAACAAAATTTTTCCACCTGAAGAAAAAGTAAAAAAAAACAAAAAAGGCACATTCTAATCCAATGGCCAAAGAAGTCCAATGTTCTGAGGTCTGATCAATTCAATTTTAAGCTATCCTCATAGCATAATTACAGAACAGTCTTTGTTTTCTCTGGCAAATTTTTGTCCGACCTACATTTTTAAAGAACATCGGAGGATTCCTCCTTGCCCATCCATCCATCCATCCATCCATCCCATCCATCCATCCATCCATTCATGTCAGATGGGCCTGGCAGCACCTCTGTTGGTGTATGTATATTATTTTGCAGAAACCTCAATTGCACCTGGTACAGGAATTTTGAACAGATTTTCAAGGAGGGTAAAGGGCAACATGGTTTACCTATCAATTTTTGCAAATCTATGGGTGAACTTTTATTTCACCGTACCTTATATGGTTTATTGAACCATCCAATGTTTTTTCATTGTGCTTTTGCAACCCAGGACCTCGGACATTCTCCCCTCACCTCCACAAATAGGCCTACAGAATTTAAGATCGAGTATTGATGGCCATACTGAGCTTAGTCCTCCTCATCAATACTGATGGGTTATTGATGAAGGACTGAGTGAATCCTTGTCCTGCACGACCATGACACCATTGCCGTCAGAGAAACATTTGTTTATGTGTGCGTGTGACGATATTATGAGATAGAGTCAGAACATGGTGTTATATACACGTGTGGACTCTCACACTCTAATGAAATCAATAAAATCCCACACAAATGGAGATATATACATTGCCTGCAGCGCTGCACTTTTGTGCCAAGACACTTGTCTTCCCAGTGGGACAGTGTGTGATGCCCTCTTCCCTGAGGAGAAAGGAAAAAGGGAGGAGGGCAGCACTGGCTGAATAGAAAGAAGAAACGGCCCCACAGGCAGACGCAGGCACATGAAAAAAAACGAGAAGCAGTGTTGGAAGCAGGGGGATGAATAAGACAGTACTGTGTTTCGAAGAGAAAGACAGGCACCGAATCAACATATCTCCAGATCCCCTTCCCTGCTCAGCCTGTAACGGGTGCACACACAACCCAAGGCTCTACGGCGTCGGTTCGACACGTTGTTAATAATTGATGTGCATCAAAACATTGAAGATAAATGCACGCATGACCAGACTGCTTAAATCCCACTCGTGCACATTTCCCTCATTTCAGTTCTGCTTTAAAACCAAAAAATACTTTTTACTTGATGCCAATTGTTGGATAAGGGGAGGTTTCCTTAAATGATGGTGGTGATGATATGGAAAATTTAAATATTTATTACCTCCTACTCGTGTGCTTAAATCATGCTTGACCATATTTCAGTAACCAGTACTTTCAAGCACAGCCATCATAGACATGGATTCCATGTAAAATTTTTGGCTTTAAATGATTTATTCGAAACACATTTTTTTTCTACAGTGAAGTATTTATAAAACCCACAACTTAAACTTTTGTTAAATAACAACTGGACAGTATTTTTCCAATCCACACAGTAAAATATATACAAAACATTTATAGCTCCATTTGATCAAATGTTGTTGCAGCTTGGTGAAGTGACTATTTTTTGTCATCAGCAACCTTTTAGTATAATTCTGACTGGATATCTGACCCCAGTTCTTTTGTGGCGTTCTTATTTGATCTGGTTGCTTCATTTTGAACAATATAAATGATCAATAGGTTGATTCAGGTCCATATCTGGAGCTTGATATTAACCTTGTTTCATCTATTCTGAAATGAGTTTGACATTTGTTGGTTTTTCCATAAAATGTATTTACTATTAGTTTTGAATATGTCTCATTGTATCTGAAGTTTTAGGTCAATTTTGAAAAGCCTATTTAGAAGATACACCTAGCAGAAGGATAATGGACAGAAAAATTGTTGATTTTCTTTTTTTGTAAATGTAAACATTGTTTTATTTTTTGTCTCCACAGATTTAAATAAGAGTTGATTAAATCTGTGTTTGGGTTCATCGTTCAACCATTTTCAACAATCTAGAAGAAATAGGAAGTGATTATCCTTCATTATTATGTCCACTTTTTGATAAGCACCAGGACTACAGAATGGAAAATGGTCCCACAACATGAGGCTATCACTGATGTTCCTAACAATTAGTAGAGTGTTCATACTTTTGAAAGCCTTAGCTTGACATTTGCAAAAAAATCTTGTCATTGTGGTCATTGTTCATTATTAGGTTCTATTTTGTCTTATTGGACCATAAAAAAAACCCAAAATGTATGTGGCTTGCTTATCTTAAAAGTAAACTGTGAGAGTAATGAATGTGGTACATGGGCGTTTGTTCCTTTATTGATTAGTCATTTAAGCATGTGTGTATAACTTTGACCCTCTGTTAATTAAAGATAAGACATAATAAATTCTAACTTTTCTAACAATATTTATTCGTGGAAATCTTTGATCTTGAATGTTTTATACTTATTTCAAAATGGGGGGGGGGATTCAATATTTCAGTAAAAGCTCAAACTTACTACGCCGAGGTGCCAGCTGTGTGTAAATTCACAAGAGATGTAAAGAAAAAAAGATGGAAACAATTCAAATGAGAAAGCTACATATTACCATCTGTATTATGTTGTAACTTTCCAGCATGTTTGTTTTAATCTACTTGAAACTTAACACATCGCTAAACAAGCATTTGTCAGTATCACCCTACTGAAATCTTCCAAAGAGTAGAGTTGAAGAAAACTTTTTTTTAGGGATAATGTTCTTATCCACACATCTGAAAACATAGCTGACCGAAAAAAAGTACTTCATGAAAGTGTTGTGCAGCTGATCCAAAATATCACATCCATAGAACTTTGCATGAAAACCAGATGTGGCTACCATTAATATGAATTTCGCTTTGCGTTGAAAACAGAAGAAATATTTAACTATGCTCTGCAAAAATAAATGGAACTTATTGCAAGGTAAACAGTTTTACATTTGGATAATTATTTTTATTTTGCAAGCAGACGACAGTTTGGTTGTTGTTGCATTTTCAAGACACAGTAAAACCTAGATGGGTTTCATCATATGATTATCAGCATCAAACCTCAACCTCTTTGTCAAACATAGCGTAAGGCAAAGGTAGTGACCAAGACAAGAGTTGAACACATCTGCTTAATATCAGCACAGAGACAAGAAGGTCATCTGGCACTGGAGATAAAGGTGGGTGTGGGCTCCATGTGCGTTTAAACCCCCTCATAACAAGCTCTGTCCATCTCCCTCGCCCAGGATGGGCAGGCCAGGCATCTCTCTACATTCTTCAGATTATGGAAGGCCATCCCAGACGAGCGCAGGCAAGCCTGGACCCACCTGGGCAGACCCTGGTAAATTCCATTCATGCTCACAGACCCACAAACCCACCTAGAAAAAAAGGGAAATGCTTGGCCATTTTAGGCTATGTTGATCTTCAATTTTTGTCAGATAAAAGAAAAACGTGATTTTACAGGGTGTGAGAACAGGCAGCAAAGCAAAGTAACATCCACTCAGTTCACACACCCCACCCCCCTTCTCCCTACCCTGTTCACGCCATTGTGTATGATTGGCGCTGATATTAGCAGAGAGAGGGCCTCGGGTTGGGGGGAGGGAAGGGTATGGGGCTATCAACACCAGGGCCATTGTTTCTGAGCAACTTCCATTCAGGGTCATTTAGCATATGACACCTATAGGGGCACAGTTTGTCCCAAATGGCATCTAGGAGAAATAAATGTGCCAGCTCCCTACACTTTGACCTGTGCCAGAAAGATGGGAAAGAGAAGAGCAAGAACTGAGCCTATAGAGTTAAAAGTAGGAACTAGAGAGCAAAGATATGTCAAAAAGTGTTCCGCAACGTTGACAGCATGGTTGAACGAGCTCTTCTACATATCTGAGAAGGGAGTTGGCAAACAGCTCCACATGTTATCGAGCGTGTGCTTAATGTAAGTTATTGGCAGGTTAAAAAAAAAGGTGACAGCTTTGCAGATTCCTTCCAGAGCATCAAAGCAAAACGAGAGACACTGGGGGAAGGGACCCTAAAGAGGCCTGGAATAGCTCTAGTATTCAACCTCAGTTTGCTCCTAATAGAGTAGATAACTTTGAAAAAGGATATTTAATCTTTTAAAATATATATAATCCAAAAAGTGTTATCTATTTCTAATCAGCCCTCTTTACTCTAATACACCTCCAAAATAAGATCCACTGCAGACACATGGCTTCAGATATCTCTAAGTGTCTAGAGTCCATCTGATTTTAATTTAACTACAGTATTAATACAGCTGTTCTGTGAAAGCCATAAAGGTTTGTTATAAAACATAATGAAGAGCAGCCCAGGTAGATAACCAACCAAAGATGGAGCAGCAAGAACTATGATATGCAAAAATCGACAGCTTAGTTAGGAGAAACTTGTTACATCACAACTAGTTGCAAGAAAAAGCCAATTCAAAGACATGCTGAAAGTTTGCTACAAACCAAATTTTCTGTTCACTATACCACAGTAACAAGAAAATTCCCACTGTGAAACATTGTGGTCGCAGTATCATGCTGTGGGTACACTCTGTTGCAGCAGGGAGAGGGGAGCCAGTTGGACTTGTGAAGATGGACAGACCTAGGTTAGAGGCTTTAGACTGGGGTAGAGGAGGACAAGAACTCTTAAGATACTAAGAGGTGCAGTGGAATGGTTTGCATCACATAAGGTGTTAGAACGTCGTAGTCATCTGACAAACCTAAATCCCAAATTTGAAATCAGTGGCAAAGACCTGAGAATGATGTTCACACATGCTTCCCATCCACTCTTACTAACCTATGGCATTTTTTGTTAAGAGAAGCATGGGAAAAATGTTCAGATGTTCAAAGTTGGCACAAGGTGTGATCGCAGTGAAAGATTGTTCTACAAATGTATGACCCAGTGGAGCTTAAAGTCGTTGTGCTTTTCAAATTTTTAGCTGTAAATATCAATTTTTTCTTTCAAGTCACAATAACGTGCTACTTGTTTGTCCATCTCAAAAAATCTCAGTAAAGTGTATTAAACTTTGTGGTTGCAATGTGAAGGAACCCAGACTACGGATACTTTTGTTAACTACAATCAAACAGCTACTTCAAGGCTGTTAAAAGAATTTTAGGGTATTTCACATTTACTATTATTTTGCAAATAACCGACTTGCTAAACCTTATTTGAAACTAGTCCATGATCTTAATTATGCTTCAGCACTCTATATATGCTACCCTATAGTAATTTTCTGTGTGAAAGGTTGCCAACAGGTTATAATTCACCAGCAACTAATTACACAACCTATTATTATATATGTATATTATATATACAGAATAAATTAAATCAATTCAAAATAAAAACTTAAATAGTGTAATGTCTTAAAAACAAGAATACCAGATTACATTTTGTGATAAACAAAAACACATTTTTTTAACAGGATTAAATGTGACAAACAAAATATTGTAAATTTATAAAGTGGAAGGAAAATCATACTATTTAAGATAATCTGAGTGGTCTTGATTTTTATTTAGTCCCCATGAAACTTTATTTTGAAGAACCAACTTCTGCAGCAATTAAAGCTGGAATTTTTATCATGGTGCGTCAGTCCACACTTCCTAACAAAATTGTTCAAGTTCCAAAAATTTTTTTTTCTAAGGTCCGTCTATAAATGTCAACTTTGAAATCTATCATTTGGGCTTTGTGCCATTCCAACACGAGTACGCTATGAGCAAAACCCTTCTATTGTGGTATTCTCTGTATATTAAGGGTTGTTGTAATGTTGGAATGCAAGCCATACTTTCAAGATTTCTAGATTTATTTTCTAAAATTGTGTTGTGTTTAGCTTTGCCCAGTTTCTGTCCCTGAAGGAAGCATTCCCACTGCATGATGCTGCCACTGTTTAATGGTAAGCACGTAGTGTAGTGTGATGTGCAGGATTCACATGTTGAATGCAGGATACAAAGTTACATTTGGGTGTTTGAACACAACTACTCTTTCCACCTGTTTTGTTTTAAAACCTTGACAATTTTTGTGTGTAACTTAGTCTTTATTCCGTCTTCTGAAAAATTAAGCCAAACAGCTGTAGCTATGCTAAGCCGAAACTATTCACAGGTTGAATTTTAGTTCATTCACTTGATTGAGCTTGATTTTATTCAGGTAGTATCACAGTAAAAGAGACTGAATGCAAATGCACATCATCCTTTTCAATCTAATACACAAATATGATCCATTTTTTGATCATGTACTATGTAAAACAAAGAACACAAAGACAATACATATTGGTTTTCAATCAAGCTTTTAATGAAAAGATCATAAAATAACAGTTTATTCTTCCTCACTGCTGTACATTAAGACTGCAAGGTTGTGAGTGCTGAGGTCAGCCGTATTACACTTTTATGACACTTTGAATTTGCGAGCCCGATCGCCACACACAGCGGTGGCTCTGACCTGAATATGAGCTCTCTGAGTGGAGATAAAGAGAGGGAGAGAGCCCAGCCTGGGTGCTGCCAAGAGCCACAACAAGGGTCAGGAAACCTCCCTTTAAATACTGGTGGTGTGTGTACATGGTTTTAGAGGCCATGCTTGCAAATTTAGACAGTAGCATCTGCATTTGCGTTGGAAGTCTGCGTGAACACACGGCAGCAAAAGCGCACTTGGGTGTGTGCATCTTTTGCATGAAATGTGTTTGCCAAAGGGGAAGGGATTCTTGCTCTTTTAATTATTCATCAGCAAAGACCCTACAGGTCCATTCCTGAGCCTCTCAACCCCATAGAGCCTGATACATTATTGAGAGGCTGTTCCTGAAGAAAACCACCGAGGAAGCTCGATATACCCAGCTCCAGTAGTCAACCCTTCAAGTACTAACTTTACATTTTAGCAGCTAATAATGTCCGTCTGTGAATGTAATGCAAGGTGACCGCGTGCCTTCGTAAAAAATATGTAAAGAAAATGTTTTGTATGAAAATATGGTTCTCTAAAGGTTTTGGTTACAGATGGACGGCAAGAAAAAAACAAAAACATCTTAAATGTAATGGCAAGACAGCACTTTTCTGTAAACACTGGAAGTTTGAGGTATTTTGGTGTCACTGGATGTACAGTAAACACTGAAAAATGCAGCACAGCAGAGTATATAGGCCTCTGTGCAGTAAAGATTACAGAGAAATATAAGGGCTAAAAAGCAGGCATATTGGAAATAAAGCAAGGGGCAATACAGCTTAAAACAGGTTTTAATGGGACTGGAGGCCATTTTAGAAACTAGCTTTGGTTCAGCCTGCTAAAGTAAGGAACACTTCCAAAACAACTAGACAGAACAGCACCTTCAAAATAAAATTACTAATAACAGAAAACGGTGGATCGCAAAATCATCTAAAAAGTAAAAAGAACACAGAGGTGAGCACTGTCTCTCAGAGGGGTTTCCTGCTTCATATGTCATTTAAAGCTTTTCTAACACTGCATAATGAAATGGGTTTTAGTATTAAACAACGATGAGGTAAGAAGAGAAAGAGAAAACCGTCAGGTTAATCGGCGTGATAGGAGAGCCTCAGTCCTCTCATACGCGTTGAAAAACAAAGTGCACTTAGTAAAGCTATCTCACAAACAAAATAAAAATGTGCTAAAGTGGAGTTAATAGAATGAAAACAAAATGAGATGGAAGAAATATTAAGATATTTGACAATGTTTAAGATGAAAAATGTGAATTATGTGCATGCTACTGCTTTGTAGTTTGTTTTTTTCTCAGCGTCAGCAGCGTGGCAACACCCAGGTAGAGCAAGTTTTTGAAAAGTACAGTAGCCTCCACCCTACGCAGGCAGCAACATGGTCCTGCCCAGGTCCACGGACAAACACACAGGGGAGTCAAGGTTCAGATCCCCTCTGTGTCCGGTCACTGAGAACTCAAGACAATGTGGGCAAAAAACACCACCCATAATTAAACAACTGAAATAAAAACTCTACAGACTGTCAGGTGTAAATGCCATAGACTATTTTCTTTAAGTTGGAAAGAAAAAAAATACATCAGTTCTCCCACAAAGAAAGTCTTCACAGATTGTGGTTAATGGCTATGCTTTGCAACTCATTTAAGATTCAGCTTGAAAGTCTTCAAAACAAAAAAACAATGAAAAAAAAGGGGGGCCTGCCTCCAACTCAATCTCGCACACTGAGAAAATTCTTTAAAGAGGTGGACGCAGGCCCCAGAAATAAATACATTCATCACCGACAATAGACATTTGATAAAGATTTAAAAAAAAAAAAAAATAAGAGAGAGAGAACACTGTCAATAAGTGTTTGCGCCAACGTTGTTTGAAGCTCGGCCAGCCAGAGGTTTGTGCCGCTTTCGTCCACAGAATACAAGCATGTTTAAATGAACAAAATAAGGAATATTCACAGTTAAGACTACATGATGAGCCAATTTACACACAAAGAACAAATAGAAAAAAAGAAAGAAAAAAAAGTCATGCTACATTCTCCAGATAGGTTTTAAAGAGTGACTAGGAAGTGATGTAATATGTTAGATGATCATTTTAAGGACTCAAGGATAGAATGAAAGTCCTGGGTATGTTTGGGTATACACAGAGACAACATTGAGCTAAAAGACCCTGACGAACAATGCCTTTTTGATTAATAGGATGTACTGCCCACTTACACCCCCCACCACACCTTGTAGTCCCATCTGACGATGGGCCAGAGGGCAGTATTATTGGGGTGCAGGGTCACCCCAAAGCCAGCTGGCAGGGAGGAGACATCACACACCCTCCCCCTAACTGAATATGCAGTAGTTCACCCCATGTTTAATGCTATACTTCTGTTTTGGCAGCAACATCTGTGGAAAAGCATCTTAATTACACACACACACAAGTTAAAAAGTTTTTAAAAAATCTGTGACTGGCCGAGCCTCGAATGAGGTCTGTAAAACTGTAAAAGTTTATGTAAACAATGATAAATACATGTTTTTTTTTGTTTTTTTGTTTGTTTTTTTTAGAGCCACACATGGTTCCATAATCATTCAAATGTGCTTTGGTTTAAAAAATAGTTTGTGAATTTGGGTATGAGCTTTTTTTTAATTATTTCTTTCAAGTTCTTTGTACAACTTTGCAGCCATTTCTGCACATATGAACTAAAAATGTAGACTGCTTTGAGCTGCCTCGCCTTTTGTCAAGGCTTTTTGTGTTAGTTGAAAAAGATTCCCCCCTATTCATCTTAAATATGAAACTAGTGTTTTTTTGTTTTTTATGCTTCTCCAAAGTTTAAAATACAGAGAAACTGATACAATGCTTTAACAAATGTAGCTGAGAGCCTGCATTCACACACGCAGAACAATCCCTGAAGTACTTGAAGAGTAGTAGTACTAGTAGTAGTATGGTCACAGTTTGGAGTTCTTTTTTTCTTCTTCGTTTTGACAAACAAGCAAGCATTCAATTGCAGCTGCAAAAAAAAAATCCTTTGCAGAGATGGCTAAAGATAATGTACAAACACCTTTTGCATTACAGACATCATGCTGCAGTGCACCGAGAGCTGACAAGTACAATAACGTTTAAAGGCAATGCATTGAGGACTCCCTCTTTAGATAGGAGGTCACAGGCGATAAATAACATTGTAACGTTGTTTGGGGAGAGCTGGGAGTGCGAAACATTCCCATGTACCATGCAGAAGCAAAAACAACAAGAAAGTCAATGTTAAACTAGAAAACAACTCTGGGAGTCCAGGATGCAGGTACCTCTAAACAGAGCTTCAGCTGCATCACCATGAAAACATTTCACAGACCTTAAAAACAGGATGACGGAGGTATTACCAAAACAATATAAACTTAAGAGGACAGTTAAAAACAAACATTACAGAGGAATGCCTATACCGAAAACCTGTAGTGAAGTTTAATGAGAAGTGAGTTTTAAGAGTAGATACACTGGGCAGTGAAACAGATAAGAAAGGAGCCCTTCCTTCCAAGTACGAAATAACTTGCCCCTTCGCAATTTTGTACTTCTGAAGTTTTGGTCTTCATCGTTTTGTTGAGTGGGTACGACAATTTAAAGTAATAATGTAGACTGACATTAGTGCACTTTAAGTAAATGTGTTTATGGGACTACTAGAAATAAATTGGACCAGCAGGTCGTTTCCCGGGATACTGATCAGGGAGCGTCATTTTTAATAGTTCCATCAATCAGATTTCAGCCTACTTTTATAAAAAAAAAATTCCCCATAATCCATTGAAAATACACGACCTTATGTAAAAATAACAAAAATGCAAAATTTGAAACTGGATTCCCGAGGTGTGATTAATCGGCCTTCTAAGACAAAATCATTTGTGGTGAAAGGATTAAACTGGCAGTCTATGGATGTTCAATGTGACAAGCTCCTAGACAGGAGATAATCAAAGAGGAGTTACAACAAAAATATTAAAGTACAATCAGAAGTTTTCTGGGAACTCCCTGCTGAAAGAATTCGTTATTACTCTTCTCCCTTTCTGCAGCCTTCACTGCTGCCTTGTATGCCTTCCATTTCACTAGACTTCGAGAGTGTTAAAGCCTGTAGCTTGTTGTCCAGGCGTAACTGGAGTGACACTAGTCTTGGTGCTACACTGCTCTGGCAATATATTGAACATGCAGTCTTCTTACATTATGACAAGGGTTAGAATCAGAATGATACTTCAAATTGCACATTGTGACATGTTCAAGTCCAGTAGATTTTTGAAGGGATTGGGGTACAAATTAGCAAAGGGGTGAAGTGACCTACAGCCAGTCTCTACTTCTAGTTCCTCTTGTTGAGATACATCTAAAAGCATAAAAGAAGATGTACATCATCAAGAGTTTAAAATAATTTAAGTCATATCTATTAATATAACTGTAAAACCGTCCAGTGCATCTCTGCTTCTCCTTTTTTATGACAAGT
Organism: Apricaphanius iberus; assembly: GCA_028564705.1. Lineage (NCBI taxonomy): Eukaryota > Metazoa > Chordata > Actinopteri > Cyprinodontiformes > Aphaniidae > Apricaphanius > Apricaphanius iberus. The sequence continues at coordinate 1,395,821 of JAPXFQ010000628.1, forward strand.
TTTCACAATTTCGGCTCAGAAAGTTTTAAAGACTTAAACTTCACATAAAAATTCTGATTATAGATCCTATGTTTTTTTTTTGTGTCATTTTTCTTTTTTTGGTCTGAACAGAACACAAACTGTTATCAAGTTCTGTCTTTAAAGTCAGGGTATATAAAGTGATAAGGACTCTGGGTACAAACAAAACAGAAACGGGAAACACATGCTCAATGAACATGTTCTAAATCTTACCACCCCATATCAGGTGATAAAGTTATTATATCCCCCACCGGCCCACCAATCAGCACAAGCTTTTCCTTGCAAAAACCATAAGAACATTCGCCAACCTTAAAGTTATTGGCCAAAACAATCACAAAAAGAGTGGATTTCTTTGTCTGGACTTTAGAATATAATTCTTAATATGTTTTATACAGCAATAAAAAGAAATCAAAACAGAAATAATTTAGTATGCTATATATCTTAAGTACATATTTTCTTTTTAAACTTTGGTTATGAACTTGTCTAGCAATGTTAGTTAGCTCAGTTCTCCTCGACATTCATAAGATCTTTGGAACACTATACACCTAAAACTAACCAACCAACCAACCACTATTTGCTCCAGGCAGAACAATACAGTACACTTGAATTGGGGGCCACAGTGACCCGGCTCCCGATGAAAAAAGAAAAAGCTATATCTCGACAAATACAAATAACAGCTAAAAACAATCAGAAAGTGAAAAATCTATGAGCATTAAAAACCTGTGTTGAGAGATGGGCAGGTTAAAGCATTGGGTGAGAAGTTACATAATCTACACACTTTTTACAATTAATTACATAACCAACTTTTAACTAAATTGAAAGAGTTCGTGAGAGTAATCAGAGGTAGCGAGGTCACAAGCCTATATATAAAATAGACTTCTTTTTTTTCCAAGGGGAGGAAAGCTATACAGAAAAATATAACGTACCCACATAGCGTTCTTTTTAAAACACCCTTTTAAACTTCCCTCCCTGCCCTACAACCCTTAACCCCCCACCCGCACTTGACCAGAAAAATCCCAAGACCTTCCAGTTTAAAACATTCACAGAAACATGACAAGCTCTTAAAGTAGGAGTACTACCACAAGGGGTTTTCTCTTTCCAGCTTCTTACCTTTGAGCTTTAGCAGGCAAATCTAAAAAAAAAACAAAAGTGAATAAAAACTCTCGTCTACATCAATGCAAAAGTCACAGAGAGGACACAAAGTATTTGTTATCTTTTAAAAACATGTCCTCCTGAGGAAGGCCTTTCTTCCTTTCTTGACTTTAAGGTAAAGCACAGAGATGGTCCCATACCCAGTTACCCCTCCTCTTTCACACGTATAGCATCACCAACATCACAAAGGATATAAAGCTGTCAGGGTAAAAATGTTCCTTTTTGCTGAATTATTGCCAGTTTTGCTTGCACCCATTTCTTTTTGGTCAAAAATTGTTTTAGGAACAATGGGGGGGGGGGGGGGGGGGGGGGGGCCACTCTAGATTTAATGCTTAAACAATTAAGAGAGGAAGGTGAGCGGCTGAGGTGTACGTGCTGCCCACATTCACATTTAACCAACTGTGCCTCTCCACCATGGCTTTGTGACTTTGGAGAGAGACACAAGTAAATAGTCCCTCGAAAAACTCCTGAGAGGCGAGCACCTCATTCGCTATAACCGATCCTTGCATCAATGGGATCTCACCATCACCAAGGGAGAGCACTGTGGCGAGCAGCTACCGTTCACTCAGCCAGAGCGTCGTAAACTGGAATCAGTATCAAGAACTGTGTGTGTGTTATGTGTGCGTTTCTTTGCTTCTCAGATGGAAAAAAAACGTGGAGAACTGTTACATTTTTTCAATTCCCATAGTTCTTTGGCTTCATGTGTTTCTAAGAGGGTGAGGTGTGCATTCTCAGGTGACTAATGAGGTTGCGCTGCTGGGTAAACTTCCCGCCACATAGCTGGCATTCGTACGGCTTCTCCCCAGAGTGAACCCGCATGTGCTCCGTCAGGCGGTACTGCCGTGTGAAGCGCATGCCACACTCTTCACATGCGAATGGTTTGAGGCCCAGGTGGCTGCGCATGTGGCGTGTCATGGTTCCCCTCTGGGTGAACATCTTGCCGCAGATGTTGCAGGGGAAGGGCCTGGTCAGCCAGTGGCTCTTTTCATGCTGCCTCAGAGTTGCTGGGTCTTTGTAGCTCTTGCTGCACACGGTACACTTGAATGGACGCGTTTCAGAGCCAAAGCTGGAGGGACCTACAGGGGCAGAGAGGTCTTCTGCCTCCTCCTCATCCTCTTCTTTCACAAAGGTCCCTCCCTCTTCTTTGATGTAGAGCTCATCTTCAGTGTGGGTCTCCACGTGAGCATTAAGCTGCTCAGAACTGGGGAAGCCCTTACCACAGGGAATGCACACATAGAGGTTGTCCCCAAATGCTGGCTCAAAACCTTCCTGCCGGTACACATAGTTGGCGCTGTGGTGTCCCCCTTCTGTTCCTCCTCCACCTCCTGCACTCTCTCCATCACTCTGACCACTTTCTTCACTGTGGTCCTGGCCATTCTCTCCTCCCTCATCCTCATCTTTACATTGAAAGGACTGGTCAGATGCAAAGCTGTTACAAATGCCTCCACCAGCACCAGAGGAACGGCCATCTTTAGGACCTACAATAACTCCATTAACAAGAGGCCTTTCCTGATCCTCAGATTTCAACCCTAATGCCTCTTTTTTGGGCCATTCGTTCTTACGAGCAGCATGTCTGGTTTTTTTCTGGGGTGGCGGGCCCTCGGGCTGGTTTAGGGAGTCCTCTGGCATCTTTGAGGAATTCAGCTCCATGTTCTCTGAGATGCATGTGTCTACACATGGCAGAGTGGTTGAGGAGTCATCCAGCGAGGCACTGTTGGTTGTGGATACTGAGGCAGATTGGGGGGACTCTTGGGAGTTGCTGTGTGGGCTGAGGGCATCAGTGGCTGTGCCAGCAGAGTGAGGACTCTTTTTGGACAGATCTAACCCAAGATCTGGCTCACCACCACTTGCTCCACTGCTGAGATTACCATTACTGCTGCCATTTCCCCCATTCCCAGTTTTCCCAGAGCTCCCAACAAACATCTCGTCATCTGACAGTTTGTCCCGAAGGCCTTCGTCTGGCTGCGGTTGGTCGGCGTCGGAAGGGGTCGGAGGATAGTGGTTGTTCGGACCAGCAGGGGTAGAAGAGGAAAGACGCTGGTTGTTGAGGCGCAAGCGGCTGAGTGGACCTGGCGTGGAGGGTTTTCCTGGTAGGGGCTTCCCACTGTTACGCTTGAGCTTCTTTCTGCACAGGGCAGCGAGGTCATGTAGCTGGAGGTAGCTGGCTGCGGTCAAGAGGGCACTGAAGTTCTGCTCGCTGCTCTGGTCTGACGAGGACAGGAGCTTTCCAGTATAGATAAAGTCCAGAACTTGTCTAAACACAGAGGGGTTCACCATCTCTGTGTCGAGGTTAATAAGGTTATCGTGGAGGACCAGGGATTTGAAGTAAATGCTGCTGGCCGCCAGGATGTTCTTGTGGGCGCGAAAGAGAGCATTCTCCACCACGATGATGACGTCACACAGGAAGCCCTTGGCTCTCTGCTGGTTGAGTTGCAGCAGCAGTTGTTTGGCATGATTTGGCAGTTCCATTTCCTCCTTCCTTCGCTCTCTCTCTTCCTACACATGCACCACCTAAAGCTGAAACATAGAGGGAAAAGACCGTTAGCTTCAACACATTTAAAAACTTGTAATCTTGAATTACATTTAAACCTTCTTTAGTCTATACCCTCTTAATTGTGGCAGAGCTCAGAGAGATGGGGTACACCCTAGACTGGTCATCAGTCCCTCACAAGGGAAAACTCAAACCAAGGAGCAATTCACAGTTGTAACATACAAAGAACCTCATCTGGGATTTAAACTGTTAAGCAACAGTGCTAACCCCTGCAGCACAGTTTAAATGAAAAAAAAAAAACACACAAAAAAACTGCTGCCTATTTAGTCTTTTGATTAAAAAAAGTCAGAAAATGAAATTGTGATTGGTTTTTCTTATTTGTTTTTTATATTGTAAACAAAAAAGCTTTTTTTCTAATGTTTTAACTGTTTGTCCCAGATGTACGCGACCCGGAAATTGTTGCGGATGCAAAAATGCGTGTAAGTTAATGACACGGATCAAGCAATAAACTATAAGCTGACTGGAACTCGGACTGAATTGATGCGTACAATGTGTTTTACTACAAATGTGCCATTAATTGTTCCATTCAAATTATAAAACATAAAATAAAAAAATTGGTACTTTGATTTTGAATATTATGATATATCTGTGTATTAATGTGACATCCCTATTCACTATAATTTGTTTAAAAGTATAAAGGAATACCTTTTTTTTAAAGTGGCAAATGGCCTGGATTTCTAAATAGGCTTTTTCAACCAGAGGACCAAAAAGTGCTTTACTCTACATTCAATCGTTCACCCATTTATTCACATGCTGATGGCAGCAAGCTACTACATTGTAGCCACAGCTGCCCTGGGGCACTCTGAAAGAACACTGGACAACAAGCGCCACCGGGCCCCCTGACCACCAGATGTCTTGCCCGTGGCGGTGCATTTCCCAAGGACAACACGACCGAGATGGACAGAATGGGGATTTGAACCAGCCACCCACCGATTACCATGGTAGCCCCGACAGGGAGAGACTGCTCTCATGGTTAGATACTGCTCTCTTACACAAGATGTCATGCTGCTGAAGCTTCTACTACAAATAAATAATGACCGTATTGTGACAGGAAAGGTAGAAAATTACGCCGTCTTATAGCTTTTCAATAACAGTTGGATCAAAGCTTTACAAAATCTGCAGGTCAGAAATCTGCAACAAACTTCTGATTGGTGCATCTGCAGTGAGTATCAAATGCTAAAAACATGACGGTAGAGAAACCAGAATTAAAGAGTCCCTCTCCATTTCTATTTTACTCAAATTTCTACCCTACATGGATAAAGTTCTGATTGTGCACACTGTTGCTGTTTTGGCACAAAGGCCAGAGGCGGGGGGAGAAGAAAGGGGTAGGGTAATTATTTTCCAAAAGTTCCTCCTCTCGAGTTGTTTTCTCTATTTTGACAGAGAAACTTGAGTTTCTGTGGGGTGCCCTCTTTGGAAACATGCCTAAATATCCTCTCCATTAGGTCATGGTAATGTCAGTCCTCCCCTATTGTCTGAGGGTGGGGGTCGGTGGCACAACTGGACCGGAGGGAAGGCTTAGGTGACACCTGAGCAGGTAAAACTACACAACAGCATGGGCAGAAGGGGAGGGGGAGGGTGTGGCTCAAAGACAAGGACACCACTACTTGATCTGCCAAATAGGCCCTCATTTATGGAATGAGGACAAGAGAATCTCATTCACCGATGACCTAAAATGTTTAACAGTGTTATATTTCCATTCTCTTCCATTTTATGCAGTAGATGCAAAACCATGTCTAAATTAGTAGCAGGGAGCCTTTCCTCTGGCAGAAAGTCTGTCTTTTGCACTTGATTAACAGGTTCTGAAGGATTTGGGCAGGCTGGTAGAATGAATCCACACCATTTAATACCTCTTATCACATCAGGGCACACAGTATTAAGAGATTAAACAGTGATGCAGAGAATTTCTTTTACTCAAGTGACAAAAGTATGTGAAAATGCCCCGATATAACCTTGTGCCAACCTAGAGATTTACAAAAAAAAATTCTTTCATAGTGCACAACACAGACCGGAATGCTTCTTAAAAAAGGCAAGCTTGACAGCAAAAAGGCATTCATTTGTATATCCTGAACACATCAAAAAGTGAAAGCTGTACAGAAAATACAAGCTTAGGTTTAGAGACAGATGCTGTGTCTCAAGTCTTGTTTAAACGCATGCATGCTTCAAGGCAAACAGTATGTTTCACCATTAAGCCACAGTCTGAATATCAGTTTCAGCTGTGACACAGTGTGAAGTGCCATTCTTAAAAGGCTTAAAACAGGAAGTTCTTTTTTTTAAACTGTTAATGGAAGGGATTAGGGTTAGGTGTAACCTTTAGGTTTACACAGTAGCATTTATCATGTAGCTTGAAGAATGTTTTTAAGAGTAGTTTGGGTATTCATGCGTAAATTAGAACAGACCAAGTTTAAGCTCATTTTAGTTATTTCTAGACAACAGAAGTATGGGTGCACCGATACTGGTATCGGAGCCAATATCATTTTAATGTACTTGTATGCATCGGTGCAATGTATGTATGAATGAATGTATTGATTTGTGAAACCGAAACCATGAACCGATACTTAAAATGTGGAAACTGCAATTATTTCACAGTGTTGGTGGTTTCACAAATGTTTATTTCTTCACTTGAAATTTAATTCACCATAACTTGTTGTAACAAGCAGAGAAGAAAATAAAATCTGTCTTTCAATTTATTGCAATTTTGTGTGTGGTAGAAGTATTGGCATTGGTACAAGCAAGTACTCAGATCGAAGTATTGGTATCGTGTCGGTTTGAAAAAAAGGGATATCCTTGCATTGCTAGTGCCTTTTCTTAAGCAACACAGTTTATGTATTTCAGTACTTTTTCGATTGTATCGGCAGATTATGAACCTCGGATATCTGTATCAGAAAAGAAAAATAGTTGATTGGTGCATCACTAAATAGAAGCTTTAAGTTACATATAACTTCTCAAAAATGTACCCCCTTTTCTGTTAAGTGATCACAATGAACAGCTGTGGTACAGAGTATATTTTTACAGAATACCACAGACCTGATAAGCAATCTGTGCAACTAGTTGCATATTAGGCAAAATATAAATTACCTGGTTAATGATAAATAATAATAATTTGACTTCCAACACTACAAAACCTTTATAGGTGAAACAAAAACATTATTTTTTTTTTGCAAAAGCTCATGTTTCGGTAATTCAACTTAAAAGATGAAACTAATATATAATATAGACACATTACATGGAAAGGGGAAAAACAAAAAGGCTAAATTTGTTATAATTTTGATTATTATAGACCTTTTGACAGTGTGGGTTTGTCTGCGGAAGGAACCATGAAGTGCTCCAAAATGTCCTGTTGGTGGCTGCGTTGACTCTGGACTTTAGAAAACACAGTGGACCAACACCAGCAGATAACATGGCACCCTAAATCAACTCAGACTGTTGAAACTTCATACTGGACTTCAAGGATTTTGAATTGTGTGCCACTCCATTCTTCCTCCAGCCTCTGGAACCTTTGTTTCCAAATGAGATGCAAAATTTGCTTTCATCAGAAAATAGGAGCTTGGACCACTGAGCAACAGACCAGCAGAGGATTGCCTAGAGCAGTATGACATGTGAACCCCATGTCCAGTATCTATCTGTGTGTGTGTTGGCTCTTGATGCACTAACTCCAGCCTTGGTCCCCTCCTTGTGAAGATTCCCAACAGTTTTCTTGATAATCCTCTAAGGGCTGCACTCATCCCTGCTGCTTGTGCAACTTTTTCTTCCACACCTTTCCCTTTCACATAATTTTCTTATAATGTGCTTACTACACCACCTTGGGAACATCTAACTTCTTTTGCAATACCTTTCTAGGCTTTCCCTTTTAATGAGAGGGTGTAAATAATGGATTTCTGCACAACTTTTAAGTCTTCACCATGATTGTGATTCCAACTGAACTAGACAGAGAGCATTTAAAGGCTCAGGAACCTTTTTCACAAAATTCTAATTGTCTAAGATTTTGAATTTGGGATTTTCATAAGCTTTAACTCATAATCATCAAAAATGATGGAAAAATCTTGAGATATCTCACTTTGCATGTAATGAGTCTATACTATATATTAGTTTCACCTTTTAAGTTAACTGAAAAAAATATATACTGAAATGAACTTTTGCATGATAAAATTTTTTGAGTTTCAAGTTTCACCAGTAAGTCCAAGGAGACTAATCAGAACTCATTATGGCGATGATCAGACTTTCTTGGGCTTATTTCAAACAATGTGGGCCTTTGTAGTATATGTTGTTTTGTACCCAACTATTTCTTTCACCATAGGACCTGTCACACTGAAAATATGCCAATATGGCCCCAGGAAGCCACCTCATGCCTTAAAGGAACACCGGTTAGAAAAAAAAAACCCATGCTTGTCTAGTTTTTCAATGATATTGAATGATGAGGGTTTTAAACTAAAAATGCGACCAACCCACATATTCTTCAATTTTCTTAAACAGGCTGTGTGCTGCAAACTGTGCTGAAGTTCGGCCCTGAATTTCCCCTGCTGTCCTCAACAGCTTTAAAATAGGAAGAAGATGGTTACAATTGATTCCATTGTGGGAATTGATTCTCCCGTAACCGGCAAATGACCAAGAATCACTCAAAATACTAAAAATGTGACTAAGAAGAAGGATTTATCAGCAACATCTTGTGAGTAAAACTGAAAATATGATAAAAGTCACCCAAATATATATCGGATATACAAAGGATCCTTCAACTAAATCTGGGACTGAAAGCAGATGCTGACATGGCTAATTTCTTAATGACCAGGTTAGAAACATTATAGGTCATGTTTAGAGCTTGATATGATCATATAAGCTCAGTGATGACTCAAGACTTAACATGCAGTAACATTAGGTGTAACCATGCAACAGCTGTCAGGTACCACTGAATGCTTAGAGACCGGACATTTTACAAACCGAGCTCCGGGTTCATTAGAATTATGTCCATAGGAATAATTTTAATCGGAGACGCTGGGGACAGGTCCCCAGCAATATTTATGATTGACGGGTTTGTCCCCACCAAACCTGATGCGGAAATTCTTTACCTGCACTGATCTAACAGCCACTTGTGCTCCCAGCAAAATTTCTGCATCAGTATCTGAACAGAATTTTATTTAAAATCACTCCACTTTCCTATGCAGTCATGTATCTTTCTGCTCATATACTACAGCATTCTCTGCAGTAGATGTCATGTTTTAAAAAGACTGGTAGTCAGCCACAGGGCGTAGTCCTGCAATGTCACTCGTACACGTTTCGCTGCTTCGTGGCCTTTTTTTTTCTTTTTTTTTTTAAATGGCACAATATAAATGCTTTTAATAGAGCACACAACGCGCATTGTGTTCTGCTTCCTAAATTAATGGATCCAGTTGTGAATCTCCTCCTGTCATGCGCTTGCCAAACTTATGTCTGGTTATAATAATATTCTCAGACGAAAAAAAGGAGAACAAATGAATGCCCATAGTTATGTTCCTCAGTAGGCCACGACACCTGTTCCGAGACCTTCAGTGGAGAAAGACGCACCTGATGTTGCAGGGGCGGAGAGACCGTATTGCATATTAATACCTTTGTGTTTTAAATCTACTAAGGTTTGAGTATTAAAACTAGTGAGAAATGTGAGTAAATGTTAATGTATGCCTGGGAAAAGTGTAAAAAGGTGTGTGGCGAGTGATTACTTTAGAAGGTTGTTGTTTGTCTTTGTTTAGTAACATAGCCGCCTATGCTGCATTCGATTTAGTTCCCCATTGGAATGTCTGTTCCACCTGTGAACATTTACATGTGCCCACAAAGTCTGTGGAGGTGTTTCTGCCCACCTGGATCAAAGGAAGACTTTACCTACTTCCTTTGCTCGACATGGTACTCGTTTTAATAATACCGGTATTATATGTGCAGTAGCCTGGCAGTACGTCACAATGAAGAGTTTTTTTTTTTTTGTGTGTGCACGCTAACGTGACTGTACCTGAAGTTACTTGCAGCACTGGCCGCGCCGCTTGCGAGTTACGTTTTTTCATCCTGGCCCACACTCCTTTAGCTTTTATAGGTTACTACAAGTGGACAGCAAAGAAATCAGCAATAACTAGCAGCAGGTCGCTCAGTTATTTTGGTTTCAGAGGATTTTGTAAGCTGTTGAGCAAATCTGCAACCAGCCCAGCTTGAAATTTTTTGGTAAAATGAGTTACATCTTTGATAGCTTTTGAGTCGAATCTAAGCAGATTCAAGAGTTACTTAAGGGGAATGCTTTCGATAGGTAATGGAAGCTATAGTTTAGGTTGGTGCAGTTAAAGCAATGACCATATGAATTCATGATAGAGGTTTAGCCCACATAACTATTTTATTTGGTTAAACAAAGACACACAATGCCATTCAGACTGTCAGTGGCCATAATAGTATGGCTAATCTGAGCATATCATGTCTTTTGTCATTAAATGGCAAGAGGAAAAAAATTGATTTTTGCAGTTCTCGGGGGAATTTCCTGTGCGGTATTACCTTCAGGAAGCACAATCATTTTTTTCCCAAAAGTTGCTTCAAAAGAGACATTCTTAATCAGAAATAAAAAATAAAAAATAATCAAAAACATCACATTCTGAACACCACCCTATAGTAAAACATATTAGATGGCACAAACCAAAAAGAAGAAGAAAAAAAAACTGGTGACAAGGTAGGAAGGGTGGTTTATCAATAATGGAGCCCTTTCAGGCAATAATGAACAACGTTTAAGTGCAACAAGGTTAGAATTGTAAACTGTGGTCTGTCACTGTCTGACTGGCTGATACAATCAGCTGAAGTAATCAGTACTCTCAGGTCCACGCCTGGGCTTGCCTCATCGGCTATGACACTTCTCAGGGTCTTCCTCCCTTCCCCCGTCTGATTTCAGCAACATATTTTCCTCTTTTATCTTCCCGCCCTAACCTCCGTGTTTCTGGGCTTAAAACCCACATCTCTAGAACAATTCACTGTCACTAATGTTAATCAGACAAATTCCTTTTTGAATACATAAGCTGTATCTGTTCGTCACAGAAGCTGCTTGAGGTGGTCTATGGCGCTCGACCCTACAAGCAGTAATGGAAGAGAGGGCTGCAGGAGAATGGAGGGCCTCTGCTACGATGCCAGCCAGGAAGCCATATATCACTCAAGTCTCTTTTAACAAACACACACCTCTGCATGCTTTACGGGGGGAGCCAAGAGGCTTCTCCTCTAGGCCGACATTAAAAGGGGGCTGGGACCAGAGAGGAGAAACCAAAGCAGAAAAAAAGAAGCCCTCCCCCACCTCCCTCCATCTTCTTCTCATCCCTGGCTCTCCCTCCTTCCCCCATCACCCACTCAGCTACACACTTCCCCTGGCCCCTTCAGTGCTGCGCCATGCGGGCTGGATTCCAGGGGGCTGCTAATGGATTACTGCTGATCTATATGCAGTTAGGGTGAGATGCATGTAATCTCAACTCCCCGTCCTAATGATGCTACCCAGGAAAAGACGTTACAGCCGGCAAAGGATAGGCCTGGACCATCGCTTCTCCTCCAACTGTGGGTGACAGAAATGTCCTGAATCTACAATCTCACCAGTTGGATTATTTCTTCAACTTTCTAGACCCATTAACTGTACTTGCATTCAGAAGTGGAAATATTTGAGCTTCAAGTAGGGGATTTAAATACAATTCCTGCTGATATCAAAATAGAGACTTGCCAAGTTAAAATTCCAGAAACGTGAAATGTGATCCCATATTTCTTCTGTAGATAAAGAACATATTGAACATTACAAGAATACAATGTTTTTTTTGGAGTTTGACAGATTGAATCAGATAAAACCAATTAAAACTGACTTTAGCACCCTATATTGGTGATTAGCATGATTATTGCAACTAAAATTGCTAAATATCCTGTCTGTGTGTGTATTCCATAGAGAATGCGGATCCTTATCCCAGATATTTCCAAAATGGCTGCCATTTTCTAATTCCAGTGTAATCTACATCCGGCAGAGGCTGAGCACTCAAAAGGATAACCCAGGACAACTTTGATGAACTCCCTTTGGCCTTTTCGTTTATCAGTTTATATTTTGTTTTCCCCTCTCACTCTTCCACAACCTGACTTAGTTTTTTACATACCAATGTGTCACAAACACGTTAGTGAGACTGCAAACAACTTGTTAACAACTTGACCACCATAAAACTCCGTCAGCAAGAGTGTATAGCATTTAGAATGATGCATTCTGTGGTCAAGCAGAAAATAATTTCATTTCAGTTACCATCTGATCTCGACATACAATAGAAAGAAAGACAGTACTTTAAGCGCTTTAATTTAGGGCAAAAATTAACAAAAGCCAAAAGTATTATGACTTAAAGATAAAAAATAAATCAGTTGGGGTAAAATATCACACACATTAGCTAACAAATGGCATTATCACTGGTCAGCAGAAGACATAAGACCTGCTCTAGCACCAAATATGATCCAAAGTAAGCCTTGGCCTGCAACTTAACAGGGGGCATTTTGCTCTTGTAGAGACACATTATCAGCTTACCTTTTCTGCACTGTTAACCTTTTAAAAGACTAAGACCTAATGATAGAGGAGGCAATGTCATGTTAAAAGATTCAGCCTTGACCTCCTTCAGAAGCCTGTTGATGGGGAGAAGAGCTGATGCGGATGTTTACCACAAAATGGACAGAAGTGCTCTGGTTAACATACCCATGTGTTGATTCATGACTTAACCAAAGTCTTAAAGTCCCCCAAGCAGTGAATTAATGTCAGCAACCTCTGAATTAAACTGGTTACTCAAGAGATCTGGAAGTCTGTCCTCATTTACAGCTGGTCTTTACGCCCCCTTTTTTTCTACAAGGACTTTCTGGATTAAAAATCAAGTAAGCAAACCTTACAGAGAGAGTGTTCACGCAGCAAAGGTGACTGAGGGAGCAGTGGGCTGTGGCACTAATCTCCTGAACGGGGATGGGGGGGTGGGGGGTGGAGAGCAAAGAGTTAAGGCAGAGGTGAGGCAAAGTCCTCTGGCGCAATAACAAAAACACACCCTAGTATTTTAAAAGGTCATCAACTGGCAACAGACAGAGAGCAAGATTGAGAATTACAAAAACTTCTCAACCTGCATGAATATAGTTTACTCTGATTACTTTAAATACCAATAATGAGATACCATTGAACTCTTACAGCCAACACAAAAAAGTATTAGTGGCAAGAGACATATAGACTGGTAAGACAATCATGTACGGGAGGGAAAAGACCTTGGTGCATGTGTGCGTGCGCTGAAACATGGAGCACTTAAACACACGCACGCTGACAACACACAGAAAGAGGAGTATGCTGGTGGGCAGAGGGAGTGGGGGAGGGGGCAGGGGGGATGGTGCAAAGCCAGTTTGAAATACAAACACAAGGCAACCACCTCAGAGCCATTTCAACATGGCTGACCTTGCTGCATGGGCACAGGCCAATCCACTGAGGACTCATGGGAGCTGCAATAACCTGACTTTCATTTCTTTCATAGGTGTGAGAAAAGCTTGAAAAAAAAGGGGATTAAAAAGGCAAAAAATTGTTTTTTTGGTTAACCATCCTTTACATTTACACCTATGCAGTATTCACTGCCTAATGTGAAAAAGCAGTCGCAGCAGCAGTACTACGTCTCTGGACCTTTAGACCTTATATTACACTTACTATTGAGCAAATAAGGCAGTATCGGGAACTTGGAAACATATATGCATGGTAAAAAAATAAACCTCAAGTTACATAGGGAAGAAGCCCACTTCTCCTTGAAATATTGACCTCATTCAGAGTTTGCGTGAGTCAAATAAAAAGTAAATCTGGCTAATCAAAAATAAAACTTCTTCTCAGTGTAGTGTTTACGAAATCAGGTTACTGTGTACAGAAAGTTGTTAGTATTGAAGACGCAAAGAAACAAGCCCCTGATAAAAAAAAACTTAAAACCCTAATCAGAGATGCATTTATAAATAAAGATGCACTGAAAAAGTGGCTGATCACTGGTTCTGGATGATTTGAAACAGTCCTGACTCAATACTCCAATCGGTGTGCAATCAGTGAGAGTAATCTACCAAGTGCTACCAGATCGGTGCAACAATACGGTTAGAGTTTGTTATTGTCAGGCAAGCTGTGAAGCTCAGAAATAATTAAAAAAACAGCGTCAAAGAAATTGCTTCACATGTCGGCATCCCTATTTTAAGGTAAAAGCAAGCCTAAGGTGAATACAGTCAATTTGCATAAATTAATCATTTTGAACCCTGATGTATAATAGACGATTCTAGATATGGAAATGTTGGTCGTGTTTTAAAAGCATCAAAAAACGATTATTTCCTACCTCCTAGGAATATGCTGAGATGCACTTTACAACCAAACCATGATACTCTCTAATAGTAGATCCTCAAGAGAGTTAATATTAACTCCATTGTCATTTCTTTTATTTATAGAAAACTAAAACTGTATTTTACAAACTCTGCTGTTACAGTATGTAATTCATGACCCCTCAGTAGAGGAGGGTTGAAAGCAATATTTGCACTGGTGGAGAAACCAGAAATCAGCTAAAATTGGTATTGACAGGTCAAAGCTTCAGAAAACCACTGATCAGAAACTGACCAAAAACTCAACTTTGAGAATAGTGTATCTCCTGTTTTAAATTGAAATCTTGAACATTAAAAGAACATGTCCAAAGCTACCTCTAAACAATATTTGCATTTGTTTAATCTCCTGGTGATTTTGCGCATAGTAAATTAACACACCTGTAGTTATGCATTTATGAAATATTATGTAATGCCTTTGATGAAGATTTTTTGCTGGAATTCTTCACACCAGTCTAATTCCATGAACAGGCTACAGACGATAACCAGTCAAAAGATTGGACAGCAGCAAAATATTAGAGGTACAGAATAACAGCTGCAGAAAAAAAGGAGAAGTACATGAACGTATGGCTCGGTTGGAAAACATGAGGGATAACCCATGCAGTCAGGCACAACGGCTTCGCTGCAGAAAAACAGATCCTGCTCAGGGTGCAGTGCAGTGGAAAAGGAGGGGCAGAGGTTGCTGTGAACCCCAAATGTACCAGTGCTATGAGACTTATAACGGCAATAGTAGAACTAAACTACATTTATCTTTGCAACAAGCAGGTACTTACTGTACATGCATCACACCATTTGTTTAGGCTAAACTAGGCAGAAATGCTGAGTTAAATCTGCAGAGAATAAGAGATGCTCATGGTGCTTTATTTACTATTTTACTCATATTTATGTATTTATCCTAATTGAGGGAATGTAACAAACTAAATAAAAAAATTCCTCACTATAAAACCAGGATTTTTTTTAGAAAGTTTAAACTTAAAGCAACAGCTAGTATATGAAAAAAAAACTACAAAGAACTGTTTTAGTTTTAAATTGTTGTGTGACATAATTCTGAACACAATAAATACTGAACACAATTAAATCAAAATAAGATATTGAAACTACACATTTATAAATTTACGAACTAGAAAATGGAACTTAAAAAAGGAATCCGAATTGTATATAAAATCAAATGTATTTATAAATAAATGGTTAATGTAAATAATTTTGCAATCAACATATTTTTATGTTTATTGATGCTGCACCAATATTCAAGTATGGTAAAGAACCATGCAGGTTGTTATTAGAAATACATGCAAGCCGATACTGTAAAAACCCTTCAAAAGAATAAGTGCAGTGAGCGACATTTACCGACTAAAAGAAAAAATGTATTCAATGAAGCTGAATTTAACTGTACAAGTAAAATCAAATTATGTTTCCCGATTTCCCACATTATCAGGAGGCATTTCAAGTTTGAAAAAGAAAACAAATAGATGGCATCCTATATGGAGTAGAGCTGCACTAAGAAATACTCTGTGTGGAGATTGGCCTTAAAAAACAAAATTAATTTTAAAAAAATCTGTGAAAGCACAATATCTAAGGTGAACACTACCCTGTAAAATCGAGGAAGTTATTGGATAAAGATCTCCAAGATATGAGCTTGATTTAAAACAAGCCCTCTGCTTAAGTTCCTTTGCCAAAACCAACCTCCGGTTTGTGAAACGGTTTATGCACGAATTTATGCTCTGCTTCATCAGTGCTGCAGGTCACCCAAAGTGACCCTGGAGAAATTAGAAACAAACTGAAACAAGCCTTGTGTAACACAGTATATCACTGTGTTCCCCTAACACTGAAGTGAGCTGATCAACTCTCTCAATGAGAACTGAAGATATGACTAATGTGATGAAGGGTCCTCTGTGTGGGACAGAATAAACTTGATGAGATAAGAGCTCCCTCCACCCTGGCTTGTAAAAAGAAACAACCCAATATGACCTAATGCCTTCTGGTTGGACTAAGAAAGGACAGGAGGTAGGGTGGAGAGATAGTTTCATAAAATACTGACCTACTGTCCCCCCCCCCCCTTTTAAACAGTGCATATTCTTCTTGCTATCAGCAATACATTCCACATTCTTCTTCAAGAATAACAACAACCCTGCCCTGAGGCGTTTTATCCATTGAACAGTCCACGAACAGACAGCATGGCGCAGAGCAGCTACAATCTATAAGTCCTCGTCCAACATGTCAGCAGAACATATAGCCTAAGTAGCCTTCTTACTGCCCACACATGCCACAGTAAGCCACAACTGCAGTGCACAAAGGATGCTGAATGCATGTTGAGAAGGGGAAGGGACGAGAAGGGTGAGGCAACTGGCTGGTCATGAGGATCATATGA
This sequence comes from Apricaphanius iberus, assembly GCA_028564705.1. Lineage (NCBI taxonomy): Eukaryota > Metazoa > Chordata > Actinopteri > Cyprinodontiformes > Aphaniidae > Apricaphanius > Apricaphanius iberus. The sequence continues at coordinate 1,412,272 of JAPXFQ010000628.1, forward strand.
GACACTCAAACACAGGCCTAACATTTCCCTGCAGGCCAGAATTTGTTGCCCATACAGTAATCAATGAAACTTGTCACACTGATCAGTTGACTTGGTCATTTTAATGACCTGAATTAATTGATTTGACCCTTATTGTAAGGTCACACAATTATCTGACTACAACTGTAATGGGTGATGAAACAGCTGAGCAGTAAAATGACAGTGAATCTAACTGCTCAGTGCCTATAGCCTTTGTAATAATTGCATCATTTTATCCCTGTATGCTCTAAACAGTTTGTTTGGATGCATCTTTTACAGATGTCAAAATGTGTTAACATTTGATGTTTAAAATCATTATCAAGCAATTTTTAAGACCAACCAAAAAAAATAAAATAAAAATGGAACATTAAAACTTCAGCTCTGCCGGGGTGTGACCAGACAAAATAACAACCAGGGATACTCATATTATAGGTTATGGCACCCAGGGACTGAAAGAGGGATAAGAGGTTGTTGAAAATAGGCATGAATTGGTTTCTGTTATCAAGGAATATTAACATTACCAACGGTTATGGCTTCAAAACTGATATACGTTTTGTCATACCATTCTTTAAGTTTAACATCATCTAATGAACTTCCTGAGAAAGAGCTGAAATGACTTCAATAGCAATGCACCTCACCCATGTACTTCTGCGCACTACTATATAGATGGCTCAAAAAGCAAACAAAACGCAAGGTACATATAGGTTTTAATAAATTATGATTCAGAAACCATCATACGGTTTTGTAATAATGCCGATACCATTATAAGTCTTTATAATCAGAGGCCAGAGAAATTGGGGGTGTGATCAAAGTTTCTCTGGATGATCAGAGCTGCCCTTTCCTCACTTGTTACTGCACACTGCCCATCGGCTGACTGAGCTAGCCAGTAGAATTTCCTGCATTAACAAGACAGACAAATTCAACTGTCTGGCAATATTACTAGTTACAGTAAAAGGTAAACAATTGTGGTGTAGAAAATTAAAGGCGCACCAAAACCAATAGGTCTTATTAAACCGACATTGTTTTAAAACAACAGCCTTGAGGGTTAAGAGATGCAACCCTATCCTGCAGATAGCCTGAAAATGTAATTGTTAGATTACTAGTGCCTCACTTAAAAAAAAAAAAACAACTATTAAAGTCAGCATGTACTTGTCCTATAGTTTGGTCTAAATCTGTGAATATAAATCTAAATATTACATAAATGCTAATGATATTTTTAGAAAAGCAATACTCAAAACTATATTACAGTACAACCTGGCTCTTGCCTAGCAGTTGGAAAAAATATTTACCTTTGAATTATTAAAACTAAAATCTTCTACAAAGGGGTAACAGATAATGAGTAAATTTTATATTTTAATTCCCATTTTACAGACAAACCCATATCTATAGAAGTGAAAAGTTTTACACTCTACCTTATACTCAAATTACAACTTACCACATAAATCTTTTGCAAGTGTGCCAGTGTTCTAAGGTGACACTCAATAGCAAAAATTAGACCTATGATGGAAAATTTTAAAGCAGTAAGACAGAAAAACAGCAGCCACTCAAGGCAAACACACATTACTGACATTCCTGTGCCTTATTATCGCCATGCCCCTTGGTACTTAAACAACACTGATCACCTTGGGAGCCAAGCTGTCTTCAGTCAACACCTGAGCACATACAATGCTGGAATGCATGACATGACCCAGACTATACATTAAATTAAAAGTACATCAAACGTGCCACATAGGCTACGGATCAGCTTTTGGCAACAACAACAACAACAAAAATGTTTACTCGCGGAAATCCAAGTCATGCGCCACCGTTTCCATAAAACACTGCAGTTTGTAGGTCAGTGTAGCGTTACACCCACACAGCATGCCCCATGACAAACCAAAGCTATACAATGCAATACAGAAACTACATTTGTATGAAAAAAAAAATTAAACCCGATTCCACATGCTACAGATTTCTGCTGAACGTACACGCACGTCAATCCAGTTAAATCATTTTGATTTGCCCTACCTAAGACCAAGGGGGCTTAACCTAGATATAGACAATGCAACGACAATTTCTCCGAGCGTTTTAGATAGTTAATGAGAGAAAATAATAGCCTTAGAGTGATAACATTTCAGCCTTTCTGAGGGAGAGCCTTTCTTTCGTCGCTGATGCGCTCTGCCAACCAGCCTCGGTAATTATCTGGTATACTACACAGCCGTCCTGTGGGGCATCTCTCGTGGAAGTCTTGCGACGCAAAAATAAACGCCACGGCATTTGCAAACAATCCACTCGGCGATTGCACAGCCCTCAAGACGAGCTCTGTATAAACCTGAGGTGCGATTTCTCAGTTTTGCCAAGCAGCCTGGTCGGGCATGTACAACCAACGGCAGCAGAGCCCCCTCTTTTTGTTGGCACGCCGTAGAAGAGGGCAAAAATACCCTTGCGATTCCTCCAGCATATCCAAACATAAAGGCAACAAAACAGCCCAATTTATTCACTCCCAAGCCACCTGAAATGGAAATAACGCGTTAAAAATACCTTTTTAAATCGGTAGAACCGTTCTCAGGCGTTCTTTACCATCCTCCTGTTCATCTCACAGCCTTCGGGACGCCATGTTGCAAGCTTATGACGTTAGGCTTCCTCACCCCTGACCCACATTTGAATAGAAACCAGCCCAGAGCTCAGCAGAAAAAACACATACACACCCCCCCCACTGTGGGAGGGTTTTGGCCACTTTCTCAGACTCAGACCCAGGGCAACTTTACCTGCAACAAGGCAGGGCAAGAAAAAAAAAAAAAAAGAACAGAGAAAAGCGCTATTTGTGTTTTTTTCCCGTTTTGCCATTTTGTTCAAGGGCACCGAGTAACATTTCAGTTATATTCTTCTGCCTATATTGCAACATAATACCTAGGAATGTTTTGGCTGCGTAACAGAGGCACAGTAAAAGAACAACAAAAAAGATTGTCTTTTTTGAGGCCACAAAAGTTGCAATCACGTTGATAAAAAAAATCGCGTTGCCAATGTTTATAAACACGACTTTCATCAGTGTGCGTTTTGATAACATAAAGTCAGTTCTTCTAAACACAAGTGAAGCAACCAGTGAAAGAAACGACAGTCTTTTTTTTTTTTTTTTACAGTTTAATGATTGATAACTTGATGTTGCATACATCTACCCGTATTTTCCGTTTGGATCGTGTTATAGTGAGCCTATTTAATAATCTGTCTTTCCAACTTTTAAAAATAATTAGAATTTAAAAAACAACAAAACCAATGAATCACATGAATCTTTGGGTTCAAAGACTGGGCACCAGATGCGCGGAAGGGTGACGATCTTCGGGCTCCTCCTCCTATAGCAGTGATCCTTCTCCGGCCAATAGAAACCTGGATGAAACCTCATTAATGAGTCCCAGTCCAAGGCAGTCTTTTAACATCTGTGTTGATATTTAAAATTTCTTAAAACAAGGAGCATTTAATTGCTTTGTAATTTGCTTAAAGAGTAAAGTACCGGGTTTATTTTATAAAATGAATACAGTCTTTTCTGTTTTTGGTGTTGTTTAGAATATTATGGCTGCGTGCCAAAGCTCTCTCCTGATCTCGTGTGGTCAGATTTGAAATTACGTTTTTTGTGATACTGCATCTTTCTGTTACTGCACTGTTGAAATCAAGAATCAATATTCCTTCAAATCACTGTGGCATAATTGTAGTACTTGGTGCCAGTTTGACTCTAATAATTTGACATTTGTATTTATGGCATAACTACCTTTGTGAATAATATGGAATAAAAGTTGTTTTAATCCATTGACCAAGGAGGAATGTACAAAACCAATCTTATACTTACAAATAAACAATACAAAAAAATAAAAAAATAAATAAAACACTATTGTTGAGCTCTCCAGGGTTCAGAATTCGGACCAAAATTATGATCTATCTAAATGATGTCTATAACTTATATGATAAAACCCAAACCTTTTACAGCTGCTACATGTTGTGCACACTGCATGACAGGAAGAGCCTTATAACATGTGAATACAGTCTTTCAGTGTACACATTGAAACTTTATACAAATTCACAACCAAAAGCAATTGGAAATAAGACTAAAATTATCTCAAAAGAATCCTTAATGCATCGAAGAGAAATAAAGAATAAAAAGAAAAAAAGAGTTATGAATTGCGACTAGATATGGAAATGGGTTTTAAATATAATCACAAATCTAATTTTATTCATAAAAGTTATTTAACAGAAACAATTAAGATAATTGTCTAAAGTAAGAAGGTCGTAATGTAGTCTGCAATAAAATGCAATATGATGATTTTTGTTATTAATAATTCTACTGGACATTACTAAATAAAAGATTATAATGAAAACTATCAAGACAACCAGTTGAAGTATAACACAATAAATAAAGAAAACGACAAAAGACAAGGGGGAAAAAAAAATCAAACATGGCATATTTCCAAAGAATGCTGACCTAATAATCTATCCAACTCCTCAACTAAGCCAGAACTGGATATGGGCCAAGCTTTCGGTGAAGTAACCTTTACAGAGAGAAGGAGAGAGAAAAGAAAAGAGTTTGGATTATAAGAGCATTCTAAAACATTTGACACTGACATAACAACAACAAACATGGAAAGTGACAGAAAACAAGTTCTGAGTGTGACTGCAGTTGGAGAAGGTTTCAGTATATGATTCTGAATGGAATTAATCTTTACTTAATATTTTACTCATTCATTCTATCTTTATGTCATTTTTCTATTCAATTGTATTTTTTTCTTTATTTCAAATGTGCACCTAAACATAAATGACGTAAATTAAATGAATACAAAATAAAGTAAATTTGATCTGTATTGCTTACTTGTGCAGCTTAAATGTGTAATACACATAGTCTCTTAACAGCATTGAATTCATTGAAGACAATCAGAATCTCACTTGTTTTTACAACAGGGTCTCCACACTGTGGAGAAGAGAGCCACCCTGAGCGCTTTGCAGCCCCTCAGGTACAGAACCGGAGTCAGAGCCGCGTTAATCCTGGGCAAAATGCGAAGAGGATCGGTGCCTTCGTTCCTAAAGGTGTAGCAAGTGGTGCCAATAAAATTACAGGCAATAATATGACAGAACAAGGGGATCCAGGCCGCCAGGAAAAACATAGCCACCAGCAGAATGAGGTAGACGGAGGACCGCTTGTTTTCCCTCTCCTCAGAGGGCGGCTCTCTGCCCAGCTGGAAGGTGGCGATGATGAACAACCTAATGTTCAGTCCTATCATGATAAACACAGCGAATATGTTCCCGATAAATGTACCAATGCTGGTGATCTTAGTGGCCGTCCCTAACGTGACCAGGTTCTGCACAGCAACGATGAAGAACGCATAGAACCAGTAGGCGAAGATAACTATCAGGGTCCTATTTCTGGTCATACGGTGAGAATATTTAAATGGGGCTGTTACGGCGTGGTACCGGTCCGCCTGCGCGGCCAGGATGGCCATGAAGGAAATGCCCAGAAACGTGGGCGCAATGTAAAACGTTCGGGTTGGGGACTGGTAGTGATCTTTCACATCGAGCGCACCGACATAGTAATAGGAGACGCCGGTGCAGATGTCACTGAGGCAGGTGCTCAACATGTACATGAAGCGGTTCTCGCTGCGCAGCGGCCTGCTCAGAAGAATGGAGATGAACACGGACACGTTCAGATAGACGATCGCTGCTGCTAGGGTAATGCTGAAAAGAAACATCAACACGTTGCCAAAGCTTGTCAGAGGCAACACAGGAGACAAAACATTGCTGATGTTAGTCATAGGTGTAGAGAAAATGCCTCAGAGCTTAATTCCGCAGCAGAGTCTCAGAAAGGCAGCTGTAACTGTACAGCAGAGGGGCTTCCGTCCCATTTGACTTATGTAGATGCAGGCAGGTATTGAGTTTAATTCCCTTGAAGAGCAGCGTCCTGGTAAAAATAGACAGAGAGCAGCAACTAATTAGTGAGAGAGAAAACAAACATCATGAAGACCAAGGATGACATCAGACAGGTCAGGAGGAAAGTTGTGGAGAAGGTTTGGACAGGGTTGGGTCATAAACCCATATCTAAAGCTTTGAACATCTCACAGTGCTCAGTCCAGTTCATCACTTGAAAAGAGAAATAATTTGGCAGTACTACAAACCTAATCTAGGCTGCACGGTGACGCAGTGGTTAGCACTGTTGCCTTGCAGCAAGAAGGCTGTGGGTTTGTATCCCGGCCCAGGGTCTTTCTGCATGGAGTTTGCATGTTCTCCCCGTGCATGCGTGGGTTCCCTCCGGGTACTCTGGCTTCCTCCCACATTCCAAAAACATGACTGTCAGATTAATTGATCACTGTAAATTGTCCTTAGGTGTGAGTGTGTGCATAGTTGTTTGTCCTGTTTGTCCTGCCCTGTGATGGACTGGCGACCTGTCCAGGGTGTACCCAGCCTCTCGCATGTTGACAGCTGGAGATAGGCACCAGCACCCCCGCGACCCATTAAGGATTAAGCGGTTAAGAAAATGGATGGATGGATGGACAAACCTAATCTTGGTTGCATATCTACTGGGCAAGGAGAATGAGTGAGCAAGCAAGCATGAAGGTCTGGGTACAGACATCCACAGTTCCTGTTTGAGATTCTCTTGCCAAGAGGAGTAAACATCATGCACTCCACAAATTAGCACTTTTTAGAAGGTTGACAAGAAGAAAGCCATTGCTAGAAATAAGCCATTAAAAGTCCTGCTTTCAGTTTATCACAAGCCATATAGAGAACATAATAAACAAGTGAGGTTGCCGCTCTGGACCAAAACTGAACTCTCACATATGAGCTGAACTTAACCATAACACCAAGGTTTACAAGGAAATGCTATACATCAACAAATATCCATGTGCTAGAATTGGCTAATCAGAGTTGAGAACCAACTCTAATTGAGAATCTTTGACAAGACACTCCCATCAATCTGACTGAGTTATTTTGCAAAGATGAATGACCATTAGTTTCAAAATGCTGTTGATGACATACCACAGAAGACTTGTAACGGTAACTTCATCAAGAGGTGGTTCCACAAGATATTTACTCAGGGAAAGATTAATTAAAATGCAGACCACACTTTCCAGATTTCCACATACATAAAAATAACAAAACATCAATTTGCATTTCGTTTCCCACTCACAGTTATGCTATACTTGGTCCTTCACACAAAACCCTATTAATATAAATTAAATCCAATGAAGCTTAATTCAGGACACATTGAAATTTTGTGATTTTGAACCAGTTTTTGTAGAAAAAGTTAATAAAATGTTTCAAATTGATCACCAATGACATAACTTGATATAGAGGAAGATAATTCACACAACAATTTACTATGTCTCTTGTATATAATGTTAAATAGATATCATAGGGAATGAAAATATATATGAATACATACAACTAATTTGTACTTTTTTCTAGTGTTAAAATGATTTCTGGAAGTTTCTTATAGATTTGAGGAGCATAGAAGCTGAAAGCTGCCTCTCCTTCTTCAGTTCTAAACCTAGAGATGTTAAGTAAGCTTGAGTTGGAGGACCTGAGTGGCCTGCTGGGTTGTATAGTGACAGCAGATCTCCAACATATTTTGGTCCTAAACCGTTTAGTGATTTATATTTTTAAAGTCTATTCTCTGGGCTACAGGGAGCCAGTGTAAGAACTTAAGAACTGGGATGATGTGTTCTACTTTCCTGGTTCTAGTGAGGACACGGGCAGCAGCAGAATAATCAGAAGACCTGTCCCCTACTGATCACGCATAAACAGCAGAGGACGCCACAACATCTGTTGAAGCTGTGAGGAAGGTGAATGCTGTTGCTGAAACTGTCAGCGAAAAGAGGTAAAAACCAACACAGATATTTGTGAGAAGCTTTAAGATAATAGGAATCAACACAAAATGAACACAGCACAGAGTATCAGAAGAATGTTTCCAAATATGTAACTCATATTGTTGGAACCAAATATATGATTGTTTGCCTTTCTTCCGTTTTGATTGCTTGGTTGTAATCTATTAAGTGGGTGTGTCATTATCAGTGTTGGGAGTAATGCATTACAAAAGTAATAAGTTACAGGAATATATTTCTTTTTTCAGTAACTGAGTAATGTAATGCATTACTTACAAAATATACAGCAATATATTACAATTTCAGTTACTCAAGTTACAAATGCATTTTTAAATCGTTTTTCTGGCCATCTAATGCAACAGACCAAATCAAGTTGGATACCATAGAACAAGATCCACTTCCTGTTGCTCAAAACTAAAACATCAGAGAATCAGGACGGCTGAGGAAAAGATCGACTGCACATTTAAACATTATTCACACTGTTTTCCTAACCATCTGTTGTAAGACTTCAGACATCGGAGTCTCATCTTTGTCAACCATCTTTGTGATGAACACTTTCAGCACTTTCTTTTGATTAGATTCAACAAACATTACCATGAAACAGAAGGCATACAAAGGAACATGAGAATTAATTTTAATAAAATAGTCCTAAAAATAGGCCTACAGTATTTGTTGTGTGACGCTTGTGTAAAATGTAAATTGATAAGTTACGGTGCTTAGAAGTCGTGTTAGATATTTAAAATATTTAGCCAAAAGTAACTTAAAGTAGTGTAACTCTTGCATTTTTAAGGCAGTAATATGTAATGCAAACATATTACATTTTTGACATTGTAACTAGTAATGTGAAATGCATTACAATTTCTTTGTAAATTGCCCAACACTGTTCATTATTGTTGTCAATTGGGCGGAATATAAAGGTAGTGATGTCATTGTTGACGTTCGGCATTATTACGGAAGGGCAAACAGGTTTTTGACCGCTGTTTGTTGGGAGACGTTGAATTGAGCTACGTTTGTATGTATCATCCTGGAATGCAATCAAGATTAAAACAAGGACATCATCACAATCACGCTTAAGGCTGTTTATTTTAAGTAGCCTAAGTAGCAAATTCAGTCAGTCAACGTCGAACAGAGTGTCAACCAGTTCCGGGTTGGCCTTAATACATATCACTAAATAATTCTATGAAAGAAAAAGTTTTATTAAGAAAGAAAGAAAGAAAGAAAGAAAGAAAGAAAGAAAGAAAGAAAGAAAGAAAGAAAGAAAGAAAGAAAGTAAGAAAGGAGAAATTTGACATTTTTGACAACAAACATTAACTTTTAATCATTCTGCTTTTGTCCATTTGCTTTTTTTATACCTATTTTTGTTTAACATGTAAATATCTTTCCATGATGAGCCCTCTCTGGGGGTTTCTCTTCAAACCAACCATGGATATGTTCAACCTATAAAAATGAGGAAGGCTGCTCCTTTGTTTGAGCTTAATGATGCTCCTCAACAGCACTGTCCCTCTGTCGGTGGATTTTGACCGCCCAGAGGATTTCCTCATTTTCATCTTCCACATTCTGTTCGCTACCTGCGCAGTGCTGGTGGCCGGCTCGGTAGTCATCGCGGTCTTATCCACACGGTCCCTGCGAGGCCAGAACCGGTTCATCTTCATGCTGAACACCAGCATCAGTGACACTCTGACCGGTTTCTCGGTCTACTACCTCGGCCTCTTCGATGTCAAAGAGGGATACCCCTCCAGAAACGGGACCTTCTACATTTTACCATCATTTCTCGGTGTTAATGTCCTTACCTTTCTTTTCGCTCAGTTTGACCGCTACCTTGCTGTGTGCCATCCTTTCTTTTATAACCGCTACATAACAAGGCCTGCTGTCATTTCAGTTTGTGGGTTCTGCTGGATCTACACCTACTCGATCCTGACGGCGCAGAACTTAGTACCCATCTCAAAGGCGGCTCAGATGAACGCGTTCGGTGTGATGACCCTGCAGGTTATAGTTCTCATTAAGGTGGTCATGACGGTTAAACTGTACATCATAGCCAGGAGCCAGCTGGTAAGAGAGGCGCCAGGCGCGGACAGAAACAGCAAGAATGAGTCTCTGCGCATCATTGTGTTTGTGGTCATATGTTTCCTGGCTCTGTGGAGCCCTTCCTTTGTTAACATTATTGTCAGGCAGCTCACAGGGAAGGGGCTTGGGTTCCGGAATGAAGCCACCAACCTGTTTGCCATCATGGCGCGGATGAACGCGCTTGTCACTCCGGCTGTGTATATCTGGGGCAGCCCGGCGCTGCGGGGGGCCGTATGGAGAACAGTGTGGAGAAAGGTCTGCTCTTGGAGGAAGGGCTGTAATGAGCTTTCTAACCGAAATCTGGTTGTATCTTAAAAAATAACTGTTAACATTATTCAACTCTGCATTCTCAACTACAGAGGGGTCGTTAATACGGCAGGAGTGTTCTTAAAGCAAGCACATTCATCATCACAGCCATGATATGCTTCACTCCAAGTATTCATATGACTGCAACAAAAACACCTCTGTGTTACACAGTTCAATGGACCGAAGGAAACGATATGCACGAGACAACACTCAACATTTTTCTTAGAAAATAAATTGAGTTTTAAATGAGATTGTAATGTTTTTAAATGTGTAAACTCATTCAGAAATCTTTACAGATATTCTTTGACACGTTTACTCCCCCCCCCAGAAATCCAGTTGGATGCATTAAGATAAATATGTTTTACAGAAAGAAATGCTTAATTTTGAGAATAAGTTTTGTAGCAGCTACCTCACTTGTATGCGTAGGTTGATGAACTTTAAAAGAAGATTTTGTTGAATTATTTTTTCAACTGCCCTTTACAGTATAAGCTTGATGTGCTTCATGATTGCGTTTTTAGTTGTTTTATTTGTTAAATCTCTTTTTAGTTATTTCATTGCTTTAGGTCTAATTGTATCACTTTCTAAACTTTTCTGTATAATTAGAGTGAATTGTAAATACAACTATTTCCAAAATACAGATTAAACAAAAAAAATTATTTGGACACAAATATCATGCTTATACAGTCAATTAACTCTGTTTTTTATAAACTAGCACCTATAGTACAGAGTTTCATTTTATGTTGTTCTCCAAATAACAATATTTTGTGGAAACTTCTTGAAAAAAAGTCATTACATTGCCGCTCATCCATGGTCCAGATGTCTATATATTTGAAACTATAAGTTTGGATGTTTCAAAAGCTTTAAAGTACATCTATACTTTTTGGTTATTTGTAAGCGGATATTAACATTGCAGGCTGTCGACTGATAGCGCAATTCAAAACTACGCTGGTATTAAGATAAAGTGTGCCCTATCCTGTTATACGCAATAGAAGCAAGTAGAAAAAGCTTTTCTGAGGTTGCGATTGAGAGTTTACTTGCATTATTAGAAAAATCCGATGCCGACTGAGAATCATTCGTTTTAGAATCAAGTATATGGACAAACCCGCTTTGCGTTTAGTAGTCCAAAAAACTGATCTTCATTAAGAAAGTGTAAATATTGATGGCATTTATAACGCCCGCAGTTGGAAGAATTCTGCCATATGCGTCCCGATCCGCACACAGTTTCCTCTAAAACGTTTGATACAAAGTGAAACTTTGCTTGAACTTTATCGTAAAACAAGAAGGTGGAAGGCAGGATTTTTTTTTGTATTGATCCAGTCGACCTACCTGAAAAACTAGGCTACACAAAATGACTCAAAACTGAATAAGAGAAGCAGCTAATTGAGAACTATCAAATGATCCCTTAACGGTTAAGTGATTTGGTTAAATATAAAGGACTAAATTAAGACATAGCCTGTTGGTATCTGACTTCTGAACGCAACTCGTTTCTATGCCAAATGTTTAACTGAAAAGGAGAAAAAAAAGAGGCTTACGCATTGACGCGGAGAAAAGAAAGGTTCATAAGATTGCTAATAATTGATTAATTTAAAAAGCCAATTAATCTCCATTTAACGTGTGAGAGGTCAGTACCTCGGATAGCTCCATGGTGTGGACTAGTATAAGTAAAGATAGTACTTGCTGAAAACCCAGCATTCTTTTGAAGTTTGATATTTAAACCTTTGGTAAGCCAAAGCATCAGCACCTGTTGGGCATTGGCTTCTTGGTGTTGTCGTCTTTAACCTACTAAAAGATCTCAGGTGTGTAAGTCAGCATAACACACGTTTGCGTGGTAACAACTAAACCTGAAAAGTGTGGGGTGCATCTATTTTCACCCTTTCACCATCGATGTGTAATTGATTTTCTGCCACACATGTTTTGCATGTTGTCCAACCATTTCAGTCTTCAGCAACTTGTTCAGCGTCTTTGCTTTATCCTCTACGTAGTTTGTGGTAAACAACAGAGAACTAACTTTCTTCTTTCCAGGTGTGTGCTCCTGGTGTATGTTGAGGTATGACTGATCAAATATTTTCATTCATCTTAGTGGTGTGACATGAATCTTGAAAAAATAAATAAAGAAAAACAGCTCCTTCATTTCATATTATTTTCATCGTTTGTGATTTGGCATATCACACATGGTGCTCTGGTGTCGTAATAGCAATTGGACATATTATTATTATTATTATTATTATTATTATTATTATTATTATTATTATTATTATTATTATTATTATTATTATTATTTAATAAAACTTCGTAGGTGCAGTAGGTATACTTAATAGAAAAAAGCATACTTTTTTTCATCCCATAACTGCATTGGTTGCCTTCAACTATGACAGCACCGGCTTTTCGTATCTTCCTATGTAAGCAACCACCCAGTTGACCAAGCGAGTAGGCCTTTAAAACAGAGGAGGTCTTCACTTTTGGCAGCTGATCTGCTTTATGTTGGTCCCCTCCCACGATGATACTTAACATTAACGCGAGTTTTCTTTCTCTCAGTGTAGACTTTGACTCTGTAGGAGATTACTTACTCTTTATTTTTCACATCATGGCTGGGGTTATCACTGTGCTCGTAGCGGGCTCTGTAGTTTGCGGCATCATTGCCACCCGTGCACTGTTAACAAAGCATCGCTTTATATTCATGTTGAACACCAGCATTTCTGATACACTGACTGGATGTGGCATCTTCTATCACTTTCTGTTTGATGTGCAAGTGGGATTTAATACTCTGAACTGGGCTTTTTACATTATAGGCATCTACTCTACTTGGAGTTAACATCTTGACTTTTTTGTTTGCGCAGTTCGACCGGTATTTTGCAATTTGTCATCCATTCTTTTATGGTCGTTTCATCACCAGAAAGGTTGTGATCTGCTTGAATGCCTACAGCTGGGTGTACATGTATAGTCTAGCTGGAAGGATCACGTTATTCCAGCCAGATCGTCCCCAATCCCTCAGGCGCCCCGGTCAGCCAGGAGGGGGCCGTGTACAGCCCAGAACTAGTGCATGTTTTTAAGGGAGTAGCTCACATTAGCTACTCAAGGGAACACGGGTAGAACATGCAAAATCCACACAGAAAGGCCCTTTCACCAACCCCATCCAGGGTGTGGGTGTTGATGATATGGAGGAACAAACACACCCTCAGCACCCGCAGCATCCCCGGCAGGAATTGAACCCAGGACCTTCTAGCTGTGAGGTGTGCTACCAGCTGCGCCACCGTGCTCGCATTAAAAAAAATTCTTTATAAAACCATAATCTTTTGCTCAAATGTGCATTCCCAGCTTACAAGAGGGGGCAAAGAGCCGACAGATTACTTTACCTCAATTTAAGTCTGATACGATGAAGAGGACTTTTTTTTTAATTTTTAGATCAATTGTGTTGTGGAACAGTCTTCCAGCTGTGGTTCGTGATGATAAGGGGATGGGGCACTGAAATTCGGGAGTCTCCCGGGAAAATCGGGAGGGTTGGAAAGTATGATGTATGTGTTTTCTGCTGAAACTGATTATCTTACGACGTGAACAATAGCCACTGTTGCTCATTGCTGGCTGGTTCTGTCGGCATGAGTTGACATATATATGCCTAATATTAAGGTAGTTACTTGTTTTTCTTCTATTTGTAAGCAGAAGCAGTGTGTTGTTTTGTTTTGCGTATCTAGCTGACTTGAGATACAGTAACAGTTCAGGTTTAACTTTTTTGACACACTGACAGAACAAATAAAAATGGCCCGTGTAAAGGCTTTTTCAAATGAAAAAAATATTATTTATGTTTTTTCTTGCACCTCAAAGAATCGGAACTGAGAACTGTGTAGAACAAGAATCAATAGTAAGAATCAGAATTGGAATCGTTAAAATGCAAACGATGCCCAAGCCTATTGATAAGGTATTGACATTTTTGGTGAGAGATGCCTGACCATCGCTCTTCTCCGTTTTCCCCTGCACACGCCCACTACGCACGCACGTGAGTCGGCTTTTCCTGAGACTTTTCTTTTTCTTTTTTGCTTCCGGTTATCATCCATCCTCTCCCAAAATATATCCATCCATTTAGAATGTTAGAAATGCTCAATTTAGACTAGATTGAATTATTTGTGAATGCTTTTGATATAAGGTTGATAAGACTAAGCAATCTTTAATAAGTTCTTTAAATGTGAGACAAAATCTCAGTGTTTGTTTTGGTGTGCTGTGATTCATTACAATGGCAAAATAACTTATCCCTCAGATAAAGACTGATAGTCTGGTATAAATTTTGCTTCATACATAGATGATGAAGCCAGTGCCGCGTTATACTAATTTTGTCACTGATAATTCTTATATTAGCCAGCAAACTGGCCTTAGCTGAATTGAAGACAAACTAAGGGATATAACCCAGAGAAAGATGAGAGACATGAAACCGAAAATATATAAGAGCTCAAGGCCAATATTGAAGTATCCTGGGCTTCTATAACAGGCTCAGAGGCTGAGAGGATCCATGCCATGCCGCAATAAGGCAGTAATTGATGCAAAAGGGACCCAAACCAAGTACTAAATTGAATGAAGGGTGTGTACAAGATTTGTATAATTTTACATTTCAGATGAGCAACATTTCTCTATTTAAAATCCTTGTTTTGTTGATTTCATTTATTGTTCTAATTTTTTAAGCCTTTGAATATGTGGCTTTCATAAGATGTAAACTATAATAATCAAAGTTATAGCAAATAAAGGTTTGATATAACTTGCACGCAATGAGTCTATGTCATATATTAGTTTCACCTTTTAAGTTGAATTACTGAAATAAATGAACTGTTGCACAATATTCTAAGTTTCTGAGTTTCACCTTTAGGATCAACATAATTAATGCATCCAATCCCTCAAGACTAGCATGCAAACTACTCAGGTTACGCAGATGAAGTCTTCAAAACAGAGATCTTCTATTTGTGATGCAGATAAAATTGGACCGCCTTTACCACACCTCACCATCATGATCCTTCCCATCAACATAACTTTGGTTCCTCTGTGTGTTGACTTTGACTCTCCTGGAGACTATTTTCTCTTCATTTTTCATTTCTCGGCTGGGTTAAGCACTGTGCTTGTAGCGGGCTCTGTGGTGTGTGGTATCATTTCTTCCCGGGCTCTTTTAACACAGCATCGCTTTATATTCATGTTGAACACCAGCATTTCTGATACACTGACTGGATGTGGAATCTTCTATCAGTTTCTGTTTGATGTAAGGGAAGATCATCCTTCCAAAAACGGGACTTTTTATATTTTACCATCTCTTCTTGGGGTTAATATCATGACATTTTTATTTGCGCAGTTTGACCGATATATTGCTGTTTGCCATCCGTTCTTTTATGCACGTTTTATAACCACAAAAATTGTTATATGTGTGAATGTTTATAGCTGGGTGCATGTTTACAGTCAGTTGGCCATCCAACATATGGTCCCACTGTCTAAAGCTTTGGACATCGCAGTTTACAGCAGAATAAGTCTGTTTGCTATAATTTTCACAAAATTATCTATGACTGTAAAGCTACTGATTGTTGCCAGATTTCAGCTGCTGCGAGAACCTCCAGGACCAGAAAGAGACAGTAAGAAAGAGTCTTTGTTGATTATAATAGTAGTAGTTGTTTTCTTCCTGGTTTTCTGGGGTCCGAGTTTATTCTACACAATTCTGTCCTCACTAATAGGAATCTCAACTTATTTTAGAAATGATGCTGTCAGTCCTGTAAAAATCCTATCCAGGACAAATGCTCTATGCACTCCATCGCTGTACCTGTGGGCGAGCCCTTCACTCAGAGCAGCCGTGTGGAAAACAGTGTGGAGAAAAATCTGCTGCTGCTGCAAAAAACACAAATGGTTGGTTAAACTGTAAATACAAACATGGGGATGTGTGTCAGAGTTATGAATGTAAAAAAAAAAAAAAAAAAATTCTGACTTTTAAATGTACAGAAACTGTAATATATTTCTACATATTGTCCAACACTAACACTAATCATACACTTTTTTTCATTTAGGTCAAATTAGGTTTCCAAAAAAACAGTTTAATAGAAACATGGACTTCATGAAAACCAGATCTTTCACATACTAAAGAAAGATCACAATTTGCACATCAAAAACAGAAAAATATTTTACGATTGTTTTTTCTTCTAAAGAGTGTTTTTAAAAATATGGACTCCATGAAGATTTTTTTTTCCAAGCATACATGCCGTATACATAAGGCGAAATTGAGTTTTCTGTATTTATTACAATGTACAATGATGCATTCAAATCATAAACCAATAAGTAAATAGTGAAAGGGGGAAAAAAACATTAATAAGACTGACAATTTTCTTCTTCTTCCTTTTTTCAGTTTTTACAGGGCTTTTACAGTATTGTTAATTTCAATGTATGGTATCGATAGAATGGAATATATCTTAAAAGAGAGAACTGTCTGAAAAAATTTGAATTATTTGTAGAAATTCTGGAAAAAGTAAGATATTAAGTACTTTAAAATATGTGTGTGACTATATATATATATATATATATATATATATATATATATATATATATATATATATATATTATCAAAAGGTAACAAGTAGACAAAAAGGCAATCATGAATGCACACTCACCAAAGACCAACAGTTTTTTGTAAATTCTTACAACAGTAATTAAGTGAGTAAGAAGCAAATGATAAATAACACAAAACAAAAATAACAGAAATATCCATATTTGTGCACATGCATTGTGTCTATTTGAGTGTCTGCATCTATGTGCATTTTCTCTTTCATTTTAATATGTGCAGAAATGGAGGAATAATTAAATCAAGCCACAAAACGATGAAAATGATTCGAGCGGGTTTCACATGGATCACAATTTTTAAGTGAAATATTGAATAACGGGTGTTCAAATATGTTCAAACTCTAACAATGTGTTTTTTTTCTCAGCAGACATTTGTTTCATTAGCAAAGAATACATTCTAGCAATTATTGTTTCGAACTGAATGATAATTGTGTTTTATTTTTAGCTAATTTTTTTAATAATTGTTTTCTTTGCACTGCTCAATAATTCAAGCAACACCTTGGAGTGCTCCTTTCCATTTTCAACTTTACGTTATTACCGAGCGGGCATAATAAAGGAGATATAGGGATAGTGTCCCAAGTGTATTTAGTGTATTTCAAGTATGTTTGTATATCTAATAGTATGCTGAAAATGTACTTACCCAAATTGTACTTTTTGTAAATATATAAAAAGTTTACTAGCATCACTGTTTAACACTAACACTTTTAACACACTTGAAAATAATTGAAAATAATGTTACACTTTACAGAAATAGATTATTGTAAAATGTACTTTATATTAAATTTATGTGTACTTTTTTAAAGTGTACTTATACGTACACATATTTTTGATATATTTTAAATTGTATGCTCAGAATTGTTAGTGTAAGATACACTGAAAACATACTTTTAAAGTACGCATTTTAATATCAACACTGTAATATTAAGTTTGAGTGTATTTTAAGTTATATTTCAGTCTAATTATGAAGTAAGGTTATTCAAGCTAGTTCTTCCGTTCTTTTATAAATTTCTTACTGTGTGCAGAGTACATAGATAATAATTCTTGCAGCTGTTCTGTAATGTTTAATCAGTTTGGTAAAAAAATATGATATTCATATATATATATATATATATATATATATATATATATATGTATATATATATATATATATATATATATATATATATATATATATATATAAGCAGAGAAGTTAACAGGTCTGTAAGTCACTTGGGAGAAACCTGACAGAGAACCGTGAGTCAAAACAAGCACAACTCAATTTCAAAGATCACTTCTACCTGCATGGATAGCATTATCCTTTGGCCTATAGGAGCATTGGGGTGTTGCATCACTCGTGCAAGGTAGATAATAATTTAAATTTTTGTAATAATTTCATGTATGAAAATATATTCTTTTAGAGTTTGAATTAAACTGTTATTATAATTGAACATTTTATTTTTGTAATGATCTTGGACAGGTTGTACTGTATCTGTAAATTCCTTGTATGCGTCATACTTGTATGTGTCATACTTGGCCATTAAAGCTGATTCTGATTCTGATTCTGATTCTGATTTAGCATATTATGAATATATAAGTAATGTAATAAAGTAAATGTATTGACTGGTAGACAGATCTAGACTGCATGTAAATATTAATAACATTTAATAAAGGAGAACTAAAACCGACACATAACCAATGTTTTCATCTTACTCCCATCTACTCCCTGTTTGTTATACTGTTACCAGGCCTAAACCTCATTGGCTGAGTGGGTCGATCCCAGGCAGCCTGCTTCTCCATCATCTTGTGGTATAATCTATCCTACTGCAGGATTATGTAATATCGCAAGATCTTTTATTAGTCTTATTGAAAGAATGATTAAAATGCAGTAGCTTTGCATCACTGGGTACTTTGTAATTATAATTATTTAAACAAGAAAAAGTAAATATATATACATTGTATACAAATTGTGTATTTCATAAAGATAATTCATTTTTTTCTGTTTCACCTAGTAGACGTCCACTTACAACTGATGGACAACATGACATATGTTGAACTAGGATGTGGCGAAAAGTCTAAATATAAATTATAAATATAACCTTAGATAACTTTAGTCATGTACAAAAGTATCTGAATGCAGTTTTCGGAATTTTTTTATTTTATTTTATTTTTATTTTATTTTTACTGAGGGAGGTTCACTATGAAATATACAAAGAGAGACTGAACAAGTATCAATTAGCCTTGAAAGGTGGAAGGGAATTATTCTTCTCTGAAATTATTCACAGAAACAACAATAATGCAAGGACATTATTTGCTTCAGTGGAGAGATTAACTACTGCTCCTGTGACAGTAGCCCCCAAACTAAGCTCCATTAAGGCCTGCGATGAATTAACCAGCTTCTTTACTGAAAAGATCTTGAACATCAGAGGGTCAGTCAACTTCAACCCTACAACCAACATTAAGCCCAGTTAACACCCAGGCGGAGAAAATGACAATCAATAAATCAATCGAGCTTTGATTAAATTATTGAGAAACTAAGCTCTGCCTGGATATTTTACGAACAGGTTTTTTTTTTAAAAAGTCCTCCCAGCCATAAGGGTGGATCAGATCCAAATTGTTAATGCATCCCTCCTATCAGGTGTTTTCCCCCAAGCTTTAAAATCAGCAGTTATCAAACCGATACTAAAAAAGAAGAACCTAGACAGCATGTAAATGCAAAACTACAGACCAATCTCTAATCTCCCATTATCGGTAAAACTATTGAAAAAGCTGTGTTCCAACAATTAAATAGCTTCATAACAATGAACAACCGCTTTGATATTTATCATTGTGGTTTTCATAGAGTACCACAGCACCGAGACAGCCCACATCAAAGTTTTCAGTGACATCCGTATAAATACTGACTGTGGTAAAACCACAATATTGGTACTATTAGACCTCAGTGTGGTGTTTGACACTGTTGATCATGATCTATTACTGGAAAATCTAGAGAGCTGGGTCGGATTCTCTTGTACAGCACTCGACTGGTTCAAATCCTACCTCAGGTACAGGAACTTCTTTGTGACAATTAGCCAATTCTCATGACAAGACACAGAAATCAAATGTGGGGTCCCCCAGGACTCCCTCCTAGAGCCCCTCCTATTTAGCATTTTCATGCTCCCATTAAGACAGATAATAACAAGAAATAATATTAACTATCACAACTATGCGGACAACACTCACCTTTGTATCTCAATGTCACTAGGTGACGTTGAACCCGTCCAAATCCTCAATAAAATGCATTGAGCAAATTAACAACTGGATATATAATTTCCTCCAACTGAACCAAAAAAAAAACAAGACAGAAGTACTTATCTTCGGACCAAGAAAAGATAAGTTAAATATCAGTACACAGCTTCAGTTGATGAAAGTTGGTTGGAATCTAGGTGTAATAATGGTCTCAGACCTGAACCTCCAGGGTCACATAAAGGCAAAAATAAGGTCATCTTTCTATCACCTGAGGAACATTTCTAGGATTAAAGGAATAATGACGCAAGGAGACCTAGAAAAACTCATCCATAATTTTTATCTCTAGCCTCCTTGATTACTTTAACAGTATCTTCACAGGTCTGCCTAAAAAAGTTGATCAGACAGTTGCAGCTGATCCAGAATGCTGCTGCTCGTGTTCTCACTAGAACTAGGAATGTAGAACACATCACCCCAGTCCTAAAGTCCTTACAATGGCTCCTTGTAGCTCAGATAATAGACTTCAAAGTGCTTTAATTAGTGTGTAATTCATTGAATGGGTTAGCACCAAAGTACATTAGAGATCTGTTTTTGCGGTACAAACCATCCAGGTCACTTAGGTCCTCTAGCTCTAGTTTACTGATCGTCCCTATAACCAGAAGCAAACATGGAGAAGCAGTTTTCAGTTTCTATGCTCCCCATATCTGCAACAAACTCTTGGATGAATGCAAAAACTGCAGAGACATTGAACTCTTTTAAATCAAAAGTTAAAACTTATCTATTCAAACTTGCTTATGAGTAACTGATGCATTCATTCTTTTAAATTACTGTTATCAAGTTTGTCAATCGCTAAATGTTTTCTGTTTTTCATCTGCATGATTTTACATACATGTTCTCTTATGCTCTAAACACTTTTTTTTCTTTTAATTACTGTTATTGCTAAATTTTTAATTCATTCTTGTGTGTCATTAGTTTTTAAAAGTTTCATAATTTTACATAAAATGTATTTTATAAATGTTCGTTTATGCTTTCCTTTAGTAATTAAATGTTTTAATTTTCACATAATTCACATGTAAAGCATGTAAAGCACCTTGAATTGCCTTGTGTTGAAAGTGTGGTATATAAAAAAATTGCCTTGCCTAGCCTTTTGTGGGGTTTTTAATTTTTCAATCTATCATTAATGTTTTGTTTTTTTCAGCTCCGAGAATACCTACACCAAGAATAGAAACCCCATTGCTGCTGTTCAAAGGTCCTTATCCATATTGTGAGGTTTGATGTTTGAATATTGACGCTCTTTATTCAGATCTAACAAGATCATGATGTTTTCGGGCGATCTTACCGCCCTCTGGTGGAAGTTTGCCACTTCATGCTGCGTATTTTTACTTTAAAAATATCAAAACCTTTAAAATGCATTTTCAGCACAAATAAACACTAAAAACCGTAATAATTGTTTGGGGAAGAGCCTTCTTAATGCTGTGTTGTTTCTTCTCTATTTTAAATTTCTTATTTTATCCCCATTCTGAACTTTAAGCAAGCTCATTAGATTACCTGTAATTAATATTAAAACTAATATAACATTAAACCTATATAATGTTAATATCCAAATATTATTTTTTGGGTGTTGTTGACTGTTAGTTAATGGTTAAAGTATTGCAAAATCAGTTGTGTTACTGTTTTCAGATCAATTTTACCATTTGTCTTCAGCACTGACTTTATGTTTAGAGTCTCACTGCTAAAAGATGAACCGCTGCACCAGTCTGAAGATTTTTGCAATCTCTCACATTTTCATCTAGTAATGTCCTGTATTTCTTGCATATATGTTCCCATAACCTATAAGCAGCCACCAGGTTCCTGTAGAATAAAAGTATCCCAGCATCAAGGTGGTGCCACCACCCATGTTTCATGGTGGAAATGTATGTTCAAGGTGATATATATGCACTGTTAGCTTTCCACCTAAAGTTTTCCAAAGCAGTCTGAAATATTTTTGGTCTCATCTGATCAGATCACCTTCTACATGTCAGGTTTTATAACCTTACACTCTTGTGAGGCTAAGTCCCCTATATGTTGCAAAACAAGCTCTTTCAAGCATTGCCTCTTCTTGTGTTTCCAACGTTCTATTGGAATTTACAAACACTTGTGCTGTTTGATGATTTTTCTCACCGTAATGTTTCATAAAAGATGAAATGACAGAGGTTCAAAAACGTGTTTTTTTTTACAAGCACACAAGACCTCACTTGAATAAAGTAGTTGTTGAAAAGTAAAAAAAAAGAAACAAAAAAGAAGAGAACTCAAGAACTTTACCGAGACACATCTGCTGTGTTCCTGTCTTTGCAATCCACTTTGTTAATGTTCTCTTCCTCTAAGGCCTTTTATAGAACAGTTTAAAATATACAAAGATAAAATTACACGTCAATTAAATCTATTCAACTAGAGAGATCCAGCAAAAAAATTCCAGTAAAATTAACACTTTTTTTTGCTTATGACAAAATTTAAAAAACAGATGAAAAAGGTTATGAATAGTTTTGCAAGTCACTGACCAAAAGTGAATTGGCCTAAACTCTAATGGGCTTATCTCCAGTGACTTCCCAGAACAAATATAACAATGTCTGTGCCTGAGCTTTATTAATGATGCTCCTGTTCAACATTACAGACTCTGCAGCAGCAGCAGGAGTTCCTCTCTCTGTGGACTTCAACAATCCCGAAGACTTCTTCCTCTTCATCTTCCAGATTTTATTCGCCACCACCACAGTCCTGGTTGCAGGGACGGTGGTGATTGGGATCTCATGTACTAAAGCGCTCAGCGTTCAGAACCGCTTCATATTCATGCTGAACACCAGCATCTGTGACACTCTGGTGGGCTTCTCTGTGTATTATTTGGGCCTGTTTGATGTTAAGGAGGGGTATCCTTCCAGAAATGGGACGAATAATGTATTGCCGTCCCTGCTAGGGGTCAACATTCTGACCTTTCTCTTTGCTCAGTTTGACAGGTATTTTGCTGTATGTTATCCATTTGTCTACAGCCGTTTCATAACAAGGCAGGTTGTGATAGGAATAAACATCTACTGCTGGCTGTACAATGCTGCCCACCTGGTGGTTAGGAACATGCTGCCAATCTCCAAAGCTATGCAGTTTTATGTGTTCAGCATTGTCTTCTTTCAGCTGGTTGTGCTCATTAAAGTGGTCATGACCATCAAACTTTATATTGTAGCAAAGTATCAGCTGGAGAGGGAGCCCCCTGGTCCAGAGAGAGATAGCAAGAAGGAGTCGCTGAAGATCATCATTTTTGTTGTAATAAGCTTTTTGATACTGTGGTGCCCCTCTTTTGTGAATATTGCCATGAAGTTCTTCACAGGAGGGGGGCTGATGTTCAGAAACGAGGCCACGAACCTTTTTGCGATCCTGGCCCGTTTTAATTCCGTGTGCACTCCGTCCGTGTACATCTGGGGGAGCCCGGCTCTACGGGAGGCCACGGTGAGGACGGTGTGGGGGCGGGTGTGCCCCCGGTGCAGGAGGAGGTAAATGCGGCATGGAAAAATATACAGCCCCCTATTCAATTGAATCTAGCATATATTATTTTTTGTCGAGCACCATTTTTGTAGAGACAAAGGTCACCCCGTGGTGCTTTAACTTGGTCTAATAAATATGCTATACTGATGAAGAATTGTTAAATGATTATCCACTGATCGCAAATTAGACTAATTAAACCTCAAATTCTTTTCTCCAGATGCGATTCCTGTCCTAAGGAAGATTCCAGTAAGGCGCCAAGATGAAGAAGAACATTTTCCTCTACCTTCGTTTTTCTGTCTCTTTCAAAGCACTTTTTAGATTACTACGTAATAGTGTAACCAATCGTTTCCCCCCATTAATTTTATAGCCTACGCTTTGTCAGTTTGGTGGAATTAATACAGACTGAAATAAGGATCGCTCTTCAAATGTACGCTATTGCGTGTTTTACGCTTTTGTCGCTTGGGCTGATAAAAAAATTGTTTGCAATTGTGCTTGAGGTAACAACAAAAAAATATATTGAAAACAGAATCCGTCACTTTTCCAAATGTCGCTTTTTTGGTTTGATATCGTATGTTCTGTTATGGCCTTAACTATTTCCTTTTTCAATCAGCTGCGAATATTTTTTTCAAGTAGGCTACGTTTTATTATTTTGATAGATATAGATGTAGATATTATACCAACTCTCTGTCTAGAGGCCGGATTTTTTGTCAAATGTGAACTCAAAAAGAAACAACCCTCGTGGTTCCTTTAGTTTTTGTTGTTTTTTAATAGCCTACTTATTGTTTTACTCTAACAAAGCATATTCTCACATTTTAAAACGCTTCAGAGACTCTTATTGAGATGAACATGATTATTTGCTCTGGTTTTACCACGAATCAGCTCAGTTCAGTTTTTAATGGAGCAACAGGATGAAGCTGTCTGTCCCAGTCGCATCTCTTTTACTAAATATAAATAAAACTAAGTATCATATCTTCATATCTGGGAAAAATCATATCTTTATCATATTTTCCTGCAAACGAGCCGTCCTCCACGCTGGCAGACTTACATTAGACTTTATGCAGAGTTTGCTGATGCGTGAATTCACAAGGACCGTCTACAAATTTGCCACACCGAAAAATATGACGGAGTATATTTTTTTTTGTTGCTTAACCTAAGACAGGTTTAGTATCACATCAAATGCTCAGATAATAAAAATATCTCCCCTTGATCGTAGCCTACTACAACTCATACTTTTGTAAAATATGATTTTAATAAAAAAATTTATTGTTATAAACCAATAAACCTTCAATAACTTCACCATTACATGCCGTAGTGCCACCAAATTCTCAGAACATAAAATACATCTCTCCTTTATCTCACTGCAACTCATATATGTCTCCCAGCGCGGAGGGCGGCTTGTTTGGAGGAAAATATGATTTCAGCTCGCACTCTACCTTGCTGTGATTGCACTGAAGTATCGGTTTTGTAAAACCAATTCTCCAATGAAAAGTTACTGATCCGGAAAAATCGAATCTGTGAATATTTTTCTAACGAAGTCAGTCACATTTTAAGGGCAGGATTTCGTACTGTCATTTTTTTTCAAAGTGCAAAATGAATGTATGAAATGTAAAAACAAATGCAGACAAATTAGCTTGTTTCCTTAAAAAAATGTAACTCAAGTTGTATTTTAGGGGCTTAGGTTAATAATAGAAAGCCTTTTTAAAACGTTTGCCTTCAAAAGATCCGGAGCAAGAAAATAGACAAAAAAAGACTGAAGGAAAAATAAAAGGAACAAAAATATAAAACAGAATTTAATCTATTACACGAACTCGTATATGTATCAAAGTGCAACAATGTAAAAATAATGGCGCTAATAGCAGGTAAGTCATGCAATAACAAGAAATTAAAATAAAGAAAAACAAAATGGAATACTTTCATTTGAAACTGTTTTCACCCTAAAAAGCAATTAATAAAATAATAAAAGTGTGGTAAATGGACTGAACGTTTATAGTTTTTTTTTATTTATTATTATTTTATTCATGCTGACCACTCCAGTTGCTTTACAATGGAGCTGCATTCCCCAATTTGCACTCACAAAAGCCTTCACCTTCACACCGCAATACGCAGATCAGAAGGTAATTTTGATTAAGTGCCTTGCTCAGGGTGATATCAACATGTGACAGGTGGAAGCTGTAATCGAACCTACACCCCAAATACTTTTCAAAAGGGGCCACAGTCAATCCGACCCCATTTTTCCATATTGTTTTACAAAAGTATTCATACCCACTGTTTTTTTTTATCTCATCCGCTCACATTTCAACTCTAAAACTGAATACTCTTTATTTGTATCTTATTTTAAAGACAAGACAAAGGGATACAGAAGTGTGGAGTAATACGTAGTTTTGATTTTATTATGCAGATAAAAAAGTGAAAAGGGTGGTATGGTTTTTGTCCACAACCCTTAAGAAAATATGACCCTTTCCTTGTTACCAGCACTGCACATCCAGAGATTGGGACCTATAGTCCATTGCATTTTGATGAGCAATTTTTAAGACTTACCACTGAATCCCCAATAGGCCAAGGTCTGGTCTTTCACTTGGTGGGCAATTGTAACACAGCTAAATATTTCTATTGTGGATCTGTTTTTTTCAGTCATTGTTCTCATGGAACATCAATTTTTCTTCTAATCCAAAGACTTTCATATCTTCTGACCAGTTTTCTTCCATGATTGCCCTTTATTTAGCTACATTCATGTTTTTCACCTCTAACCACTAGTCTCATCCCTGCTGAAGCTTTGGGCTGAAGGGGCCTCAGAGAAAAAAGCCTGGCTGAATACATATGCACACCACACTTAAAAAAAAGAATTACAATAAAAAACATAATTACTTTCCACTTAGTTAAATACCAATGCCCCTGAGAGTTAATCCATCATATAAAATTTCAATGAAATGCTTAGTTGTTGGTTGTTGTTTTTATTGTTCCATGCTGAAATTTCAGAAACTTCCCATTTAAAAGAATAAAAAAAAACTTTTGTAAGGGATTGAAAAATAAATTGGCTTAAACTCTAAGGGGCTTATCTCCAGTGACTTCCCAGAACAAATATAACAATGTCTGTGCCTGAGGTTTATTAACAATGCTCCTGTCCAACATGACAGACTCTGTAGCAGCAGCAGGAGTTCCTCTCTCTGTGGACTTCAACAATCCCGAGGACTTCTTCCTCTTCATCTTCCAGATTTTATTCGCCACCACCACAGTCCTGGTTGCAGGGACGGTGGTGATTGGGATCTCAGCTACCAAAGCACTCCTCCTTCAGAACCGCTTCATTTTCATGCTGAACAGCAGCATCTGTGACACTTTGGTTGGCTTCTCTGTGTATTATCTGGGCCTGTTTGATGTGCATGATGGATACCCTTTTAGAAACGGGACATACAGTGTGTTACGGGATCTGCTAGGGGTCAACATTCTGACCTTTCTCTTTGCTCAGTTTGACAGGTATTTTGCTGTATGTTATCCATTTGTCTACAGCCGTTTCATAACAAGGCAGGTTGTGATAGGAATAAACATCTACTGCTGGCTGTACAATGCTGCCCACCTGGTGGTTAGGAACATGCTGCCAATCTCCAAAGCTACGCAGTTATATGTATTTGGCATCATTTTATTTCAGCTGGTTGTGTTCACCAAAGTGGTCATGACCATCAAACTTTATATTGTAGCAAAGTATCAGCTGGAGAGGGAGCCCCCTGGTCCAGAGAGAGATAGCAAGAAGGAGTCGCTGAAGATCATCATTTTTGTTGTAATAAGCTTTTTGATACTGTGGTGCCCCTCTTTTGTGAATATTGCCATAAAGTTCTTCACAGGAGGGGGGCTGATGTTCAGAAACGAGGCCACGAACCTTTTTGCGATCCTGGCCCGTTTTAATTCCGTGTGCACTCCGTCCGTGTACATCTGGGGGAGCCCGGCTCTACGGGAGGCCACGGTGAGGACGGTGTGGGGGCGGGTGTGCCCCCGGTGCAGGAGGAGGTAAGTAGTGCATGAAAAAAAAAGGTTATCTCATAGTGCTTCAAAAATATGCTCAGTTAATATCCAGAAATACAGAATCATTATCATTTAATATAAAACCGATTTGGTTTTGTGTTGTTTTCCAGAGTCGGTTTGTGTCCGAAAGGAGATCCAAGAAAGGTGTTGAAGTAACGGGGCATAGGGTAGCCTACTCTCCCACACATTCTTAGGTAAACAAATGAACATCAACAGTATAGGCTTGTGCCTTAAGATATACTGTATATCAGGCTATGTTTTGTCTTTTTTTTTTTATTAATATAAGTTTATTTCAGTAACTCATAATTGAATAATTAAAGTTTTTTACCCTTAATTTCTTTTAATTCTGATGATTTCCCGTTTACAGCTGATAAAAAAACCAACATCTAAGATTAGAATTTTACATCGGACCGATAAAAGACATTTTCAATGCAGAAATTAGTCTAAATTAAATTGAATCTTTATCACCTGTTCTTTTTAACAGATAGGCTACTCGGAATCTGAAAAACGAGTTTCATCGGCCGCCATATTCTGATTTAGGCCACTGAATATAGCCTAAGGGCAGGCTTATATGTTGTAGCTATATATTTATGCTTATATTTTCTTTCTACAAATTTAAAGGCATGCTTTGTTGAAAAATAAATGGAATTTAATTTCTTTTTTTTTTTTTTTTTGCATTTGTACTCCTACTGCACCGTTTCGGATGTGATCAGCTCATTAAATGAGCTTTATTAGCGGTTGTCACTCCTATTAAATGCCGCCTGACTTTGCCCTCTCTACCTGCTGAAACGTACTTTTCTGGTTGGTGTTTAAAACCTCTTCAAATTAGATTTAGGCATTTAAAAGAAAGTATATTTGTCCTTCTGTGACATTAAGGTTAGGACATAAAACTTGTGGGTTGGTTAAAATTGGTTAGATAACTCCAGTTACGATAATCTACTCTGACGAAGTATTTTTGACATGTGCAGACAGTTGGCTGTTATCAGGGATAAAAATGATAGATAATCTATTAGCAGGTAGAGAGGGCACAGTCTGACCGCATTTAATCTGAGTGATAACCGCTAATAACGACCATTTAATGGATTATCAAACATCCAAATTGGCTGCCTACAGGCATAGCTTTTTAGGCGGATCTATCATTTATTGTTTTCCGCGAGTAGCCTACTCTGAAAATTTTAATGAGTTGTGATTATCTGCCAAGCTCAAAGGCGTCTCATTCAGTCATCGTCTCATCTCCCCCATCTATCTATCTATCTATCTATCTATCTATCTATCTATCTATCTATCTATCTATCTATCTATCTATCTATCTATCTATCTATCTATCTATCTATCTATCTATCTATCTATCTATCTATCTATCTATCTATCTATCTATCGTGTATATATTATTTATAATGTATGTGTAAATATATTAGACTCATAATGTTTGGACATACAGCCTATTTAATAGTTTTAACTTTGTTGCTAATATACATACCTATTAAAAAAATACAACATTGAAAAGTTCACTTAATTCAGTAACTCAATTTGTGAAACTCTTATAAAATAACTACACAAAGACTTAGATCTTCAAGCTTTTATTTGTTCATGATGACAATTTTCTACTTAGAACTGATTAAACCACTATATGTAGGTTTAGAATTTAACATCAGAACAATACCAAAACACTTCAAATAAAAAATTTAGACTTAATAAAAAGTAGGTTTGTTACAGGCTTAAAACTTTCTATTTTGATCAAGTTAATCTGATCAAAGAGGCTCATCGGGACACATTCTGATTTAGTTTATGTGCCTGTAGATAAGCAGTACAAACTAAATTAAATAAAAGTTACTATCTACTTGGTACTACCATGTAATAAAAATGCTGTTTTGGGTGAAAAATATATGATCAAGCCCATACATTTAGACTCACTTAAATATCAAAAATTACATTTAGTTGTATCGTACACTGTGAACCCAAATAAGTTCAGTGAACTCAAAATTTATGAGAAAGCTATATATATATAATAATTTTTAAGTAAACTTACTTAAAAACTATAAGTTCACCATAACTTAAAAAATGTGGCCTGAATACAATCAAAGCATTTAACTACGTCCAATTTATAACTTGTTACTTAAGTAACTTACATACATTACTTCACCAACTCGAATAATATAAGTTGTGTAAACTCTGAATTGATCTATTGAACACTAAAATCTATGGCCTGCATTTGCACAGCACATTTCCTGTCAGAAGAAAATAATGGGCTTTATACCATATTCAGTAATAAACTCACTGATGCTGAAAGGGAGCTTTGTAGCCACAGCTGCTATGGGTCAGAGTGACAAAAGTGAAGGGGCCATTCTGTCTGTACTGCCAAGCTTCACAGCAGATTTAGCAGAAGAAGTGTCTAGCCAAAGGGCACAGCAACCAACTCAATAATAGTGGGGATTTCAACTGGCAACCCACTGGTTATCGGACAAGCTCCTACCACCTTAGTCATGGTTGCCAATAACCCTTATCAGTTAGTGACTCCTTCTCCCGCATGAACACAGTCACTTGGCCTGACATCTTTATGTTATTATGTCTCTTTACTCAAAACTTTTGATACGAAGATTTCACTAACTCGCAATGTTTAATTTGATTAAACCTATAACTACAGTGAAAGTTGAATCTGGTTATAAATTTTAAGCTGGCTTGGCTTTGTTGCTACTTTTGATTTCAATGATTATAAAACTTTTGAGCTCATTGTACTTTTGGGTTTACAGTGTATCATAGGCGCATGATAAGACAAGCATTTTAAAGAGGACTCCTGATCACTGTAGTGGGAGTGAGCACGGTAAGGTTTAAAAATCTAAGCAACCAATTTGATGTTAGCTATTCCAAATTATGTACTATAACCTTCAAGTGGAGGAACATATATCAAAATACCTGCCAAAATTCCCAGGTCTTGACCATCCAAACAAATTCACCTTAGGCTACAGAATGCAAAACAATCTCCCAAGCTATAGCCAGCACTTACTAATGTTGATAAGAATGCTCAGGCTTGTTTAATCAGAAATAGACTATATGTTTATCTTTTATAGGAGATGTTCCAAGAGGAAGCTTCTCATTATTTTTATAAATATGAATGCAAAAGACAAGGACCTTTAAAATTCATAGTAGGAGGCAGGGATTGCTCACTGTTTTCTCAGCTAAAAAGAATACTTTTGCTTATTTATTTGGTTTATTGAATAAAACAAGTTGTTTTAGTAAAAGTAAATTGCATCCTTAATCAGAACCAGAAAGTATGTAAGACATCAACATGCTGATATTTTCCATGAAGAAGTTTTAAAAAAAAATGGGATGACGTAATTTTTTCACATCACAATATTGGTATAACTTTTATGTTTGTGGAGTATATAGAATAGTTTTTTCTTTTTATGACTAATAGATAACCCTTTGAGAGGGTGGTACATAGAAACAGCCTTTTACTCTAAAGTTTATTCACATTTTCATGTGATTGGTTAAAAAACAAGTGCCTTAGTTGTTTAGTTGAAGTGAACTCCTCCACTGAGCTGATTAGAAACCTTACTCTGTGGAATCAGGAACCCTTAAGCTTTGCTGTGGTATATGTTCAGCTTTTGCACATCACACATATGTTTTATTTTGTCTTTTTTCCTCCAAATAATTTTATACTGCATTGTCTTTTATATTAGTAGCTAATTTCTGTCCTGATTGGAAGTTAATCTCAACCAGGCAGTTGTACCAGAAGGCACATTAAAGTCTTTCATCATTGGAGCAATGCTAGGCCTATAGAGTGACAGCTGTGCCCAGAATCAGCTGTCATTCAAGCTGAGAGATGGGTGCTACTACCACACTTCAATGACCGACAATCCTGGCAGAATTGAAACAGTACCAAAATACATCAACGAAGATGTTCTCTCTCTGTTCTACCTTGGTGGTATCTAGTGAACGTTAGAGTCACAAAGGTGGTTCAGAGAATTATGAGCCCTCATTCATTTCTACATTTTTCAAAGCTCTATATTTCATGTTGGCTCTCAGCCACTTTAGTACTGGGTTGAAATCTTGTTGTGCTTAATTTGACGTAGAAAGCTGTCTGGATTGGAAATGTACTAATTTGGATCGATCTTCACAAGTAATGAGACTGATTCATCTATGAACACCAATGTTAAAAAAATACATCATACAGTAGGCTCCCCCTACAACTGTAGGGGGAGCCAGGATGCAGAAAAAATGCATGAGTAATCATACTGCCCCGATTGATGAAGTTCTAGTGGGTTGACTTTGTTTATATGGATCATACTAAAATTTCCCGCCTTCATGCAAACCACAGACAGTTAAAAAAAAAAATCCCCAGTCTACGCACACTGGAATAAAATAGTGTGCATAGACTGGTCACTAAACTGGAAGTGGCTTCACATAGACAACTCATGTTTTATTCTTTTCCTGATTTATCGGCATCAGCCTCCTAAAAAGTCTCACAGGGAGCCAATCTACCTGGATGTTTTGTGTTCAGATACCAGATAACTGCAATACAACACAATGATTTGATAAACTCTTCATTCATGTAATACCGAAAACCATTTTGGTATTCTGCGATCTCTAATTTAAAAACAATTAGTCAATTAGTCAATATTTTTTTATGTGCTGAGTCTGACCTGTTAGCCTACATCATTTATGATTGTGCATTACATTTCCCTCTATTTTTAAAATGTGTAAACCAGCACATTTCTTGTACTGCATTTTTCTGTTAAAACACCTTCAGTTAAAAAAAATTTTATGTTGTTTTACATCTTTAGTTCTTCGTTTCTCCTTTTTCTTCCTGCAGTGTTCCAAGCACTTTGGTGGCATCTCAGATTTTTGTTTCTTTTTGCATCGGCATGGGTTCCTCACCTGCAATGAGGTAACAACAAATTAGATATTGAAATTACAGCATGAAAACTGAAAATGTAGTTGTCCAAAATAATGGAAACTCTGATTTGAACACCATGTGATTATGAAGACAGTGAATGACTCATTAAACAAATGTTAAGAGTTATTATTGGAAAACATTTGGAGCTAAACTGAAACATGTTCACAAATCGGGGGATTTTTCATTCATTGCACTTATTTTTCTTAGAAGTTTAGCATTATCTATTATCAAAAATAATCCCATAATTTTCTCTTCAGATGAGTGTAAATCTGACAACAAAACAGAATATGCACAATATCATATGAAAAATGAAAAAAATTGTCTGCTGGTATAATAAGCATTTGCTGAGTATCTCTATATGGCAGTTTTAATTGAATAGATCACTGAAAATGAAATTAACAGAGCAAGATAAAATATTAGTAATTTATCCATAGTTTACTTTATTCTTTAAAATGAAGAAATATTTTTTTGTGTGAAAAGAGACTAAAATCATAAAGAGACTTAAGTGGAATAAAGCATTGACATCTTTATTTTTTTAAGTGGAAGAGGGACATTTTTTGTGAAAAAGCAAAATTATAAAGTGACTTCAGTGGGATAAAACTGTGACATGGTTTTACATTTAAATATTTTCTATGCATGTCAACAGGTATAATACCTGTCAAAATTATGCATATTTTGATTTAGTTGTATTTTGTTACATTGTAATTACAAATGAAGTACGGAGCAGCAAAAAAGATTGCACATTTTTAAAGTAGAATAAAAATATGTGGATCACAAAACACTTGTTTTTTATAAATAAAGATGATCTGGGAAGGCCTCAAGGATTTTTTACATAAATAATTGAAAAAAGAAAAAAGTTAGCGTGAGATCAAGGAGCACCAAAGGAAAGGACTACTTGGATAAGCAGTAAAAAGATGCGCTAGAGCTCCGGAGGAGATGCAGAAATCATCACTTCAGATGGGAATATATAACTAACTGGTCAACTCTCCAAGTCTAATCTTCATGGAAGAAATGTATTATTAAAGACAGCTGCAAGAAGGATTAAATTTCAAGTTCATAGTTAACATGTGTAAAAATATAATCTGATCAGATTAACAGCAGAATGCTCATGGTGACTTAATGCTAACACTGCACATTCCGTTGAACACACAATTTCAAACATGAAAACATTGCAACGGGAGCATTATCCTGTGAGGATGCATTTAATTAATGGGGACTTGGATGAAGTATTTTTTCTAAGGCAGTTTTGCAAGTAAATCTGTCAGAGCCTGGAAAAGATATTGAGAATAGGTTGAAGGTTCAACTTCGAGCAGGACAGCAATGCCAATCATTAAATCAAAGCATTAGCATTTGTTAAAGGAAACATAGATATAGACATAGACATAAATAGAATAAAAAAACTGTGGTTAAGGGGCGTGGCATGGCGGTTAGTGCAGGCACCCCATGAATGGAGGTCCTTGAAGCAGGTGTCCCGAATTCGAATCCCATCCTCAGAACATTTACCTCAGGTCTACCCCCACTTCTTAACTCCTTTCTATATGCTATCCAATATTGAATAAAGGCCCATAAAGCCACAAAGTCATAAAAAAAACTGTGTGGTTAGACTTGAAATCCAAAGTTAACAGAGACTCTTGTTTTAGGCTGACGGAGCTTTAAGTATGTTGCAGCAAAGAATGAGCATAAATGTCAGTCTGTAGATGCTCAAAGCTAGAAGAGTCATTCATAAAATCACTCAAAGCTGTAACTGTGACAAAATAGGTTCCTGAAAAGTATTGACTCAGGCTGAATGTAAATGCCTTCCAAACGTTTCAGAGTTTTATTTGTGGAAAAAAAAAGTGCTGGTTTCTCACATGACATACATCAAAGTGTGTGATTGTAATGTCACAGTATATGGAACATGTTCACAAGGAACTGTATTCATCATTAGTGACTTAACTATTTTTTGCTAGTTTTGTGAGTCTCAAAGGAGAGCTCAGGCTTTTGTCTTTTAAAAAAATAAAAACAAATATTAACATAAAGTACTTTTTTCTTTGGTGTTTCAGATTAGTGTCTTGTCTGTACAGCAAAGGAAACATGATCCTAACACCTTATAAACAGATTTGCACAGACAGTTCAGTTTCAGTAATTATTGCTTTAAAAGGGAATTTCTCTGCATTGTTGAGCCATCAGCTCATGCATGTGTTTCAAAGACAACACATAAATAAAGAGGGAACATGTATAAGGAAGGAAGCAGAAAGCTATTTTAATAGGCATATGTTTTGCTCTGCGCAAAACCACACAGATACAGAGAAACACCAACACACGTTCAGAAATAACAGGGACAAGAAAACACACACTGTGATGTCAGACAATGAAGCAGAGATCTAAATTTAGAGTTCCCTAGAACTTTTTTTCCCTTCGATCTCAGTTAACCCTCACAAAGACATATCAGACTCAACATTAGCAATGATTGTTTTGTAAGTTTTTAAATAAATAAATACTTTTAAATAAATAACAACGAAGTCAATAATAAATAAATTGTCTAAAACATAAAACATGGTCTTTTCTGACTTTACGAAAGCCCAGGATTGCAAAGAGAGTTTGACTGAAGTTTGTTTTCTTTAACCCCTCTTCAGGTTAAAAACAATACAATGACTGACAGCGTTTAATACAGATGTGGTGAAGTCTGGGAGAGGTGGCCGAGTTTAGCTGACTAATTGTTTATTATTTTTTAAGATGTAGTTGAGAACAAACCGAGCTTAAACACAACGAAAGGAATTATCTCGTAGTGTTAGATTATAACAAATATAGAATAAAGATAATGTTTTGCACTTTTACAAATCAAATTCGCCAGTCCCTTTAAATACTTTTTTGTTTTAAACCTTTTAAAAAGTTTTAAATTGATCTACACTGAAACTGTCAAATTTGATAGCATTCTCCTTCTCAGTATAAAATTTTTAGATCTATAGTCTCTGTTAAAATTCAACCTTTTATAGGAGCCTCATGATTGATGTGTAGGCAGAAGGGTACATCACCATATTCCTTCCTAAAATATACTAGATGACACTGCAGACATGTGAAACACGCGAGAGCATATAAAGCGTAGAAGCTGAAAGAATTGGGATCAGAGAACTTCAGTGGGTTACATTTTTCCATGGAGTCCACTGACTCCAAGGGGAGAGCACCAGCGGATCTCTGGAGCGGACCCTCAGCTTGCTGATCTTCTTCGGGATCAGAGATGACATAGAGCGTTCGGTCTGAAGTCAAACAGAAACCACAATCAGACAACAAAACACAACAGAAAGAACTTGAGACAACCCTGAAACTCAAGGCCGTGATTCATATTCAGGTTGTGTTTACCCGTCCATCATCTCTGTGCACATATTCAATCTCGTGCTCCAGACTGAAGAAGCTGTGAGGAGTTGGCCAGGTGGACGGCGGCATGATGCTGACATTCATTTGGTGTCCCACCACCTGAGTGTTGACAATCTGGGGACTATCAGGTACAACTGCAGGGGTGGAAAACAAAACCAAACGAATAACAATGGAGAAATACATAATGTTTCTGAGTGATATTACATGTTGATGAGTTTTAATCCAATAGTTAACATCTCTTATTTGGATTTGGATTTTGGTTCATTGAAAAAAATAAAGTCTACACCTTAATGATAAATGACAATCTTTGACTTAACCTTTTAAACAGGTCAATATATATTTTTCCTATATATATTTTTTTCAGGATGCCGTGAACCTGCTGATAATCTTCCAAATAAAGACTGTAACGTTTTGCTCACTTTGACTTAACTCACCAATTTCTCTAAGATAAAACAGTTTGGTTCTCCTGAGGAGGAAGAAGTTATCAATGGCCTCAGCGGTGACCTCCAGCATGCTGCTTTCCTCAGCAAATGGTGAGAGGCTGTGGGACAGCTCAAACTGGAATCCCTCGTTCTCAGGCTGACCACTGCTGCTCACCCAGTGACATGTTGACTGACCTTCACTGCTGCAGAGGCAAATAATACCACACATGTTGGATATATATCTTAAAATTTGACATCTATTGATGACACCCTATAGCTAAAACATCCTCTAAAGTTAGTGCTAAAGATGTGGAAAAAACAAACAAAAAGCACTTAAAATAAATATATGTTATGAAGACTTAGTGTAACCAAACTGCTTCTGCTTGCTGGAGTTCTCTAACAGTCAGCTTTCGAGATTTTTTATTTCCCCTACTCAGTCCATGGTTGCAAGAAAGACACAGGTCCTCAACCTGAATATTTTGTCACGGTTTAAGCCATTCTTGCTGTTTTATTTATGAACTAACTGAAGATATGGGCAAGTTCAGGCCTATTCTTTTTCTTCAAAATATTTTGTAACTTATAAGTTCTACAGACATTTGGCTGTCTTAAATCGAATTTTCCTATTGTCCTTCTCCTTTTGAATATTGGCTAAACAAAAAAAGGCCTTTGTATCATGTACTATTTATGCCCCAAGAAAACAGGATATCACAGATTACTAATTAAAAGTTCCTTGACACTCTGATCAACTTAAAAACAAAACTATAAATCAAACAGCTGCTGTTATTGTAGGGTTTTTTAATTATTTCTGAATGTAGTAATGTCGAAGTTCAAATGATTAACTTCTATATATCTCAATCTAAATTTTTTTCCTGATCTATGAAGATCAACACACATATGCTTTACATGAACAGCATGTCAGACTCCTACACATTCTGAAAAGCAAAAGAAAACTACACATTAATTAATTTAAACTTGTTATATTTAACTTATTCTACCAATATTTGCAGTAACCCCACCACTAACTACTTGTTGTCATATTAAAGGATTTTTGTGTGTAAGACTCTTAAATAGCAGCAAGAAATGTAATTTCATTATGGCTTTTTATACATCTTTACCGTTATGCAAAGGGCTCTTTTCATAAAATAAATGTGGTCTTTTTAACCACAACCATCTTTACCATTCAGGGCCAATTCCAAGGCGCACCACTGTATATCTGTCTCCAGTCCAGCTGCATCTGAAGTTACAATTATAGGTCTTTGCACGGCATTTGAGCAAAGAATCTGAAACAAAACGTGGGAGTGAATATAAGAGCAGCTAAAAACCGAACACCAGAGACAGCTACATGCATCAGCTTGCTGTGAACAACCCAGCCAGATTCAGCGGGATAAACTGAAGTTGAATGCTGAAATTGTTAGTTAAGGAGATGTAACCCACCTATATCCTCTTCCTCTTCAGAGTCCTGTAGCAGAAAGGTTGATGATAATTTCAACCCCCCTCTCCAGCAGCTGTATTCTCCCAGCAGGGGGGTATCCACCTCCTTCACAATTAAATTTAGACCCTGCTGCTGAAAGTGGTAATCAAAATCGACATCCTCATCGTTCAGCTTCCATCTCACAGGTTCAGACGTGCTTTCACGGCAGGTAATTGTAACAGAATTTCCATTTCGATTTGCCAGAACAACTGCACAGATTCAGAGAGACAAACACAGAGATGTGTTAAATTAGGACAAACCAAATCAGTTTGAATTATAAATTACAAGTTTTGGAAAAAGTCTGTGAACTGAAAGTAAAAAACCTACAATGTTCTGGAAAATGGTCAAGTTCTGCTGCAGTCAAGTTGATTAGCAGAAAAGCAGTGATCCACAGCAGTAAGGTCATCTAGATTGGTTGACAGTGAAAGAGTCAAAGGGGAAGTTTAAGGGGAAATAAAACGTTCTACAAATTATCTAATCTTCAACAGATAAGCAAAGATTCAAGTAGGTCATTGACTTAGTATTAAAAAGTTTTTCTAACATTCCCAACAAAAGCCAGATCAGTTACTTTGATAGCTGAAGCACTTTATAGTTAAAATTAGTTAAGAACAGCAATTAATTATTTTTTATTTTATTTTCAGTAGTTTTAGCTTACCTTTTGGATGAATTAACTCAGAAGTCTGTCTGAAAGACCAAATTGCTCACATTCAACGAGAGCGATCCTGGTGATGTATGCTCTTACTACTCAGAGTATGATTTTTATAGTGTGGCATGGAGCACACATCATCACCTCCCTCCACACCTCCTTTTAACACCTTTTTTATTTGAGACAGAAACTGACCAACAGCATGCTGATAAAAGCCCACAGGCAGCCATCAGCTGTGCATTTCCTCAATTTTGCTTTGAAAGTCAAATGTTAGAAGCAGATAGTATCTGGGTTTCGACAAAGGCAAACAAGATGCAGATAAGGAACGTGGGTGTTCAAATGAGGCAAGGGTTTTGCCACTGGCCATCAGTGTAAAAAAATATATAATTTCAGTTGCACTGTAATTTGAATGTCTAGAAATGAACAGTAAGAACACATTCAGAAAAATAAATCTTATCCTAATTGGACCGAGCATTTATTATTTATTGCAATTTGCAATTATTTCCAGCTCTCCAGTTTTAGATTTTATAGCTATAGTCATAACTTAAGCTGTTTTGACAGAACCTCTGATTGTTACTTCCCAATCACATTAAATTATCCTTTCCAAAACATCCTAAAAAATGCAATATTTGGAGTAGTTAAAAAGAATATGCTCCCTTGTAGGATGTTGTTGCCTGTTTTGTTTTGTGAATTCATGTTGAATCAATAAATCAGTTAAATAAAACGTGTCTGACAACATAAAGAAGGCTGGAAGACCTCAAACAGACATGAGAAACCAAGCCGATGAGATATGTCCTGCTGGAATGACGTACAAACGTTTAGAGCTTTGGGACTCCAGAGAACTGCAGTGAGAGCTATTATCCACAAATACAGGAAAAATGAAACAGTGGTGAAACTTGCCCAGCATGTCGGGCCTAGCAACATTGCTCCAAAAGGGTATCCACAGTGATAACAGAAAAAAAAAAAGAACAACAATTACATTCCTGCAAGCCTCACCTATCTTTTAGAAAACTAACCACTACGCCACGCAAAGTAAGAAACTATGCCTCCATGAGACTTCCATGGTAAAAATCACAGCAGAGCAAAAAACAGCAACAAGCTCCCTCTTGCAGCTCCTAAAATCATCTTGACAATCCCTTATTCTTTTCAGAAAGTATATTGTTTACTTATGAGAAGGTATGCATCCTCTAATACGGGACATAAAACTAACATCATAATGAAAGTCAAACATAACAGTTATAGTGTGATATTCTGGAGTTGCTTGCTGCTTCGGAACATGTAGAACTTGCTGTAAATGAGGAAATTATGAATTCTGTTCTCCCCTAGAAAATCCTGCAGGATAATATGCTTCCATTAGTTTGTGTCCTTAAGGCGAAGTTCACTTTAGATATGTGGGAAGACAATGAATGGATAAAAAGGAGAAGGCTTAGGAGTGATCTGGTCAAAGATGTAGTAAGATGTTCCAAATGCTTGATGGCAGATGTTTCCAACTAAAGTTAGTTTAGGTTTAGGTGACAATTAGGCTATGTTTTTACACAGGGCCAGTTTTGTTCGGAAAAATTATTTTGTATGAATAAATCAAATCAATATCTGAAAACTTAATTTTGCATTTACACGGGTTACCTTTTTCTGATGTCAAAATAGTTTTTTTCTTAAAACATTTGTTTTAAGTGTGATGAGCAAACGCAGAAGAAATTTGTAAGCAGGCAAATGGTTTCATTGCTCAATGAAAGAATTGATATAAAAAACTTAATGATATAAATTGGATTAGAAAGATCAGAGATCTTAATCTAAATTAATCATATCTTCTGCCAAAATTAGAAAACATCCTTCCCTCCTATGGTGCTTCCCCAAAATACAATGCAAAAGGCACCCTAAGAACTGTGGACTGGGGAAAAAAAAGAGGGACGGGCAACAGGATTTCCCCACCACAGACGGGGCAACCCTCCTCTGCGTGGCAAAGTATCAGCTACAAAAGAATGGAAACAGAAATAGGTCCTCGTCTGTTTATCATCCCTCATATTCATAAGGTTTCTGTCATGTGTGAGGTATTTGCATGAAAATCCACCTCTAAATTCTTATGTGCTGTCATTATCGCCTTCATTCTCACCTTCCCCTGTCTCTTTCCTGAGTAAATTGACAGTCTTTGACCTTAAATGCATGACATAGATGTGTTGTTTAGGCAAACTGTGTGAACCCTTTTTGGTCAGTGACTCAAAAATAGCTGGGGGTAATGTTTCAGTTCCTTAAAAGCTTAAAAGGCTTTTTTTAACGCTGAGCGGGGGAACATACAAATGTAACAGTGCGAAAAGAGTCATTCATAATAAATATTAATGATCAATTAATGATCAACAACTTTCAGTACAAAAACATAAAAACGTAACATGAAAATGAAAATATCTGTTTGAACTGTCTTCTTTAATACTCTATAAAGAACATGTTTTTGGAAAAAATGTTTATAGTACTGGAAGAGACTGTGAATTTTACTACTTAAATACATACATACAAAATAGAATCAGCACTTATTTTTCTTATTACTTCACTGGAAATAGAAAAAATGAGTGACTCTCTTCAGCTTTCAATTTTAATAAAAAGTCCTGGGTTTTACTTTATCTAATCATTCTTTATTAAGTCAATGAGAACTAGAGTGCCAGTGAGTATATACACCGCAACCAAATATTTAAATCAAATCCCCCCTCCCCCGAAACAACTGAAACCTGTACAGTTTGGTTTAGCTCCTAATATCACAGTTGAAACGAACTCAGCTACAAAACAAGTAACAGAGATTACTGTGTTGGTAATAACACTACTGGAGAACATTTCAATACAACTTTCCTTACCACAATTTTACCAGCAAACACACCTCCCACTATTGTGTAGAAAAGCATTTAGTTGTTGCCAGCATCTGATCCTGTTTCAAAAAAGTAACAGCCAAAGATTTTCTATTGTCAAGCAGAACGTCCACACCTACAAACTAACTTTAACTGTATTGATGACTGAGTGAGAAGTCATCACTGAAAGATTTCCATAATCTCAAATACTCATCTTTTCTCTTATTCCTGCAAAATTATTCAATCATTGATCAGTTTTTTTGAAATTTTGTCTATTATTGGATTGGATTTGGATGATATGTGATACAACTACAAAATTGGGCGTGCCTTGATACTGGAAGAAAACGATAAAGCATTTTTGAAGTGTTTTACGTATAATATCCTGAAATGTTTTTAATTCAGTCTCCCCAACTCAATAATGTGAGGAACCAGCGTTCACTCAAACAATCACTCAAAGTATTTGGCAGCCACCGATTATGCAAGTT
The DNA here is from genome assembly GCA_028564705.1 of Apricaphanius iberus. NCBI lineage: Eukaryota > Metazoa > Chordata > Actinopteri > Cyprinodontiformes > Aphaniidae > Apricaphanius > Apricaphanius iberus. Next base: position 1,453,893 of record JAPXFQ010000628.1, read on the forward strand.
GTCCCGCTTAAAAAAAAGATTAAAGAGGTCAGTAATTTTCATCAAAGGTAAACTTCAACTGTGAGAGACAAAATGCAAAACAGACTCCTAGAAATTCCACTGTTTGTTTGAAAGAATGTGTTTGTATAATTGTGCTGAAAATAGGTATTTAGCACCTATGAACAGGTCTCACAGACCTGTTATTTCTTTGAGAAGCTCTTCTATCCTCCACTCAGTACCGGTTTAAAAATTTCCCGTTTGAACTTTTTATCTGTATAAAAGGCATCTTTTATGTAGATAACACCTTTAAATAATCATTATTCAACCTCCACCTTTGCCAGGACCAGAGAACTGTCCAAAGATACCAGGGACAAGATTGTACACCTGTACAAGACTGGGATGAGCCAATCTGCAATAGGAAAATAGGTTGTTGAGAAGAAATCAACTGTCAGAGCAATTGTTAGAAAATTAAATAAATACAAAATCACTGACAATCTCAACCTGTGGCTTATTATTATAATATCACTGAGCCATTCAAACACATGAATATGTGTTGATTTCAACTGTAGCTCTTGTTGTATGTTTAGGTTTGTGCTGCTGGCTCAAACTAGTCTTCTTTCAGAGGGGCTTTATGTGGCTCAGTCTGTTGATTTTGTACTTTGCAAGACTTAAATCAATTTCTAATGAGCATAGTTTACCCACTATGTTGTGTATTAGTTCATTAAATAAAATTCTAAAAGCCTGGTGTCATTATTATCCTTTCTGAAGGCTACATAAAATAACTGAATACTGTGCAGATGACACTCAGCTTTAGATTACAATGTCACTAGACAACTTGGGACTCATTCAAAACCTAAGTGAATGCACTGAGCAAATCAGTGGATTGATGTGCCATAATTTTCTCCAGTTGAAAAGGACCAAAACTGAAGAAATTATCTTTAGACCTAAAAAGGAACAATCAAGAGTCAGTGCACAGCTTTAAGTTTTTACGGCTAGAAACTACTTATCAGACCAAACATCTAGGTGTAGTAATGTCTCACTTGGACCTCAAGGGGTCATATAAAAACAAGAACAAGGTCAGACTTCTTTCATTTAGAGAACAGTTTTTGGATTAAAGGACTAATATCACAATGGGACCCTGAAAAACTAATTTATGCGTTTATCTTTAAGGATAGCTTATACAATAAGTTTCTACCCACTCACACAGGTATTGACAGAGACATTTTACTTTTATACTTCTCAGTTCGTGTCAGTGTTGCAAAGCAATTCTCCACTGGGACAGCAAGGGGGCTAGGCCTCTTCTGGTGGGTCTGCCTACCGTTGCAGTGACGTCTCTGGTCAATGATAATTTATCTACTACAGCTTGTAAATACACACCCACTCAAGTGGCAGGATGGAGAGCAGGTTTTTGAATGAGCTGGAAAGCCTTTTGTTATAAGTGCAGCTCATTGAATACTGGTCTAATGCCCAAAAACTGCATTGACTATTAATTACATAGACTATAAACTACAAAATTATAATATATTATAGAAATGACCTTGGGCTGACCAATCACAGATGTGCACTCTCTGCTGTGTTCGACGAGAAAAAAAAAGAAAAAAGTGGCCTCTACTACGTATAGCATTGCGTGCCTCTTGGAGAGCCCTTGCATTGACTGATACTGGCCCTGTATGTCTCCGCACCTCAGTACACTGAGAAATATAAACTAGGTTTTAGTGAGATTGATTTACTAAAAGAGTGTCCTCACAGGACTGCTTAAAAAGTAAAGACAGTTAAAGCTTCTTTTAATGGTTCTTTGTTTAAATTTTCACACTTTTGTCATGTATTTCGGGGTTTTTCACCACTGAATCATGTAAAGCTGAATTGCCTTGAGTTGAAATTGCCCTATATAAATAAACATTGCCTTGTCTTAACCTGATCCACAATACTGCTCCTGCAGCTGACTGAATTTGCTGTTTCTGTCACTTATTTTATCACAGGCAATAGACTATTCTTTAATTAGAGTTAATTTGGACAATTTTGAAAAAGTCTGTTAATCATTACTTTTTTTGCCCCACTTATGTATCACTTCAATCACTGTGTCACTGATTTTCCTTTTATTGCTCTCTTGGCCATTATATTTAGAAGGAATGCAAAGATTTAATGCATGTGTTAGAAGATGTGGCATGACCAATTATGGTTAATTGAGGATGTTTGTGTCTGTAAATGATAGTGAATGGGCTAAGCACCTAGGTACGTACGTGGGATTTATCAACAGTTGATTGTAAAGGAGCATACGTACAAGTGGCCACCACATATTTGATAAATCCAGATTTTGACAGTTCTTCTGTACATTCTAAATTTCCTTCGTAGGATATAATTTAGTTTATATGAACATTTGATAAATGAGGGCCCAGGCCCTGAGGGCCAGTGTCCTCACAGTTTTAGATATGGCTCCGCACCAGCTGATTTAAATAGTCCAATTGCCACTTCAGCATGTCAAACTTCTGGAGAAGCGTACAAACAAGCCATCGTTTTATTCAGGTGTGATGAACCAGGGAACGAACCAAAGCATGCAGGATAGCAGCCTAAATAGGCAAACCATGACGAATATTTCCACTGGTATTTCTGATAAATTATCATCGGTGCTGCGATTCAGTCATTCCCCTAATCTCTTAGCTTCCTTTGCTGAGTCTTTATTAAATTCAAGTGGAAACTCTAGTTAAGCTGTATTCTGTGTGAACAATACACTACAATGAATAAGACACCTGCAGGTGCTCATATCTGAAAGTGTTGTTTTGTTTTTCATTTTATCCAAAATCCTTCAGTAAAGTTGTTTCAGCTGTACCTGAACTTTTAGTTTAAATGTTTCCTTCCCTGAAAATTGTGAAAAACTGATTCTTTTTTAGATCTAATATATAATGCTGCATCTGAACATCTTCTTTAACCATGGGAAAAAAAGAAAGAAACCAAGTTTTTCAGAAAACGCCAGTCCCTTCTACATCACATTGAACAATAGTATTCATGGCCTTGCCTACCTTGTCTATGACCAACACGGAAAGGTTTATTTTGAAGCCTGGAGAGAGCCGAGTACATCACTACTATAAGAAGCTAGAAGCTGAAGCTAACTGCTGATAACAGAGGTAATCGTTTATTTGTGGACATGTCACATTAGCGTTGCCTCTTTACCCAAGAAAGAGTAGCTGAGGAATTTTTTTTTTTGAATTTGTCTTGGAACAACGGCAGTAAAGTAAGTTAATTTGATAAAAGGCTGCAAAACAGTTGCTTTGTCTCAGCCCAGGCACTCCAACAAACTGCACCCTCTAGAAACAGGACTGAGACAGCACCCCCCCCCCACACACACACACACACATTAAACAGATCTTAAGGCATATAATTAGGCTAGAGGCCATAGGAAATTCATTGAAAAAATTTGTGAATGAGGCCTTTGAATTCGGGTTATTACAGACAGAGACCTGATGAATCGGAAAATCAAAATACTAGTTTGAATCTCTATCAGTCAACCAGCATTATTTAATAAAAACCTGTTTAGAACATTTTCTTCTTGTACCTGTTCCCTTCAGGCTGGGTAACTACACCTCAATAAATATACCATCAGTAGTGTCCCCCAAGGTTCTGTCCTCAGCCCACTACTTAACACCTAGTGCACCAACGAATGCACTCCGACTCACAGCACAAATTTATCAAATTCACTCATTGGACATGGGCCTGATAGAGAAAACTTGTCATTCAACAAAATGAAGAGGCTAAAGAAAAAAACAAAAAACACCTAATAATTGTACAAATTCCCTGAGCATTAATAAAGGAAGAATGTGTCACAAGTTTCAAATTTCTGGAAATACAGGACAAACCCCTGATACTTCATCAGAAAGGCCCAAACTAAATAAACTGAGAAAGGTTTTGCTGTAAATTGGTAAATGAATACCAAAAGCAGCAGGTTTAGTAAGCTGTAGATTACTACACTGAATAAGTTTTAATAAAAGTCTTAATAAAAAACTTTGAAACAATTTTTGTCAGTGTGAGCTTTCGGACTATTAATCACAGAATTTACATTGTGAACAGATATCCAACCAAAAGCTATTATTGTATCAAAAAGAAAATTAAACCTAAATAAATTCCTTGCCAAATGTAATGCAGTTATATAAGAAAATATAAATATAATATATAGTTTTTAATTGTTCTAATTCGTCACATCCTAAGCTTAAAGGATTAAAAAATATTTAGGGGAACAAAGGAGTCTGGGATATACACTCACTGGCCATTTTATTAGGTACATCTTGCTAGTACAGGGTTGGACCCCCTTTGTGCTTTCTGAACTGCCTTAATACTTCCTAGCATAGATTCAACAAGGCACTGGAAACATTTCTCAGAGTTTCTGGTCCATATGGGCATGATAGCATCATGCCTTTACTGCAGATTTGTCGGCTGCACATCGTCTGCCTCAAAGGTTTGACGTGTTGTGTGGTTCGTGCTTGGTTTTAAGGAGTGGTTATTTGAGTGACTGTGCTTTTCTATCATCTTGAACCAGTCTGGCCATTCTCCTCTGACATAAACAAGGTATTTTCGTCCACAGAACTGCCACTCACTGAATATGTTCCCTTTTTCGGACCATTCTCTGTAAACCCTAGTGATGGTTGTGTGTGAAAATCTCAGTAGATCAGCAATTTTTGAAATACTCACAAACAACCATGCCACGTTCAAAGTCACTTAAATCATGCTTCTTCCCCATTCTGAAAATGATGCCGGTTTGAACTGCAGCAGAACGTCTTGACCATGTCTACATGCCTAAATGCATTGAGATGCCACCATGTGACTAGCTGATTGGAAAATTGTGTTAACGAGCAGTTGGACAGGTGTGCCTAAAAAAATAAACAGTTAGTGTAGACCAGAAACAGAAAATACCCTGCCTGTCTCAGCAGAAAAGATTTGTCCGACCCTGAAACAACAAATATTTTTAAAAAGGAAATAACCTTATGTTTTGTTATATGTCATGGTTTACAGCCTAGGGGCATCCCAGTTAATAGGACTGACTGGGATGCCCCAGTCTAAAAGGAATTAACCTCATTAGGTTTTAGTTTGGAAGCCCTGCTTTGAGGAAAAAAAAAGTTTTTGTAATTGAAATCAATATGTATAAAACTAAACATCTAAGGCCCATTCAATAATAGATTTTTTATTAAATGTCTGATTTCTAGTCCAAATATCTAATTTTAAACGAGCAACACTACCTGTTTAGCAGGTTCTGAGTTAATACACCACTCAACTGTCATTTCAAATTCAATTCAATTCAAAAATACTTTATTGATCCCAGAGGGAAATGTTAATAAAAAATAACTATTAGTCATATTTCAGCCCATCTCTACTTCCAGACATATTTCCTAAATACATACTTACCTATTGGGTACTTTTCTATTTATCTCGAGTATTTTGATCATCATCATTTTAATCATCAAAATGCTCAAACTCCTAGTATAATTTACTTGTATATTTTCTGAACATTCTGCATCACACACTCATTAGCAGTGATTCTGGCTTTGATCCACATTTGCGTTCCAGTGAATTCCGATAAAACAAAAAAAATGACCTCCTGTTAGTAGATAGTCGTATAGCCACATCGCCTTACAATAGCCAAGTTTTATGTTAAAAATATATTTTGATCCCCAGATCTCAAAGCCAATGCTAAACTCCTCAAGACTGAATTAATTGAAGCAGGAAATGGTAAAAATTCCAACTTTTTCCTATATATGGTAATTGTAAAAGGGTAAGCACCTGATTTCAATATTCCATGTAATGGAACAAGTTAGTCACACCACAGATTATGATCTTCTACAAAGATGTACTTCACTATAGGGAGGAAATCCAGCTGGCATCTGCGTCCATATTTTAGTCCACAAAGCTGAGATGCCTTGAACATGAAAAGGTCCAGAGCTATCCTACAGCAAAAGCAATGAGTGACTGCATATTGCATTGGTTTTGAAATTATGTTACAGAAAGAACGAAGTATGGTTAAAAATATTAACTCCAAAACTATCCAGACTTGTATTTTAAGACAGATTTTCCATAAGTGACCATATCGGGACCCTTTGTTTTCGCTACCTAATCACTCAAATAAAGAAAAACAAGCTGCTCATTATCTACTAATAGTTAAGTTACTAAATTGGTTATTGCCCTATGAGTAAACCTTGATGTCTCTGAAAAAATAGGTCAATATTTTATCTTATGTCTTATGTAATAAGCCACTTTTTTGTACAGGTTCAAAAGCAAAGACATTCCAAACTTTATTAGCAGTCAAGTAGACAGATCTATTAAAACTTCAGTTAAAGTAATAATGGAAAAGTCCTCAAATTAAACCTGCAGTCCACTAAAACGTTGTTCCACTGTACTGTATGTAACTGCGTTACATCTTTGGAACGCTACTTTCATAGCAGTTTTTTTATTAATTAAGTTTTATGTGCAGTGATCTATAAAATATATTAAACTTGGGTTCATTACCATATTCTTTCTCTTTATACTTTTCCATTCATGGGTCGCCACAGCGAATTATCTTTCTCCATTTAGTCCCATCTTCTGCCATCACACCAACTAACTTCATGTCCTCTTTCACCACATCCATAAATCTCATTTTTGGTCTTCCTCTCTGCCTCCTGCCAGGTGGCTCCATCGTCAGCAACCATCTACTAATACAACTGTCATCTCTCCTCGGAAGATGTCCAAACCATCTTAGTCTGGCCTCTCAACATCTGGAGTTCTGTAACCTCCATTTCTGCCTCCTTTCTTTTCCTTATTGGTTCCGTCTCTAGACCGTACAACATCGCTGGTCTCACTACTGTCTTGTACACCTTTCCCTTCATTCTTGCTGAAACCCTTTTATCGCCACCAACAGTTTTCTCCACCCATTCCAACCAGCTTGCATATGCTTCTTCACCTCTGTTCTATACACTCCATTGCTTTGGACCGTTGACCCAAAGGAATTAAAGTCCTCTACTTTCTTCACTTCCACTTCCTGTAACTTCACCGTTCCACTCATTTACACACATGTATTTTGTGTTGCTGCGACTAATCTTCATTCCTCTCTTTTCCAGTGCATTCTTCCATCTCTCTAGCTTTTCCTCCACCTCCACCCTGCTCTCACTGCAGATTAGAATGTCATCTGCACACATCATAGTCCATGTTGACTCCAGTCTAACTTCATCTGTCAGTCTGTCCATCACCAAAGCAAACAAGAAAGGGCTCAGAGCCGATCTACTCCTCTGTCACTCCTACAGCACACCTCACTGCTCTCTCTCTCAGGTCTCATACGTATAAATGCAACACTAACATGCTTCTCTGTCACTCCAGACTGCCTCATGCAAAACCACAGCACTAGGTTTCTTCCTGTTAAAAGGGAGTTTTCCCCTCTCCACTGTCACTACATGCTTGCTTAGTATGAGGGATTACTGAGGAAGAGCTGTGGTTGGAATCTGCATGATCTGGGCACAACCTCACGTTGATGACTCATCGCAATCTGCTGGGATTCCTTACATAGAAAACTTTTAACTGATTGGAATGTTTGTATAATTGTACTGAAAGGACTTTTGTTGTAAAGTGCCTTGAGATGACATTTATTGTGAATTGTCGCTATATATAAACATAAGTGAATTGAATTAATCTTGGCACCCTGTCGCATGCTTTCTCTAAATCTACAAAGACAAAATGCAGCTCCCTCTCTCTGTACTTCTCTATCAGCATCCTTAGGGCAAAAATTGCATCTGTAGTACTCTTTCTTGGCATGAAACCGTACTGCTGCTCCTCACAAATGCTCACTTCTGATCAAAGCCTAGCTTTCACTACTCTTTCCCACAGGTTCATTGTATGACTCATTATCTTTATTCTTCTGTAGTTGCTACAGTTCTATACATCTCCCTTGTTCTTAAAGATTGCCACTAAAACACTTCCTTCATTCCTCAGACATCTTCTCAGTAGTCGGGGTCTTGTTGAAGAACCTAGTCAAAAACTCTACTGCCACCTCTCCTAGACACTTCCATACCTCCACAGGTATGTCATCAGGACCAACTGCCTTTCCCTACTTCATCCTTACTAATCTCAGGAACTTTCTAATCCACAATGACCACCTCTTCTACTCAACATTCTCTCATTTTCCTCATTCATCAATTCTTAAAAGTACTCTTTCCATCTTCCCATCACACTCTTGGCACATGTCAGTACATTTATATCCCTATCCTTGATCACCCTTACCTGATGCACATCCTTTCCATCTCTGTCTCTCCAACTTATACAAATCATTGTCTTTCTCCTTACTATCTAACCTAGCATACAGGTCCTCATACGCCCTTCGCCACCTCGACCTTCACCATGCGTGCCATCTCATTGTACTCCTCTCTGCTCTCCACAGTACTCTGTGTCCCCATTCTTCTCAGCGAACTTCTTTCAATGTATATGTTCCTGGACTTTGTCGTTCCACCACCAAGTCTCCTCATCTACTTTCCTCTTTCCAGATGACACAAGTACCCGCCTACCTGTCTCTCTAATCACATTAGCTGTAGCTGTCCAATCAAGGAGCAGTACCTGGCCACCAAGAGCCTGTCTCAACTCCTCTCTGAAACCTCTCGGCACTCTTTTTTTCCGTTTCCACCACTTGGTGCTCTGCTCTCTTTGTTCACTGCACCTTCCTCACCGTCAGTTTCATCCTACAGACCAACATCCTATGCCATCTAGCTACACGTTCTCATACAACTACTTTGCAGTCACTAATCTCCTTCAGATCACGTCTATATAAGATGTAGTTCACCCGAGTGCTCCTACCTCCACTCTTATAAGTCACCCTATGTTCCCGTCTCTTCTGGAAGTGTTTACAACAGCGATTTCCACCCTTTTTGTAAAGTGTACCACCATCTGTCCTTCGTTCCAATGCTGGATACCAAACCTCCCCATCACTCCCTTATCACCTCTGTTCCATTTCACCGACATGTTCGTTAAAGTCTGCACCAATCACCACCCTCTCAATTGTTGGGATACCCTGCATCAAATCATCTAGTTCACTCCAAACTTTCTGCTTCTCTTCTACCTCTCATCCTACTTGTGGGGCATAACCACAAACATTGGTCATTATTCCCTTTATTTTAAGCTTCAGACTCAGCCTGACACCCTTTTCACTTCCAGAACATTCCTCCCTCAAGATAACTCCTACTCCTTTCCTCTTTCCACCTACCTGATAATAGAACTTGAACTCCTAAGCTTCTAGCCTTGCTACCCATCCACTTGGTCTCCTGAACACATGGAATATCCACATTCCGACTCTGCATCATGTCCACCAGCTTTCTAGCTTTCCTGTCATAGTCCCAACGTTGTAACTCCCTACACGTAATTCCACAGTCTTGAACTTCCTCTTCTCTCTGCCTACAAACACGCCTTCCGCTTCTCCTCCTGTTTGTGAATTGCATATTTGATTTGGCTTGGGTTTTAAGTCGGATGCCCTTCCTGACAACCCTCTGTATTTTTCCGGACTCAGCAAAAGAAATCACTGGCATGTGATCACTTATGGTTGCATTGGATTAATTACCATCAGTTACTTAAATAACTTTTTTGATTTGTTTTGTGCCTTGAATAGTTTTAATGATACATTCAGCTTTGTGTTTATAATTTCTCTGCAGCTCATCTTTAACAAAGCTCCTTGGTAGAAGAGAGATGTATTAATGATTCTGCTACTGTTTTAATAAGTTTAATCATTTGAGTAAGATCGAGAGTTGCAATGATTTAAAATATATTGAAAAAACCCCCCGTCAAAAAATTAATGTATATTCAAAAGAACTTAAATTTTTTATTAGACAATTAACTGCACGAATACATTTCTCCTGCATGCAGGGAAGGCAGCATGAGATAGAGAAGCTTGGGCATCTGCTACTACCGGTATATTCTGTTTGCTTGATCTCTATAACATTTTCAGTTAAAAGTCAATTTTCTTATTCCAAGCCAACTGTTGCATCTAAATTCAGGTTCTGTTTGTAGCCACAAATAACAGATGCATGAATAGTGTGCTGACTCAGGAAACATGTTCATCAGATGTTCTCGTTTTCTTGGCTAATTTTCCTCGTTCTTTGAAGCTTCATCAAAGTTTTCCACAAGATCTGAAAATGCAAAAAAGAGGCCGTGAGGAACAAACAGCAAATCAAAAGTTAACAGGTGTCATTGGGATTAGTCAGCACAATATAAACAAATTTCATTCATACTTTATATTAGTCATAAAGGTTTCTCTTTAACTTCTAAAAAAAAAAAAAATCCATTAAGTGACGAAAAAATTATTAAAGCATGGATTTGAACTAAGTAATCATTTTATGGATTATTATGGCAATGTGTTTTACTAACTAAATGAGATTTAAATGGGCTTGCTTACCAGGAACCTCATCATCTTCCTCTTCAGCTGAAACTAAGGGGGCTTTGTTCTCTCCAGCTATGAGGTAAAAAAGGAATTTTATTTATAGACAGCACACAACACAAGTAACACTGACAAACAAGGCAGGAATAGTTTCTGGTGGCTACCTGGTTTAGGCAGGGTCTCTGCTAGTCTCCTGAGGCTGGTAAGACTGTCAGCTCCCATCTGGTTGAGGATTCCTGGAAGCATCTCTGTTAGCTGTTTATTCTCAGCATGGCCTGTGATCGTGAAAGTGTTGGCAGCCAAGGAGGCCTGAACCTTTGGGTTATTGAAGTGGATCACTGTCCCCTGGTTTGTGAACATGTTCACCTATAGTTAACACAAAAAAGGATCAAAGAAATTTTAAGGATAATGAAACTTCTCAGTTAAAAAAAGCAAGAAAGAAAGCACAGCTTTGCATCTTACGTATATTTCAAACACCTGAGCATTAATTTTGAATTGAAAAGAAAACAATGATACCAAATCTTGTGTACTCATACCTACCAAATTAAGCAACAGATAGAATACTACTGGACCCAGGAGGGTTAATCAGAATAGAAAGAGTTTTCATTAGATATATTTAATCTTAGGCCTACCACTGTATAAAAACAGCTACATCGTTAATTTATAAAATTTCATTTATAACCTAATTATAGGCAACAAAAGGCTGAACTGAGTGTAAATGTGGTATGTGGAAAGTTTATGGTGGACACATTTAAGGGATATTTCACTCCCAAGTGAAATTTAGTCTTTTTCTGTATTATCCAGAGTTAGATAAGTGAAAACAAGCATTTTGTACCCAGCCCAGTCACTGTCCTGATCTGGTAACAGTCCTTAGGCTTTAGTTTAGCATAAACAATGTAGGTGAATGGTAACAACTAGAAGTTAATGTGCAAAAGTGATGAAAATTAATAATGATAATTATTCTGGGTGACCTCAATAATCATATCGAGTGCAAACGAAAATAATTTACATAGAAGAATTACAGGAGCCAATTTAGACCTTAAACCACATTACAACAAAGCACTGCTGTTAGCCGCCGTCGCTGCAAGGACATGACGCAGCACCTACAAAAGAGACTTACTTGTTACTGCAGTAGTTTGAAAACCTAATGAATCGAATTTAAGAAAATGGTTCTTGCTTGTGTAGCAAAGGGTTGTAGAACCAAGCAGAAAACACAGCAACACAATATTTCACAGAATTCCATCTAATGTGGGACAGATAAGAACATGGCTTGCTGCCCTGGGGAATTTCTACAACAACGCTGGCGATGAAAATATATGAATATCTGGTTTGCAAGGAGCATTTCACATCAGAGTAAATAAAAAATTTGATAATCTACCAAAAAATTGGCACTGCTTCTGAAGAATATGGCAGCCCCATCCATTTTTGTACAGATACTGAACGAAGTGCTACATCATCAATGGATGTAAGGAATGTTCTATTTACTCTTAATCCTCAGGTGTTGCTATGCTATTATGAATTACTATATAATTGAGTATTTTTTATGACTTTTACACATTAAATGCTATCCGTTATCATTCACTTATATTGTTTATGCTAAGCTAAAGCAAACGTACTGCTGCCAGATTAAAAGAATAACTGGGCTGGATAGAAAATGCTTTTTTATTATTTATTTTTTTTAACTCATCTAACTGAGGAAAATAGCAACAAACTAAATCGCACTTAGGGGTGGAATGTTCCTTTAAGGTCACATGCAACGCATCCTGAACACTCTGCTCAAATTGGAAAATTACTTGCGAGGGACTCACATCATATACATTACATTTCTAAGTGGGTTAAAATTAAAAAAGAAAATCATATGCTGTGCCAAATGTCCTCTTTAACTGTCAAATTAGGAGGTCTTTTGCTAATTTTTCAGCAAAGGATATATGGTTACAGCGTGTCGCAGAGAACCATGGCTTTCACACCATGGAGAACTCTTTTGATAAAGCACCTCAAAAATATTATTTCCAGAGCTTTGAGTTCAGTTTTTGTTACAGATTATTATTTACTTGTAAATAAAAACTGGTGTTAGTTTCCAATATGCAGACATTTGCAGTGTATTCCATAAGTATCTATTTTGTTTTTCACATGTGTGGGGTATGCATGTGGTGTTGTGTTAATTCATTTAAAACTCCATAACTTTTTGAATCATAATAAAATTGGGTCCTACTCCTAAGGTAAAGGATTGTTTTTCGTACTGGAAAGAAAAATTCAGACGCAGACTTTTGCAGCTACCAGGACTGCCCTAAATTTAGCTCAATCAATTTGCCAATCAGTTCCTTACAGCTGTTCCTTTCTTTTCTGAAAATTTAAATCCTTCTTTCCATTTCCATTCAGGCCAGGTCTCTCATAAAATCCCCCCAAATATATTGACACGTGTCTGGAATGTGACAAAATATGAAGAGCTCTTTTGCAAAGTGTGATAAATGCCATTAAAAAAAAGGTTTTTCATGTAATTTTGCTGTTTACTGAACCTATTCACTGCTTTATTCTTTCTTGCCAAATCGCTACAGATCCTTGTTAAAATGTAGGCACACGATGCCGTTTTTTTTACAAACCTCCATAAGCGACGAACCGATTTTTTTTTGCCTAAATGTGATATATCCTCTCAACTAATCAGAATTCAGTGAACGCTCTACGCTATGTTTCCACAGAGTGTTAAAGCGGGAAAGCAGTGGGCTGACCTGAAACCTGAGGTAGTTCAAAAGCAGACCTGCAAAAAAGAGAGATGTGCTGGCACTACTAGGAGCAACAGGTGTGTATGATGCTGTCTCTGATCCTCCCCATTTTCTCAGGAGAGTCCTGAATTTCAGTTCCGCTCCCGAAAATCTCCCAGAGCCAACATTCTCCTGATATCTGACGCCATTCCATTTCATGTAGACTCCCCGTTTCTTATGTGAGAGGAATGGAGAATAAAATCTGTTACATTTTTATTTTGCCAAGGAAGGTGATAGTCTAGTTTCCTTTCCTTTCGGATGCCCGATGGTAACTTCAGCAGCAGATCATGGCTTTTTTTCCAGCTCTTTGAGCCCAATCATGTTTTGGCAGAAAATAAAGTTACAGCAAAATCAACCAACTCAATGCTGCGCTGCTCCACTAAGAAAAAATACTTCTCCCGACACAGAGACTCCTATGAGTTTTTAGAATGATTAAGAAGCGACTATTCCTTCTGCTGAGAAGGGGCGAATCCAGGAGGTAAATAAAGAGGGACTAAGAGGTCTAGGACTGTATAACCATGGCCCTTTTCAATGTCTCACTAATTCTGAAGTCTCATGATTGGCAAGTATGCTGACAATGCAGGCCTGGGGGATGAAGAGTGATCCATCCTCTAGAAATGGATGGATTTATAGCGTTTTGAGGAAAAAATTTAATTAACTTTGAATTTATCATCAACAATATTGTTGTTAGCTTGAATAATTATTGTTCAACATGTTCTAACTGAGGCAAGAACTCTTTTTTTTACCAGGATAAATTCACTATTCACAAAATGTGTGGGTCTATGTAGAAAAAATAATTTTTCCTGAAAACTATTGAAATGGATTTATAATGTTTTGGAAAAGAGCTCTTCATATAAAAACTTTATCATTTGCCATACCTCCTCAATACCAGAGATATTGTTGACTCCTAGTTTCTTAAGAGAAAACTGCAGCTTCTTATCATCTGCTGTAGCTGTCCGGTGCACCACCTTCTTCTTCCTCCGGGCTGACCCCTACAAAGCAATGAAATTAGGTTTATCAAATGATACACAGTCCCCATAAGAATTACTTGACAACGTAAGGGCAACTTACCTTCCCACCTATGCGGACCTGCGCCTGCAGTTTGGCAAGCTTCTCCTGGTTCATTATCGACTCCTTCATCTTGAATAAAAGAGAACAGACATACAACAGATTTTGAACAAATCGTTTTGTATTAGGCTGGTTATTAGTGTTACAACAAAGTTATTATTTTTTAGCTGAAAAACTTCAAAAAATGTTCTTTTTCTTCCTCCATCAATTAAAGATCTTTTTAATGAGATTCCAAATAAAGAGCTAAAATGACTGGAGTTTGATGCACGTTCTTAGCACCAGTTTATGCTGATAGCTCATATTAACTTGTAACACTCTATAAAAAGTGAGGAAGATAGCAAACAAGGTAAAGTATTTTGCACAATAAAAACTTCAAAATTGTCACTAAACAGCTGAAATGTATTTGTGTAAGTCTGTGTATCAAAATAAATAATTTATATATACAATGACATCAACATTCACATAAGGTGACACCGTGGGATTCTTATATGAACTAATTATATATAAAAAAAAATTTTTTTATTAACAATCTAATGACTGTACAACTTGAATACCGACTAGTTTCAAGAAATAAGTTGAGGTTTTGCTAACTCTCATATCGTGTGGTTTTCAATGATGTGAGATTTAAAAAAAAAGTGGTTTAACACATCCGACTTACACTACCAACAGAAATTACCCTTAACGTGTTTACAACAGCAATTCACAGGAATCATGAAAGATTCAGATACAGCTGGAAGTATTAGAATTAAAAACCCCTAAAATATCCCCTCAGTTTTGCCCTTTCAATGCCCAGTCGTCATACGGCTCCGGAAATAGCTCCACACCTCAGTGCCAGTCCGCAAGTTCGGAACGCATTAGACTGAAGAGGTGGGCAGCTAAAGCGTTAGCCTCTGACATGCTAAAACCAGTTCAAAATATGGAGCAACTTTCTTCTAATAAGACCAGTGTCACGATATCTACCACATGACGATACTGTATAACCCGTCCCTATAGTTTCAGTTTACTTTTATTAAAATTGCCATTAATTATTCAGCTCAAATTTATATAAACGGAAAAGCTTATCTAGCAAAGCCAGCTAAACAACTAGCTCTGGCCTGTATAAACTAACGTTAAGACTGACGTAAGGGATCGATTTTTGTCACTTTAACTTTGGCAAGATGAAGGTTAATCATTTACTGAATGTAATAGTTAAATGTAATTATTATGACATGTTTAAAAAAAAAACGAAAAAGGCAATGAACAAACCTGGGAGTGTGTAAACACGCGGCTCACGCTGTAGGTGATGGAGGCAGAAAGGAATGAACCACGGAAATGACGTAGGATAAAGGGCAAAATGAACATAAAAATTATTAAGTAGAGAGAAAGGCAAATGTTATATTAAACACAAAAGTAACTAAAGTTTATGGTAGACTTTGTCGGAAAGACTTACTGAAATAAAAGCGTATTAATAATAATCTATAATTCCTATTGCGGAAGTAGTTACGTTCCATCATGGCGTCCTCCTGTCCTCCGAAATGCAACGTGATCCTTCGATAAAATGAGAAAGTTTCTCTTTACTTTAGACAAAAAAGTCTCTATAGTTTAAAATCAGCCCCATTGTAGGTGAGAAGTTTCTGCATTCTGGGACATTTTTTCCTGTTCTAAGGTGAGACAATTCTGGAGCCATTTCGATGTAAAATATTGGTCGTATAAACAACAGACAATGTGCCAGTTTTAAGATCTGCATAATTACGCGTATTATTTCGGTGTTAAAGGACCAGAATATGTCTTTTTATATTTATTTACAAAACTATCTAATTGTTCAATGAGCTGTATGGAATGTGATATTGTTGTCCGAACCACGTTACCGACATAATGTTTAAGTCTGTTTTAGTTATTTAAAATGACACATGGAACACAAAATGGGTAATAATGCCTTGATAACTTGATAATGTGTCCATTTTAGATTTAAGAATGTTTCGTGAAAACAAGTTAAATATCAAATTCTGTTTTGTCAAAACTATGCATTTGGAACGCATTTAAGTAAAGAAAAGAAAAAAAGAATCTCCTTATACTCCAAGTTATTAAATAATGTTTCTCCTGGCCAAGCCTTAAATCCCAAGAAGTTCTTTCAGATACCATTGTTTTATTTATTTGAATTTCTAGTCTTGATTTAGCCATATTTGTATATATTGGCCTTTCTTGGTACACCTTTTTAAAACCAAGTTGGATACCTTCTGTCTTCAGAAAATCCTTGAGTGTTTCATAGAATACATTAGCAAAGCGAGAAACATTTACCTGAAATTTTGGTTAATTTGAAATAAACGTATGGATTTTTCAGCTGTGCATCCAAGATGGAAATCTACTGTACAGAGTTTCCTTGTCCGATTTACTTTTTGTGTTGATAAGCATTCAAAAACAGTTCCTCTAAAGTAAGTATATAGTTTGTTTTATTTATTGTTTTGATACTGAATGTAGTCTATGTAATTTCAATTTTCACTTCAATTTTGAGGTATTGTTGCTCAACTGTAAACTCTTTAAATGCTAAAATTCCTCTTTCAAATCACTGTATCATCCTGTGTGGTTTCAGACTCTTCTGCAAGCACTCTATAGATGGCTTCATTCAAGCCCACAAAAATCCCGGTGTATCCAAAACTCGGAGAAAAGGTGACACAAGACACACTTTACTGGAAAAACTACAAGGTGAGTCTCATCTGCTTTGCATGCATTTTCATATTATTATGGATGAAATAAATGGATTCAGCATTTTGTGATATGAAACTTTGAAGAAATTCAGTGCCTGACATGTTTCCTCTACCTCCCTCTCATAGGCTCCTGTCCAAATAAAAGAATTTGGAGCAGTCTCAAAAATTGACTTCTCTCCTGTTGCTCCGCATAATTTTGCTGTAACTGCTTTTACACGAGTGAGTAGCCTCTGTTTGCTTTAATTTTGTGCAGTTCACCTTATGACATAGAAGGTTTTCATTCTGTTTTTCATTTATAGCTGATGATATGACTTTTATTTTCCAAAAAAAATAAGGAATTACTTTAGAAAGTTCACATTCCGTATAGTTTTATCTTTACAATTGCTATATTATAATTTAAATCAAGTTTCTACTGAATCAGCCACTCATATGAAGAGATTATGCAGAATCATTAAATTATCTCATAAACAGTTTTGCTTTGAAATAATTACACTCAACAAAAATATAAACGCAACACCTTTGTTTCTCGACTTAAAGATCTAAAATTCATTGAATGTTCATTTCTCCACCATAAGCCGTCTCCAAAGGCGTTTCAGAGAATATGGCAATACATCCAACCGGCCTCGCAACCGCAGACCACGTGTAACCACACCAGCCCAGGACCTCCACATCCAGCAGGTTCACCTCCAAGATCGTCTGAGACCAGCCACTCAGACAGCTGCTAAAACAATTGGTTTGCATAACCAAACAATTTCTGCACAAACTGTCAGAAACCTTCTCAGGGAAGCTCAACTGAATGCTCGTCGTCCTCATCGGGGTCTTGACCTGACTCCAGCTTGTCGCCGTAACAGATTTGAGTGGTCAAATGCTCACATTCGATGGCGTCTGGCACGTTGGAGAGATGTTCTCTTCACGGATGAATCTCGGTTTACATTGTTCAGGGCAGATGGCAGACAGCGTGTGTGGCATGGTGTGGGTGAGCGCTTTGCTGATTGTCAATGTTGTGGGTCGAGTGGCCCATGGTGGTGGTGGGGTAATGGTATGGGCAGGCATCTGTTATGGACGAAGAACACAGGTGCATTTTATTGATGGCATTTTGAATGCACAGAGATATCGTGATGAAATCCTGAGGCCCATTGTTGTGCCATACTGCACATCCATGAACATCACCTCATGTTTCAGCAAGATAATGCATGGCCCCATGTTGCAAGGATCTGTACACAGTACTGGGAAGCTGAAAATGTCCCAGTTCTTGCATGGCCAGCATACTCACCGGACATGTCACTGATTGAGCATGTTTGGGATGTGCGTGACCAGCGTATACGACAGCGTGTACCAGTTCCCACTAATATCCAACAACTTCGCACAGCCATTGAAGAGGAGTGGACCAACATTCCACAGGCCACAATTGACAATCTGATAAACTCTATGCGAAGAAGATGTTTTGCACTGCATGAAGCAAATGGTGGTCACACCAGATACTGACCGGTTCTGAGTCCCCAGACCCCCAATAAAGCAAAAAACTGCACATTCCAGGGTGGCCTTTTATTGTGGGCAGTATAAGGTACACCTGTGCACTAATCATGATGTCAGATCAGCATCTTAATGTGGCACACCTGTGAGGTGGGATGGATTATCTCAGCAAAGCAGAAGTGCTCACTATCACACATTTAGACTGATTTGTGAACAATGTTTGGGAGAAATGGTAATATTGTGTATCTGGAATACATTTTAGATCTTTAAGTCCATCTCATGAAAAATGGGAGCAGAAACAAAGGTGTTGCATTTATATTTTTGTTGAGTGTAGTTTGTCTATGACTAAAGGAGTTACCTCTGTTTTTACCGTCTCCTCACATTCTAATGCTTGTTTCTTCTCAGATCCACATTTATGGGCCCTACTCCCAAGAACCCGTCAAGACTTTTACCCGATTCAAGGACACAGCTTACTGTGGCAAATTCAGGTCAGACGGCCAGCTGCTCGTGGCAGGATGCGAAGACTCGGTTGTCCGACTGTTTGATGTCAGCGGCAAGGTGGCGCTAAGGATGTTCAAAGGACACACTAAGTAAGCCTCATATATAAATTCTCTTAACTGGGGTGAAAACTTGGAGTGTCAGGGCATGGAAACTTTTGTAAGTTCCTGCAGATGTAACAGTGATGACAAACATTAAGTTTTGCAGTGTATAAAATTCCAGGAGAACTGTATCTTATCGAGTTTAAGGCTCTTTCTTCATTGTTTAGTTTTGTCACAGTTCTTGATCTAATCTAACATAAATTAGAAATGTACTGGTTCCTGTTAATAAGGTATACTAAGGTTGTCTTAAGTTACGATGTCAAAAATGCAATCATGATCCAATGTTCCCATGGTTTGACATGATTTAATGTGGTGCCAGTAAGTAATTTTTTATTAGTTGAAAGGAGCACAGCGATTAGCTTCACTACCACTTCTGAACCTGTTGGAAAAGGTTTGAACACTTTTTCATTGTTTAGAGGAAAGATACACTTTTTGAAAATATTTCCTGTTGTGAAAAATACTTTCACAGTGGAAACTAACTAAGGGAGTTAGAACCCACCTTTTTTTAGACACTGTAGCACAGTTTTGACAACAAGCTATATGTATATTTCAAAATAAATGTAAATATGATTACAATAGGGCTGTCAAAATAATCGATACCTAGATCTAAATATAATTGGGATGTTATCGGCAGGAATCTCGCGATGGAATATGTGTCACGATACAAAGGGGATGATATGATATATTGCCGTATATCACAATGCTATGAGTGAGACTATATTGTGATTTTTAAAACTGAATTTAGCTGTAGAAAAGCTGTCAAAGCATTCTAAACCCGCCAACCTGTTTCATAAATAAAAAAATCAGGTTCGAATGATCTGAAAATTTTATTTAAGTTATTTAAAGCACCTTCTACATATGTGAAAAATGTTTGATTTGCCAGTATCCACAAATTCTCAGGGGGACATTTATTCCTATTCCTAAAGCCGACCCTTCACAAAAGTCTGGAGACCTTAGATTATGTTGATTGAAGGAGAGCTTGGACAATCTTTGAGAAACAGAAAGCTGTGTTTGTGCTAAAAGCGGAGGTAAGACAATCAGAGACACAGCATGAGTTGCATCACCTGTGGGGAATTGCAAAGGAGAATGACAAAATCCTCAATGCGACTGCAAAGCCGGGTAAGTCGTGATTAGTCATCGTCTTTATTTGTTTATTTACTTTATGAAATATGGACGCTGTTGTACAAATTAAGTTCTCCTGTAGTAATTCAGTGGTGTCCGGTCTCTGACGAAAAACCGAATATCACCGCTTACACAATTCCTTTCTTTTTTTTATCCAGTCTTGGACAAAACATTCCATCATGTAGCAGCTGATTAATTAGAAGCAGGTGTTAGGATAGGATTCACAGCTGCTGCTACAGCGTGAATAATCCGGTGTTGATAGCGGTTTGGGACATCTATATCAGAACGCAAAAATAATACAACGCAGATGATTTTAAAATCTGCACACCTCATCTCTTTTACATAAACATTCTCTAAATAAAAAACACGTGATAATAATTTAAAATAAATGGTGCATATTTCTCCTTGTTCATGCCCTTTAGTCAGTGGTTAGGCTACTAATGAATTTCTAGTTACTTTTGAGTATTATAATTGTCACCTTCTGACCTGTCTTGGTCTGGATGTAGTATCCGTAGTCTCAGTATGCTGTACAAGCAACACCTATGCAGGTAATTGACTAGTTAAAAGCAGGGATGTATTCCTGAACAGGCCTACCAGGCCCAGGGGGCCAAGAGCTCTGCTGCTCTACACATATATGCTTCTGTAATATAGGCTTCTATTGGGTTTGTTCTTCTCATGTCTGAATATAGTCACTAAAACACTAAAGGAGTGTAAAAAGGGCTTTATAAGCTACATTTCTTTCACATGCTTTCGATCCTACGGTCGGTACAGTGATGTGGCTAATTCATAAATTTTCACTGGCTAATGGTCATTCGGGGTCGGGATCCGTCAAGGGCTCTGCGTTGCGTGGAGTACATTGGCTCCGTCAACGATGCTTGCGTTTCATACGGCAACGTACCAACGCATGCGTCACAGAAGTTCAGCAAGCTGAACTTTTGACGGATCCAACAGATATAACAGAGTTAACTACAGTGAGACGCTCTGATTGGTTGCCGCACTGCGTTATGTCACTATACACGTATCTTGAATGAAGCGCGGGCCCAGTGAAAGCATTTTCAACAAACGCAGATTTAAAAAATCAGAAATAATACTTCGAAGTCAGATGGACAGGCACTCCTAAAGAGGAACAGAAAACCTGTAGTTGCTGTCCTGGTAGGAGATTTAAGCTCCGATGCGGCCGAGGAGGTCGTAAAATTAGGTGCGGGACAGACGGAAGTAGCACTGAAAGCGAACCTCATCCATACGCAGCTCCTGGAGCAAATGGTTAAACTCCCCGAATTCAGAACGCATCTGAATAGTGGGCGCTGATGCACCCGATGTCAACATTGTCTAGCTTTATCAAGCAAATAAAACCAAGCCACTCTCTCGTTACGATCCACCATAGTTCAGAAACTTCAGAACGTGCGGCAACACAGGAAGCCCCGCCCATGCGTTGCTTTTTGAAATAGATTCACACCTAAGTGTGAAGCAGGCTATGGAAGCCACAAAGTACATACGTTAAACTTCATCCGTTGAATGCATTGCCTGACGCAGACCAAATGTGCGGTCTGAATGCAGCTTTGTGAGCGCTGTTTGAACGCACCATAAAATGAGGTTATGGTTGGAATTATTGCCTCATGACATCAATGTTGAATGATGATTTCTTGAGTGATCCATCGACTGAAATTCATGCTGATCCCAAGATTTCTGACAACCAATTAACTGTTTTGCCTGGTTGAATAAATTCTCTCATTCATTAATTTGTTTTAATGTTGATGACGTTGTTTTTTGTGCTATTTTTACTCAGGGCTGTACATGTTACTGACTTCACCTCAGACCGTTACCACATCCTCACCGGGTCTGACGACTACACCTGCCGCCTTTGGGATATGCCAAATGCAGCTGAACTCACCTCCTACCAAGAACACACAGACTACATTCGCTGTGGTGTTACCAGCAAACTCAACAGAGATCTATTCATTACTGGTGAGTCAGAAAGTCATTCTGCAGAGGCAGGAGGAAATGTCAAAGGGTCAAGAGGAAGTTAATCTTTGGGCTGATAACCGTCCAGTTGTGGTGCCTTATAGGTAGTTTTTAACTTTACGAACAAAATAAATAAAAGCAAATGGAGATCAGATATTTGCTGTTACAGCTGACCTATATCAACACAAGTTGGATGTTTCTCTTTTTTTCTGTTGTTTCTTCAGGGTCATATGACCATACTCTAAAAGTGTTTGATGCCAGAACGGATAAGAGTGTTATGACCATGGAGCACGGTCAGCCGGTGGAGAGCCTCCTTCTTTATCCCTCTGAGGGACTCCTCGTCTCAGCAGGTTCTCTTCCTAAGGATCAACTCTACTCTCATTTATCTGTGCTCTGTAACCAAACATATAATACAGCTTGCCACTCAATTAGCGAAACAGCCAAAATTATCTGTGAAAATAATATTCTAAAACAACATATTTTGCTTTGAATAAAATAAATAGATTACTTTGCACTGGAAATACATATGTCAACTAATAAAAACCAATATGATAGAAAACGGCTCATAGGAGCAGAGTTTAGGTTTTTCGCTTAGACTTTTTACATTTCTGATTTCAAAGGGACTATACATAAGTTTAACCACAAATAAATATATAAAAAGTTTGAATTTCTTCCCCGTACATGCTCCAGCAGTGCTCTAGTCAGTAGAATGAGCCCTGGCCTTTTCACTATGGTTGGTTCTATGTGCCTGTAAATTCACTTAAGTAGTGAGTGTTCAGGTCGAACTGAGTGTTTTCAAGGGGCAGCGTAATGCGTGATGATATCTTGCGTATTCACACACAGTGGTGTGCGCCATCTCCAACATAAACAACTGCAGAGCGAGAGCTAACTGCAGGATGGATTCAGCTGAGCATTAGAAAAGACCAGCTGAAGCACCGGCAAAACTCCAGCCCAGACCCCAACTAAGCTTACATAACAGTAATATTTCTTACCACAGTTGAAGTCATAGCTGCAAATCTGTAAATTATTCAGGAAGGGACTGCCTCGGATGTTGTTTCTGTTCGTCTCACCTCTCACACAGCATGTCCACCTCGTGCACGAGCTTAACATTCAGGCTGCAGTTATATTTTTGGCCTGATGGGGCACTCACGAGCAAAACACATTCAAACTTCATATACTCACTTAATTTGTTTTCTCTATGATAAAAAAAAAAAAAAGATAATAGCACAATTGCCATGGGATTAGAGTTTGAATAAAAAACTCAAAGGTTTCCTTAATGGGGCCTCCACACCAAATGTAGTCATTTGTGTTGCATGCTTCCCCAAACACTATTTTAGCACTGGGCAGAGCAAAGCGTAAGTGAAGCAGAGCTGTGGCATATACTCAAGCCACCAGTTGAGACAGAACAAATATCAAATTCCTCCAGAATCAAGCAGAAAGCAGCTGTTTTCGTTTCTATTCATTATATCAGGTTTATTTCTATTGTTTGGTTTAACAGAAACGGCACATTTGCTAATAAAATTTTGCCATTATCTACATGTTTGGTTTTTATGTGTGAGTTTTCTTCTCTTTAACTCTTTTGCACTCCAACAGCATCTCCCATGAAACAGTCGACAACTGTTTAAACATTGCAAATCCTCCTGATCCTTTTAGCATGCGACTTTAGCAGGTGCAAATATAGCCCGCAGGTGTTTAGTGTACCTTCATGGACACGCCAGGTTGAGATGTCTAAAAGATTTTCACTTAATGTTTTATTGCAGGAGAATAATCTAATGCGAGACAGAATCTCCTAAAAGTCCAACCTTATTTGAACCCATAGTAAGAAATATATGTTTTATTAGTTGTGCCACAGTAATTGGATTCCCAATTTTTCTAATAAAATGTAGCCTCATTTAATACTGTTTTAATTTATACAGCTGTATAATTTATATACAACCAGTGTCAATTAATTAATTTAGTCAGTTAATTAATAATTAAATTCTAAAAATATTGCAAATGTGGTCAGATTTTTCTTTCACATTAAGCAATCACTTATTGTGAAACTCAAAAATACGAGGAATTCAGCTTCCATCTTTGCACAGTTGGTTGTTTTCAGTCAGAGATTAAAACATGACATATAAAGCCTATCTAAAAAATCACCACAAGGTAAATCAAATCAAAGGTACTAAATCAAAATATAAATTATCAATAATCAGACCATGTAAAAATAACATGCCATGATGTTTTCACACAAATTCAGGTCTAAATTCAGTTATTTGATGTTGATAAAGGCCTGAACATGTTGTCATGTTACACAATCGCATATTAGATGTGTTGAGATCAATTTGTCTTGATTAAATCTCAAAGAAAGCCACTGATTTTATATAGTACATCAGCTCAGGTTATTTAGATGTATTTGTAAATGTTTAATAAAGCCTTAATTCACCAATTTTGTTGGATGTCTTTTCTTAGGTGGGCGCTATGTCAAAGTGTGGGATCTGTTAAAAGGAGGTCAGCCTCTGGTGTCTCTAAAAAATCATCATAAAACCATCACCTGTTTGGCTCTCAGCAACAACGGACAGAGACTACTGTCGGGATCTTTGGACAGGTATAAGAACATCAAGATACAGTGAATTCCACATATTATGTAAATGTTTTAGGTAATTGAAATCTGAGGCTTTTCTGTCTGTCAAAGGTAGTACATATGTACTTTATTAGTCATTTTTAAAAGAGTCTTGTGTACTCAAGGTGTCCACAAACAAGCGTGGAGGTGCTCTTGTTGTCGACACCCTCTTTAAATGAAAGTTGAATGAATGAAAAGGTTTTAATACATGGATTGTTTGTCTTTCAGGCATGTGAAGGTTTACAACACAACCAGCTACAAAGTGGTCCATAACTTTGACTACGCTGCTGCAATCCTCAGTCTGGCTTTGGCTGTAAGCAAAAAAAAATATATATATATCATAACGTTGTTCTTTGAAAAACATTTATATAAAATAAATGTGAAACCAACATAGTGCTGGACGATATAGAAAAAGAGCATAGGGATAAAGAAATAGTCATATTGGTCGATAATGTAAAAAATATATTTTAAGTGCCTCCCCGGTCATTTTGTTATTCGTCAATTAACTAATTTTAACTAAGAATTAATTAATTTCCAAAAACTTCTTTTTTATCATAACTAAGTTTGTAACGCACAGAAACAAATCAAGAGACCTGAGAAACATCAGCAAATAAAAAGAAAAGTAATGTTACTAACAATTTTATATATATATATATATATATATATATATATATGGGTAAGTTTCCTGTGTCTCTTTTTGTAACAGATTCGTAACGAGCCGGGAGAGGGGAGTCCTGCTTAAAACAGCTGATCGTAGTATTATATTTCGTTCATTATTGCTACGTTTAGTGTTTTTGTGTTTTAGTTTTGGAGCTTCTAAAAACAAATTTCTTTATTTTTATTTTTTTATTGCATTCTTATAACAGAAGAGAGATTATTTTGCACTGATCTCAGGCTAAAGGTGGGAACTTTCCTTTCTCCTCAGCCGGATGATGAGTCCATTGTTGTGGGAATGACCAACAGTATTCTAAGTATAAAGCACAGAAAACATACTGAAGAGTCAAAGGAAATAATGAACCAACAGCGGCGGCGGCCGTCGTATCGAGTCTTTGTGAAAGGGAAAAATTATGTCCCAAAACAAGTAGGTTTTCATGTTGCGTTTATCATCAGGCCTTCTTTTTATGTAAGAATTGTAATGGTGTTTGTCCTTTATTTCTAATTTCCCTGCTTTATACATTTACAGGATGATTATCTTGTCAGTAAGCCAGTTAAAGAACATTTGGCCAAATATGACAGGCAGCTGAAGAAATTTAATGTTTCCAAAGCTTTGGATACAGCCTTGGAGGTAAGATATTTTTATGCATATTCTGAAC
This sequence comes from Apricaphanius iberus, assembly GCA_028564705.1. Lineage (NCBI taxonomy): Eukaryota > Metazoa > Chordata > Actinopteri > Cyprinodontiformes > Aphaniidae > Apricaphanius > Apricaphanius iberus. The sequence continues at coordinate 1,479,823 of JAPXFQ010000628.1, forward strand.
ACTTAATCATTAAAAGGTTTGTTTTTTTATATTATCATTCTTACTTTTTTGCTCACGTGTAAAGTTCTCTTATTTGTCAGTGGACCTTAAACAGACTGATGGATATGGGTACATAAATATTCATAGGTTAAATCCAGCACATGACTGCATTACCATATTATTTACTGGTGCAGGGACTTTGCCAAAGTCTTTGCAACACAGATGAAGAAAATAAAATAAAAAAAACAAAGTTTTCTCTACAAACAATGTTACTCAAACAAATGAACTCTCAAAGCCAAATGTGCAATGTCGAAATGTATTTGCATACTTGAGAAATCTAATTACTAATATGTAATAGCTACAGTTTAGAAGTGCTGGATGAAGTCTTAACAGCTCCACGACCCAAATTAGGTAATCATACGGCAGAGCATCAAATGAAACCACACGTGCAGCGTAATATTGTGCAGACAAGTAGAGTTTGGCTTGCAGTGTTATCGTCTTGCACTTAAATGTGTATTTAAATGTTTACTTTCCTTTTATTATCTATCTTGTTATATAAGTGTGTTCTCAGCTTAAACCTCCAGTAATATTTAAGACGCTGTAGTAAAACAACTGTATATAGTTTGCGGAATATCTATAAAAGCGTCTTGACTAAAATCGAAGAAGAAAGAAAATATTGAATCGAATATAACTTCATACAACAAACATGAAAGCTTGAGCTGTTGAACATCATTTTGCACAAACATGAACCGATTTTTTCTTAGACACAGCTTGTTTCCTTCTGTGACACCACCAGTGCACCATCAGCGTCTTCCTAATGTGATCCGAAACCTCCTTAGGAACAGGGGCCTGTCCTAGGCTAATATCCTGATTAACAATTCCTGAAATTAATAAGACAATATTAATACGCCGATATATCACGATATTGTATCAATATTCAAAATGAAACTGGATGTGTTAAGTATGAAACCGATTGGAATGTTTAGAATGCTATGTTAGTTTTGCAACTGCCTCCCTGTATTATGATACGTATCAAAACACCAGATTTTGCCACTACACATTCCTAAAGACTAAAGCATTTCCGCTAAATTTTGCACATTTGGTATACGGGGGGGCCATATGAGCAAAGAATAGAACAGTTAGCTGCTTTTAAGCTAATTTCATTCTGTCATCATCTTTTCTGATAGACGTGGTTAAGAAAGAGGCAGCCAGAGATAACCGTGGCTGTAATAAAGGAGCTGAACCGAAGAGGAACTCTGAAGAATGCCCTGGCAGGAAGAGATGAGGAGCAGCTCTCTCAGTTACTCCACTTTGTCATTGGGTATGAAGAAGATCAGATCCAATTTATTTATTTTTTTGGTTCAGATCTTTGAAGGGAGGGTCATAATGTATTATTGATTCATCAATTTAAAGTTTAAATCATGACAACTTTTTTTTTTTGTTTCTTCCCCAGAAACGTGGTTGATACCAGGTTCGCCCCCGTCCTCGTGACTGTAGCAGAGATGATCCTTGATATTTATAAATCAGTGATTGGCCAGTCGGCGCTGATCGACCGGCAGCTGCTGCGCCTTCAGAACTTGCTGGAGGCGGAGATTAACTTGGAGCGGGAGCTGATGGAGGTTCTGGGAATGTTGGACACCATGTTTGCCACCTCCATCACTCGTAAGGAGGTGCCATACTCCGACATCAGAAGATCTAATGGCCTGGCTCAGGGGGAAAAGAGCAGCTCGAGACCAGAGCTTCAGGTCACTTGAAATCGAATGAGAGGAAGAACTGATTTTAACTGAATTTGGATTTCTTTATTTTTATAAAATCTCGATGGAGGCATCAGAATTGTTTTCTTTGTATAAACATCACCAAACAAACCATTTTTTTTATTGGATCTGTGTTCAGTCCTGCATTTTGCATATTGATGGATGTAAGATCCACTAGGTGGCATTCACTTGCTGCAACTTGTAGAGCATTTTTTTTATTATCATTAAACAAAGATGTACCGACTGAACTAACATTTGTTTTAAACCTCCTTGAATGAAATTGGAATATTGAGATCTGTATGCTGGAGACAACATAAAGTTAAATATTTATCTTCTTTTTATGTAAAATACCATGTTAGGAACAGAAAGCATTTTTTACCCAGTTGCGTAATTAAAACAAATAAATAATAATACAGTTATCTAAAACCTCAAAATGCTTTTAGACTAACAATTTGAAAATGGAAAATCCGAAGCTGTCGTTGCAGGACTATCGGTTAGGCATTTTTATCAGCCTCTCTGTTCTCCTATGGAAGCTTTTTTGTGGCCTTAAGACGTCACACAGCACCAAAAAGGGTCAGTTTTACAATTGTGAAAACACTTTTGTAGACTAACTGGATTTTGTTTCATACATTTCATATGTTCAATGCTTTATTTTGTGAGATATAATAGGTGTAGGATCAGAAACAAGAAATTGTTCTCTGAAGAACTAATGAGATATCAAGCAATCACAGCAGAGCAGGCCCCCATTTGATCCAGTTTCACTATAACCCTGTAGGATCCAAATGACAGCAGAACTGTTAATTTAGGATCTGAAGACTTTCTGAATTTGTAGATATAAAAAAGTTATATTTGCTATGATTTGAATGTTTACAATTACATTTTCAAGTGTAAATGTATGTGTGTGTCTGAAGTGCTTTCTTAATATCTTACACCCTTTTAAGGGAAAAATGAGAAAAATTGAGAAAAATCTTGGGTTATTTTTTCCAAAAAACTACAAGTGCAGATATGCTAGCTTTTTGTGTTGTCACAAGTATTCATATCTTCTAACCTTTCCAAGTCGCATTAGAAGCACAAACTTGAATGCTTTTATGTATAATAGAAAGCTGAAGTGTGAGGTACAATTGAATTTTTCTTTACTTAGATACCCCTAAATATCCAACAAGCATAAATCATAAATAAGTTTGCGAGAATTAAAATGTTAAAAAAACCAAACTTTGTTAAATTATCTTTGACTTGTATTACATTCAAAACAATACATCAGCACATTATTTAATGTGTTCATCATGAAGTTATCCTTTTTCTTAAATTGAACACGTATGTGGTTCTTACAACACATTTAAAAAAAGTTGGAATTGTAAAGCATTTAGTACAGTTTTCATTCCTTTTTACAACACTTAAGAAAAGTTTAGGGACTTAGACCCCATATGATGAAGTGTTTCAGGTGTAATCTCGTCCCATTCTTCCTGCAAAAAATTATTAAAGTGGGCCACAATACAGGGTCTTCATTGTCATATTTTATGCTTCAAAATGTGCCACACATTCTCTATTGGTAGCCGTACCCTCTTCCTCCAGAGCCAGGACTTCGTAATGTGTGCAGAATGTGGTTTGGCATTGTCTTGCTGAAATATACTTGGGCTTCCCTGGAAAAGATCTCTTCTTGTAGGCACAGTTGCACTGACACAACCCCATACCATCATGGACCCTGGCTCTGGACTTGTTGCTGGTAACAGTCTGGATGATCCTTTTCCAATTTGGTCCATTTGATCCATTCCTCCGAAAAAATATCGGAAATACTGAGTAATCTGACCACAGTACGTGTTTCCACTGTGTGATGGTCCATCCCAGATGGTTCCAAGTCCAGAGAAGTCGACAGTGCTTCTGGACACTTAACAATGGGCCAGGGTCTCCAAATCCAGGCCCGAAAGGGCTGGTGCCCTGCCAGTCTTAGATGTGACTCTGCTCGAACACAGCTTAGTCAAATGGATCACTGGTCATTATTTGATTCTGGTGTATTGAACCAGAGAAAAAAACTAAAACATGCAGCATACTGGCACTTGAGGCCTGCATTTTGAAACCCCTGACATAGGGCTTTCTTTTGGCACAGTACAGTTTTAACTGGCATTTGTGAATATAACTATGTACAGTGGTGCTCATTTATAGATTAATGACAATTCTTGATGAAGTGAGGGATCCTTACAGATCTGATATGATGGTTGTTCAGTTTAGGCCTGCACCCTTGTCCTTTACACACTGAAATTCCTCCAGATTCCTTGAATCTTTTAATTATACACTGTGGAGGTGAAATATCCAAATGTCTTCCTATTATTCTTTTAGGTACATTGTTTTTGACCATTTCAATAATAATCTCATAAACTTGTTGAAAACTAGTGATCCTCCGCCCATCTTTGCTCCTAGAGGACTAGACTTTGGATGCTACTTTTGTGCCCATTCTCCTGTTGCATAATCTGTTTTAAATCACATCACATATATAAGGCAAGGTACACAACGAGGGCCCAGGCAGGATTCGATCCCACTACTCCCGGGTGAGAGTCATGCACGCTAACCAGTCAGCCAGAGGGATATCCCTGTGGCCAAGCAGCCAGGGCACATTATCAAACGGCAGCTGGGATGAGCATCAGCACCTCCACATCAGAGACCATGGTCTAGAGCCGGAATAGGGTAGGGTGCCTTCTTCAGGTGGGGAATGTCGTCCTTCATCAAGTTGAAGAGTTCAAGTTTCTGGGGGTCTTGTTCATGAACAAGGAAAAAATGCAGCGGTAGATCGATAGGCAGATTGGTAAGGTGTCTGCAGTTATTGCGGGCGCTGTACCGGTCTGTTGTGGTAAAGAGAGAACTGAGCCAAAAGGTAAAGCTATCAATTTACCTGTCGATCTACATTCCTACTATCATCTATGGTCAAAAACTTTGGGTGGTGACCGAAAGAACAAGATCACAGATACAGGTGTCTGAAATTAGTTTCCTCTGCAGAGTGGCTGGGCTCTCCCTTAGAGATAGGGTGAGGAGCTCGGTCATCCGGAGGGGGCACAGAGTAGAACCGCTCCTCCACATCGAGAGGAGCCAGTTAAGGTGGCTTGGGCATCTGGTCAGGATGCCTTCTGGATACTTCCCTGGTGAGGTGTTCCGGGCACATCCCACCGGGAGGAGGCCCAGGGGAAGACCCAGGACTCGCTGGAGGGAGTATGTCTCCCGGCTGGCCTGGGAACGCCTCGGGATTCCTCCAGAGGAGCTGGCCCGAGTGGCCGGGGAGAGGGAAGTCTGGGTCTCTTTGCTTAGGCTACTGCCCCCACAACCCGACCCCGGGTAAAACAGATTCATTTAAGTTGATCAGACAAAACATGAAAGATTTTGTGTTCATATAGGCTGCACTGAAATACAAGTCAAGGTAAATTTAGAAATCATTACTTTCTTTTTTCATTTCCGTTTTCCACATTGTCCCAACTTCTTCTGACTTGGGTTTGTAAATAATCAACCTTTGTATTACTTAATTTCTATAAATGCAGCTGTTCTTTGAGGTTTGTTGGAGTCAAGTTTATTTTAATAGCACATTTAAGCAGCAAGGCACACATGGGACAGACAAACACTTGCTGGTTGGATTGGAATATGGATCTATCTTTCAAGAAAATCTGCAAGATGCTAGTTAAGACTTCAGAGTGATGTAGAGGTTCACCTTCCAATAAAACAATCACTCTAATCGTTACGGAAGAGTTACAATGGAATTGTTTTTATACATTCAAAATTATGAAAAAAATAGTCCGGTCACAATCCAAACTTAAATTTAGTTGAGAATATGTGGCATGACTTAAAAATGCATGTTCATAGATATCTATCAAATCTGACTGATTTGAGCTTTTTGTCTATTGTATGAGACCTAAAAAGGCTTACGGCAGTAATTGCTTCAGAATATGGATATTTTATTTAGTAATGGTGGGTGATAAGTTAAAAAGTTGTTTCTTTTTTTTTTTTATTTCACACTTGGGGAGAGGGGATAAGTTGAGACACCCCGTGTATCTAGGCAATGGTACATATTTGCAGATATGCGACCAAAAATTTCAACATGCATCTTCCATTTTGCTGTCCCTGACTGAGAAAAGCTTGTGGTAAAGTGGTACATATGCTTTATACCCAAAAAGACTGTTTTTGCTTGTTAAAGTAAATTTTTTACATATTAGTTATTTTGACTGTAACATGAAAGCAAATTTATCTAGGTCTAAAAATGAATATTATGTTAATCACTTACTAGCATATTAAACCATGTGAACTGAATTGTTAAATTTTGTTCCAAATGGGTAGCTGTGGTTTAAAGTGAGCCAGATGCCTTTGAGTAAGTGACTCAACTTACCCCACCTTGAACTCAAGTTATATTAAGTCTAAAATAACCAAAAAGTCAATTTGAATGTTGTATTACACATTTACCTCATCTGGGCGGGCCAACAGGGCTGTTTTCTGGGCCACTTCAGGAACCCACAGAATAACAGCCTTGGAGCAGGTTAAAACTGTAAAAGGTAAATTAGTCAACTTACCTTCGGGTGGCACAACATACCCCCAAATAATGCTTTTTTTTATGAGGTATACGCCCCCCCCCCCCCCCCCCCCCCCCCCCCCATTTCTATGCATTCTTGCCATTTTGACTGCGGGAAACATCCTGAAATAATTGTTGTCATATCGGTTTTACTTGTGTATCACTTTCCCTTTTCTAGAACACAGCAAATGGCTCAACTTACCCCGCTCCCCTACATAAAATTGCTGTGATCTACAAGGAAGTAAGGAAGTGTTATTGATAAAACTGGAAGAAAAAAAAATGTAATGGGTATAGGGTGAAAAAAACTGTAAATTTCCACTGAGAATAGAGGAATGAATAAACATGGATTTGTCAGTGATATATCTCTTCCACTTGACGTCGCTGTAGCTTTAAGGAGGGATGGGGGTGGGGGGGCTTTATAATGTAAGGAGCGATTTTGGCTGAAGACAGGGAAAGCCTCAGTGCTGTACCAAAGAGGAGGCTGAAGCACTGCAGACACCAGCGGCCCCGACCTGATCACTTTGTTAAAAAGAAAATGATAAACCTGTAGTAAGAGCTTGTTCTGAAGGATTTACAGATTATCCCAAGGACCTATACTGGAGTAGGTGAGAGGTAAGTGCGAAATCATTGCGTTAATGTTTTTTTTTTGTTTTTTTTTGTCAGTGTGGTTAGGTAGTCTACAACACCCTATAATAGCAAATCCTACAGCTAAATGAGCATCCAATTATTCATACAAGTCTAAAAGCTAAACAACATCCATGTACATTTTTACTATTTAAGTATATTCAAATTATAGAAAACGAACTTTTGCTGTCATAAACAGTTCCTTGCGCACTTCTGCTTCTCAAAGATATTTACTGTCTTGCACCCAGTTTTCCAAGTCTGTGATTGTAGAAAACTGGAAGTGGACAGGAAGCTGTCTCATTATGAACAATGACTGTGGAAGTTTAAGATCTCGCTGCTGGGTCTCATTTGGGAAGTGGCCACTGACACAGAGCAGAGCTGAAGCCTGCAGCATTGAAATGTAATCGATTTCCTGCTCGTGCACGTAGGTGTGCACGCGCATTATTGCACTATCATGTTTGTATCAGATTCGTGGACATTCTGGTCTTCTCTCTTTACACACAGCATGGTAGGAAGGTCGATCATTAAAATCATTATTCACCTTCTTGTGATCAAAAGCAGACACTGTCTCTTCAGACGACCTCTCTGACTGCTCTGAGGTTTGATAATCCTCAGGATCAGATGGAAAACCAAAATAACCAAGGAAATAATGAGGAGTCACCTGGCTATTCTTTGCGTTTTCCCCATCTTTTTTTTTATGTTGTCATTTTTTTCTACCTGCAGCTGCTGTATACATGGAACTGAGCAGGAGGAAGGTGCCTCTCTATGTGAGTATATTCTTTGTCAAGTTAAATATCATCTTCTTCAGTTAATCTCAAGAGTAAATTGCACTCCCTGTGAAAATTATCTGCAGAATGAGTTCAGATGGCTCAGATTTTTCAGTGCCCTAATTAATTTAAAAAAAGATTCTAAAGCACTTTTCTGTCTTGCAGATGTATTCAAATTGCTTGAATTTGCTAGAAAAACAAAATGAAGTGTGTTGCATCTACTGTATATATCTGTTAACCCCTATCCATATCATTCATTTCAATGTAATTAGTGCTTTAGGTCTTTTGGCCTACATTTCTACCTCATTTGCCAATCTATAATTGAAAAGAAAAAGGTTTTTGCCCATTTGCCTTTGCAAATAGCTCAAGCTAAATCAGATTAGATGCAAAGCATCAGTGCACATCAATTTTAAACTTTTGCCTAAGATTTTCATTGGGATGATCTAAACATTGTTTGTAGCTCTGAAGACATATTTGCAATTTTTAAGATCCAATCTCAAGTCTTTTGCAGCCTGTGGATTGCCTCGACGTAACTGCGTAATAAAATGAATTCCCACACCATGATACTGCCATCATTGTGTCTCACTGTGGGGATGGTGTGGTCAAGTTGATTTGTAATTTTAGTTTTCCACCACACGTTTTGCAAAGGACTCAGTTGGGGTCTCATCTGACCAAATTGTCTTCTTTTACATGTTTCTTGTGTCCCTTGTTATAGATTTAAACTGGGCTTCTTATGTTTATAGCGTTCATCTTGCCACTCTTCCTACAACACCAGATATGTGGGGTGCACCTTTTTTACTGTCTACAGATTCCCTCACCTATGCTGTAAAACCGCCAAAGCTCCTCCAGAGTTACCATAAGCCTATTGACTACTTCTCTGAATAATGCTGACCTTGTATGGTCTGTCAGTATAGCTGGACAGCCATCTCTTGATTGGTTTGTAAATGTTCCTTACTATTTCCCTGGGGATAGATGCTCCATTAGGCATTCAGTAGTTGAAATATTGTTTTTGATCTCTGGACTTGATGATGTTGTTTATTCACTAATGTTCACTTATGAACCTCAGTGGTCTTCACAAAGTAGTTGTATTTGTACCGAGAATGAATTACTCACAGTTGGAAAGTGTTTAGCAATCCTGTGACTAAAGAACATTGTTTGCACATTTTTTTATTTGGGTTCATCAAAGACAATGGGTTTGAATACAGATGCATTGCACACTTTTCCTTTTTATTTGTAAAGACAGTTTAATACTCGTTTGACAATTTCTTTCCATTTCACTATTACGTCCTACTTTGTGTTGGTCTATCAAAAAAAGTAAATTGATCCTGTGGATGTAACCTGATGAAATGCTCAGAACTTCCTGGGTTGGAATACTTTTACAAGGCATTGTATGTTCAATCAAAATTCAGCATTTGGTTATTAGTAACCACATTAATTTATTTTGCTCCATGTAATTGCACAATGTTTTTTTTAATCCCCATTAAAGACTTCAGTGACCCTAGCATTAGAGTGACTGATGCATACTCACTGATGTTCTTAAATCAGTCTTTGAACATAACATTTCTGAGGTTGGCCATTGCATTATTTCAACACTTAATTGAAACTATAAAAACACAAAATGTAAAACAATCTAATCCATCAATTTAACAGTAACAATGCTGTCCAGACTCATTTATACTGCTGGCAAATCAGTAACCCCATAATTAAAAAGTAAAAGAATAATGCTTCTATTTGCTCTGGAGTTGGGTTGTGGAGTTTCAAGTGGTAAACATTTAAGTGGTTCTGCCACGCGTGATGTAGCACAAGTCAAACAGTGTTGTCAAATACTTTTGAGTGCTTTCAGGTTGGAGATCTTGACAATGTAAGCAAACATTGAGTGCTAAAGCTTCTTTGAAGATCACACGTAGAATACATTCCTCACACATTTTTCGTTTAGATAAATTGTTTTAAAGCTGACATGTTTTGAACAGTGCTTTTTTTTTGTTAGATTAAAGGTTACCTAAAGAATATCAAACATTAATAGAAGTAAATATTGATCATACTGTGAATTGTAAGGCCTCTGGTCTGTGTCTATTAATTTCACCTCACTGCTCTCTGTATAGCACCTCAGTTGCTTCTTCAAAACGTGGGAAAAATAGCAATCTTTCTAAAAAAAGGTTAAATCCTTCATTTTAACATCATCTGAGGATTATTCGCTAAATTTTCCGCATTCTTTTGGCCATAAAGCAGTTAGTTTAATCTTTTTACAGCGCACCCATCACATTTTAGCTTCTAAACCCTTAGCACAGACTGGAAAATAACAGTTGGAATCCAAGTTTAAAGCATTCAGATTTTAGATTAATTGAACGTATTATTGAACATATTGAACATAAACAATTCATAATAAACATAATACAAAAATTACCTATATAGAAAATGTTTAATGGGAAGGGAAAGAAGCTTTTTTTAGTTTATATAATCCTTCCCATTTCACACAACACTCTCAAGTCAAATTTCCCATTCAATCAAAAGTACAATTTATTTTCCTTATATTCGTGATCCAAAACAATGTTTTTATAACTTCTTTTTATTTTCAATCACACGAGCATATAGTTCATACACTTTGCATATTCCCCGCTTCTTATACATAAACATATATAAATATATACCTTTTCACAATTTATATTTAGAGTCTTTATTCAATTACAGAAGCACCTTTGTATTAAAATCAATATAACCTCTCAGTTTATTTCTTTCTTTTATTACCAAAAACAGTTTCTGTAAATTAAAAGGGTATTCTTATTAGCCTTGTATGTAAGCTGTGCTGTCTGAAAATTTAAAAGATCACATAATTTTAAGATTTTGGACTGCAAAAATAAATAATTTGTGCGTTCTAGATATCCGACTTTATCTATGATTCTGACAGCATGTTTTTGGAGTATACAGAGAGGATGTAGTGAACTCTTATAATTATTACCCCAAGTTTCTATACAATATGTAAATTATGGTAAAACTAATGTACAATATAATGAATATCTACTATTGTATTCAAGTATATATTTAGTTTTATTGATAATTGAAATACTTTTAGATACCTTAGTTTGTGTGTCTCTGATGTGTGGTTTCCATCTTAATTTACTGTCTATAATTATTCCTAAGAATTCAAAATCCTTCACCCTCTTAATTGTAACTCCATTAATTTAGATTGAAGGCCCTGTATTGATTATAGAACTACAAAAAACCATTACTTTTGTTTTGGTTATGTTGAGAAATACTTATGTTATGATATTAGGATCCATCCACTGTTTAAACTTATTTAAGTCTGTATTAATCACGTTAATCAGTTCATTATTATAATCCGTGCAAAAACATATCTCGGTATCATGAGAAAAAAATACTAAATAATAATAATAATACCAATAATACCAACTTCAGTGACTTTGAAACATTAAATATGTCATTTACATACACGTTGAACAAGGTAGGGCCTAGTATTGATCCTTACCATAAACAATCATTCTGGTCTCTGATTTGGTTGAACCTATCATCACAAACTATTTTCTTCCCAGTAGGTAGATTTTAATCCAATTTAAAGCTACTCATCTAATGCTATATTTGTCCAGGTTTTGACTAAAATGGCATGGTCTAATGTGTCAATTTTTTTTTTTTTTTTAGATCAACAATTACTTCAGTAGCGTATTTTTTTTAATATAAAGCATTTGTAATTTCTTCAACGGTATCAATAATTGCCATGGATGTTGATCTCTTTGGTCTGAATCTGTATTGACTCATTTAATATACTTGTTGATTAATTTTACTAACTTAACATTTAATATTTTTTCCAAGATTTTTCAAAATTAAGGAATGATACGCGTTTAAAACGCATAATATTAGTTCCATTGCATATTTGTCAATTGTGTCATATGCACAAGGCTGCACTCACATCGTTGTACACAAACCTCCATTTCTGTAAAATATTTAATTTGTCAGATATACGATAATTTTCCTTTATGTCTATGCTTATGTCTCTTCTTTATGCAAAACGGATGTACATGAGGCGCTGTGCACTCATTTTAAGATATAGTTTTTTTCTATAAAGATCTGTATTAATTTTAGGATTGAAACAGATTAAGAGACTTTTCAAGTTGTTTCAAGAAGGATAATACTAAGTGACATTTGAAAATATTTAGGTGGAAGACATGATTGGAGAATGGCAGACTTGATTATTCTTTAATTAATTTCTATATGTTATTATTTAAAATGTGTTTTACTTTGTTTAAAATCCTGTACCTTTAATATTGAAGATCTCTCAGTCCCACAGCTTCTTCCTTCTTCAATCTTTAAAACAGATAAGAAATGTTTTGCACATACAATTATTTGTTCATAAGATGAATGCATATAATTATATGATGCGATTGCCTTTTCTCAAATATTAATGATGCTTATGTTGAGTGTATTGCAAAGATCTTGAAAATCTCCAAACCCTGAGTTGCTTGTAGATGTGATTAGATTTTCAACAAGCATGTCTTTCTTTTCCAATTTTTTTTTATTTCTTCAACCATCTATCCATTACCGTATGATGTTTTGCAAGGAGGTCAAGGATGTAGTGTTGCCAACTGTTTGATCAGAGAGAAATAGAAACATAATTACCCAGTCTCTGAGATTGAGATGTTGAAAGAAAAATATCTCTTTATTCTGTAACAGAATTAGGTCAGCTGTTGAGGAAGGCTAATATAATCTCACGATAAATGAGAATATGAGTATACTAATGATCTCTCATCTAGGTTCATTTACATTCAACATATTGGCAGTGTACTTTTCATTTAGCTTTTCTCCTCTACTCCAGCCTGAGTGAGTTGTTTGATATGTTTCCAAGAATAACCCACACGGCTTGTCTTGTGGCCTCAATACTCTGGTCTATTTAGGACACTTAAGGTGGACAAATTGGTTTCTATTTCATACAACGTTTCGAATGTGGCAGCTTTGTAAAATGGCTAATGGCCCAGAAAGACTTTGAATGATCAAAAACTATAGCATACCTAAGTTTAACCAACACTTTATTATGTGCACCTTTTTAATTGCTTGCTAAAACAAATAGTTAGGCAGTAACATGGTAGCAGCTTAATGCATTTAGGCATAGGCAGTAGTGAAGGCAATAAACAGAAGTTCAAACTGAGCAGCAGAATGAGGAAAGAAGGGTGTTTGAATAACCTTGAACGTGGCATGGTTGGAAGATGGGGTGGCTTGAGTATTTCAGATTCCGCTGATTAACGAACTGAGATTTTCACACAGAGCCATCTCTTCAATTTAGATTGAGTGATAAAAAAAAATAAGAAAATGCCTTGTATGCCTTGTTAATGTCGAAGGTCAGAGGAGATTGGGAAAATGTTGGATGCAGGCTGGATGGATGTCAAGTGCAGCTGCAGCAATCAGATGATAAGGTCAGAAGTGACTATAAACAACATGAATGGATGGATCAATTTTGTTTTATATCAACAGTTCTGGTTGGTCTTAAATGTGTTAAGGTGGGTCGGATGCTAACTTGGGACTCTATGGGCTCCATAATTAAATGCCACTTATTATTGTTGTTGACTATGTCTATCGGATTGTGACCACACTGTACCTATCTTCTGCTGCCTACCTCCCACGTGATAATGTACAATATTACAAACCCTCAAATCATCACACGTTTGTGTATTGAATATGAAAATGAATACACTGTATTCCAGTGACTTCTACAGTCCTAAGAAAGCGACTGGTGATGATTTATTTGCATTTAACTTGCATTAAACAGCAGTTACTCAATGTTATTGATGCACGTCAACTGGTACTTACATAAACTTTAACATTTAACTTAACTTAATTAGTTGCCTGAAATTACATTTGTATGTACCATTATCCCACCTCAACTTCTGTTCCTTTTTGTGCCGCTTCATATGAGAAGTTAGAACTATTTTAGTCCGTTGGGATCAGAACAGGTCTTTGCACCAGATACACGAAGGCATTCCTTTTCTTATTGAGGGGGGATACTTTATTGTACCCTCGAGGAGTGCTGTTGGGGGATTTGGTGTACTTTATAAATCTGTTGAGTCCTGCATCAGAATGAAGTCAAAGCTTAAAAGGAGCCTGCATATTTTGCAAGCAGATCAGTCTTTTTCTCATCTCCTTTATTTTCCTACAACTACTCTCACCTTTCTTTATCTCAGGGTGAGGCCAAGGTATTTGCATTGCTGGAGGGTTTAGACTCAGTGCCAGAGGATGCTGAAGTCTACATTGTTCTGGAAGGATCCACGCTGTCCCATGTAACCAGGGCTCAAAATGATGTCATGCTCTATTTTATTGTGCCAGGTATGTTTTTTGCCTTGATACTTTAAGATTTTGCTTTAAACCTATTTTTTTAATTAGATTTGCTGTGAAAAAACTTGATTTGTCTGATCTGTCCTCTGTATGAAATAGCTACTTTTTCAGAGCACATTTACAAAAGCTATTAGCTTCCTTCACTGTTTTTCTCACTCTCTTTAAAGTGAAAATGTAAAGTGAAATTAGAAATCTATAAAGATATAAATCATTGGTGTCATGTATGTTTCACAATCAGTACCAACCTATTGGTAGCTGCTATAATTCTTGTCTCGTAGGTTAACATATTCAAAAATGTTTTTATGGCATCTGAATGCAAAATACTATGGAGCATTTTGTAAAATATCGGGTCTGTATCCTGTATAAGTAATTATGTGAATTTAAATTGAGACTGTACTTTTTAGTATTTAGTATACTACTGCATAAGGTCTGAGTAAATTAGTTTTACCATAGTGTCACCATACAGTTTTTTCCCCCATACCTAATGATCACCTGACCATCTTTGGCTGAATTTTCAGTGCATTATACAGAGCATATGGACGTCCGCAAGTGATTATGTAAATATTGGCAGAATTATTCACAATCATTCCGAATCCAATTCCATATTGTAGTATGTAGTATATGTAGTCTGATTTTTGAGACTCTTAAAAAATGACAGAGGTTCCTTTAAGCGTTTGGAGATTTTAATATTATTTGAATTGATCGTACAGGAGGACAGCAACACATCACAGCAAATGTGGAATACTGACCTCCCTCGGTCTTACAACAACAAGCATATATTATTTACTAGCAACCTTGGTCTATCTATTCTATTCAATAAATTACAACTCCCAAGATGAAAATCAGAGACTTTGTGGCGCCTTTCTCTTAGATTAGAAAGCTGAGAACTTTGTGTATCTTTAAGGATGCCCGGTTGAAGAATCATCTCCATGGTAACACTGGATATGGACTATCATTATCAAAAACTCTCTGTCCCTGTCCTGGGTAAAAACGTCACTAAATAAGACTAGTCATTCAAACTTATACTACAACATTAAGTAAACCAGGTCACAGTTGATTACAAAGTACAGAAAGTACATAACATTAAATTATTTCCATCACAGTCCCCCCTTTTTATCTAATCTCAAAGATAAATCAAAATACAAAGGAGAATCAATAATCAATAAACAATAACAATCAGTAACTGACCTAAGAGACAGGCAATATTCAAAAAAGAAAGACAATAAAAGAGTGGTTCAAATGTTCTAAATCATTACATGTCACATTGAATCATTTCTAACAGAATCATCTAATCTAAGCGTCCATCTTAATGACATTATCTGAACTCGAACAACATCTCAAACAAAAAATCTGCTGGTGGCCTAAAAGAAGAAACCTCCATCCTAGGGTCGTGTCACTTGTTGTTTCTCTTCATGACTCGGCAGGCAAAAAGTTTGAGACGGCCCCTAGCCCCAAATAGGTTGCGCTGTTGTTCAGTTCCTCATTAGTCAGGATGCATGAACGGAACTGCAAAACAAAGAAAAAAGGGCACAATGTTAGACAGTATCAATCAGGTACACAATAAATAAATCTAATCTCTCAACACAATTTGGAGTGTGTACTCTTCCCTTATACGAGTTCGGCATCCACAGCGTGAACCTCAAAATCAAGATCGTCAGTCACTCTTTGCTCAGCACCACAGTGACCCTTCAAAGAGGTTACACAAAGAAAACAAATCAATGGTAATAAAAAATAACAATGAAACATTAAAAACAAACAAAATAGGATAAAACACAAAAATCTATAAATCTGTAATCTAAAAATATATAAAAATCTGTACCCTTTTCATTATTTATCCTCAAACAATGAAAACCAAGACAAAGAAAATTCAATCCAAATGAAATAATGGATGAATAATCAATAAAATAAAATAAAAATCACTGCAAATGAACTTGATTTGAATAAGTGAGATGTAATGATGAATGAATAAAAAGAAAAATGTAATATTATAAAAAGGAAACACAAAAAATAATAAAATAAAAAAATCAAATCAAACCCCTCTTTCTGTCATTGACATCCCTGGAATGAGACTGCTAAACTCCCATGGAAAAATACAAGACATTAGTCACAGGGAAAAACATCAGACAACCTAAGTCACAAAGTGATTTAAAGGAAGTCGTCATACATCTGTAAACTAATTACTCATATAATTTGAGGTCATCAAGCAAGTCCATACCCATTTCATCTCCATACAGCTCTTCTCTTCCATTTACATCTCGTCGAATCGAGTCTGCATCAGGCCCGTAGGTGTCCTCTGCATCAGTCCAGCTCAGGTGACCTCTCGTCCCTGCTGCAGAGTCGAACGATGCCCCCAGGTTCTGAGCCGTCTCGATAAGGGGTTTTGGTCATGGTACCTGTTAACAGCTTCCACTGGTATTCGAGTTGGAGATCAGGAGGCATGTGTTTCACTGCTCTCAAGATTGGGTTCTCCTGGGCAGGAACAACCTCAATGCTTAGTTTTGGCGGTGGTCACAGGGCTATGTGCTTCAATACTGTGCGGGTGGCGCCGCTATCGACCAGGAATTCAACAGATGTACCTCCAACTCCATCTGCTGGTGAAACGGAGAAATCTCCTTCTGGCTCTGAACTGGATGTCCGTACCCCTGTTCAGTCAGTTTGTTGACGTCCTCTGCGTGGGCTTTACTCCGCCTCCTGGTACATTGGTCTCTCCAGTGGCCACGCCCCCCGCAGGCAAAACAACGGTCATCGTCATCACCTGATTCTCTGTTATTGTCGTTGTTGTTGCGCCGGTCTGGGGAAAAATGGCGTTGGTGTCGGTTTGAGTTCTGCTGCTGTTGTCTGCCTCCTCTCCTGTATTCACGAGGACCTGTAGGCTGACATTGGGGTGGTCCACTCCTGTAATTATTTGTGACTACAGAGTACATCGTTAATGCTGCTTTATGAATGTCTGTTTCTCTCTTTGACTGCACCTCGCTTTGTTTTCTTTTCAACTGACTTTCACAGTGAATCACATATTTGCGCAGGTCAGTAAAATTCATGACAGCGTCCAACGCAATGTATTTGTCCATTACTTCTGCTCGAAGTTCTGGCAATAAAGCACCAAGGACTCGCTCACATAACATATTTTCGTAAACAGAACCAGCGAAGTCAACTTGTTCCGGTTTCTGAAGTCCACTGAACTGCTCAAAAGCTTCTCCTAATCTGTGAATAAAGTCATCTGCATCTTCTCCTTGTCTTTGTTTCACAGAATGCAGCTTAGTCAAGTTAGGCCTTGTCGGAAATTCTTTTTCAATGGCTTTACAGAGCTTAGTTATCGCTGCGGAATAATCAGAGCTTACCTCTGGTTCGTCCCCCGCACCGTGCTGTAGCTTTGCACGCAGGTTCGCTGCCGGCAGACTGTCTTTCAGCTTCGCAGCGTTAGAGTTTGCGTTTCAGAATCCGACCGATCTCCTCACCGGTGGGCTTGTAGGACAGACAAATTTCTTCTAGTTGCTTCGTGCAACACCTGGTTCAGACATTCAATGTGGTGTATGGCCCTTTCGAGAGTAGGGCTAGCTAATTCGGCTTCAGTTTTTAGCTCCTTTGTCCTTTCTGCTTTCGGCGGAGTCTCTGCTGCTCCCGTCAGTTCCTGCAGATCGGACAATAACTGTTTGCCAGACAAATATGGCGGTGGGTTTGGCCTTTCTTTTGTAAATCTACACTTTTTCTCAGTTCTAGGAGGAGGAGGTCTGACGTCTGTGTCGTGTGGAGTGACGTCACTACGTAAAGTGTCGAGTGGAGCTGTCGGCTGAGTGTCTGTGTGTGTATGAAACTTAACAGAACGAATCTTAATCCTTTTGCGTTTGGGTTCAACCGATGTATTGTCATGACGTCCGGCAATAGTACCGGAATTATCTACACCACGGCCCAGCTCCTTAAAGCTGGTTTTCCGCTCACAGCAAACCGCTTCATCTCGCCACACCTTCAACACCTTTCTTTGTTTTTCAATCTGTTTATATGAAGCTCCCCGCAAAAAAAACTTAGATTGTAATTTCTTCCCCTCTGAAATTAATTTCTGCTCTATTTTCTCAATTTCTGCAACTTCAAGACGTCCCCCAATCGGGAAATCCCATTGTTTTATCCAAAAGTAAACATAGTCTAAGCATTCTTGTCTGTATTTATCTCGCATTGACCGGCAGACAGCACTGTCCGGTGCCGAAAACTTTGACTTTGCTGTTCCCATTATGTAAAGAGAATGAAAACCAGCAAAAACTCTTGTTAATTAACTCTTTTTGAGTGAAATGATGTTGAAACGCAGCACAGCACTGTGTTCACAAAAGCCATAACACTGCACAATTTTTACACTTTGCCAGATTAATAAAAATGTAACTATAAAAGAGGAAATCTCTCTCACCGGGCGATGGGTCCTTCCAGCCAGCGTACGGAAGTCCACAGAGGACCAAGTCCCCGCTTCTCCGAAGATGGGAGGTCACAGGCCGGTCAAGTCAGTCGTTCTCCGGGTCGTCCTTGACTATTTGATTCTCCGGTGGAAACCTGATCCGCCGTCGGAAGCCGGAAAAAACGTTTTGGCGCCAAGAATGTAGTCGGATTTTTGAGACTCTTAATAAATGAGAGAGATTGCTTTAAGCGTTTGGAGGTTTTTAATATTATTTGAATTGATCGTACAGGAGGACAGCAACACATCACAGCAAATGTGAAATACTGACCTCCCTCGGTCTTACAACAACAAGCTTATATTATTTACTAGCAACCTTGGTCTATCTATTCTATTCAATGAAGTACAACTCTCAAGATGAAAATCAGAGACTTTGTGGCGCCTTTCTCTTAGATTTGTAAGCTGAGAACTTTGTGTATCTTTAAGGATGCCCGGTTGAAGAATCATCTCCATGGTAACACTGGATATGGTCTATCATTATCAAAAACTCTCAGTCCCTGTCCTGGGTAAAAACGTCACTAAATAAGACTAGTCATTCAAACTGATTCTACAACATTAAGTAAACCAGGTCACAGTTGATTACAAAGTACAGAAAGTACATAACATTAAATTATTTCCATCACAAGCCACATTCATCAGTGTGTTTGCTTAGCATAGCATGAGATTAAGAAGCATTTTTATCAGGTCATTGCTTTGATATTTCTGCTACTGCTTCTGTAGTAATGCTTCTGATGAGTGCTTCAAAAAAATCTGTTGGTGCCTGGTTGAGCTGGTTGAACATTATTTCTAAATCCAAGCCCTATTTGTGATGGTTTGATGGGGAGAAAATTACTAAATTTTCTTATGACAACTCTTTGTTTAGTGGTACTTAGTTCTTTTTCTGTTCAATAAATTGCGCCCAAAGTCTTATGTTACAAAGGAAAACAAAATTAATCTTTTTGTTACATCAGACATAAATAAGTAAGTCTAAAATGTATTTTTTGCTACTTTAGGACACAATCTGCCAGAGGAGGTATCTGTACAAGCTTATCTGTGCTCTGAAACCCTACAGCTCACCTGGTTGGGTGGGGCTTCTTTAGAGTATGTACACGATGATGCTCAGGTAAGTAGATGTAATCCTGTTTATTTTATCTGAAGTGGTGTTTTGTTCTTATGAAATGTTCTTATTGCCACATTCCATCTAACAAGATCAGGTTTAGCTTCTTAAAAACATTCCTAAAGGATGAAAAAAAAAGTGAAATGCAATTTGTTTATGGAAAAATGCTCACTCATATCATGGGTTAACACTTATGTGAGTACACAACACTACACGATAAATTTTCATATATCAATGTGTAATCTCTTTTTTTGATCTCTGGAAAAGAAACTGATTTGATTGAATATCACAAATTGTTTACCCAAAATATATAAACTACATTTTGTTTCTAGCTGACAAAAAATAAATAAAAATTAGAAGACCAGGATCCTCCAAAAACTACTTTTACTGCTTTTGATTGGAATACCTTAAGTGTGAGACTTCTTGTACCCATATACTTAGACACTTGTCTAAGGAAAGTTCCCCTTCTCCGAGTTGCAACTGTGAGATGTGACTTGGCCCAGGATTTTCTAAGATTGTACAGTAGACACTTTCGAATCAACCGCGGCCTTTTGCAGAATATAATAGAATGGAATAGAAATATACTTTATTGTCACACATGGGAGAAAGTAAGGTGAACCAGGAGCAAAGTGACCATCTAATGGAGACATGCAGATTCACACAAAGGTAAAAAAGAATATTTATATAAAAAAACATAACAAAAAATGTGTACCTGATGTGATATACTATTGTATAAGTTTTATACATTTTATGTGTGAATAATGTAGGGGTTTATTTATTCATTCCTTACCAGACCCCACATTTTTCTCATCAAGGTTGTTACTTTTTGTCAAAATTAAATTTGAAAAAAAAATTAAAACTCAAAGGGTGTTGTATAAGTCTGTTTTTTCACATGACTGATATTAGGCATATCCAAAAGCCTTTGAATGCAGACTTGGAATCATATTGCTAGTATTTAATAAAGTCAGAACTAGATAGAATAGTTTTTTTCTTTTATGTTCTGTTTTTATCCTCCTTGATGATTGAATTATTCTCAGGATTTGGCAGAGCACATCATAATCCATGGACATTGTTTGAACGTCATGGATCACAAGGAGCTGAGCAGCCTCTTCAGCCTGCGCCAGGAGAGCTCTCGGTGGGCTATGGATCGTAAAGTGGCCCTTGCAATGGCCAACCTCGACATTCCTCCGAAATGGAATGTATTGGGGAGCCACTACGGAGATGGTGAGAGTAAGACTGCCGCTTATTGGCGTTTCCTGTACACCCCTTTAACAATGATATAATTGTTGAAGTAATGCAATTTTGTCTCTCTTATGGATTATCTAAAATCGGTTCGATCATCAACATTGAGACACAACTGAAAACCTTTTTGGAATGTTGAATCTGAATTGAATTCAACATGCTTTGCATAACATGTTCTATGGATAAAAATTTAAACCAGCACCTTGCAGTAAGGCTGAACTCCTCAACCCTTCTGTCCTCCAGTTTTCTGTCTGCTATCATTCCCATTTTCTTTGCTCAAATGGTTGAAATTGGAAGTGAACACAGTCACATGTGTGCTTCTGTCAGATTCATCAAAGCCAATTAAGCAGTGTGTAATGTGGTTAATAGAGCATTTCCATTGGGAAGTAACTGCAGGCACAGCTCAGTAAATCTGAAGGTGAGCGAGTGTTTGCATGCAAGGTTCCTGTCTGTGCCGACTATTGCTTAATAGCTGCCACCATCTGTTTGTGTGACATGAGTGCTTGTGTAAGGCCACCTACATAATTTTACTGGTTAATGTTGTTATGGCAGGCTTTTTCATTGCATTGTCTCCCCCTGACTGTCTGTAGTGAGGTGGACAACAACAATGATGACGTCACTATATTGTCTACATTTTATTAATTTCTATAATTATCTTTTTTTCTCCAGCCACTGATTACATTTTGTGTATTCAGTATTTCAGATTATATGGATGAAAACAAAGATTGCACATTAGCAAAACATATAATATGAGATAAGACTGGTGAATGTTGTAATAATGATATGTCTTGCTGTAAACAGATAAATTATGATAAAGAAAGATTATATTTATTCTTGGGTTTATAGCTGACTCCAGATAAAGCAATAATGAACATTCTGTTCAGATCCTAAGAAAAACTCTAAAATCATTGTTTTACTTTTGATAAGAAAAATCCTAAATAAAGCTTCGTCATTCAAGATTATTTTATAAACTTTACCTGGCCGCCTAGCTGGGCCCAGATAGTATATTACCTTTCCACAAATACTGTCAGGCAGCCTAAAAAAAATTATGCAGAAGAATTAAAGTGATGCTTATGGTATCTCCAAAATTCTACTGTTTGCCCCAGTTCTCTTACATTGAGTTTAGGAGATTTACTTTACCATGCTTACCATCCTGCCCACCATTCATGAATAACAGAATAGTATTAAGAAAATAATTAATAATATATAAAAATACATTTATTAGCTTATTTAATAATCAATAATGATCTTATTTGTTTCAAGAATATTTTATTACACTGTTAAGATTTAAATTTTAAAGTGCAGGACTCGACTAGAGTTTTTCCTGTCTTTTCTTTAGACTCTCATGTCTTCTTTACCTGGGACTGGACTGGGTCGGGAAGACTGGAGACTTACTTGTGACTTGCAAAAACAATGATTTGGTCCCATACCTTGAATCTGCTGACCTTCTTGCAAATTAAATCATCTAACTATATACCCACCACTATTCTGCATGTGTAACAAACACAATCATTCTATGTGGGGCTTAACATTTCAAGAAGTTCCGCTTCTGATCCAACAATTTTCTACTTGCTCGTATAATGAAATGTGCTGAATGCTTATTAATTGCCGGTGTTTGAATGTAAGGCTTTTAAGCAATGCTACATAGTGAATTACCAGCAATTAAATACTTTGGGAAAACTTAGAGCACCAAATAACCTAAATGAAACTGCACATGCTCAGTATTAGCAGTTTGTTCTTAGCTACTTAGATTTGTGAAATGACGCCTTTCTGCTAAAAAGATAATCTGTCCCCACTTAGTCTTCAATTTTATAGCCTTAAATTGGATTACACAGAATTCAGTTAGAAGAATCGGTGCAGGGTTTTAGAAGTAGACTTTGAATAGTTTTATGTTTTGTTCTAATGTTTCTCCTTACATTCTGTCATATCCATATTTTTTCCTTTCTCTCTTCTCTTTTGCTTTTTTATGCATATACCAATGCCAAACTTTTTTAAAGTAATGTATCTGTTTCCGCTGTCTGCAGGTTGTATTCCCAGAGAGTGCCCCCTCCATCTGGCTGTGCGATGGGGTTTGTATCGGCTGGCAGAGCTGTTACTTTGCCAGCCGGGGGGTTTGATGGCTGTCAGTCTCCCTAACGAAGAGGGAGTCACACCACTGCAGCTGGCACAGACCACAGGAAACACTGAGCTCCTGGAGCTGCTCACAAAGTAAGAGATTAGGATCCTCCAAAGAGCTCATAGAAAAGACAAGACAAGAAAATTGCTGTTATGCTAAAGAGAATCTGTTCAACATAAAGCTTTCTCTTGAAGCTTTCTCCTCTAGCTTTGTCAGTGCTTTTCTTGGTCTTTCTTAACATCTCACCTCTTTGAAGTGCCTCATTGATTTCTATGGGTGCTAAACAGAAGCATCTTTGCCACATTAAGTTAGGTGGGGCACAACAACTCAACGGTTTTTACAGCAAATAATTCTTCTGTCATGCATACAGTCTGATTTTGAACAATATCAAATGAATCATATAAAATGGTAAAAGTCCTACACAGTAAAAACAGCAGTTTATTTAAATTGAATTGAAAGTCAAAGGATGTGTAGACCTTTAATCTGGTCAAACTTTTCAATAAATGTATAATCTTAAAAAAAAAAAAACTTTAAATCTATAATAATCATTCAGTCTTTGAACAATGTTAAAATTCACTGGATGTTGACATTCCAAATGTTAAATCTCTACTTTTTGTTCAAGAGGCAATGTGCTAAATTTAGACTTCATTAAAAAATCTACTTCATTCATTTTTTGTCTTGGTAGCTAACAAGGATAACCAACATTAGATGACGTGACACTTAACGTGTGCTATTCCGATATTTTAATACGAGTAATGCACAACGAGCATTCAACATGAGTACCCAGCACAGCCGAAGAAGGTGGCCATACCTACAACTCTATGCTGGAAGTCACATGACCTCCATACCATAAATTGTATTTGTCCTGGAATCCACATGACCTTGCAAGCGGAAGCTTTTCTATGGGAATGGGACTTTTTTCAACTATACTGCTCAAGAAAAGAGCTCCTTAGACACGAAGACAAGTTAATGGTTGCTACGTTTAAACTGGATTGATTGTTTATAGATTTTGCACTGATAATTGTTTGATTAATATTGAAATTTATGGTGAAAAGAAGATTTAAACTGTAGCATAATATTCTGAGCTGCCATTGAATAATAACCACAGACATGATTATAAGACTTTTAAAAGAGGGTATACAATAAGTTGATAAAGGAATGAAATAAATATTGTAAACGTTTTAGTTAAGAGCACATGTGGTTGACTGTTTAAAACAAAAAAATATATTTCTTTGGTTTAATGCCCCTACATATATATATATATATATATATATAGTACTGAAGGGTAATTTGTAATACTCCACTGTATAGGCTACCCATAAGTGGATTTATTTTGATATGAATCAAACAGTGACTAATAATAAGAGGTTGACTTAAAAAATTACATTTAATAAAGATATGTACATATTTATCTTTCCAAAAGTACTTAAAGCATTGCAATACATATAATGTAGCCAAGTTCAAGTATAACAAGCACACAGGAACTAATGGATGTTTGACTTGTACATGATGACAAAGTATGCCTACAATAGTTCCATTACTATTGTTAATCTTGTGGAAATGTTATAATGGTGTGTGCTGTTGACCTCTTGGCCACCCTTGCAAAAGAGATCTTGGGCTGAATGGGTCTTTCATTTGGTTAAATAAAGGTTAAATAAATAAACAGTGTGCTATTACCTTTAATGGTGAGAACATCCTGCTCTCTAGCATGACAATTAACCATCACATAATTAGATTTTTCAAGCACTCTTAACACAATTCAGCTGTTCTGTTATGTGTGAAGCTCCATAAATTCCAGGTTGATACCTCCACAACCATCTGGATTCATGACTACCTAACAAACAGGCCACAGTTTGTGAGACTGCAGGGTTGCATGTCTGAGATGTTAGTCAGAAACACGGGAGCATCACAAGGGACTTTATTCTCACTATTCCTCTTTACACAATACACCTCGGACTTCATACCAAACTCTGAGTCCTCCTGGGTGACTTTAGGAAGAACCAGAGTAAGCAAAGCTCTGATAATATCCTGGAAATGGAGGGGATGGTTGTCTACAGCCACTTGGAAGTTCAGCTATACAACCGGCTATACTTGAAATGCAACACATAAGTGCTAGAAGAAAAAACAGAGCAGACTGTACTACAGGAGGAAGCAGAGATCCTTCCGGAGATCATTCTAGCCATTAGCCATCCCCCTCATTATCTGTGCATAAATTATTATTAGATTTCCTTAAATAATCTGCTACAATATTAAAGTTATCTTTTGAGATTAATCAAGATTGTTTTCATTACACCATCATACATCCAAGAACTTGACAAGAATTCTAATTTTTGCACTAAATCTCCCAATAGAAAAAAACAAAAACAAGGGGAAAGCTTGGAAAGCAAGGACCAAATAGAACTGAAAATTAAAGGTTTAGCGGATGATATTCCGGAATTTCAGAAAAAAAAACCTCTCCACTTTTTGGAAGGAGAAAAAAAAAGCGGAGTCACAACAATGAATCTTCCCATCAAACTCACCGTATAGACGTAGATAACTTCTTCTAGCAGTAATCTGAAATGCATTTATCTAAATAGCGTACCGAACCTTAGGCTACATGTACAGTAGAAACTTGGTGACAGAGGCATCAGTGGGGAGCCCAATCTGTCCTTTCACCTCATGCCATCATTGGAAAGAATCTCCTAAAAACACTCTGGTCTTGTTTCTCTCTTCTGAGGCCCTTCTCTTCTTATCATACACCTCAAAGACACTTTTTCTCTTGCGACTCTACGCCGTTTTCAAAGGACATGGTGAGAACTGCGAGATGGAACGAATGGATGGTGGTGTAGCACATAAACACCTTAGAGTTCACATGCACAGAAAGTGAAAACTATCCAGAATGATTAACAGGAGCATATGAGGACCAATGGTGTAGATGATCCACCTGGAAGGAAAAGATCCTCGGCCATACCTGTAAATAAAAAACAGAATATACAAAATGCAAAAGCAGAATTAAAAAGGCTGCCCCTTGTTATCAGGAAATGAAAAACAATGAAATGATCCAATTATCCCATGTAGTTGAATTTGAATAAAACTAACAGGTTGTATATTGATAATCTTTCATTTATTTGGAGATTAAATATAGGAGGATGAGCTACAGCTCTCTGTACTCACACAATTATTAAACTGGTTAAAGTGTTTTTATTCAATCCAGCCTCTATATCAACGGGTGCCCAAAGTGGGGCCTGCAGGCCAAAGTTCGCCCCCAAAATCATTCAGTTTGGCCCACAAGGTGTTTGCCCTGGGTATAACATAAAAGTCTACATTATTCAGTCAGCTAAATCCACAATATAATTGTCCTTCCTCTTTTGATACTATTTGTGGTTAATGGGTCCAACTAGTATTTATCAGATTTAGTCCTCAAACATTGTACTTACATTATAATTGAAATACCACCAATTAGTTTAAAAATTGAATTACAAGGAACTACAAGGGTATGTAGAGTAGATGTGTGCACATATTTACATTTTTCCCACTTTATAAGACCACAAATGGTCATATTTAATCAATTTACAAATTCTCTTTGCTTCCTGCATCGGACTTAATCAGACAACCTTCATAGTTTGCAGATTACCATGCTGGATGCTAGTTTAAGCAGATGCTATCAACATTAAGCGGCATCATCAGTGGTACACAGACAAAAAACAAGGGAGGAAAAATATCTTTTCACTGACATCAATGCTAAATTAATCAAATAATGAAGTTTAGATATGTTTTGAATGTATAAATCTGATTTATTTTTCATTTTGTTGTTATTAACAAAGTAAGGAATCTAAAATAACTGTATAATAAATACAAGTACTTTACTATTGTACCCTTGGGCAAAGCTTGGGCACCCCTGCTCTGTATGGAATGCTACCACCTCCTCCTTCAATGTCCATTTTTCAGTCTTGTCTGTCAATCTATTTGTTTGTGCTCTGTACATTTACTTTCCTGCTGTTGGCTATTAGATTTCCCCAATACCCTAATTTGTTATTTAAAATATGTAAATATGTATATGTAAAATAACGAAAGAAGCAAAGGAAACACACATAGGTGTGGGGACATTGGTGTGGACGGACATATCTTGAGCTGAGGTTATTGTCATTAGTGAGCTTTTACCAGGAGCTTAACAGAAACATTAGTATTGTGTTTATTAATCCATGCTTGTGTGTAGTGAATGTGTAATTCTTAATTTTTATTACTGGATCTGAACTATTGGTCGGGTTCTGTTCAGTTCGTTGTTTTTGTTTGTTTTGTTTTACCGCTTCTCTGCCATCCGGCAGAGGCGGAGGACTGGGATGTTTTCTTGTGTTCTTTGTTTGCCTCCCTGTCTTGTGTCGTCAGTTCGCGCCTCTGCTGGTGCGGTTTCTTTTCTTCACCTTCTTCCTTTCTTCCTTCTTGTTTCGGTTTCCTGTCCATGACTTGAGGAAATTGAACCCTCAGTAATCACTAATAAAGATTTTTTAATACATATACATCAAGCGGAAAGCTGTAATACTCTGCTTGGGAAAGTAAATCTGTTGGGCTTGTACTTGGTACTCAGACACCAATTCTGAGTGGCAAACTGCTAGGCAGGACAGGAATAAAAAAAAAAAGAAAGAAGCAAAGGAAAAAAAGCAAAGGAAAAAAAGAAAGAAGCAAAGGAAAAAAAAACTCTAGTAGAAAAAAAAACTCAAGTAGAAGCAAAGGAAAAAAAGCAAAGGAAAAAAAGAAAGAAGCAAAGGAAAAAAAAACTCTAGTAGAAAAAAAAACTCAAGTAGAAGAACTCAGCGGAGAAAAGACAAACAGCAAACCATGTCACCTGTAAAT
This sequence comes from Apricaphanius iberus, assembly GCA_028564705.1. NCBI lineage: Eukaryota > Metazoa > Chordata > Actinopteri > Cyprinodontiformes > Aphaniidae > Apricaphanius > Apricaphanius iberus. Next base: position 1,507,542 of record JAPXFQ010000628.1, read on the forward strand.
CTTTGATATGCTGCCTTGATAGAACGTATCTTCAAAAAATACCACTCGTCATATAGAGAATTATTAAGGCACTGTTTTTTTTACGCTCTTTCTGTCCACCATGTCTCTGTCATGAACTGTAAAAAAAAAATGCACAAGGAAGAACTCAACGTCTTTCTGTTTTCGGCACATAAAGAAAAACAACTTCCGGTATGGAGATCACATGGCTTCCAGCATAGAGTCGTAGGTATGGCCGCCTTCTTGGGCGACTCTTAGTTTCAACGAGACGCATCACTTCCTTCTGGTTTGGAGCCGTTTGGTTTGACAGTGGGATCTTATAGCTGTTTCCGATGTTTATTATTAAAGAAATGTTGATGAGCTAGCTTAGTAGACAATTTTGTCTACTAAGCTTGTCATATTCTGGCAAATACTTTGATATTTATACTCAAATGTTTATAACAGAATCTTATAGGTAACAGAATTGTTTTATATAATATTACTCTATAAAAGAAGATGCTGTTCTGATTATTTTAAATGTGCATACAGCTCCTCAGTGAAATCTGATGGGGCTGGGTCCCAAATGCAGACATGCCACATGTGCTATAACAGCTTCAGCTTCTCTGGTAAGGCTTTCCCCAAGCATGAGGAGTTTGTTAATAGGAATTTTTGATCAATATTTCAGAAGTATATTGTCAGGCGATGTCAGGCACTGACGTTGGAAAAGAAGACCTAGCTTGCAGTCTCTAGTCTAATTCCTCTTTGTAATTATGAACCTTGCTTTGAGTTATGGTTCAAAGTCATGTTGGGAAAGGAAGAAGGTAGAAAACTTGACACTTGACACAAAGCAGTCAGGCAAGCCCTTCAGCAACTTCTAAACCCAGACATTGACAATCGTCACTGCAGTAAAGAGATGCAGAGGACATCTCTTACTGCTCTAGAGTAGTCTTTTATTTGTTTAAATTATGAGGACTAGTCGGTGTCCCTAAAATTAGTACTTTGGCTTGTTATAGGATCAAGACCTTGATTGCTTGCTATGTAAAAAATGGTTGAAAGTCTTTTTAGTCATAGAAATTGTGCCTAATTAGATAATCCTGCCATGTTACAGCCCACCCAACCCCCTTGCCACTCCTCCAGCAGGTCTGACCCAAGTGTGGGCAGATCGCTCCCGTTTGCTGAGGTTTTGCCACGACACTGGGAACCTGACTCTGACCGTTCGACAAAACCTGAGATGGAGTTCGGTGGAGAGCCGGTACGCCGATATCCTCCTGCTCAGAAGCAGGCTTAGAAATGAGAACTTCCTCAGAGAGGTAAGGAAGAGTAAGGTCCAAAACACAGCAATTTTGGTTGTTGGATGACGTTTATTCACCTTTTTAAATTTAAAATTTATAAAAACATGTTAAAAATCTTCAGCCATACTTTATTAATCATACCAGGAAAATATGGGACTGTTTTGTAATTTGTTGTTCTGTTACCTAATAGCTAAGCAAGCTAAATCTGAAAACGAAATCGAGCACTTGAAGACATTAACAAGCTGTTTTATTAGTCTTATATATAAAACTGTTTGCTCCATTCTAAAAAAAAATGTTAGTTTGAACATGTTGGGTTAAATGATAAATGCTACATGCTGTTGTGTCCTTGGACAAGACACTTCAACTACCTTGCCTACTGGTGGTGGTCAGAGGGCCTGGAAGCAGCAGTTAATAGCCTGACTTATGTCAGTTTGCCCCAGGTCAGCTGTGGCAACAGTGTTGCTTGCCATCATCAGTGTGTTAATGTATTTGTGAATGGGTGTAAGCCTTTGGGGTCCCCTGGACTTGATAAAGTGCTATACAGGCCATTTTCCATATTGGGAGGATAATATATTTTCATCAGTCAAAAATATGTGGGGATTCCAAGCAGAATTTATTCAACAATTCTTCAGACTTAATAAAGTAAAATTGTCAAAGGTCTATTTATGAGAAAAAGCTGAGAAATAAAAAAATGAACTAAAATAAATGACTAATTTGATTTGCACAATTTAAATGAGGGCAGTTTTTCCATCCAATAAATATATGCTGGTTCACCCAAATTATAGAATGGAACAACTGACTTAATTTCAATTGTGTTCATCCAATTAGTCATTTTTTTAGTGTACCTTAAAGTGTGCTGAAAACAATGAAAGGAATGGAACCAAATAAAGTAGAAAATAGTGCAAGTCTTTGTAACTATTAGGGATGTCATTTACATCGTCTAGTAGAAATAGTTTTGATTTTAAAGAATTACGTAAAATGTTCCTCATATTTGTATCAATTTTCTCCATGTTTGGGTGATTCCATACTTTTTATTCTGCTTGATTGTGAAAAAATAATGTTAAATACAAGTTTGAACTTTTATTTCTTAGTCAGGTTTTCATAATCCAGTATATTCATGTAAAATTAAATACTGTAATATTGCTGTATTCAATTAACATAAAAAATATTATTTATAATCACATTATTTAGTTATGTAGTGTCTGTAAATTAAGAAATGGACAAAAAACACAGACAACAGTTTTTAATTTGGTTCGTTCACTGCAGCTTTTCTCCTCAATCATAACTGCAGATCAAAGCACTCAGAAGAGAACGAGTGGAAACCGTAACAGAGAAGGAGGAACTTGTGGATGATCCTGCAGACACTGGTATAAACTTTCTAATATGTATGTATGAACAATACTGTGCAAAAGTCATCATTAATGACTTGCTTCCAAACTCTGACGTTCTTTTAAATTCTTAGAATAGTTTTGAACAGTATTATTTCGGGGCTTTCTGAACTTTGCTAGCTTTTTCTCTCATTTTCAGTTCTGTAACAACCATTTTCACACATATTGTTAAATTTGATCTTTAGGTCATTTGTTACAAGAAGCCAAGCCATAAACTCTCTTAGCTGAAGCTATGAAAAACACCAAACATAAAACGACCTAAAGTAGAATTTCTACACCAGGGAAAAGGGCAGTAAAAAAGAGAAAAGCAGCCAAAGTCTAAAGAGTTAATTTGAAGGATCTACGGTAGATGTAAAAACTATTGCTCGTTGTGAAAGTACAACCAGAATAAATGGATGTTTTAACAGAAAGTATCAAGAAATTCTTATTGTTTATGACTATAGGATGGTGAGAAGATCAAGCGAAAGGTATTTTCACCTAAACTTAGACAGAAAAAGACTACCATCTACTGGGGAGATGAGGTGCTGCAAAAGTGACTTGGTGATTTTTATAGTAATTTAAATTTAAACCAGTTAACACAACACATTCTTCTGTAAATAGATTTTTTAAATTAATTTCCTATTGTATTAAGTGTCTTTGCTTGATATCATTTGAAAAAGCTATGGCCAACTATTTAGGCAAGGCAAGGCAATTTTATTTGTATAGCACACTTTCGACACAAGGCAATTCAAGGTGCTTTACATGATTAAAATTGGAACACAGCATGAATCAATTTGATGATCAAAATACAAAAAGCAATTACAATAAGATAATAATCATTCCATGCTAGTTTCAACTACACACATCATGAGATTTACTAGGGTTTTCTTCTTTAGTCAGCAACTGATATTTGGGCAAATTAACACCTCAAACAGATACAGATAACAGATTTATGTTAGCGCAATAAAAGTGAGCATCTACCACACTAATTAGCACCCTGGTAAAGCTTTATAAACATTATCTAATGTGATATATCATGCTGGCAAAAGAGTTTTTCCATCCATCCATTTTCTGAACCGCTTAGTCCTCCAGGGGTCGCGTAGGGGCTGGTGCCTATCTCCAGCTGTCAACGGGCGAGAGGCGGGGTACACCCTGGACAGGTCGCCAGTCCATCACAGCAAAAGAGTTTTTGATATTCCCTTTTTATCCCTCATTACCAACCTCTTTGTTGTGGTTTGTCACAAGATCAACATAGGTATTCCTCCATTCTTGTTTCCAGTTCAAGTTGCTTCACATATTTAACTATTTCACTGTCTCTCGATAGCAGGCTTAGGTATTTATGTAGATCAACAACCAACTCTAGTGCTGTGTTCTCCTATTTCTTTCATTTTGAAGACTGGCAAAGAGAAATGGGTCTCAGTTTAATGCCCTAATTAATACCACTGGATGGCAGGAACAGGTCATGAGTTATTGTTTTATAATTCCTCAACACTCTGATTTGATATATACTTACAAAAAGATGCTTTATTTACTACAAAGGAATTATAGCTGCAGCCAATAAATGTGGGGGTGTTATTTTTTTTATTTTAGGGTATTATATCCACATCTAAATAAATATGCATACATTGAATGCTGTTAATTCTATGATTTTCAGATGCTGCTACGCTAAAAGTTGTAATCATTTTTTGGATTTTAACACACCTTTACAAGGTGTCCCAATGGATGTATATGGGGACGATTACTGAAAGCATTTGCAAACATAGATGCAATTGTATTCCACTGAATTAAATCTGACCTGCAGGAGGCGCTGGAGGAAAAAGTCTCTTAATTCATCTTCAGCACATATTTCCATCGGAGATATTTCATGCAGTGACCAACAAACAGACCAAGAACCACAGTAATGACATGATGACTAATAGGACAGAAATGAAGACTTTACTTCTGGTGTATTCCCTTAGTGTATTTAATCCCTTTATTGTGCATTCATTTTAATGTTATCCAAACAGTAGATATCAATACTGTACAACACTACTGTGTCATAGTGCCTCTATTTTCAGATTCACATTTTTGCTCGCCTTTTCCTTAAGCATTTTACATTCTTAAGCTGCTGCTTTTTTTCTTTCTCATGAGTATTCATGCTCTATTGTTTTCTTACCCAAACCTTTCCCTACTTTTCATTTTTGATTGAATTCCATGTCCCAAATCAAACCAGTCAAACACTGTCTGTTGATACTACCTGTTTCTTCTAAGAGATATACACTGTGATCTTTAGTCTGAGATGCACATGATAGTAAAAACGGAAAAAGAAGGAGGTCAAGATTCCACAGCAGAAATTCCTGGAGGTTATGAAAAGAAAACAAATGTCAGACTTTACATGCAATCATTAAAACACTGACTAACATGTGTGCTTGCTGGAGTCTCTTTTTGAAGTTTAACGGTCGCTGTTTGGCTTCATCTTTCAGCTCTTTATGCTGACATAAACGGAGAAAACTCTGCTGATGAAAATGTGAGTATATGATGCAGACCAGATGGGTAATAAGTAAAGACTCACATTTACAGAGCCATGAGAGAGTGTTTGCCACTTTACTGTTTTCATCTGTTCTTTTGTCTTTGCATAACTTGAATGTTTCAGATCATAAAACTAATTTTGCAGTCAGACAGAAATACACTGACTTAATGCAGAAGGACGTTGCAATTGTGATTAAATTTATTAAGGAAAGACAGCTATCCAAACCAACTTGGCCCAATGTGAACAAAGTAACTGGTCCCTAACCTAATAACCTAACTGGTTTTGCCACAAATGATGTCAGGCATTTGTGAACTGAAAATTGGTCCTTTTATGTAACCTTTGTCTTTACATTACCTATCTCTGATACAAGAAGAATTCTTTGAGAAGATGAATTTTCCCCCTAACATTGTATATATTTATAATGTTAAATCCTTCTCTGAGAGGCAGTTTGATAGACATCTGCACCAGCTTTTCGGCAAAGTTACTCTATGTTCGTTATTACTTCTCTCATTGTCGAGGTGTTAGAGTTGGCACCTTGCACACATTGAAGAAAAGCTGGCTTTGTTGAGTAGGTTGAATGTGTGTTTAATGTTTTGACAGGTGTGGCACATGACTCTGGTCATCCAATGGAACCTGTTTAATGCGATACAGATGGTTAACTAATTGATTTCTCTCTCACGGCCAGGCAATCGCCAAACACTTGTGTTTTTGTGCTCAGTTCTGCTTGTGCTTTCTGGTATGCTTGAGGCAAAAGGTTTCCCTGAGTAAATGCACTTGTTGTTCCACCAAAAGGTTCTCAACTTCACTGCTGAGGACTGTGAGGAGCCGTTGATTTTTGACCTGAATGAGGAGGACGAAGAGGAAGATCCTTCTCCCTCTGACTCTGGTAAATATGTTAAGATTCCCTTTAACGCAAGCGTATTATTCTTTATGACAAGGCTTTAATTTTAGGGCTACTTGTGCCTGTACAAGAGATCAGGTTTTGCCTGACTTAAATAGATTGTTGTTGGTTTATTCATAGGATGTAATTAAAATACCTTTTAATCATTAAAGGAGGGAAACATTTACTTTTTCTGACCAAAACCCTGGAACTTAGCACTAATCCTCAACCATGGTTGACTACTTTCACAGCTGACAATGGGATCAAATTTCAGGCCTGCTAATGTTTTTTTTTTTCCTTCCCTCCTTCAGAGCTTTTGGTATCTTGCAAATCTGTTTATAGTTCTGAGGCCACCTAAAAGAAATAGTTGAAATTGATCTGATCTGCATAGAAAATGTTAAAACACCTGGCTTCTAAAAAACAGGGAAATAAATAAAACCAGACTCAGCATTCTAAAACTGTGCTACAAATAACTAAATGGTACTGAGAATGAATTTTGGGGTCAAGTACTGACACATTAAATCTGAACAAATGAATTATGCACTTGACCTAAGACAGCAACATTACTAAATATTGGTATTCAGACTCTGTAATGCCCAAACCTTAAAAATTGGTAAAATATGGAATGGTCAAATACTTTGAATTGCAGAATCTTTTTTGCTTTTAAAACAAATTAAAAATAGCACAAAGTCTCTTAAATAGTATTAAAAGACATAGAGAGCTAATAGGCTAATGTAATGCATGGTAGGGTAAAAACTGTGAGCATTATATTATTTTCAGCAGAAAAAAACTGTTTTGCTTTGTTTTTGTGATATAACTGTTCTGCCCTTTTGCCATTTTTTATGATGAATTATAGGGATTAAAGTAGATGTATAAAGCTGGATATCTGATATAATTTATATTGGCTGAATGATGTCTTCTAAAAGCTTTTTGCCCTACCCTATTTTTATTCATTTTGGTTCTGAATGTTGTTTGAGCCCATTGTCTCATAAAGTATTACTAAAATGTAATATTTTTGGTTGTGATTGAATGGAGCAAATCTAAGAAGCGTCCTGCAGGAATACATATTTAATGAATTTATATAGGAGGATAAGAAAAACTACTAAAAAGCTTTCTTTGTCCGAACACAATGAAAATGTCCTCATGGTGGGAGTGAAAATGCTGATGGTTGGTATGAAACATCCGGTTAAATACTGCTTCTTTTCATACCTGAGAAGCAACCAAATCTGTGAAAGCACAGACTGGCAAACTGATAAGCTTCAAGTCCTGTTATACCATTGTTGTATACAGACCGTTCCAGTTTGGTGGAAATCTAATAAAAATTTGTTTTTAATGCGCTGATACTAAAGAAATCTGAATATATCTGGGCTAGAATAGCCTGTTATGAGAAACTTGAGTGTGGTTTCGCTTCAAGCAGCTTCTGGATAGTAAAAAGATGGTCTTTAAACTGGGAACATCCTGTGGGTTAATAATTGCCTTGATTGCTGCAGAGAAGACTGATGCCTTAGTGTAAGAATGTTGTGGTTACAAGTTAATAATACTTGGCGCTGGACTGTAACACTCTGTAGGTGGTGTAGTTTTTCCTGTTTCTGGTACTGTGGGTTTATGTGTTTTTGTTGGCTAAATTAGCATATTTTCTGTACTGTCCCTGTTGGCTAATCTCACACAGTCCCTTAAACATGTATTTTATTCATTGAAATAAAATTTGATGTCTCCTTTAATATGAACCACTCATTTGACCCTTGAAGACATCAAATTCTTCAATGGACATTCCAGAGCTGCTGGGCATCACGAGTGGCTGACCTGCAGACTTTTACATATTTAGCAAACTATTGAAGCTGATACTCCGAGTGCATCTGCTTGTTGACACATGCAGTATATGGTGTTTAACTGGCGTATATGCGTCATCAGGTAGACAGATAGAATCTGTCCAGCCAGGGTCTCAGCAAAAGATGTGGTATTTGGAAGATACTTGTTATGTTTCCCCTGTCTTCCTGATGTCATCCTTCTTCTCACCCACTGAACTTACTGTAACTTCATTAACAAGGCCATACTGTTTACTTGTGCTTAATATTATATAGATATAAAAAGCATTTAAATTAATTAAAGTTTCAAGACAGAAGATAAAAATTATTACACAAAAGATTTTTCAAGTTTTCACACTTAAAAAGAATGGAGAGGTCTGCAATTTTCCTAATAGGTAAATGTAAAGTGTGACAGACATAATCTAAATCACAAATAGAGAAAACCCTCAATGTATGATCTTTGAATAATTAATTTGAAATTTAACTATTAAATCACTAATCAGCAATAACTTTGGCTCTGACAGACCTCTACTGTTTGAAGTTGAAACTGGTAGAGAAAATATCTATCTATCTATCTATCTATCTATCTATCTATCTATCTATCTATCTATCTATCTATCTATCTATCTATCTATCTATCTATCTATCTATCTATCTATCTATCTATCTATCTGTCTATCTGTCTGTCTGTCTGTCTGTCTGTCTGTCTGTCTGTCTGTCTGTCTGTCTGTCTGTCTGTCTGTCTGTCTGTCTGTCTGTCTGTCTGTCTGTCTGTCTGTCTGTCTGTCTGTCTGTCTGTCTGTCTGTCTGTCTGTCTATCTATCTATCTATCTATCTTCACTGTATGCATCGATGTGTAGTGTGAGTTTAAAAAGACAGGCTCTGCACAGCTAAATGGAAAAAAAAGCTTGATGTATGTGGAAGTGATTTTAATTTCTGTGAGAGGAGAAAGAAAAGGGCAGAAAATATTATTTTTAAAGGGGGCAAAGTCTATAGGACAGTTTATTTTTAACAGGGGTGTTTGTGGCTAAATGAGGGTTGCCAAGGATTTTTCTGAATGCAGTTTTCCAGTCGTTCTTTGAGATCCCCAAAGGAGAGGATAGTAAAGGAGTTTTAAAGTTGCAGGGAAAAGACACAGAGCAACAGTAGGGGGATTTATGATGGAGATAGTTTGGTGAGTGACAAGAAACGATAACTACAATGCCGGGAGCAGCAACAAGATCACCCCCCACCCTCCTCCATCCCTTCGACCCCAACAGAGGGATCTAATTGGAGACTGGAAAAAAAGGATTAAACCTCACACAGACCCCACAAAGGCCAGCATTAATGTGCACCAGTACAGTGCCAACATCCTCCAGCAGCCTTCTCTCCACGCACAGACACACACTCAATTTTTTTTTTCTGTAGCCACAGTGTGGCTCTTTCTCTCTTCTCAGCATATACTCTCCCTACTAAACCCTTCTTGTCCTTCTTTTTTTAATCACACTCTTAAATTTATGTGCATTCATAAACATGCGTTTGGCCTCTTTCTGCAGTGCCATTGTCCAATTTCTCTCTTGAACTCTCTTTAACCAGCCCATTTGGAACTTTTTAGTCGCATCTGTGCTTCTGCACTGTACTTGCCCCTGCAGGTCTTTAGCAAGAGGAAAAAAGAGGAGAGCAGCAACGTGGAGGAAGAAAACAGCCGCGGCTCTTACTGCTGTATCCATGGTGAGGCTGCTGACCTGGCAGTCCCCCTCCCCACCCCCACCCCAACTCAACTTTGACATGCTAAAATATAAAGAGCGAGAAGGTGGATTGAATGAGTGGAACTCTCTTTAGATGTGCCACTGAGTATGTTTGGACTCTCGTCTTTGAGAGAGTCATGAACTTAGTGGGTTGATGATTTCTCTCATGTCTAGAGATGCTTGTTGTGTTTTTTCTTACAGCTTCTGAACTCACTTCTATGTTTAACTTTGCCCCCCCCCCCGCTCTCTCTCTCTTTCTCTGCTTCGCTCCCTCTTTCAGTCACTCTTCAGTGAGTCAGTACCCTCCTCCCCCTGCTGCTGTCAACATGTGCTGATATCTTCCCCACTCATTCAGTACGGACCACAGTGTATGAGTGACTGAGTTAAAGAAGATATATGTAGATTTGAGACAAACTGTTAAAAAGGCAGGAGCAAGTTATTGGAGAATTAAGACGAGGCTAAACATGAAAGAGTTGTGTCCTAGCTCTGTTGGACGGGTTGAGGCAGGGGGGAGGCGAGGATTTTAGGGGGAAGGGTGGTTAGAGGAGACAGAGGGGAACATGCTGGCTCACTCTTGAAGTGTCAGAGTATACGGCAGGACTCTGGAAAAACAAGAGCGAGAGCCGGAGCATGTCCAGAGTTAGTTCAGCCATGTGGGGAAGTGATGTAAAATGAGGCACTGCTCATTTATGTTTTGGACTCTGTGAGTTGTTTGGATGAAGGTTTTTTCTTTGACATCAGAAGTCATGGATTCTGACTCAGACTGTCCTTTCAACTACTCCTGGCCTTCATTTCCCAAGATGAGGATTTGCCGGAAAACGGGGAAAAAAGGTAATAGGACGTCAGTTTACATCAAAACTGTTGACATTTAAACCTAAAGATATAAATGTCCTTGAATATTTTTTATGACATTTTAAAATGTCTACTGAAAAGTGGACATGGGAGATTCTCACAGCATGACACTCTTGAGCAAAAATGCAGCAGTTTTACAATGTTTATAGGAAAATAGAACAACAAATATATTTAGTATGAGGTTACTAGTGTAATTTAAAGCAGAAAAGCATGAATGAATCCTACTGTGACAAATAAAATATAATAATAATCACAGGTATAATGCTACCTATGCTATTTATTTCTTGTTCATTATATAATATAGACAAAAAGAAAGCATAAGACACTAAATGAAGTACAATAAGTCTAACAAGCTGATACTGGCTGGTTAGTCAGTCTGTCTGCTATGGTAGTTATCTGATTAGTCTCATTACCTTAATTAATGGGATGGTTTGTGCTCCTTCTATCTGTTGTTATTATGATTATTATTATTATTATTATTATTATTATTATTATTATTATTATTATTATTATTATTATTATTATTATTATAAGTAGTAGTAGTAGTAGTAGTAGTAGTAGTAGTATTTAGCTATTTATAAAATTTGCAGATTTGTCTTTCTATAGGCAAAGGAAAACCTTCTTTTAGTCAGTTGCTCAGCAGTGTGTAACAAATGAGGGGGTTGCAAGACAGCCTTACTCAGTTTTTCATACAGCCGCACAAAACTTGAGTCTCCCCTGCAGGTTCTCTGGCATTGAAAGTACTTTAAGATGGAGAAGGGGCAAGGCATTTTGTTAGTTTTGAAGCCATAAGTCTTAAAAAAATAACATTGGGAGACATTTAGTTCAGGGTTTCATCCAGATATTAATTTAAATTAACACTTTGTTTATCAAACGTTTAAAAGGGAAGGAGGCAGATCATAAACAAGATTGTCCCTGTGGACCGAGCCCTGGGGTACACCAGATGTGAAATTGCTCGTAATGGAAAGATTTGAATTACATGGACTGGATTTGGTCAGAGAGATATGATTTCAACCAGTTGAAGGATGTGTTTGTAATACCAACATTTACATCTATGAGGATGTTATCTGGAATGGTATAAGAGCATGGGCCTTCCACACTGCTGCGGCGACTGGGACAGAGTTAGATTGCGGCATCTTTTCCGGTGATGTAACCTGATATTTGACAGCATGTTGGGGAATGTCAGACGTACACTCGAAGGCTGATGAAGTGCTTGGTGGTATTCATCATCCTTGGGCTGCACTGTTTTGTAGAACAAGCCTAAAAGTGGTACTGTTGTAGTGCAATGCCAAAGAGGAGCTTGATCTTGTGTGCGTCTACATGTGTTTTACTTTTACTGTATTGGAGTTTTCTTTAAGAGTCTATTGGAATAAAACAGTTTACATTCAGTTGTTTGTTACCACAAATCAAGTGTGTGCTTTAACCTAATTCAGGAAGTATCATGGGAACTCTAAAATAGTTACTTAAAATAGTGAGAACGTACGTTGTTGTGGTGTAAAGGCTTATGACTTGTGTGCAAGTGGCTGTGTTTGTTGGATGGAGAGAGAGAGACGCAAAGGAATATTCTATTACTGCCACGGCTGTGTCATGGCTTACCTCCAGTGCTCTTTTCTTCAGATTTCTCCACAAACCCTCTGGAAGATTATCTTTGTCACCACAACTGCTTACTGACATTGGCAAATATCTTACACTTTTTCTGTACAAACATTTAAATCTCACAAGAGGATGCAAAGTTCTCAGACGTCTTTGTTTTTCCACACATGAAAAGTTAATTGTGATTTCAGGTGTGCACAACTTCAAGTTTGTTTCTTTACTGTGAGAAGTGATCGCTGTTCAGTCTGGCTCTCTGGCTCGATCTCTTCATGCATTCAAATGTAAACACGATGACTATGTGATGCTTGGACCAGGAGGTTCGACTGCAGGTGTCATAACTCAGAGCCATTTTTGTGGATACTGGTGGGCAGTTTTTCAATGGTTTAAATGTCCTTAAAAACAAAGATGAAAAATTACACCTTCACATTTGTTATTAATTCTTTTGACTTTGATTATTATTTTATTCTCAGCTGTCTTCAAAGTGACAGCTGGTTTAGTTAGGTGTTTAAAAAAGAAACCTACTTCTTAAGAAATGTTTCAACATGAGCAAACTGTTTTTTCTAGTCTTAAAATAAATTACCCCACATGTTTATACTGATAAAAAACGTTTTTTATCTGGAATTTCTTTGGTCTCAGCATAAACGTTACTTGGACAGAAAAGTCTTGAGAAAGTGTTTTTGTTTCAAAGCAAGCTCCTTCTCCCTGGGGTGTGCAGGAGTTAAAGGGTCACACTCTGCATGTTTAACTGCCCTGGTCTGGAAACCTTGCTGTGACTACTGTCTTTGTCTGTGCCGACCTACATGGTCTTTTCTTCACTGTGCTCCTAATGTATAAGGTTAGCTCTCACACAGCAATTTATTCTGAATATCACATCATTCCTGATATATTAAACACACTGCACATGTTGCAGCAGAAGCACCAATCATAGATTTGTGGTTGATTTTTAATCTCCAAAATTTTATACGACTTTGACATGCCGATTCCGACTTTTTTGGAAGAACTTTAACTATCGCTGTACAAACTACTCTCTTCTATCCTTTCTGCCATGAGTAGTTTAAATTATGAAGCAGATGACAGTCAAACAGGACAGAGTGGAGTTAAAGTTTTGCTGTGACTATGAGGCCACTTTTGGAAATTGAGGTTGTAGTTTTTAACAGTGCGTTCAGTTTTGTCTCAGAAATCGTAGCGCGTGTCTTGGAATGACATCACACTGCATTATAGTTCCACCTCAGAAAAACAGAGAGAATTGCTGCTACTACGGGCAAGAGGTGGGATACACCCTTGACAGGATGTCGGACGAACACAGAGAGGAACAGGACAAACAACCATGCTTAACAGACGTGGTTTTGGACTGTAGGAGTCAAAGTGACTGTTCGCTTTGCAGCCTCCATTCTAACAATTCACACACAAAATATGTTCACAAATAGGAAATTCACACAATTTTCGGCACTGGTTGAATGAGGTACAAAAACATTTGCTAATGAATACTTTGCTAATGCAACTTATATATATATAAAATGCTTTCCCTTTGGTAGCTTTGGAAACAGATTTTGCGCTTTCTCTGACTTTACTTAAACACGTCGATGAAACTAATAGTGGCAAACCTCTTCACACAGTAACAACTTCCACAATAATAGCTAATATGGTCTTATGTTTAGTTATGGTGCAATCAGTAATAATAAGATGTGTAAAAAGCCTTCAAATAAATAATTTATAAATTAATTTTAATTAATATAATTTTTTATTGCAGCATAATTTCACAATGCTAATTTTAGAAAAAGCCTACCTTGAATATGAGTACGACTCAAAAACAACACAAGGAATAAAAAAAAACAGATGCACCCTGGTTAATTGCATCCCTAAAAAGTCATTTTAAGCAAATGTATCTGAAACATTTCTTAATTGTTGTTAGTTGACCAGTTTACATTTAGTTTTTAACCTATATGTATTATCTATATAATATATTTAAGATGTTTTACAAACCTTTAACTAGTGCTGTGTTGTAAAAATTGAATATAAATCTATTTTTATAAAAGTTGTAAGACTCAAACTGATTCACAAGTCCCAAAATGGCTATCAGAGTTTAATTTTTGTGTGCCTTTTTTATAGTTAAAATAGGAACGAAATTCCAGACAGCTATTTTAAGGATTAGGTCTGAAAGGGTTAATACAGTTTTCGCTGGTGAACTGTTTCTCACCCAGTGTTGCATCGGTTGTATTACAGCCATATAATTAAGGTAACAGCTCAAATAAATGTTCTTAATAGCACTGACCCATGTCAATATTGAATTGGAACAGATCGGATTGGATTGTGATAATCGATTCTAACTCTTGAGAATCAGAATGAAATCCATTCTGGAATTTGAATGGGTACCAAGCTTTACCTTTAACATTGGTACAAATTGTTGTGAAGATCTGTGCCTTCTATGAATAATAAAAAAAATCAAACATAAGGAACCGTCTTAACTACTACCGAAGCTCTTTTATTAACTAGAAACCCGAGAACATGTTTAGCTCAGCAATAAAGTCAGGTATCTGTTTAAGAATATGAATTCTATGCTTTATGTGTTATTCACTGGTTAACTGATGTTAAACACAGATCTCGCTGCCTAACAGTGATGTTCACTGAGACAGTGTTTATGGGTCAGAGGTGTGTGAGTAATCGAGTCCATAGCAGCCAGCTGTGGCTTTGGATCGAGACCAGAACCTGAAATATTTAGCCCTTCTGTCAAGTTCTTGACATGGGTTTATATAAAAATGGTATCTACTTTCAAACTGCAGTCTGACCCCCGCCCATTCTCTAACCACCCCCTGTGAATTAAATTGCTGGACTCATGCTAATCCTATGATATGCAGTAGAATGCCTGATGTGCTTTTCTGCAGATATTACAGATGTGGTTTCACATTTCAAACATCGTACAAACTTGTTGGACCCAGAGGATTTAATAAAGTAGCTATAACGGTTAGTCTGTTTGAAAGGTATGTTAGGACTTTGGAGAATGAGGAACGATGTCGGGTAACCTATGTATACACTCGGCTGGTTCAACTGGAGTTAATTCATTTAGATTTAATGTGGATGTGACGGGAATCATCTGGCGTCCTCATCAGTGTCCGCTTGACTCCCTGTTGCCTCTCAGATTTATGGGACTTGCCGCCCACAGGAAGCACAGCCAATTGTGGGTCTGATTTATTCTCCTTTACAGATGCTGAACCTCTCTTCTTCTGCTTGGCAGGGTTGGTAACGATGGATTTGTTTTAAAGAACACTGTAGAGTTTTGGTTTTAAACAGTGCTGAAAGAGATGCGGTAAAAGCAGCGCTGCCAATAATATGTTTTTGGCACCCCCAACCCTTGTATAATCGGAGGCAAGCCTTAGATTTTCTAAAACGAGACTGTTAAGACAATTAATGTTAAACCTAAGCTAATGACCCTTACTGCTTTGTCTGGTGTGGAAGCTATTGAGCAAGTTTCAAATTTGATCAGATTTTTAAGTAAATACTCAGCATAATACAGAGTGACGTGAAGGCCTTGCACCACAGATTATAAACAGATTATAAAAAATTAAAAAGCAAGGGATTTTAAACCTTTAATGCCTTATTATTTTTGTATTTGTTTTGAGAATCAAAGAAACACTTTTGACGAATCTCTGAATTTCCTGTTACTGTTGACTTTACATTTATGTTGGATTTAAGGTTTGTGCCCTGAGTCTTGTTAACCGTCTTTATATCAAGTCATAAAGTCACAAACTGGAGCACTTTATCAGCCAGAGACTCAGTCTGTGTCTCTTAATAATGACCTCATGGATGTCTTGCATACTGGATTCTATTTTAAATTACTTAAACTTCAACATCCTGCTCTGTCACTGATGAAATGCCATCATTATATTTGTGGCTTTTCAAAGAAAAACAGTTATTCAGTAAAATATATAGTCTGACTCATTCATTCACTATATTGCACCTGATTCCTTATTTATCCTTTTTAAAACATACTTTGAAATTTTTTACAGTATTGACTTGATGACAAGATTTTAAATGAACGTGTAATTTTTCATGCCCACTGAGTCTAGAGAATATAGAGAAAAAAACACACACAAAACTACACCACGCACCATTTAATTATTAAATGGCCAATTTAAAGATGGGTTCTAAATACAAAGGCACTTGTTATTCTATCTATAAAAAATATTAACAGTGTGGTGTACAAAGACTGGATATTAACCACTCAAGTAGTTCAGAACAGCAGGGAAAAAAACATGAGCATTTAGACTTGCTGTTGCACTAGACTTTCTTCGGAGGTATCAGAGTAAAGGGGCCTGGATACCAATACATCTCATATGGTTCAGATTTTTATTTGGTTAATACTGTACATATCTTTTTTTCCATCCTCTTCCCGATTATGCACAAATTTACATAGGTCTAGCCCATATAATTCCCAATTAAATCCACAAAAGTTTAGAGTTTTTATGTGGGAGAATATTAGAAAGAGCAAGGAGTTTAAAAATCTTTGCAAGGCACTGCATTTCATTTAAATCCACACAACTGTACAACATAACAAGTTTAGGTTTGAAGCTTGAGAGATGCACAGGTAAAAAGTAAGGTTTAAAAACATAGCAAAAAATGATGTCCAGAAAGGTAAGTGTCAATTTTGGTGTGCAACATGTGGCAACTAGACTGGATATTGTACACTGGAAATACAGCATAAAATAGTATATTTTTCTGTACATGGTTGAAAATCATGTTGTCTATTGTAAGAAACTGTGGAAAATTCCTGGAGCCTGACTGAAGTTCAAATCAAATTGAAATCAATCATCACAAACTTGCTTTGGCTTTGAGTTCCAAAATTCTTTCTTTCTTTGTTTTTTACTTCGACCCTGATAACTAAGCAGTCTCCGAAGTCTTTTGATCATTCACATGATACTCATCAGCAGTTTGAGCCTGACTGTGTTCACAAACCTTTAGTTGTGCTTTGTTCAGATAAGTTTGAACAATACTTTACTATTAATGTTTCCTCAAAGGCTCATTACTCAGATGCATATGCTACATTGTAGCCTTATATATATGTAAAAAAAGGCTGTGTTGTGGAGAAGGTGTGCTTTGTGTAGAGCAACATGCCCAAGGGAGAGGTGTTTATGTGTGTGTGTGTGTGTTTCCTTGCTGATCTGCACAACCAGGCTGCAGCTTACAGTGCCTCCTCTGTGTTGGAAGGGTTCCTCTCAATGCCACTGTGTGCTCGCCAGGAGTTATTTCCACTCAGCCGCTGTATCAAAAGGCAGGGCGGGGAACAAAAATGCCTACAGATTTCCATCCACAGCAACTTCATGTATGTGCAAAGAGAAATTTAGACACACTCAAGGAGAGACAGGGCCAGAGAGAGAGTCTTGATACTGAACAATGACATGCAACTGCCCAGGATGTCTATGTCACTTCCCGTGTTTGTGAGCAGTCATTTGGTGTTGCTCTGGAAACCAAATGTTATATTGAAAAATCCCCTCTTTGTGCAGAGAAAAGCCAGTCTATAAGGGAGAGCCAGGCCTCTTCACCTACTCGGGCAGCCGCTGCTAGACTCTCAGCAATGATACACGGCAAAGATCAAGTGTACGCCAACACCATGCTAGTGGACCAGGTGAGCCCGAATCACTTTTTTTTTTTTCTGAGTGAAAGTTTATTTAATGTAAACAAAAATTAAAATCTGCTTACAGAAAATAGTTTTTTTGTCGCTTTATCCTGTTTCTGCTTCAGGTGGAGGAAACTGACATTAAGTATCGGTCTCCGGGGGAAGAGGGGGAGGTCAGCCCTTCATCCTGCTGGGATTCCGTCTCCCCAACTCTCACTGAATCAGGGAATTGCTCCCAGAACCATTCCCGATCTTCGCCCCATTGCGGGCCGAGGGGAAATCAGGGCCCAGGCCAGGACAATGGCAGGGAGGCATATGCTTGTGTTTCTCCCCCTTATCCCTTTGCCTCCTCCCCATCTTTTCCTTCCTCTCCCTTGGCTTCCGCAATTCGTTTGTTCGAGGGAGCACAGAGGCATCAGACGCTGACGGGTCCTTCAGACTCTCCAGCTTTGAGGCACAAAGAGTGCAGCTTGACAGATGCTAATCGGGGCCTGAGGTATGATGCTGTTTCTGCTATGATTTTTATAAACTGTGTGATCTTGCTGCCCTAAATACTTAAGGCAGCAGAGTATAACTTAGCGACTTCATCAAACTTTTTTTTGGCCATTTTTTTGCGGAATTAAAGTTAGTGAAAATGAAGTAGGACTAAATAAGCCCCACAACTTCTGAGCTGTTGTGTGAGTTTCCTCAGTAAGATTTGAGCTTACGAAATATCCCAGCAGCCTTTATGGTGTGCAGGTTTGTCCACAAGGGTAGTTTATAATGCTAAAACTAAGTAAGTAACTTAAATTAAGGACCTTCCTAAATTCTTACATTTATAAAGAGAAGATGATATGATTCTTTTTCAGACAATAAGTTTGGAATATGCATCTTTTTTTCTACTTTCAGTTGTATTATTTTAAAGGATTCTGGCTGAAGATTTGGTCATACACTGAAAGTGCGACAATAAAAAAAAGTTGGACTTCAGGATGTTAGATAAAAAGAACCCACATTTAAATCTAGAAGCATGTCTCCAATCCTCTACCACAACTTTACTGCTGTTAAGTTGAGTATATGGGCTGAAAAGCCAATATTTTGTGACAGATGACCTATAGGCAGTTGAACTGTTTAGGAATAATTTATTGAAACTGCATTATATAAAAACTAAACAGTGGTGGTGTGAGTACACAACCTGGAGGCTCTCCTGTTCTGAATAACATCAAGAGTTATTTTGAGAAATTAAGGAAAAAGGGAGAACACTTCTACACAGTCACACAAAAGTCTGAGTCAAATAAGAGTCCAAATCCAGGACTTCTGCAACTACGCTTGTAAGCTTACCTGTATGTTCTTACGATAATGTTGGACAAACTAGCCAATGTAAAGGTACTTAGCATTCTGCATGGTGTTAATCCAGCCATTTGTGTATGTGCTTGTTTTACATCTGTTTGTGGGTAAATAGTCCCAGTCTAGAGTGTGAGAGCGAAGAAGAGGATGTACTGGGGCACTCCTACGCTTGTTCATCTTCACAACAGAGGTCCATCCTGCAGTCCAGCTCTGGAGAAGAGAGGGACTCTTTTGACACTTCACCTGATTTTAATTGCTCACAATCGGAGGGTGCAAAGAAATTGAACAAGGTACATCTCAATTCATTTGAAGCAGATGAAAATTGGAACTCCATCAAATGAAATATAATTTAATCGTTTTAAAACTAAATTCAAATTAAAACCTAGTTCAGTCATTCCACAAAATCCCCTCCATTACAAGTTTTACAACAGACACAGTTTACCTTGACAACCATCAGTAGATAAGCCCACATTGTCAACAGCTCAATAATGAGGACAAAGGGTCAGAGCGGGGTCTGTTTGTCCTCCAGGATTGTGCTCTCCTCCAAATTTTCCTGCTCATAAACTGAACTTGTGAACTTCTCCCTTCTGATGAATTCATCTCATGTGTTTTCTTATCCAGAATTTAGAGGATGCTGAGGTTCGTCTGCGCTCCTACTCATATTCCTCGCCTAAAGCAAGGCCATCGCGGCCTCTGCTGAACCGAGACTCGGCTATCAATGATCTGGAGGAAGGTGGGTGAACTTTGACAGCATTGTCCTGCGACCCCTCCTTTTTGTTTATGAGCCAGCTGAACTGGCAAATGTGTGCAGACAAAGTACCATAAATCAAGCTGTAAAATACAGTTGTGCCTTAGCACTGCTAACAATGGGCCAACTGTAAATAAATGCGAGTTTTCAGCATTAAGTTCCTGCTTTATTCCATATAGATGGCACTTTCAGCAGCGGCGGTCGTTCGTTACTTCAGGCTTTATCTCTCTCTAAGTCCGTATCACGTCTCAACCAAGTTAGTAAGTAAAAGAGTACCGGTTGCAACTTATACAAAAATCTGGTTTGTTGGTGAAAGCATTTTACTATTTCTTCATTCATTTCATGGGGCTTATTTGTGCAGAGCTGCTCAATTACATGGCAAATTTAAAACCTTTTATATCTTTAAGTCATACTATAAAAAAAATTGAAAGGGGGAAAATGGCCTGTTTTCTTCCGTCATAAATTTTGCACTAATATCCCATTGTTGCACTAATTGTGCAGTTCTGTATCTGTGGTGAGGTTTAATTCTTGGTGGTCAGCACGATACCACTGTCTTACTAAAAGAACATATTTTCAGATGTCCAGTAATCAAAAGCAGACCTTTTCTCAGTCTTCACTATTTTTCTTCCATGAGTAACAAAATAATAGTCTTCCAAAAACTAATTTCTAAAGAAATTTATAATGGCTGACAAGCAGAAGAATAGGGATTTGGAATAATACTCAGCTCCTGTTGATCATCTGAATGACGGAGGAATTGTTTCTGGTCTGAGGCTTCTGTTATGCTTCCCTTTGGTCACGTTTTGTTCTCCTCTTGGCTTTTTATTTTTCCATCTTTGCTGTCATCTGGTTTTTCATGGAAAAGGTTGTTTGTTCTTGCTCTGTTGGGGTTTGCTGGATCCAGTGCATTTTTTTTATGTGATCCCTTCTTTTTGGCTGAAACTAAATAATAATTGGACCTGTTGGGGGTTTCCAATTCTTCCTGCTGATCTTTCAGTGGTTCTTTAGCAACTAATACAGTGCTATGAGAAAAAGTATATGCCTGCTTACTGATTTCTTCCATTGTTCCTATTTGACACACTTAACAGTTTCAAATCATCAAACAATTTTTATTGTCTGACAAAGATAAGTTGAGTTACCTATAAAATTGTTTCCAAACAATGATCTGTTTATTAAGGGAAAAAGCTCTCCAATCCAACATAAAGTGATATAAAAGTAGTTCCCTGTTAAAAGCTGTATTTCTTTGGTTTTGTCTCACAAACCTCTCCCCAATTACTTAATAATTTGTGGAATCAGGAAATAGGTTAAATAGAACCCATCTGACTGCTTTAAGCAGGACAAACAATCTCAAAAAGCAACACATCCTTCCCTGATCTAAAGTAATTCCAGAACACATAAGAAGCAAAGTCACTAAAATCTATAAATAAGGCCATTTGTAAGGCTAGGGGACTCAAATGAACCACAGCTAATATCCACAAATGAAACCAAAAAAAATCAAACAATGAAGGCAGCAACTAGATTAGTCTAAAACTTCTTAAATTAAGTGAAATAGTCCAGTGCAGTAAAACAATTGCACTTGGTAAAAATTTTAAAAATACGACACATATTCTCTAAATAAGATTAATAATCTAAAACCTTCTGCTCTTGCTTCGTATATAGGTCTCAAAACAAGATCCAAGATACTTTTTGGCTGGAAACAAGATTGTTTTATTTTGCAGTTTGCAGTTTTTGCAGTGACAAAACCATGAATTCTGCTTTCTCTCAAAAATTCCTGAACTACACTGTCCAGCCATCAGTTTGTGATTCAAAAACCTGCGTAGTCTATTAGGAACCTTCTAAAGGGTTCTACAAAAAATTTGGTTTTAAAATAGCCTAGTGCAAAGTCTCCACTTGCTGTGCTTGAAAACCCTTCAATATTACTGGAGTTGAACAGTTTTGCAAAAGAAGTGGGTGTAAATTTCTCCATATTGATGAAAACGACTCTGCCAGTTTTTGGAAAACCTTAATAATAGTTGACTAAGAAATGGCGACACAAGCAGTTATTGGGTTTGGAGGGCATTCATTTTTCACATAGCGCCAGGCTGGATTAGATAGTTACTGTCATTTCGCAAATTATATCGCTTTCTGAAAACTTGATGATCTGAAAACATTAAAGTGTGACCAAAAAAGCAAAAACAGAAGAAATCTGTAGGGAGGAGAAACCTTTTCACTACATTGTGTCTTCAAATTCACTGACTTGTGTTTCAAACTTTTTGTTTGCTTGCTACAGAACAGAGAGCCTTGAACCTGACTGAAACGGCGAGGGAAAAGAGGTAAAGGAGCAGATCACTTCCTGACCTCACATCAGGTCTGCTGAACTGTGCAGGCTCTGTCCCTTTTTTTAGTCATCAGCAGTGAACAATAGGTAGTGATTGGCTAAGATGCTGCATGTGCACACACATGTGTGGGAGGTTTGTGTGTTTGTGTCTTTCTGGTTTTGAACTGCCCAGGGTCTTAGTGTGCAGGATATGACATGCTTCCTGTAGCCAGGCTGGGTCTGAGAGTATTCTCTGATTGCAACCTCAAAATAACCCAGAGTAAACAGCAAAATCATGGGCCTTCTTGGATGTCAAACTTCAAAAACATCAGGACCACATCAGTGACACTGAATTTATTGTGTGTGCATACAGATATGTTTATGCTAGTTGTGGATTTAAACAGCTGTTCTGAAGTAACATTTGCTTTAAAATCTTTCCATCCATGTAGCATGTTTCATTAATGTGTCACGATTCATGTTCATCTCACTGACTCATAAGTGCATCATTTTTTTTATAACTATGCATTGGTTTAACACAGAAAACATCAGAACATTAAATAAGTAGGGGTGTAATGATACATAAAACTCACAAGATGAGATGAGAGACAATATTCAATTCATGAGAATAAAACAGATTGAGATTTTAACATCACTTTAAGAAAATGTATTCTTTCAAAAAGTTTTTACTCTGAATTTTCAGATTTTCCCGACAAACTCAACAAATTTATGTATTACCTGTTCTGATTTCTTGTGTCTCTTCAGACCACAGGAAAGTGTTTCATCTATGGGTCTGCAATACATTTCCCAAATGCTAATAATAGTGTCACACTATTAGTATGTGCTGTTAGAGATGTAGATTAACAGTCCTGCAGACATTCAACCATCTGCCAATTTAGCAACACTTCCTGCCTCATTCAGTGTCTGAACAACTTGCAGTGCTTAAGTATTTTTTAGGTCCTTTTTGTCACTGTTGCAATGTATTATTCTTACTGGAGACCCAAAATACTAAGCAGTCGGGGAATTGTGTATTACCAATTCATCAGGCAAAGTCACGATGTTCTGAACTTGGGCTCGCAGTCACCTCATAGAGAAATATAGTCATTTGAATATATATATATATATATATATATATATATATATATATATATATATATATATATATATATATATATATGTTGTAAAAATGGACAGACTAAGTTTCTTTTATGTCTCACAGAAATTTTTGATCTTTAAAACCAACAATAGGTGCAATACTCGTTAAAAGAAAACACACCCTCTTTTAATTTTATTGTTTGACACAACTGCATATAGTTTGACTATAAAGATAATTGGGTATAAGATGATGTAAAGCTGACCTTTAAGTGTGTAAAAACAGAATAGATTCCACACTGTCATTATTTATGAAGCAAATATAAAGCCAAAATACAAAAGCTTCATGTGAGAAAAACTAAAGACACATTTGATGTTTCAGTATGTTTTATGAAAAAAGGGAAAGTGGAAATCAAGTGTTGCTAATCAAATGAATTTTATTAATTTATCATAACTGTCACCACTACTATCTGCAACATGACATCCAGCAAGTTTGGAAAATTACAACTAAATAAACCATATGAGTTCTGAAAATGCATCCCTATAGTCAGGAATGTCAGAGACATGTTTGGCTATATTTAATAACATCATCTTTTGCAAAAACCAAACAGGATATTATCACATGCCTCATATCACAAAGAGGGGTGATGATCTGGGCTTTTTTTGCAGTCACATCACCTGGGCATTTTGCATTTATTGAGTGAAACACAATATCCCTTTGGTTCAGGGAGTATTTAAGTATTCTGGAAATAGTGGTAAGGCATTCTCTCCAACAGCTGAAGCCAGGCCAAGAAGCGGAATGTTGTAATTTACACAAGATTAAATCAGAACCCGCTAAAGCTTTCTGATAGTGGGATAGATGTGTTGGCATGAATTGTTACAAACTCTGCCAGCTGATTTTGGACATATCAAAGTCTTTCCAGAACTTTAATGAGTGGTTCAAAGTTGGTGCAGTTGCATTAATCCAGACTGGATCTTATGAAAGCATGAAAAAGAGTTTCTGTACAAGATCAGGTGGAGATGGTTAAAGTGTCGAGATGTGTTTGATCAAAAAGAAGACAGAGTTGATGCAGTGTGGCACAAAAGAAAGGCTGAAATCCGGCCGAGATAGCAATAAAGAAATACTGTAAAGAAGAGTGGGCCTAAATTCCTACAGATCACTATAGGAGATGGAGTCATACAGAAAACAACCACTTCTAGCTATTGCTACTAAATGTGGTTCTACAAGCTGCCTAATCAAGATTTAAAGTACAGATGGTCATTTAAGCTTTACTTCATTCAGTAATTAATTAAAATGTGGAATCAGAGATATGTTTTTGCACACCAGCAAAGATCAGTATATGTCCTCTTCCCGAAGCATTTTCTGTGGTAATTTGGTTCTATTATAATTCCATTGAAACCCTTTAGTAAAAAATGCCCCAGAAGTACTTTTTTTATACCTTAAATTCTAGATACCGCCTACAAGATTATTTTTCCAGTTTCAGTTACCTACCTAAGAAGATATGGAGTCTTTCTGAGGTGTTTTATATCCACACAGGGTTCTGGGTTTCCGTAAGCGGGCCCAGTCAGCAGAGGAGGAGAGCACGACATCACTCCAACATCTCACCCTTACAGAGTTCCTCAAAGAGTATGTCTCCTTAAGGACATGGGCTCACAGACATGCACGTGTGGTGTAACTCATCCTATAACTGCTGGAGCTACATTCGTCAGCTCATCTTTTAACCCCACATGTTTCTTTTTTTTTTTTGCATTTATATTTGGCTATGCAGGAATGTGCAGTAGTTTAGTTAATATGGAGGGAAGAGTAGTTTTTCATTGCATGTTTCTTTTCCTGTCTCTCTGTTGTTGCTTCTTTTAACCTAGGAGGCCTAATATAACCAGATGTAACCAATATAAGTTGCTGTAAATAGACGACCAATTAATAATTGGAGTTTGCCAAGGTGGATCTATAAATAGCAACCATTAGAGTGACTCCCAAGCATTCCAAGCATGTTACTAGGAGTAATAATCTGTAGACCCGGGGTCCTGGAAGACTGTCTGGACATTCTTTCATTTCAGCATGACACAATGTTTTCCTGATTAGTCAACCTTTTCCAGTCTGTTAAAGTACTAAAATAATTGCTCATTTTGTAACAAAACAGATGCATGTTGGATTTTAGTACTGAGGTCATTCTAAAACCATATGAGAGTGACTTTCTTTTGAATACATCATACAGGATCGAGGATGAGGAGTGGGATAAATACATAATCCCGACTAAGGTTGAGTCGGAGAAGTACAAAGTGAGCCGGACCTTCAGCTTCCTAAAGAGCAGGATGTCTAACAACCGAAGCAAAACCAAGGTGATTTGGTGCCGAGCGACTCCATTCCAAAGGGAAAATAAAATTCCTCCTTTTGTTAATTTTCCCGGGATGCATTTAAAATGTGACTGAAAAATCCTCGTAGCTGACCATTCTAATCATAAAGTCAGAGCTAAAAGGCCACTCTAAGTACCACACTAAAGTTTTAACAGCAATCAGAAAGGCCTGTTCAGAATTCCTCCACTGGGGGGCCCATTGTCTGATAGTTGTGCCTTTATTTGGCAAGGGAGAAGTTTCCTCTCTTCAGGACATTGCAGTGGACATAGTGAAAATATCCCCTTACATAACATAACATGTAACAACCCCCCCACCACCACCACCACCACCCGCCACCCCCTCCCTCTACTTTTTTCTCCAAAAAAGCCCAAAGAACTAAAAACACGTTTTGCTGTACTCTCCTAATCCCATGAACAGTTGTTTGTATGTGCTTGAAGGCATGTTTCCCTCACACAATACACTGGGACAGCAAAAAAACAAACACACGCACTCAGACTTCCTTGCAAAGTCTGAGAAGAAAATAAATATCACCCTATCACACACATACACAGAGAAATCCTTCTAATGCCCCCCAAGGATAAAGCACTATAACAGCAGCTGTCCCTGTAGACCTTAGCAAAGTAAACAGAAAAGCCCACTCTTGTGCCCCTTTATCTCAACTAGCCTCACTCCAGCAGGTGTTTTGCACCAAACTGAGGGCTGCTATGTGCTATATCTTTGGTGGTTTACATAAAATGTTACTTTAAGTACAGTAAATGTCAGCTACAGGAGTAAAATCTAAGTACTTGTGACCTATTTTGTTTCAGGTAAAAGGGAAAGAGATTAAGGAGGGAAAAGAGAAGCTGGGAGCGTCTAACGGGCACCAGTTTGTTCTAGTGTCCCAGCCTGCTCCTTCTCTCTGTGTGGCCTGTGATAAGCCTGTTTCTGGGAAAGAGTCATTGCAGTGCTCCAGTGAGTATTTAATGTCAGAACTGGTGTTGGATAATGCCCTGTAGTGGTTGGAGTGTTTGGAGATTGTTTGAATTACTTTGCACGCACTGCCATGATGTTTTCCATAGTAAGTAGGATTCGTGAAAGAATAGCAGAATTCTACCAGCCATTGAAAACAGAATCTAAATGTGAGATACTTCAGTTTGTCAGTCAGTTTCTAAAATTAACATGGATTTCCCCTGCCCTAATCTCTAGACTGCTCTATGAACGTCCATAAGACCTGTCGAGAATCTGTTGCAGCCTGTGGAAAGGTAATCACTCATTATCCTCATGTTTTTTATGTAAAGTTGTACTAGTCAGTCAGCCAGTGAAATAAATTAGCAGATTTAACTTTGTCAAATGCTAATATGAATAAAGAATCGTAATTATCATGTCCTAGAACATGAGACACTAGCTGATTTTTATGCATAAAAACAGTAGTGATATATGCTTTCATGCATTAATGGGATATATTCACTAATTTTCTATTTGACTCTACTGCTATCTACATTCAGAGTAGTTTCCATTCAAAATGTTAAAGTCATTAGCATATAAAAAATAAGGGGACTGGGAGATTAAATAAAATAAAAATCAAGATAAGACAGAAAAAACTGTATAACATCTTGTTATATTTGAATTTCATATTAATAACAACAACAACAACTTCAAGAATCCCATCGTGCTGTTTGGAAATTACAAACACATTGCATTTTGGAAAATTCTTGCATAAATCTAAACTTAAACTGACTTTTAACAGTTCATTCAAACTCTGAATTTACAGAGAACGTTTGACAGTGAAACAGAATCCACAGCATCACAGATCCTACAACATATTTAACAGTGCGGATGAAGTACCCTCCAGCAAATTAATCTTGTGCTTCTTATTACACCAACTTGGATTGCTTGCTGTCAAAAAGCTCAGTTTTAGTCTAAACTCACCAAAGTTTTATGTTTGTGATGGTATGAAAGAAAATGCCTTTTCTGCTATTAATCCCCAACAACTGCTTGAATCTAAATAGCGTGTAATGTAAATTTTTCTTTCTCATTTTGAAGTTTTAATATGAAAAATCAGTCTTTGTGTTGTCATATTTTACCCCAGGGAAACAGGAAGTCATAGATTACTAATTCAACTTTTCTCAACTGCCTGATCAACTTTTAAAGTATATATTAAAACGATATCTTCAAATATACATCTTAACATGTTCTTCTACATGTGCTGAATACAAAGCAGTAATTACAGTAAAAGAAACTTATTTGGACACACAACATATTTTTCTTTGAATGGAGAGGCACAAAAATCTGCCTTGTTTTAAAATACCAGACTAAGTGTTTGGATCGTCTTTTTTTTCTTTAGTCAGTCATGAAAAACAGTGAACAGGTAGAACGGAAAGGAACTCATTGTTCTTTATCATCAATATTGCTGGCTTTCTGTAGTTTCCTAATATGAAAAGAACAGGCTGGAAGTGCGTAGCTGAGCAAATGTTGAAGGATGAGACCAAGTGAGAAAAAGAAAACATCTTATCCCATCTGTGAAATATGGTGATGTTATCTTGGCTTTGGCCTGTTTTGCTAGGCCAACATATTTATCATCAGTGATTGAAGAGGGAATTTTGAGAAATAACATAAAACTATCTCTTTTATCTTTGAATTGAATCTTGAGAAAACGGGATGTCACAACAATTATTGTAAGCACACACATCGTTCCACCAACCCATAATTACAGTTTGGTGAAGTTCATGTTTTGGAATAAAATCACCTTAGTCCAGTGGACGTGCTGTTAAATGATTCCTAGTTCACACTTTGTCTAAACATGGGTACTCACTTCCAGAAATAGAAAGTAAGGATTAATATAGTAGCCACTCATATTGTGCCTAACATTACATTATTATGTCTATGGGCATAATTACTGATTATGGAGCTCATGTTGTTGATTTGGAGCAATGGTACAGGGCCAGCTCTCTGGTAATTAATGTTGGAAAAAGTGAGGAGATCATTTTAAATCAGACAGCTCCTTTCTCTTCATTGATATTGTGTTACCAGACTGTGAAGCAGTTAATTGTTTTAAATATCTGGGCAACCATATATATATATATATATGATAAGAAGAGCTTCAACAACAATACAGATTAGATATGAAAAAAGCCAATTAAAGGCTGTTCCTAAGGAGGAAGTTGAGATAATTCAAGAAGACCTATGAAAAAACCTATGTGAGTCTGATTCAGAGTGTGTTTATTTTTAATTTTACTGTTTGGCTTGGTCACTTGACACTAATTAACAGAAATAAATTGAATAGCGTAGTGAAAACAACTGAAAAGATCATTGGCCGCCTACAAAATTCCCTGGATGAACTTTACATCTCTGAAGTCCATAGAAAAGCCCAAACATTAATTAAAGACACACAAAGTATTACTTGGTGCAATTAAAAAAGTGGTCATAAGAAACTGGCTCAATGTGAATGCTCCGAAACAAGAGCAATGGTTAGAAACTGTTCAGGAAATCTGTGAAATGGAAATATTGACATACCAGCTGAGGTTCAAAGGGAACATATTTGAAAAGAGCTGGGGAAAATGGAACAATTATATGAGAAACAACACAAACCAGATAAAGAAGAAATTGAACACCGGAAGGAACAGTAGAATTCAAACTTGTTAGTGTAGTTGTTTTCTTTGTTCAAACTAAATTGTGTATTATTTTGTTTAACTGTCATGATAATGCATATGGGAAAAATTACTAAAAATTTAAGTTACAAAAAAAAGGTAACACACACACACCCTGTATGAGGAGTTTGAACAACTCCCTTCAGTACGGTGCTATAGGATACCCTTGGCAAGGAAAGGGGTATATAAGTGTTCCTTTATTCTATACTATATTATATAGTAAATGTAACTCACCCCCCTACCAGAGTATAACCCCGGCCACATTTATTTTTGAAAAACGGCTCAAAAGAAGGCGTTAATAAACTGCGGTAAGCAGAGGGAGTGCAGAGTCATCCAGTTGGTTTAATGTGATTTGATTGCGCTTACATGATTGTCTGCTTTTTTTCAATTGTGTATCATCTATGTCTTTTTGTGAGACCAAAGACAAATTCCCTGCCTGGCGGGACAATAAATTTCTTTCAATTCAATTTAATCGTTCATTGAATTACTGTGAATCATAGCTTTTTCTTGAGACAGTAGTCCTCTTTACTTTCAAGAAGAATTGTGTGTGCCTTTGTTTCCCCCGCACAGTTTGAAGAGTTTCATTACAGGCACTTGTAAAATAAAATTCATATGTTTCATCAGGTTTAAAATGTAATAAAGTGGGCTTTTTTGTGTCTTTTTTATCATTAAAAGCAATGTTTCTCAGTAACTAAAGTAAATAAGTAAAGAGCAGTAATATATGTTAGTGTTTTTCACTTGTATTAGTTTCACAGTCCACCATATTCATAAGTTTCTCCCAAGAGATGGGTACTTGTTACATTAAACACTCAGCAAACAGAATAGAAGATTTTAACTTTTGAATTACACACTGAGGTGGCACACTTAGTAAAACAGTTGCATTGTGTTCCTTGGAGAGAAAAAAAAATCAGGAAGCTTTTGACAGTCACCTGGTTTTAATGTAAATATTGTCTGCATGTGCATTTCGTTGTGAACAAAATACATTTTTTCACAGCTGCTCATATTAATGGAATTATGTTTGTTCCCCAGAAGCTGCAGGAGAGGAATGCAGTACTGATGAAAAGCAAGACAATGTCTCTCCCACAGAGTGAGTTTACCTCTCCTATCCGAATAACTAGCCTAATCAAAAGTTTTTCTTTACTTTGGATTTATTTAGTTTTCACCTGCCCCACCCCCCATCTCACAGTTCAGTAAGCTTCTGCGCCTCATCCCCCACTCTGCCGTGTTAAACTTCAACCCACCTCAGTGGGGGGTGAAGCCTGGATTGTCTTTGAGTGCTTTTTGTCCTCACCTTTCTCTTGTGCTGTGGATGAGTTAAGGTTGCTCATAATCTGAAGTAGTAAAACAAAAACAATAACATTCCATGACCAGTTAAGCAAATAAAAAACAAAAAAATAGGTTTTCTAGCTACAGTTCTTCTTCACAGATTTAAAAAATGCTTTTTAAGAGTCAGTATTGAATTATTTTAAAAACATGTTTTTTATTTATTGAGAATTCTTCGAAATTAGGCTGATATGAGATTATCGTAGTATGATAACCCTGACTAGTACTGCAAAGATTTAAAATAAACATCTCCAGCATAATCTCCCTGCTTTCAGTTTGAACAGAACAGCAACAAATATTGCTATCATAATAATGTTATTGATAACAGTAAACTACTTTAGTTGTTTGTAGTAGTTAATGGTTAAATGATTATCAGAAGGAGTTCCCCAAGTAGAACAGCCTGGTTTTAACATAAGATTTGCAAGATAAAAGAGAGCTAACGTGCCGCAACTCTGCAACACTTACGGACAGAACTGAGTAAAAGTGTGATACCTCTACTGGAGCGATGCCACAAGATTTTTTCTTCTACACAAAAGTAATCATTTACATTGCTTTGAATTGTGGCAATAAGAGACAAAGTGATGAGAAACCATTAGACTATTTACATATCTTGAGAGTAAACAGAGGAATAACTAAGACAAAGATGATCCGGTCGTCATAAAACAGTACAGGGAGGTTTAAGAGATTTAAGACCATGATCTGTCTGCTTCTAATCATAATTTTTGTACCAGGTTAGCCTCTTTTAATGCCAAAGTTAAGGATGACATGTGTATTTGATTTCCAGAGGGTGAAGGTAAAGTGTCTGAAATATCTGGCCCTCATAACCAGACAGTGACAAACAACAGTTGCATGTTATACAGTAAAGGTGAAGTAATAACAGAGTTGCTTGGATTAACAGATTGAGAAGGCTATTAAATTAGAAATATGCTGAAGATGTTGATGTCTTGATAATTGTCTTGATAATGTGTCGCCGAAAGAACCAAAGTAAAAGCGAGAATGACATCTAGTTCTTAAATCTGAGGGGCAGAAAGAACTACTGTGTTTTCAAGTTTCATTGGAGAACTTCCATGATTTTTACTCTGCATTTTGTGCAGATAATGACTTCTGTTAACGTTAAAGAGGAAGTTTAGTTTTTGTTTTGTTTTGTTTATTTTTAAATTTGGAACTTATTTATAGAATGCATGGCGTCCATCTACTCACCCAGACAAGTTTGGAGCCACTTGGAGTCCTTCGGGAGAAGTTTGTATCCAGTTGGGATCAGTGTATATACATATAATTGGAGTCCTAAGGCCACGCAAAGTGACACCTTTAAATAAGGCATTATCCTGACCAAAACTCCTTCATCTAACCAATGTTTTGTTATTCATAGCTACTACTATTCCCCCTAGAGTTTGGGGCACCCCAGAAGTGATACTTCGTTGCCTGCAGGGGGCTTTTACTCTACGCTCTACGGCGGCAGGCGGTTACACAAAACTTGCTACTGCAAACATTAACATGGTTTGCGCTTGTATGTTTCTAAATTGCACAAACAGAACGATCAAGAGGACTAAGAACGTCGTATAGCACAGAGTAAAAGTCATGTTCAGACTACAAAAGAAGATTATCAGCTATAAAAGCACTTACTTACTGCTACTCCCTTTGTCTTATACTTTTCCTGAAAATGATATCAAAATCCATATATATATTTTTTAGCTATTTTGCTAACTAACAGAAAAACAAACCCTGGTGAAAACACAACCTCAAAGAATGACCTTACGTGACGGTGTTTCACTGCTATGGAGAAAATGCAGCAGAAGATGCATCAGGAAAAAATATATATTTAATATCTGACATTTAAAAGACTTGAATGTAAAGAAACTTTATGAATAAAAAGTTTAGCAGTTTAAAAATGTTTGTTTTAAAATCTAGAAACTGATATACTGCCAACCTCAACTCCACACTAAGACTGTTTCATGTTCCCGATTATTTTCTAGGCTTTGCCAAGGAAAGTTCCCCGGCCTTTCTTTTCTCTTCATCTGCCTGTTCTTCTCCATCATCTTCAGTTCCAACAATGACCAAAGAGAAAAGGGAAACAGTGGCTTCCTTCTCCAAAAGCCAATCAATATCTACAGACAGCAGGTCAGGCAGATGTATAGTACATGTAATATATGGCAAAGCATTCATTTACCTATGCAATTTTTCAGTTAATTTAATGTAGGTTTTTATCATTACTGTTATTATTTTTGGTTATTAATGATTTTTAGATGTTTGTGACTGGGATGCTTTAGACTCTAATGTAATTGTGCATTCACACCAGCCCAAATATCAGCGTCAACCGCGGCAAGATTACATGTAAAGTCTATGGTTGAGTCCCTCAACGAGCCGCCAGAGTCTCCACGGTGCTTTGTGTGCATTGGCAGCATAACATTTTCAAGTGTTTCCTGCGTTTTCATCGGCAAAGCAGCAAACGCAAGCATCTCAGAAGTTCAGCTAGCTGAACTTTTGACACACTTGACACAGCGTGCCAACCAATCAGAGCATCTCAGTGTAGTGACGTGGCCTGACATCAACGTTGTCTAGCCAACCACAATCCGCTAGTGTTTTAAACATCCGTCAGAGAAGGGCCCACCCACGCATTTTTAAGCAGCAGCTTGCTTAAAACTGTATTTGCATCAAATAAGATGTTTTGTGAGCGTTGTTTGATGCTGACAAAATGTGTGGTGTGAATGCACCATAATGATGTGAGTAATTGGTCTAAACAAGCTTTCCAGGAAATGTCTGAATATCTGACGTAAACAATCATTAATTGCTAAAAGTATTGTGTTGTTACACAAAAACTCACTCTTTTTGCAACGTCAAGCTTGTGTGAATGAAGCTATCGTTAACCTTTTTTTTGTTTTTTTAAAAACAAGAATGTTGAACCCTCTTTTACTTTACTTCTCTGCAGAGGCTGGAGTGAAACAGCTGAGCTGGACAGTGAATGCAGACTGACGTCTTGCACCAATAGCTCACCATCTGAAGACGGAACACCTGTCACAACAATCCCCCCTTTCACTGACCTTCCAATCAGTACAAAGGGTGAGGGACAAAAACCTGCAGCATTTAGGGCAAACATCAATTAAAAAGTGATTATTTCTCTTAATGCTGTATATACAGATACTATTGATGCTCCTCTGCTGAGTGACCTGTCAGCTGACCTGCTGGGGCTTGAGGCTGAGTCGTGGAGTCTCGCTGTCTGTCCAGACTTTTGTAGACAGCACGACAGGCGCACCATCAAACGACAAGATGTTATCTACGGTGAGATCTTTCTGCCTTCTTGCAGGGCATTAGCCTGACATAGCCGTACTCAATTCTAATCAGTATGAGAGTCTGATACTGCTCCATTGGGCTGCTATTATGGGGCGTGTTTTAACCGAACAGGGAAAAAAATGCCTCTGCACTCAATTGGACGGACCTATAACCAATCAGAGGAACGGAAGTGTGTCACGTTGCTCTGCAGAGCAACGGACGTTATCTGTTCCTCTCTTAAAATTCCTCTTTTAAAATTAATGCGCTGTCGATATCTTCTAGAAGAGTCGATGGCAGAATCTACACATCTCAGTTCTCCAGCAGCAGCCATCAAATTCAACCCAGGCGCTCTTTGGTGACATGGTTTATTATGTTACTGTTGTTCACATGTCAATCATCATAAGCCCAATTTGATTGGTCCGAACAGATCTTGTTTGGGCATAATTGCTCCTCAATGGAGGAATGCCAGACCAAACTTCCAGACCATGTTGTGGGCGGGACTAAGTTCGGCTGGCACCCATGCTAGCAGGGCATAGCTGCAGGAGCATAACCATCATCTCAAAAGTTAGGGGGACACATTTTGAATAGTTCTATGGGCAAAAGTTACTTTGAGTTTTGTGTGAAAACACATAGACTACAACTGAAGAAGACGAAAAATGGCTGGGAGTTTAGTGAGGCTAGCTACATGATGTCATCAATGTAGTAATTTTTAATTACAATTTTTTACGAGATAATAAATCACAATTCACATTAAAAACACAATTGAAACTTGCATCATTAGTTATCCTTTGAACTGAAGTACGGCATATGTCATTTAGGGCGTAAAGCACAGCGGACCAGAAAATAACTTTTATCGCTCCATTGACTTTCATTCAGTTTTCTTTCCGAAGGCAGAACCAATGAGTCAACTGGAAGGGGAGGAGATTTAGGTTCCCTATTGAGTGATTTCTCATCATCTCACATTCAATTGCACCTTTCCTAAACGACAAAATAACCATTTAAATCACTGTTGCACAATACGTGGCTTAGTTAACAGCAATATTAATAATGGCTCAAATACAAACTTATTAATTATGATTAGATTATTACAACTATTAATAAAATTAATAGTGACGGGCTCCCCCTGCTCAGCAGGAACAAATAACTAAGCTCAAATGTCAGTCTCATTTGACTGTTGGAGTCAATCTGGAGAGATTAAACTATAGGTTATAGAAAGACACTTCAAGTTTATGCACTGGCTTCAGCAAATCACAATAAAAAATAAAATCATGACACATAAACTCTTGAGACTAAACGTTTTTTTCAGGCTACCAAACTGATTTACAGGTGCAAAAGTTCCTCTATTTCAGCAATTCAACTTAAAAGATTCAACTAAAATATCATAAAGACTCATCTCATGCAGAGCGAGATATTTTAAGCCTTTATTTGTTATAATTATGATGATTATGGCTTACAACTTATGAAAACCTCAAATTCAAAATCTCAGAAAATGTGAATATTGTGAAAAGGTTAAATATTGTAGGTTCAAAATGTCACACTCTACTCAGCTAATACCATTAAACCCCAACATCCTGGTCTTGCATGACACCTCAGCAGAGCCACAGGGTGATAGCATCCATGCCATGCCACATTGAGACAGGAAGTGATGCAAAAGAGGCCCAAACCAACTACTGATTGCATGCATAAGACTTTTCAAAGTTCAAAAATGTCTCTATTTAAAGTCCTTCTTCTATTTAATGTAATAATGTAATATTCTAATTTCAGATTTTTTTGAATTTGGGATTTTCATAAACTGTAGGCCATAATTATCTAAATTATACAGAGTCTATATATTAGTTTAATCTTTTATGTTGAATTACTCAAATAAATGAACTTTCAGCTGTGCATCAGTTCTGTGTTATCTAATAAAAGACAGACAAAACAGTATTTTGGAGTGTGACTGAGAGTAATTCTGAAATTTCTGTTATAACTCTGTCCTGATACCTGCCTGCTTTTATAAGCAATTGGTCTCTTTCTCTCCTTAACTGAAGACCCATCATAATCCTCCCAGTTGCAGCTGCTGGTCTCACATCTCCTCCCCGAGTCTGATCTTACTATTAACAAGGCCAATAGTTATGTCTCTCAAATATGTGGATAGCAATAGTTCTGCACAGAAATGAAAGAGGACTGGGTTTACTCCAAGCATGCTAACTAGCAGGTTATGTAATGTAAGTAAAGTTAGGATTGTTAACTAGCTTAAAACAAATTATTTGCATGTATTAATTTTCTATCATTTAGCTAATATTGCCTGCATGCAGCAGCAAAACTCAACTTACACCTTGTTTGGAAAAACGTCTGCAGAGTTTGTTGCCTTTTGCTGTTTCTTAACAAGCTGCTATGCCGCATCTGTCTGTGATCCTTCGAAGCCTGCGTTAGGGTGTGTGCACTTAAGTTGCGTTTAAAGACGGCTCATAAAAATATGTTACCGCAGGATACGCAGGTTTTCAAAAAATTCTGAATGAAACGTTTGAAATGGCTAATGGTTTCTATGCACTTTAATGGCTTTCTTAAATTGACAACTTTTATTATAATTTTGTAAATCAATCAAGTTAAAGCAAATTTAATTGGCTGTGTGCATTTGAGTGAGAACTTGGGTTATTTACTAGTTCTGTGAGTTGTACTAATATTATCTAAGTTGTCAGATGATGATGTACTATTTAACTGAGTTGAAGGGAATATAAACACACAAGTGCACATACAGATATGTTTTTGTTTGGAGGTCCACATAATTTTGTTTCTTTGAGTGGCAATGTGGAACATTCTCTTTTCAGTCTCTTTCCTGGTTGGAGTCATATGTGGTGCTATTGCTGCCATTATCCTTATATACTTTTTGTTTTATTTCCCATACAACATATGCATGCTTCAATGACATTTTTAGTTTTCCTTAGAAAGTATCAATAGTTCAAGTGTTTCTATACTTCGCTACATCTAGTTTATGGACAGAACCAGTGACAGAGAAATTGCTGCAATTAGGTTTGTGTAATCTCTTTCCCATAGAAGGTACTCATGGCTTAGTGCTTCTGTTTGTAGATGTGTTTCTTTTCTCGACAGAGACGTTCGCAACACTAATAGTGCTAAGAGCTCTGCATACTCAGTTTTTCTGTTTCCTGGAAAGTTCTGCTGTTACTATGTTTTACTCAGCCTCTTTCAGAGTCATTGATAGAGCTCTCGCTGCCTTCAGCTTAGTGTACTTTCTTCTTTTTTTTGTCGTGTCTTCCCGTATGTTTTAGTGTCTCCCTGACACATTAAATAATTTCTGATATGTCAGTGACTCAATGCATTTGGTTTAGAAATTTGGTTGTCAAAAAGACCAAGACGTTCCCACAGAAATTACAATAGCACATGATAAAGTTTCCCAGTTGATTTCAGTTAGCTATTTTTATACATTTGACCAAGCTATTATGTAATTATGGTCCATTGGAAAGTGCCTAAAAGAAACCCCCCAGTTACTGAACACCATCTCATCCTAGTTAACCAAAGAAAGACTCTTCTGTGGAGCATGTTTCATCCTTTCTGTTTCGAAATGTTTAATTAACTTATTTACTAATGATTGGCTAAAACTGGTGAGTCACATTCTCTTAAAAAGCTTACTAAATTAACCTGTCATCTGTATAAGTAAACCCACTCCTTTACATGAGATGTTTGACTCCCTGTGTTCTCCTGTAACCTTCCTGCAGAGCTAATGCAGACAGAGCTCCACCATATTCAAACTCTGACAGTCATGTCAGAGGTGTTCAGGAGAGGTATGTTGGAGGATTTGCAGTTAGACTGCGACCTTGTGGCCCGGATCTTCCCGTGCTTGGATCCTCTCCTACTTTTCCACAGAAACCTCTTCAGAGCACTGCAAGAATGTCGACAGGCTGCTACCCAAACAGACAATTCCAAAAATTACCTCATCCATCGAATTGGAGATGTACTGCTTCAGCAGGTTGGTGGTAGAAGGTTGCTAGTAAGTGGTACTCAGAGATTTTTGTTAGTGGTCATCATCATTGTCGTCTCCTTTAGTTCTCTGATGAAAATGCTGAGAAGATGAAACAGCTGTATGGCGAGTTCTGCAGTCATCACGTGGAGGCTGTGAATGTCTTCAAAGAGCTCCAGCAGCAGAACAAAAAGTTTCAAAACTTTGTCAGAGTAAGTTTTCCCTCCCACCTGTTCATTATGATTATACAATAAAACACCTTTGTTAAACTGATGTTGTCTTTCACTCACATTCATTGTCTCCTAACAGCAACAGAGTAATAACTCTCTGGTCAGACGAAGGGAAGTTCCAGAATTCATCCTGCTGGTTACACAGCGCATCACAAAGTATCCAGTGTTGCTGGAGAAGATATTGCAGTACACTCAGGGTAAAACATCTTGAAAGACTTAAAATCTTTTTTAAACATCCATCCATCCATTTTCTGAACCGCTTAGTCCTCCAGGGGTTGCGGGGGGCTGGTGCCTATCTCCAGCTGTCAACGGGCGAGAGGCGGGGTACACCCTGGACAGGTCGCCAGTCCATCACAGGGCCACATAGAGACAAACAGGAAAAACAACCATGCACGCACACATCCACACCTAAGGACAATTTAGAGTGACCAATTAACCTGACAGTCATGTTTTTGGACTGTGGGAGGAAGCCAAAGTACCTGGAGGGAATCCACGCATGCACGGGGAGAACATGCAAACTCCATGCAGAAAGGGCCTGGGCCGGGATACAAACCCACAACCTTCTTGCTGCAAGGCAACAGTGCTAACCACTGGCCACTTTTTTAAACAGTGCCTCAAAAAAGTATTGATATCAGTTTAACTTTTTCTGCATTTTTTAACATTAAAACCAAAGCACTCTATGTATTTTCTTATGATTTTAGTTGTGTCAGAGATTCTCAACTGGATTTAGGTTTGAAAAAATTATGTTAATAAAGAATGTCTTCAGAAATATAAATAATGATAATTTATTCTCATCAATTTACAAAATGCAAAGTGAGTAAACAAAATAAAAATCTAAGCCAAATCAATGTTTGGTGTTACTACTGATATGGCGAGATGCCATATAGATGTAGATAAGGATGTGGCTGATTCAGTCTCCATTGAAGTTTTTAAAGATATTTATTAGGATCTAAAATAGAAACGCGTCTCTCAGGTAAATTGCTCTCTTCCCAAGCTAGACAGAAGTGTGCTCCCTCTCCGTAAGCTCTGTGAACCTATCTTAGTGTGAACTACACCAGACATAAACATGTCCTTTAGTTGAGCCAGTGTAGGTAAAAGGTAAATAAGTCTCCTCCAGCTTCAGTCTCTATGCCCGACCATTATGCTATATTCACTGGATGCGTTTACTAATAATTACCGATCACTAAACAGAACTAATATTGAAATAAGTTTCTAATTACACTTACTTTTGCCTTCAAACCAGCATCTATTCTTATAGGTACACTTGCACAAAGTCAGGGAAAATTTAGGATTCTATATAGGTGTATGATCATTTGAATACACCAAACAGGAGCTATTTATCATCAATGCCACATAATGAAACACAGTCATTAACTGAAACAGAAAAAGCTTTGTAGAAGGCTTAAAACTGGATGATCGACAGCCAAACTCTGCTACCAAGGTGAGGTTGAGGAAGATAGTTTCATTTCATGGCAAGGTTGAGCACAGCAAGAAGACACGAGGTGGTTATATAGGCATTAACAAGGTCTGTCCGACAAAGATTTCAAAGCAGACTGGGATTTCTAGATGTGCTGTTCTAGCTCTTTTAAAGGAACAAAAAAGGGAACGTTGAGGATCGTAGTCGCAGTGGTCAGCGAAGGAAAGTTAGTGCAGAAGATGAAAGACAAATTAAGTTAATTACCTTTCGAAATTAGATTTCTAGCTGGGCCATAAGCTCAGAACTGACAGAAACCAATGGGACCGAGGTACACCCATCTAATGTCCGGAGAAGTCTGACCATAAGTGGTCTTAATGGAAGAGTTGCAGCCAAAAGCCAAACCGCCAACGTAGAATTAAAGGCCAAGCAACTCAAGTATGCACGAAAACATAGGAACTGGGTTGCAGAAAAATGGCAGCACGTGCTCTGGACTGATGAGTTCATATTTGAAATATTTGGCTGTAACAGAAGGTAGTTTGTACAATAATGAGTGTCTGCAGGCAACACTGAAGCATGGTGGAGAATCATTGAATATTTGGAGCTGCAGTTCTGCAAATGGAGTTGGAGATTTGGTCAGGATTAATGGTGCTCTCAATGCTGAGAAATAATTCAGATACTTATCCATCATGCAATAACATCAGGGAGGCATATCATTGGCCCCAAATTTATTCTGCAGCAGGACAAAGACCCCAAACATACAG
This sequence comes from Apricaphanius iberus, assembly GCA_028564705.1. Taxonomy (NCBI): domain Eukaryota; kingdom Metazoa; phylum Chordata; class Actinopteri; order Cyprinodontiformes; family Aphaniidae; genus Apricaphanius; species Apricaphanius iberus. Next base: position 1,547,544 of record JAPXFQ010000628.1, read on the forward strand.
CCAACAAGAAGAACAAGAAGTCCTGGAACTGATGGTATTGTCCCCACAAAGCCCTGATCTCAAGATCATTGATTGTGTCTGGGATTACATAAAGAGACAGAAGGATGTAAGGAAGTCTACATTCGCAGAAGATATGTGATGAGTTCTCCAAGATGTTTGGAACAACCTACTTGTCAAATTCCTTCAAAAACTAAGTGCAAGCGTACCGAGAAGAATCAATGCTATTTTGAAGGCAAAAGGTGGTCATACCAAAAATGGATTTAATTCAGATTCATCTTCTGAGCATTCAGTGCATTTTGATGATTGATGAAAATGAATGATAAACACTTCAATTTTTGAAATCATTCTTTTTTTGACAAAGTTCCTACCTGCCTAAAACTTTTGCTCTGTTCTATAGTTTTGCATATAGGCCTTATTCAATGTGTTTGCTGTTTTATTTATATGATTGTGGCAAGATTTAACTTTTTCCTTACCAAGGCTTTCCTCTGCCTCCCATAAGTATATAACTAATAAGTTAGGTCCAGTCAATTGATTATCCCACCCTGAGCTGTAGTTTTCTGTAGGTTCTCCAGACAAACCCTGGGCTGCCTCTCTGATTAATGCCCCGTGGGCTTGACCTGCTGGTTGAGGTGGAGAACCAGGTCTTGCTGGGTTTGAGTTATTCAACATTATTTATATATTAAGATGACAGGGCTATATTCTTTTTCTAACCTAACACTTTTTTAAAACCTTTCCATAACATCTCTGGACTGTCTGCTGTGTTCCTTGGTTTCCGTGATGCTGCTTTTGGTTTTGGTTGTCGTGTGGAAAAAGGTAAAAAAGTTCAAGAGATATTAATATGTTTGCAAGACACTATATTAACTGGCAGCAACAAAACAGAGGTTAAATCAGTATAGTACATTGTTGTATGGTTACCCTTAAGAATTTCTCACATTTTGTTAACTTTGCTGTGCAAGATACGATCACAGAAGGGATTTTTTTGTTTTTGTAATTTAGATCAACACTTAACTGCACCACTGAGAAGCAGCATTGCAATGGGAGTTTTTATTTTTATTTTGTTGCCTCCATTTCCATCTACAGATGGAAGCCCTGAACACTCTGACTTGTCAGATGCTCTGGGTCAGATCCGGGACATCATCACAGTAGTGGACATGAAAGTCGGTCAGTATGAGAGATCTCAGGAGCTGCAGGAAGTACTCACAAGGCTTGAAACTAAGAGTTTTGCCAAGCTCAAAAATGGCAAGGTGTTTCGCAAACAGGACCTGCACAGCAGAAACAGAGCTCTGCAGCACAAAGGACTGCTCTACTGGAAGACAGCCACAGGACGTCTGAAAGGTGTGAATGACATAGTCTCTGCTGTCAAATTAGGTTGTTTTATATACTTTGAGAAGAACCTCTAAATATATTATCTATTCTTTTTACAGACACTTTAGCTCTTTTGCTTACGGATGTTCTGGTTTTTCTGCAAGAGAAGGACCAGCGCTTTATATTTGCGTCTGTGGTAAGGCATCAACCCAAACAATGCTTTGAAATTTGATACACCTATACTCAAGTTTTCCTCCTTGTAAGTTTGCCTCTCTGGGCTCACTTCTTCAGGACCAGAAGCCTCCAGTTATTCCTCTGCAGAAGCTCATTGTTAGAGAGGTAGCCAATGAGGAGCGAGGACTGTTCCTTATCTCTGCCTCCTCTGTGGGGCCAGAGATGTATGAAGTTCATACTACCACAAAAGAGGAGAGGAATGCCTGGATGAGACACATCCGACAGGCTGTGGAAAGGTGTGTGTGCGTGCATGAGGTCCACATCAAGCCAGTGTTTATCTTAATTAGAATTGGTGTGTTTAAAATTTAATGGATCATAATCCTTGGGTCACTCATAATCTGCTAATCTATATGGCAGTTGCCCAGAGGAAGAAGAAGAGGAGGAGCGAACTGCAGAGACGGACGAAGCCAGACAAGCTGCAGAAGTTAGAGTTCAGAAGATCAGCAAGTTCCAGGGTAAAATAAAACATAAAAAATACACCTATAAATGTGTGTATAGGCCTACAACTTCTTCTCTCTCTGTTGGTTTTCATGCAGAAACGCTGCTTGGTCAGGACCAGCAGATCTGCCACAGCTTGGAGGAAAAGTTACAGCTGTACGCTGGGCTCACAGAGTTAACTCTCCGTTCACCTGAATCTGTACCACATCGCCATCTGCTGGTGGGACCTTCACAGTACATCGACATTGAAGCGTCATCGCTACTCACAGCTGCGCTTAGAGAAGGTTAGGGTTTTGCAGCATGGATGTAAAATCAAGAAATTTTTCAAGTGGATAAAATATGTTGCAGTATCACATCCATCCATTCATCCATCCATCCATCCATCCATCCATCCAACCAACCAACCAACCATCCATCCATTCATCCATCCATCCAACCAACCAACCTGCCAATACAGTTAAGGAGAGACACAGAGGACATTTACAGAACTGGATCAGCATAACTTTTAAAAACTTCATGAGAACTTTTTCATAACTCTTGCATATTTTCTTTATGCCATAACAATAATAACTTTTACTAATGTTTGCCCTTTCAGCTGAAAACCTGATCAACATTCTGCAGACTCGAGATGGAGCTGCAGTCCACAGTCAGAACTCTCCTGTCCAAGCCCCCGAGTGCTGTAGCTACAACAGCCATGGCAGCAGCATTCAGGAGTCTCCTTCTGAACGTGAGTCACAGGATGACACCGAAGTTCAACATTTAATCCTTTCAAGTATTCCAGAAATATAAACAAGCAACTTTTATGTCCATGCAGCGGATTATTTGAGCACGCTCAGTATGAGCTCCAACTCTCTCGGATCTGACAGCGAGCTGGCGAGCATGGACAACGCCTCGTGGAGCTCAGCTGTCGAGCTAAGAAAAGGGGACACAAAAGGGACACTTTTAAAGGTTCAACCGCTTTACTTTTTCCCCATCAGTAGTTTTTACAGAATAACAAACAGAGGTTAATTTTATATAATAACCCTGTTTTTAGGTGGCAGAGAGTGTCCAGAGCCTGACTCAGCTGCTCTACAGTCTGCAGGTCAGAAGAACACACAGCTCTTCACCCCTGTAAAAGGACATTAAACAATATTTAAGATCAGATGCAGATAAAGGAAATGCATTGTAAAATGTTATTGCATTTTAAATTAATTTTTTTTAAAGTATAACTCTAAAAAATATTGTTTATGCTGTTTATGTTAGATCAGGAAAAGGCCATTCAACTAGGTGCTAAAATATATTGTTAGTGGAAAGTTTATATTACATTTATTCACTCATTTGTATTCTGATAAATTTCAGAGCATCCATACGATGGTGGTTAGGTTACAGTGTGATAAGCAGTCTCCCCATGTTTGCAGGCAGCTGTAACCCTCCAGGACAGCTTCTATGAAGTCCAAAAGCTGCTTCTTCAAGAGGGAGAAAAACCTCAGCTTCGCAGCATCACCTCCCTCCAAACAAACCTGGTTTGTTCACATAAATATTTTTCTTTAATTTATCTGTCAGTCAAACTGTATTGTGGCGTTTGAGAAAATAGCAGTAAAATAGTAAAATGTTTGCCCCCCCCCCCCCCCCCCCCCCCCCAAGGACCAGGATAAGCAGAGAAGCACTGACAAGATGAAAGAGGAAAAAAAAGGTTTGGAGAGGAAAAAAGAAGATGTGGATGAGGTGCAGAAGCTCCAAGCTAAGCTCAAACAAGAGCGGCAGCGTTGGGAAAAAGAATGTGTGGCCAGAGAGAAACAGCAGGTGAGATTTATGCCTATGGTTATCAGTAATTTCTGTCTATTTCTTCTCAGAAATTAACCTTACTGTTCCTATAAGACTTTTCTGTTCCCAGCTTCCATCTTTAAATGCAAAAGTATTCATATCCCTTTGTTCCCCCCTCCCATTTTATCACAATGCAACCCCGTAAAAAATGCATAGTTTCCATTTTCTTGGAGGAGTTAGTAAAATTAGCACAGATGTCCAGATGCGTTTAATTTAACCTTAGTATAAATCCAGATGGTCTCCAAAGGCCTCGAGGGTGTAATGGAGGATTAAGATAAAGAAAGATACCCAACAGATCAGAGATAAAGCTGTTTTAAAATTGTAAGCAGTGTAAAGTGGCAGCAACACATTGTGGGAACTCTTCAGCAGGGACAGGAAAGCTGGTGAGAGAAGTTAAGAAAATGATGGTAAATGGTAATAGTCCTAAAAGAAACCCTGTTATACGCTGCATAAGACATAAGACTGGGCTGGAGGTTCAACTTCCAGCAGGACAACAACCCTAAACATATCCCCAGAACTACAATGGAATGGATTAGATTGAAGATATTCATGTGCTAGAGAGGCCCAGTCAAAGTTCAGACCTAAATCGAGTTGAATATGTGTGGCAAAACTGGAATATTGGTTTTTACAGGCACTCTCCAAATAAATCTTACCCCGTAAGCGCTAGTTTGCAAAGAGAAATCAGCTAAAAGCTACAACGTTTTAATTGAAAGACGGCAAATGCAAATGCACACGCACACGTTTTTCAGTTTATTATTTGTCAGCCATTTTGAAAACCTTGTATCATTTTCCATGTAATTCATAATTATTCCCTACTTTGTGTTGTTCTGTATCATACACCTCAGAAAAAAATACATGGACTTTTATGTATGCAACATGGGGGCAATCTCCTTGAATTAAATTTATATTTTCTTGCTTGTTTACAGACTGAGCAAGAGAATGTGTTGGAGCAACGAGAGCAGCAGTGTTACTGTGAGGCTGAGCGGCTGCGCTGCGAGCGAGAGGAGCTTGATGCTCAGCTGCAGGAGTATCAGCAAAACCTGGACAGGCTGAGAGAGGGCCAGAGGAGTGTGGAGAGGGAGAAAGAGAGGATCGAAGCCCAGCAGAGGCTGCTACAGAGCTGGAGACACTGCCGCCAGAGCAGCCTGCCTGTCACAATACCACTAGATGGATATAAGGCAAGAATTTTTAAAGAGAGGAAAAGCAAATGGAACAAGACAGAAAACTAATGACTGTCCTTGCTATAAATATTTTTGAAGTAGTTTTCTTTCATTTTCTCTATTATATCGTGTTATCACAAAATAAATCTCTTTCATGACAACCATATAATTTTTTAGTATCTCAAGAAAGCTATAGCAAAATACTTAAAGCAGGGATGACCAATTTCATCTTCTGGAGGAAGAATAAAGAAGCGTAAAACAGAAACACCTTTTTGTTTCACCACTCCAGGTTGCCGCACACAGCCGCACAGGCAGCTACGATGGGAACTGCTCAAAGTTCAAGAAGGAGTCGGATTTCTTCAGCTCCCTGCAACAGAACCACATCCACCAGCCCATCAACTACAACCACCAGCACGTGCTCTCCACGCAGAAGAAGAATAATCCAGAAGGCTCTCAACTCAGCTCCGGCTGCGTGGCCGACCGCAGCCTCAGTGCGAGCCTCTACAACAGCCTCAACACGCTGCTAAACCAAACGCACAGCAATCGGCCTCAGTACGGTAACAACCAGAGCTGCACCCAACCGTCTACTGACTGCCTCCATCCCTACAGCAGCAGAGTGACTTCCCAGCAGCAGAGATCCAGCAACAGTAGGAAATATCTCTGCCCTCAAAACATTAACCTGATTAGTTATTTTCATTCATACCCAAAAAAAAATTATCTTGTTTTTTTTTTTTTTTCTCTCCTTGCAGCAGATTTCACCCAGCTACAGGAAACACAAACTTCAGGTTCATGGAGGTCAGGGATCACAGGTCATGGACCCATTAAGGAGCACAACTCCTCCTCTCCCTCTCTTACTCCCCTCCTCCCACCTCAGGCTTATCTCTCCCTCGAAGGACAGAATGGAGAGGAGGGAGTCGAAGAAAACATAGTTTACCTCTGAGGAGTTAGAAAGAAGAAAATACAGCAACCGGATCAATAACTGGAGAAAAAAAAATATTTATCTGTGGCTTCATTGTCTCTCTGTGCTGATGTATCTATTTAAAATGGATTTACTGTATGTCCATTTAAAAACAAATTCTCAATATTTAGACATTCTTACTGTTTATGTGCCTTTTCTTAATTTGGTGTGCCTCCTATATGATCAAACCAGGGTGCCTTTTTAATTTTGAGAAAGTTTTAAGTCTGTTTTTTTTTTTGTTTTTTTACTTTTAGATTGTACTTTGATATTTGTTGCACTTATTTGAAGACACAGGTACACCAAGCTCAACCCATCAAACAACTGCAGCAGAAACATTGATTAATTTTCCCAGAAGCACTTAAAATAAACTATATCAAAGTCAATCAAGCTTTGCCCCGGACCTTGTACTAGTTTGGCTGTTTTGCAGTGCCATCTTTGTTTATATTTGTAATTTGTTGTAAGCATCTGCAAAGCATAAAAAATATACTGACATTGTACATATAAAGACATATATATTTAATATGTTTATTTTTATGAAAAGGCTACCTATACACACTGTGTTGTAAAAGGATCATATAATCCTATCTTTTTTATATCTCTGAAGTGCCAAAATATTGCTGATGCTGTAATTGATGTAAAGATTTTTTTTTAAATATAATTTATTTGACATAGATCGCTTCACGCAATATTAACAATATTTTTATTCTTGGAATGCCTCATCTTGTAATCTCGTGAATTAAAAGTTTACACAGCCACATAAATGCCACTTAAATTTTAGCAGCTGTTTTTGAAACTTGGAATGATTTTACGTCATACAACTTCAAAGATTTTTTAAAGAAAGGGTCAGAATTATGCATAAGGGCTCAAATATGTAGCCTACTTATCTTTTTGAATTGTCTTAGAAATTATATTTGTAAATGAGATTTCACCTGAGCAGCATCTAACACCTAGCAAATTTGTGATTGGGCAAACGCACTGTTTAAATTCAGTCAATGGAGCACAATTTCTAGTTATAAGTGGGAAAATCACTGGGATTTGCCAGTTATAATTCTACCTACTGTTACTAATACAGATTAATAACAATTTATTTCTCTCAATTTGCCTTAAACAGAAATATATAAGGGTGTCATACACCATTAAATCTATGACTGTTTTAATGAAATAGGAGTGATTAAAAATCCGGATCCGAAATAGTTTATATTCCCACAATTTTAATTGCATTTTATACACATGTTATTTAACTGGCTGGGAATTTAGAAAATGTAACCTCCAGGTACAAACAAAAAGCACCAATAGAACTCAATAGAATACTAGGTTAAATGCCACAAAGCAAATTGCCTCTCATCCAAATTTTTATTTTGTTATTTATAACAAGCATCTGGCGTAACTCTGCCTGGATATACGTTACACTTCCAGGACAGATTATCAAAGCTCAGGTTAATTGGTGACTTTTTGAGGATGGTCAATAAGGTGCGATCCTTACTGAAACTTAAAGTTTGCATGCTCTAGTCCAAAACCTGTTTTGATGTAGGTATGTAATCGTTGTGCTGCTAAAAACACCCAGTTGTGTCCAAGTATCTACCACATAGTAATTGATTTAAGGTTAAGTATATAGAGCTGATTTCACCCACTTATTTGATGCAACTAGTTCTATTAGCAGCAAAAAAAGGCCCCACATACACCCCCACACCATCTCTAGAAGATATTTGGTTTGTCCATGTGGGCAGCTACAGTTTTTTTTTGTCAAAGTTGTGTCTATTTTGATGCAAGAGGCCTCCTTATCATTGACACCCTCTGTCTATATTTAAGACTTTTTTTATAGTTGACAATTATACTAAAGTTCCAACATCTTTGGTTCATAAACACCTTGTTTCCTTGTGTTTCTGTTCTGATCATCTTAGCTATTTCTCCTTTTGGTTGTGGCAGTTTGGGTCGTGGAACTTGGGCGAAACTGATTGATCAAACGGAGCTATTACTCCAAACACACATCAAAACTGGCATAGAAGTTTAAAGCATGGTAAAATAAAACTACTGGAATCACCTTTCCAAGTCCTGACCATAACCATATTAAACATGTTTAGAATATTTTAATAAGCCAGTGTCTCTGGAGGAAGCCTGGCATTTTAAATTAGCTTCATCATCCATCCATCCATCCATCCATCCATCATCTTCCGCTTATCCGGGGTCGGGTCGCGGGGCAGTAGCCTAAGCAAAGAGACCCAGACTTCCCTCTCCCCGACCAATTGGGCCAGCTCCTTGGGAGGAATCTCGAGGCGTTCCCAGGCCAGCTGGGAGACATAATCCCTCCAGCAAGCCCTGGGTCTTCCCCCGGGTCTCCTCCCGGTGGGACGTGCCCAGAACACCTCACCAGGGAGGCGTCCAGGAGGCATCCTGACCAGATGCCCGAGCCACCTCAACTGGCTCCTCTCGATGTGGAGGAGCAGCGGCTCTACTCTGAGCCCCCTCCGGATGACCGAGCTTCTCACCCTATCTCTAAGGGAGAGCCCAGCCACCCTACGGAGGAAACTCATTTCAGCCGCCTGTATCCGCAATCTCGTTCTTTCGGTCACCACCCAGCGTTTGTGACCATAGATGAGGGTAGGCACGTAGATCAACCGGTAAATTGAGAGCTTTGCCTTTAGGCTCAGCTCTCTCTTCACCACGACAGACCGGTACAGCGCCCGCATAACTGCAGAGGCCTTACGAATCCATCCATCGATCTCCCGCTCCATTTTTCCCTCATTTGTGAAGAAGACCCCCAGCTTAGCTTCATCTATTCTACCAAAAAACTGTCCAAGGTATAGAAAATATAGAGAAAATCAGTAGTTGAAGCTTTTGTACCCACTTATTGTTTTTAGAATCACTGAAGTTGATTTTTGTAAAGTCATTTCATAATAAAAAAGTAGGCTACTGTTCAAATAAACGAGTAAATTATCAAAATGAATATGACATTGATGCCTGTATGAAAACTTCTGACCAGAAATGTATGTGGCATAAACTGTGTATAAAAATGATCTTGGTAAACATCTATTTTAGTGTCTTTTATCTTATTTCAGCATCCGTTTGACAATTATGCTCTTCTCGTGAGTTCCTGTGCCTCATTTCGCAATACCCCATTACTCATGGCAGGCAAACTACTGTTTGACTTTGACTCGAGAGCCTTCCCGTAAGTGTTTGCAGCTAGAGACCAGAGTCCCACTTGGGGGGATTTTTTTAGCCATGAGGATGAGAAATGTCGGACTGTTCTGGACTCCCCTGTTTGGCTTGTGTCTTATATTTTGTCAACCTCAAACTGAGGGCTGGGGTGATTTTGGTAAGTTGGGTTTTCTGAATTTGTTTTTTAAAATCTCGTTCCTGAAGCCTTTTTAAGAATTGCTTTTTTAATGTTGGGCCAGGTTCTCTACCACCAAAACCAAACATTCATTATTTAAGTGACAAGCAAAGCCTCGAGGTGAGCTGGCCAAGAAACTGGGGAGCTTCAGAGAGTGACGTTTATGAGATCCAAATCAGCCGCACAGAAAACCGCACTGTTATTTACAATGTGAGTATATGGGGAAGGCAGTGTACCCTAAAATGTTGTTACATTAGTAGATGCCTTAGATGCCTTTTAATACTTTACTTATTTTCATTGAGTAGCTCTTTAAATAAATGGACTTAATTCCTAACTTTAACTATGCATAGACATCTACAAATACTTGTAGAAAAACACCTTCATGTAAAACCTTTCCTGTAAGAACATCGTTGTTCATAAAGCAGCACATTTAACTTTAATTAAAAAAAATTGTTTTCTGATGAAAATGTTTATTTAACTTGAGAGAAAATGCTCTTTCTTGTTTTGTCTATCAGTGGCCAGTGGGGTTAGGAATTATAGGATTCCCAGCGAAAGCAATACGTTTTTCTACCGAACAAGAAGTGTACAATTTCTAATCTTTACAGAATATTGACCAAGAAAGTAAGAAAACCCGTGACAGGAAAGTGAAAAACGCAATTGCATGTCACTGAGTGAAGTACAGCTAAATTTTTAAGAAAAAGATTATGTATAATATGGAGCACCAAACTGCTCAAAATTGAATACATAGTAAAACCTTGTGATATAAATATTAACATTAATAAATAGAAAAATATGTGTGACAATGAAATTATGAAAGTACTCAATTCATGTAAAAGTTTAAGATCATTATTGTGAAATAATTTTAAATTTTCTTTAAAAAAATGCTTTGATTAATATAAAAGATAATTTCATTGTAAAAAAAAAAGAAAAGATTTATAATAGATTTTATTTTTCAGCCATTTTTATTTTATTTCAATAGTTTTTATTCCAAAAGGTATTTTTTCAATGAAGAGATTGATCAAGTACATCATCATCATCTTTATTCGTCAGACTCAGGGTTCATATTAAAATAACAACACAAAAAACACCATATAACAAAAAAATATATAAAACACACGATACCAGTGTCTCCACATTGGTAAATGCACTACACTAAGATTGGGATCCACCAGCATAAATACAAGGTTGTTCTCAGAGTTGGCGCATAACAAATCTGTGCACCTGGCGTACACTGTGATATTTTCCGAGCCATATGCCTTATTGTCAGAAGATAGAGCTACTGCTTGTTGCACTTCATGAGGAGTGACAATCACAGAATCCCTGCTAGCAACATTTCCCACTTCATAGGGCTCACTTTTAATACAATTAAATAAGGCAAAGTCGTATTGCCTCCACAGATCAGCTACATTATAATCCCCAGAGACACTTTCTACGGCACAGGGCAGCCATTTTCCTGTCACTGATCTTGCATCCCTGGACAAAAAAATACAACATAAAAAACGCCTATGCAGTCATATTCAATAAATTAGAATAAACGATGTGATGAGGGTCATTTGTCCGATTAAAACTACTTTTAAAAATAACCTTTATTCAGGTATTAAAAATATTAAACAATATTTTTGTAAATTTGAATATTTCTATTTTTTATGTTATGTATTTGTGAAGTGGTGACACCGTAATGGTTTATTTATACTAATATTTTATTTGTTTGTTAGACACAAAACTAACAATTGTCAAATAGTTGTCTTTGTCGATGACCAACGCATTAAACACTAGTAGATATGTGACATTACCTCGGAGCGTATGTACATTTTATTTTAATTTTCTTCAGCAGCAACAAAAAACCAGGCCATCAAAGTTGATGGATGGAGCTAAATAAGAGGCTTCCTGGAAGAGACGCAATCCAGAGCACCAATGCTCTGGTTTAGATCAAGACATATTCCAGTGCTAAATTGGCGTAGTCAAAGTGCAGACATAAATCCAACCAGAAAACAGTGTCAAGACTGTAAAATTGATACTACCAGACATTCTTCACTGAATTTATCTAACTAATGAACTCCTTTATGTTGTCTATCACATAAAATTCCAGTGGAATGTAATTAGGCTTAGGGATGTAGTGTGACAAAGTATTACAATGTAAAAGCTTAAGAGGTAAATACATATGGAAATCAGTGTATTATTTTTTTCCTTACAAATGAAGGCATCAATGATATATATATATTTTTTGTCCATGTTTTTCCTTCTTTTAATAAACTTACTGCTGTTAATTTTTTAAACCCAGGGAAACGTAAGCATATCTGCAGGGGATTCAGCTTGGTACACTTGGACATGGCACTCTGATTTGCCTCTGGAGTGTGTCGATCACTCAGTCAGGATGAGAAGTTTTTGTCATCAAACTGCCCCAAGTCCTTGGAGCAACTGGATAACCCACCATGGTAAAACATTTGGGTCTCCCTATGCAATTCTAAGGAAAGAAACACAAAAAACCCACTATGTTTCTTTTTTTCTCAGTCTTTTAATTGTTCTGTTCTTTTAGTACAGAAAATGTAACTCTTTCATATATTCAACCTCTTTGTTTTTTTTTTCCAGCTGCAAAGCTTAGTACACTTGTATTATTGAAAACATACATATTTAATGCAAATCATAAACTTCACATTTCTTCTCATCAAAATCCCACATATAAGAGATTCCACTATCCTAATGTCCAGAGATAAAGTTCAGGACCATATCTCCTCATGTATTTCAGTAAACTCTTTTCCAGGTATGCAAAGGTGGACAGATCCTTTTTCCAGCTGCATTAAAATATTAATGTGTTTCAGGAACCAAAGCAACGGATAAGACCAATATATTTCCTTCCCAGCGGATACTGAAAGAAGGAAACAATGCCATCTTCTGCTGTGTTCCCCCAGTGGGTGTAAACATCACACACATCACATTCAGAAACCGCCAGTACACTCTTTTGAACATTGGAGATGGGGTTATGGCTATTTCAGTGACGAATCTGACAATCCCAAACAAACTCATAAAATTGCTGACGCTAACCTGCTTAGATTCAACTGGAAAGTCCAGCTCTACATTGAACTACATCAGCTGTAAGTTCATAACATTAATTTCTCTTTAAAATTGACTATACCCAGTTATGCTTGCATAATGTCATGGGGTAGGTGCTCTAGTGATCAGTTTGTGAGAGGTAGGGTACATACTGGATAGGTGACTAGTTTATCTAAGACAAATATCAGTGCGCACACTCAGCGCTAATGGTAATCAAGAGTGACCAATCAATCTAACCTCCAGGTTTGGACTGTGTGAGGAAGCTGGAGTATACACAGGGAAGCACACTTTCTGCAACTTAAGCATTTCTTGTTTCATGGCCACAGTGTTAACCACTTACCCACCATGCTACTAATTACGTTGAGCCAGAGATATCTGAAAAACTGTTCACAGGGAATTCTAAAATTTGAACAACTGTTTGTTGCCTGCAGTTCCTCCTCAGAAGCCCAGAGACCTGAACTGTACAACCTCAGACCTGAAAAACATAATCTGCAGGTGGGACTCAGGCAGGAAACGAGACCTTTATGACCGCAACAAGCAAACACATACTCTCTACATTGAGTAAGTACAATTAATAAACTGCCAACTGTAACAGGAGCAGATGTAGGATTAATAGGGTTGTTTAGGGAGGACACATATAACGGAGGTGGTGTTACATGTAATGTGGTCCCCGTGTTCTAATAAACAGGCATCTGATTAATAGAGCGTGAGCGTCCTGGTTCTAAGATATATTTGAAGACCATCACCAACAACTTTACAAACAAAGCTGGTGAAATATATGTAACTGTTGTTGTTTTTTATATTGCAGACTTGAACAAAAAAATTGTGTTTTGGAGATGATTTATTCATTTTAACACAAATTCAATTTCCTCTTGCATTTTAGTCTGCAGAAAAACCACTTCCAAACAAATGCTATCTGCTGGGATTCCTTACATACTAAACTTTTAACTGATTGGAATGTTTGTATAATTGTATTGAAATGTCTGGAGAAAGAGAGTGGGCTAGATAGATGTTCAGAGGAGAGATAACAATTATATTGGTAGAAGGCTGCTGACGATGGAGCTACCAGGCAGGAGGTGGAGAGGAAGACCAAAAGTAAGATTTATGGATTAGGTGAAAGAGGACATGAAGTTAGTTGGTGTGAAGGCAGAGGATGGAGAGGATAAAACTAAATGGAGACAGACGATTCGCTGTGGCAACCCCTGAAGGGAAAAGCCGAAAGGGAAGGAAGAAGATAGATATAGAAACCCTGCTGTAAAGTTGCAAATATGCATGTAGAAATTGGGGTTTTACAAACAGTTGATTAAGATGTAATATCTACCTTTGTTTTATGTTATTTCAAAAAACAGAAACACAGATCAAGCTCCCGTCAATTGTCAGCCCTCATCTTGTACTTTCCCAGCTGTGCCACAGCAACAGGAATACAAGATTCGTCTGGAGGTGAAGGACCAGCTGGGAGAGGAGATGGTGACCTACAGCTTCAACATATCTGACAGAGGTTGTGCACCATTTAAACATGCAAACCAAAAATTAAACAAAACTATATATTGTTCTTATTCTCCAGCAAGATCTATAGGTTGAGATATCCTTGGTAGAGCTTAAATTAATCCATATTTTATTGCAGTAGCATCAGTTGACACTGACAACCCCCCTATCCTCCTAGTGCATTTTTTTTTACATGCAGTTGTGTTTTTGTGAATAATTTGGCATAATGTTTTTATTTAATTTTATTTCCACAGCGTATGTATTTTTGAGAGAATTGCCCCCCAAAAAATAAAAGTTTCCCTTACTCTATTTAAAATAATGTTGGCATAATTGAATAGCCTGACTAACCCCTTTACTAAAACTGTAGGATTTAAAACAAAGAAAAAAATTGGTGGTGTGTGTAGAGTTAAAAAAAGTTTGTCTGTGTGTGTACAATCAATCAAAACAGTTTTTTCGTTTTCTTTTAGAGATGTTATACACTGAGTTGTATCTGTGTTCACAAATCTTAATTTTGTTTGCGCAATTTTCCTCCAAATTTCAGTACCTACCTGAGATGAAAATCAGCGCAAAGTTTGAAAACTACAGTTGCATGTGCATTTTCTATGTATCTGTAGACGTGGTGCACATAAGGTTCAAAGTGCTTCACAAATATTCAGATGAAAGATTTGTAAGTGCTTTCCCCCGGAGGGTAGATGCAGATGGGGGGTGGAGGTTTGTGTGGGCGACAGGATTTTTATGCACTCTGTCAAAATCTTACTTTTTTATCAAAGCCATCAAAATATTTCCTGAAGCGGAAGTGGATGTTTTGCGGCAGGGTTTCCTCGTATGTCAGAGGCATGAATGAATGACAGACAGACAGACAGACAGACAGACAGACAGACAGACAGACAGACAGACAGACTCCCCATTCTTAGTCTTAGTGGTGTTCAGAGGAAGGCAGTTTTTTTTTTTTTGCTGCAGTCATTGAAAGTCTCTACCACATCCCTGTACTCCCCCCTCTTGTCCACCGCTCACACACGCCACAACAGCTGTATCATCTGACTACTTCTGTGTCAGGATTCTGAGTTGTAGTAGTGTGAACCGAAAGGGAGTCAAAACGGTCCCTTGTGGGACCACGGTGCTACATTCCAATGTCCCAGAATCACGTCTCCCTACCCTGATGTACTGAGGTCTGGATTTCAGGTAGTCCATAATCCAATATGTCAGGGAGGGGGCTACACCCATACCAATAAATTCGTTGCTCAGTATGGAGGGCTTTATGTTGTTAAAAGCGCTGGAGAAGTCAAAGAACATTATCCTGACGTAAGAACCAGGCACATCCAGGTAGGGGTACGCCCGGTGCAGCAAGTTAAGGATCGCATCTTCAACTCCTAAGTGTTCCTGATATGCAAACTGGAGGGGTTCTAGTTCCTCAGCAACCTGCAGTTTCATTCTATGGACAAGGAGCCGCTCCAAGGTCTTAATGAAGTGAGATGTCAAAGCCACCGGTGTGTAATCATTCAGCTCTACCGGTCGCCGTATTTTGGGCACTGGTATGAGATATCAAGTCTTCCACAGCACTGGGGTTTTTCTATGTGAAGACACAGATTGAATAGCCTTTGCAGAAAAAAAAACAGTTGTGCTGCACAGTCCTTCAGAAACCTTGGACAAACTCCATCTGGACCAACAGCCTTGTCTGGGCGAAGTTTTCTGAGCTTAACTGCTCGATGTCTTACTTAGGAAGGGGGGATCCTGACACATCAACAGAGAGGGGGCAAGGGAAGCATGTGGTGCTAGAGCTCACAGGGGGGATGAGTGGCCACACCATCACGACCGATTATTCTTTTCTCTTCGATTATCCTGGGGAAAGAGCTTCTGAAGAAGAACATGTCCATGGGAATGGTGCCCTCACAGATGCTCCAAATGAGAGGGAGAGAGGCACACATATACGCGCACTGGTTCTTTATTCAATGTTTTGACTGTTCAACTGGCTTTGTGTTTGAGCCTTTTTTTGTGTGTGCATCAGAAGTGCAGTAAATACAGACATTTTAGAGAAAATCTGACCCTTCAGAAAAACTACAATGTAAAGAAAAAAATATTGTTATGCCCATTTGTGACACTCTAAGGCTTGACAATTCACCCCCAAAACAAGTCCTCTGGGCTCGTCTTTTTTGATTATTTATTTTTTTGCTGGTGCCTGTGGGCTTGTTGCTGCGGCCCCCCAGGACCCTGCATTGTAGCTGCTGGATGTTCCTCCAGGGCTTTCCTCTGCTCTTCTGTTGCGGTTGCGTTCAGCCCTTGGTGGGGGTCCTAGGCTCTGGGGTCCTCTGGATTTCTGTGGCTTTGATCTTCTTCATGTCTGCATTGATTCCTGGGAGATGGATTTATGGCTCCTCACACCAACTATCAGACACTCGTATGGAGAAACCTTATCTCAAATACACACATATTGTGGGAGCTCCAGTGTTTAAAGATCTATTCTTGGGCTAAGGTTATCATTACAAGATCTTTAATAATCATCACCATGAGCTTTTCATTGATATTGTTATTGTATTTATACATATACTTCTTATATATATAAGTAGTATAGAAGTGGAGTACTATAGCAAAAGCCGTAATGCTCCAAAAAAGGAACCAACTCTAATATCTTACAGGTTTATAGGACATAATGGGTTGGCACCATACACTTATTGGCACCCATTACAATTCCTATAAAATGTATTATTTTATTTTACGCCTTATAACTATATATATAATAAATACGATACGATATATACAATATAATAACGAGACAAATAGGCCAATTTTTGCAGGCCACTCCTAAAAATTGTAAAGACAAGAGAACATGCTGATGAAGAAGAGCTAAGATGCAGTGATATTCATACCTCATTTATTTGCTAAATAGTAACACTCCCCTAAATCTGACTATATCAACAGTCTTATCAACAACAAAAGGTTTCAAACACTTTAACTGTGACTAAGGTGCGGAGGACGAGAACCTGAGCTTATGTACACAGATTTGGAGGATGGTTAAAAAAAACTCTTTTCAGGCTTTTGTACATAAATAAACTGTGAAAATGTATACAATATTCTTACATGAACTTGTGGAGTTGATGTGATGATTGTCACCGCAGCTGAAGATATCCTTTAATAAAATATTTTTAGTGTCACCTGTGCTGAAGTGGGACAAAGTGATCCCTGGGGTGACGGATGTCAGTTTGTCCTGGACTGTACAGGGGAATCTGACTCATGATAACCTCATTTGTCGGGTTTCCGCAGAAACAAATTTTCAAGAAACCATCAGAGAGGTAATTTCCATCTTGTTGAGCTTCTACACAGTAGATTTTAACACAGTGTTTTTATTTTTGTAACTTCCTGTCTTTGCAACAGCTGAATTGCAGCAGTGAGAATGTAATCTGTCAAGCGCATTTGAAAGACCTGCATCCCAACACGGCTTACTCTGCCAAGGTGCGCTGTTCGGTTAATAGGAGATTTTGGGGAATATGGACTCAGCCAGTACCATTTACAACAGGTAAGCTTTAAATCAGAGTTTCTTACTTGTCTAGTCTGGCCAAAATCTAAAGAAGTTTGATTTACCTACAGGGAGCCAATTATTCCAGGACATAATTTAATTAATTACACAGTACTTTCTTCCTTTAAACGTTTACTGTTCTGAAATAAGCAGTTGAGCCTACACTTATGGAACATTTACTGTACAACTGCTTTTTCTAACAAACGATGCCCTGCTTTTGTTGCCTCAAACAAACAAACACTTTTCAGATCCACTGGTGATTCTGGACTTATGGAGGAGAATACAGAGTACAGCTGATTCAGATGTACGTCATGTTACTCTGCTATGGAAACCTGTATGTGTTTTTTGGTAATTTTGCATAAATAATATTTATATATCACCCAAACTTTATCTTCTGAACAATTTGGATCTCAGTTGTGCATTCTATTGCTAGCTTGTTTTTGGGAGAGCAACCACAGTGCATATCCAAAGTTGTGTAGTCAAGTGGTCACAGGAGGGTCAAACTTTGACAGAGCCGATCGACAAAGGGCTGAGCCAGGCAAACATCTCAATTGGTCCCAAAAAGTGGAATGTTACTGTTCAAGCTGTTCTCAACATGGGGTTCTCTATCTCCGCCCGCATTACCATACCAGCGAAGGATGATTTTGGTGAGGTTTTCCCACATTTTATGAGGATTTTTCTTAATGAAAATGAGGCTAAAATGGATTTTTTTAAAAAGTATTTCTGCAGGTTTTTGTTCTCGTTATATGTGGCATAGGTTCAAGATGTTGAGAACTAAAATGTGAAATAAATAATAAAAAAATAAAGTATATACGCACTGTGTTTTTAGCTGTTACACTGAAACCCTTGTGTTGATATTTTTGGTCACCAGATGATGTATAAAACTAACTACCTTAGATGTTTAGATGGTAAATGACCGATATTTCTGACAATCCAGAAATCCCTCCATTAAAGAAGCGCTTGAGTGGTACTTCAGCTAGTGGTTTTCATCTATGGTGGAATAAGCAGGCCTCCGTTACCTGTGGCTACACTGTTGAGTGGTGTTCCCTGGAAAGCAAAGCGTCTTGCACTCTGGAGTGGGTTAAAGTGCCAGAAGGAAACAACACTTTCATACCTGCAGGCAAGTTTCCTATTCGTTATTTTATTCTCTTTACATGGATATTTCTCAGAATTTCTATGTCTTTGTTCTGCAGGAGATTATACACGAGGTTACAGATATTCATTCAATATTTATGGATGCACAGAATATGGAGACAAACTACTGGAGATACAGAGTGGATACATTCAGGAGCACAGTGAGTCTTTTTACCGAAAAATAAGATGGTCTTTAAAAATAATATTTATTTATGCAGGGGCTTAAAAAGAAGTTGCAAAATGTGCTAAGATTATATCTTCTGAACAAAAAAGAATACAGAATTATAATTAGTATTCAATAAAACATTTTTAGCATAAAAAAGCTAAATCTATCTATATTTACATATTTAATAGAGCAAACTGCTTCAGATTTTTAAAGATTAACGCTGTTTGTGGCACGTAGATTTATTAGAATAACTGCAATCTGCATTGAGCTGGCGGTAATCTTCCCTTCTTTTGAGTTTGTCTGTTTGTTTCTTCTAATCAATTAGATTCTGTGTTCAAATTCTGTTGTTGCTTTCTTGAATTCAGTTTACAAACTTTAAGACTGTGGAATGCTCCAGCAGATGGTGTTTCATCTGCAGGGCTTTATACTCAAAAGTCAATTAAAGACACACTCAATAACTTTTGCAGATTTTTGCCCTCTGTCGCCCTCTCAAGGCTTGCGGTGTAACACAGTCACAGTTGTAAAAACAAATCTCTATGGACCACATCTCAAGAAGTTTACTGGTGGTTTTACAGCTCGCCAGCCAAAACAACAAAACATCAAGCTAATGGTGTGTCAATTGGTAAACTGTCAAAAAGTTTTCCCGGCACTGTATCACATCATCATGACCAAATAACCCCGGAGCAAGCATTTATTACTTAACAGTCCAGTAGCAACACGGCTAATTGATTCATACATCCTGTTGTATCTCTAACATCACTCTTACAGTGGCTGACCACACAAAACTGAAAAGTTGTAACACTGAGGTTTAGAAGTTAATCCTACTTTGACCTAAGCTTAGCAACAGTTTGACAGAAAAGATCTTTCACAGTAGTGAAGGGAAGGAAATGTTCTCTGACGTGTTTTTTCTCCCATCTTTCAGCTCTGCAACTTTTCTTACCCCCGATTCATACCGGGGCACAGAACAGATATGCCCCGGTATGAATCAGAGGTTAATAAGCCTTCTGCTGCTTTCAGCTCTTGCAGCCCAGTTTCTTTTCCGCACTTCTTCTGATAGCGTCGTCTTTTGTTTCTTTGGTGGATCTGCCATGGCTCAAGTCTAAAAACCAAGTGTTTGTTTATATATTTAAGTAGTACGTAGCAGTTACTGGTCTAAAGTGAAACTCGTTTTTTTTTTCCTGATTCCCGGAAGAAAATATCCTGGAAAGAAAGCAATAAGTACAAATGGCAGACAATGTGTGCAAAGGATTCGGCTACAGATTTTTTTAAACTAAGGTTTGTTGGTCACTGCGGTTTTGTTTGTCTTGCAGAGATTGATGTTTTTCATATTCTGCTGGATACCTCTACCTTTCAGGTGTTGGAATGGATTTGTGGTTCTGCTGCCTTTGACTGTGATGGGCTTTAGGCAAATGTAACAGCTTAGGGTCTCTTGCTGCACCTCTGTCGCAGTACACCCATACCAATTCCAATATGGAAGCTTCAGGGAACCAAAAGTGCTCCATTATACAAAACTTCAATTTACTTTTTTTGTAAAATCCCCCACAATAATTTTTTTTTATTAATTCATTCAATCGATTTTTGCCCAGGCCTAAATGTGGATGAGGAGGAACTTCCTACCTTGTCGGCTGTTTCACTGAGGGGGGAGTGGAGATCCGAAACATCCAGCACCCCATGATAAAAATTAAAGACTGCTTGTGCCCTAATTAAGTAAAAGAAATCCAGAGTGTAATTACTGCCAACAGAACACATATCTTTATTTTTATTATTTCAACCATATATCACAAATAAGGGCAGTGCATTACTCATATGGACTAATAGGCAATGTATTTTATCCAATGTATTTTAAACTTTAATCAATGATCCCCATCTTTCATTAAAATAAATAATTTTCTTATATTTTCAATTCAATTTAAAAATACTTTATTGATCCCAGAGGGAAACTAAGTGTTGTTGTAGCTCATTATTAATTCATTTTTCAAGGAGTTGACCATGCTAATTTTACAAACCATAGAAGCGCATTTAAATTTCCTCGTCAGTTATCGATTTGGAAATGCCATGTCAAACATTTAAATGTTTTTACACTTTTGAGCAGTACATCCTCAAAGTGGGACCCGGTGCGCTCTGTCAGGAAATGTTTTTGTCTATGTCATGCATCACTTCTGCAGCTGCTGTATTTGGGGCTGACAAAAAACAGGTGCAAACTGATAACATCTGTTGAACTTATAGGGACTGCACATGGTGATTATATAAAGGGCGATCTGCAGAATTTTGCAGAAGGTGCATTCAAAATATGAAGCAAATAGGAGAACTTTGTAAATTCACCCTAGACATATTTATTTAGTGCCAATGCAGCATTTCTGGCTTTTTTTGTTTTGTTTTACCTTTATTTTTGTGGTGTGTATCAGGTCTCTTTGATCTTCTGTACAGCACCATATCTCTTGACCAAAATTTTTTACATCCAAAACAGAATATTCCAAAATATGTAAAGATCTGCAGGAATGGAAACTATTTTCAAATTCATGTAATCTTCATAACCAAGAATTAGAGTCAAAATACAGAACAACCATCAGAAAGTTGCAGCACGGCTTCCTGTGTACTACCCATGATTCTTATCAATTCTGTTTTTATCTATTATCACATCATCTCTACTTCAGCTGAATCTGTGGAGCCCCCAGGTCTAAAGGAGCCCGTTAAAATGACATATGCATCTGTGACACTGGAGTGGTACTACAATGAAGATGATCCAGCTCATTCTGCTTTCATCACTGGTTATCTGGTAACAGTGCACGAAGTGCACTCTGACACACGTGGAGGTCAAGCTACAAGTGAGTTTAGAGGAAAACTTTCATCATCTTCCCAAAATGAATGAGGAATGCTCTAAATAATAATTTAATTTATTTTAGTCATTGGATGTAATGTCAGCTAAAGAAAATCTTTTTTCTTTACCCAGTTACATTCAATGTGACCGTGAAAGACCCTCGGCAAAAGTCTGTAACTATTGAGGGTCTGCAGGAGCACCAGCAATACATCTGCTATGTAAGAGCTCTGACTAAAGTCGGGCCCGGATCACCTGCCAGCATTACCATCAGGACCAAAATCAACTGTGAGCTTCATACAATCCAATGCCCTCAAAAACCACAACAGTTTAATCAGTGGAGCATTTTGAGTCTGATAATCTTTACCAGAATTGAATTTCCAAGCTTCCCACTGCTCACTGTTTACGTTGATCTTTCTCTGCTTCCCCTTGTAGATTTCTCCCACTTAGCAAAGATCTTGACTCCCATACTGCTACTTCTGGGATGCATCATTCTGCTGTGGCCACAAAGAAAAATGTGAATGACAGATTTTTTTTTTTAGATTTACTTCAAAATGATTGAATTTTAATCATTAAGAACGCTTGAATCTTGTGTTTTGCCCAGTTTGAAGAATGGGCTGAGGAACATATTTGTTTATCCCCCTGGTATGAACATCAAACCTCCTGAGTTTGAGAGCTTCTTGTACGAGGTATGGATTGACTGATTGAAACTTACCCAAAGTAATGAAAGCACTTCTGGTCACCTTTTTTTTTACACTTGCCATGGGCATTACTTTTAAATTATTAAATTAAGTGTATATATATATAGGCACATTTGCAATTAAGTCCCAGAGTTCTAACAGGAAAAATAAGAAGTTATGGGGAGCCTAAGTCTCCTCCCCTTCCGATCGGCCCGTGGGACCCCAAACCGAAAAAAATAATGAATGGAAGTCAATGGAGCGATAAAAGTTATTTTCTGGTCCGCTTTGTCTTACGTCCTGAATCTCACATATGTTGTACTTAGATTAAATGATAACTAATGATGTACACTTCAACTGTTTTTGTGATTTATTTGATTGTAAAAATTTGCATTTAAAATGCCTACAAATAAGTCAGAAGTCGCAAATATGACGTCATTTGGCTAAGTGGAGCTAACACTAGCTGTAGCACGTAAAAAACTCACCAAGAACTTGTCGAGCTTCCAGCGCATGCTGGCTGTCACTCCGACAGCTTTGTCCCCTACATAGCTACTACTTTCCACAGTCACATTTATAGTGGTTTTCTCCGTGTTTATTACTCTTTTCTCCATCCTGAGAGTTTATGACCCTCGCTCTCCTTCTTCTTCTTCTGCAGTTGTAGTCCACTAAACTTTTTTACGCAAAACCTAAAGTAACTTTTGCCGCCGGTCAGCATTTTCTCTGCATCAAAATTAGTTTTAAAATTCACATACATCATATGTTTGATCCACGGTGCATTTCAAACTGGATCAGAAAATAACTTTTATCGCTCCATTGACTCTCAATTTTTTTTGGCAGTAGGGGACCCATGGACCGGAAGTGGAAAAGCCCCAAAAAACATAACCATAGTCACTCAAAATGTCACTAGATCTTTATCCATTCATTGTAGAAATGAATATCTTTTGATATGAAATTTCCAATGTGGCAAGGCACACGAGGACCCAGGCAGGATTTGATCCCACAACTCCTGGATGAGAATCATGCACACTAATCCATTAGCCAAAGGCATATCCCTGTGGCCAAGCAGCCAGGGCATATCATCAATCTGAGCCATAGTGACAGGACCCTCACACTGCCACACCCGATTTTTCCCCAATTTCTTGAGAATGCAATTATAAATGTTTGTTTTCCCTTGTGAATGACTCTGTTTATCTTCGTTCTGAAAAACTAAGTTATTAAAGCTTTTATATCTAGTCCCGGCACTCTTGTCGGACAAAGATAATTACAAAAATGATTCCATGTTACTCTAGAAGGCGTGTTCTTTCTATTTCTGCTCTTATTTTGTTCTCTGTATTCTTGCTCAGACTAATCAGAAGCTGCAGTCTCAGAAAGAGGAAGAGTGCATCAGCTGTGATATTGAAGTCTTCAACATCAAACCTTTTGGAGATCCTGAGCACACAAATGCATTGTGCTCACCTACTTCCTGTGTCCCACTCCAAACAGGCTACTGCCCTCAGTCTGCTGTCCTGCTCTGCAAAAGACCCGCCCATCTGGAAATGATGTCGATTGCAAACAAGAGCCACTTTGGCTACTGATTCACTGGAAGATGAGTTTTGTGAAATCCAATCCAGCTTTGAGACTTCTTTCTGCAGGAATCATGTGCAACAGCATATGGTTAATTCTCTAATTAGTTAATTAAACCCCAAAGGAATGTGTAGTGCCTTTTTCCGTATTTCAAGAGTATAGATACTTTCATAACATAGTGTGCTTTTGCTTGTTTTGCAAACATCTTATTTTTAATTTTTTTTACCCACACAAACATTCATTTCGTATTTGGTGTCATAATCCTTTAGTTGCATCATAGCACAGCAGTGAAAGGATGCACAACCCCACGAAAGGAACTTATTTTAAATATCGTGATAAACGAGAGCACTAGAAGTGTTATCTACAGGATGTAAACAGAACAGGAATAAGGAATAACAGATGCAAGATGGAGATTAGTTTAAACGGTAAAAAAAAGAGAACTGTTAGGCAAGATAATGTGATAACGTAAAAGGTTTGCCTGAATCACTGGTAAATGGTCTGGTTTACAGGTCACATATAACATGTTTTTGTTTTTTACTTCAGATTTAACGTGTCAATACAATGCACAGATGGCATCCATGCATTGGGTTTCAGAGTATCTTTATGTTGGAATGGACCACTCAAAGTCCAGGTGTAAAGCAAATTGAGAATCTATGATGAGATTTGAAGAAAGATGTTCAAGATTTAGCTGTTTTGCAAAGAAAAATTAGCAAACATTTTTAGTTTCTAGATATACAAAGCAGATGAAGACCTACCGCATGTTGGCAGCATTCACTGAAATTTGGTTCTATAAATACATGCCACTTTTTGGTGGTCTATCACTCAGAATCTCAATGAAATATTTTCAAGATTGTGGAATGTGAATACTTTTGCAAGCATTAGTTGTATTCCTGAAAAAGGATAAATTGTCTCTTATGGAGTTTATTGGAGAGAAATAACGATGTGAAAAGTTCAAGAGAGAAGGGTCACAACCTCCTGCTAAATCCAGTTCCTTATTTGCAATTCTTCTATCAGTGACTAAGGAAAAGCATAAATTTCACTGTAACTGTAAATTAATGGGAAAAAATAAAGCAGTTGCACTTAGACTTCTGTGTTGCAACAAGCCACTCAGTAACAGGAGTGCTGCCTTCAAAATAGCTGACAAGCTGCTGCTCGTCATTTTGCAAATAAAGGAAATTTTGCAGAAAAACGACTAAGACAAATTTTTTATTAAAGGAAGTTGATACTTGTGCTCTTCAATAGGCCTTCAAAGAGAAATCGGCAACACAAAACAACCACAAGCCTTACATAGCTGTCATTTTTATTTGAAATACTGTTGGTTTCCATCAGGATTGTGTCCAGGGCAATTCAGAAAGGGTAATGCACAACAACACAAGTCAGTCAGTTGTGCTCTGAACAAGTTTTCTATTGTTTGTATGCATGTAGAGCTCATAGGTAGTTGGCATACCTGTTTATTAAGTGTCCCTGGCTTGCTACTGAAAAAGTGTGTTTAATGTTTTCTGCACTGCATTTTATCCTGCCGCAGAAGCTCAGCTCATTTTATGCATCTTAATTTAGCAAAAGGAAGGGCTCACCCAGCGCATCATTCATGCGAGTCACAACTGGTTTCTTCCATGAAATGTCAGCAGTTTTATCCTGTCATACGGCTGTTTTTAAAATGAGTGTTTTGCAGTCCTCAGAGCAGATACTTATCTTTCAAATGTATAATTTTTTGTATGAAAAGGAAATCTGTTCCATTAGTGCCATGCAATGTATGTCATGTAAAATAACATCTTGTGTAAATAAACAACACCAAAGTGAAAACCAATCAACGAGACTACCAGGTCAAGATTTACAGTATCCAGGTTAAGTCATCAGAATTTTAACCTGACATATTTTTTTTGTTGTTTTTTTTTTACTCTGCTGAAGCACATTCCACGCTTATTGATGAGTTGAGACATGACCACTATATGTGATTTCCTAAAGTAGCTGAACTGGTTCTGAAAGCAAAGGCTGAGGAATCAAGAGGGATACAGCCAGGAAGGAGTGCATTCTAAAACAACTTAGAATTTATTGTTTTGTTTAAAGTCATACAATAATTGAAACATTTTGATAAAGGTGAAAGGATCAAGTATGTTTCAAAATTGAATAAAATAGTCATCTTATTGCTTCTGGAGGCTTTTTAATATATAAACATCCTTTGATAAAAATGTTAAAGAATTGCCTTCTCAAAGAATTTGAAAACAGAAGTTATTGGGTATGAGCTCTTATTTTCCAACTATGCTATGGACTATGGTTCCCAAGTGTTCCAATTGTAAGAAAGGGAAGAAACCATTTTCTTTGAACAAAGACTAATTGTGCCCTGACTGATCTGCTCTGTTAGTCTGCTCAGAGAGATATCTGTTCAATAGTAGTGGTACTAAAATTAAACATTTGAATGTGCATTTGACATTCTGAAATCTAAATGTGTATACGTCTGACTGCATTTTACAGGACCCTCGTATAGAGGTGTAAGGAGTCCTAAAAGAAATCAACTTTCAGTGCATTAGCAGTTAATTTTTTGAAAAGCCAATTTTTGTGAATATACCCATTTTCTTGCAGAAATGTTTTTTAAACAGTATCCCAAACATAAACACAGAGTTCACTAAGCACAACTAGAGTGGTGGGGTTTGTTCATATAAGCTGAAACTCTCATGTTTTTCACAACAATCACTCTAGGTGGTGCTGTGGTGAAAAAAGGGGAGGTACATGTGGGGAAAAGACCTTATGCAAACCATTAAGCATGGTGGAGGACCTGGCATGCTATGGGCACATTTCATACATGCATCATCACTGGGTTTTTGCTCCAATACAGCAAATTGAATGCAGAAACAGTTCACCAGAAACATAAATTCACATTTGTCTCCATCTCCAGACCCAAGTCCAATAGAAATATTGTGTAAGAACATTTGCAAAGAATTTTAATTTATCACTCACTCTTTATCTGTACAGAAAACTAAAATAATTACCATATAAAAAAAGAAAAAAAAGATTCCAAATATACCAGTCTCTTAGCGCTCAGCTCATTGGACACTGGAGAAAAAAATAGACTGGAGCCTCTTCAGTAGTGTAATATTAACAGAAAAAAAAGAGCACAGCCTGACCTGCTAAAACCGTTTCACATCATCATAAGCCTTTGACTCAACAAAGGTCACAGGCCCACCACTGCTCAGGTAGACCAGCTAACATTTACTTTTCGTGGCTGCCTTCTTAAAAATGTTTCCTCAGAGAGCAACATGTGATTTTTGATTTTCATCCTTGTTTTAAAGCTGCTGAACAGAAGACATGTTGAACCACCTCACACAGGCGTCTTCTGTTGTGCCCATACTCTCCGCTTGTTTTTCTTTCTAAAAGACAAACAGAAGGTTTTTTTTGTTTGTTTTTTTAAATACTTGCAGCCATAAGCATGAAGTGTAGAATTTGTGGCGTAAAGGGCTTTTTTTTGTTGTGAACCAAGGTGCAAAGTTCAGAAATGTGCAATAGAGGTGTTTAAAGAAGAGCCAATAGGATCAATAACTCTGACAGAAATCAAGTTGAAGCTTCTGAGTGCTCATGTTCCAACTTGTGTCACATTTGTACCGTTTCGGTGGTGACATCATGCATTTCCATAAAACGGCGTAGAGAGCAAGCAAAAATGCAATGAACACCGAGGCTGCAATTGCACCTAAGAAAAAAACAACAAAAAACATGTGATGAGATATTTAGGCATGAAAAGCAAAGGGTGTCATGACCTAACCAGTTAATCTTCTATAGCAAGTCTTGCTTTGCTGCTTTTCAATCCTACTAAAGTTACTAGTTTCTGCATGGTAACAGCAAAAACACTTATTCAACTAAACAGCTTCACTCAGAGAAAATTCAAGCAGTATTAAGTCATTCCTTGAGGACGCATTTCATTTTTTCACAACTCAGAGCCCAACTTAAACTATACTTTTCAAATCTACAATGTCCACTTAATTTTTATTTATTTCAAACATTCACACATTAAGTGACATTCATAATGCATATTAACATAGGTATTTGTTTGAAAGGGTGATGGGTTGAAGTAAAAACGTATTTAGCCGTACCGCCTTCCTTTTACCTTACAGGTTAATCTTAATTTTTAAGATCACTTCATACCATTTGCAAGTTATTGAGCAGAAAACCTCATTTATCACAGAAATTTTTTATACATGATCTTTGGAATCAGAACAGATGTGTAAAGGCAAAATAAAACAGACCTTCCAGTAGCTTTAAGATCAATGTGTCAAAGTATTTTTAGGAGAAAAAAAAATGTATTGTACTTTTGTTTGTTTTGGGAAAAAAGATAGATATAAATTCATAGACATAGCGCATTTATTGTTTTTAAGGTAATTAACGAATGCACAGAATACTGCCCTGTTTATTCTCTAATACAGCAGGCGTCACATTCAGTTCACTAAACACAATGGCAGACCTACCTGAATCTGGTAGTGAGAGATCTTTCTGTGCAGCACCACAACAAAGTTCAAGTGTGTGAGCATAAATGAGAAGTGAGTATATTATTGAGGTCTTGGCTTTAAGTTTATGATTAGGTTCATTAGTTGCCAGTTGTCCTTACTCGTTTCCATTCACTTCGGCTGTCGGCTCGGTCTTGCTAATAGCCCTCTATCCCTCCGCCATAGTACAAAGTGTATAAATGCACCATCCGCATGTTGAGTTAAGCATGTTTGTTCACTGTATCGTTTCAGTCAATTTCATAGTGAGTTACTACTGTGTTAAAATACACATTCAGACACAGTGATGTTTTCAGACTTAAATTAATGCAAATTCATTAGCGGAAGTAGCTGTGTAGACCTTCACAATAATGGCATCGTGTTCATTACTAATGTTAACATTAATGCTAACTTTCTGACAAAAAAAAATATCACACTGCACTGAAAGTCACTTGAGCTGGAATCCTGCATTGCTAGCGGCTCAGCTCGAGTTTTTGACGTTGGCTTTGATTATTGAAGACAGCAGGTCTCGGCCACACCTCCGTAGCATGGTGCATTGACTTACAACCTGCGTGCTTCGTTAGGCAGGTGGCTACTCCTACATGCTGACATTTGCGTATTACTTATGACGAAGGGAATAACTGATATCAGAAAATGCAAAATAAAATGTGGTTTAAGAGTTTGTTTGTTTTTAACTCATGTTTTGTTGTTTTCAAGAACAAGAAAACAAAAGCTCAACACACAACATACAGAACATGGGTGTCAGTGGAGTTCCTCTTATTTGTCTTTTACATAATGTACATTAATGGCTGTTAGTTAGTGGTGTCCTCATGTGAATGAGAAGTTATCAGTTTCTCCCATTTGTTGTTCAGTTCTTCCTGTTTCAACCTCAGTTTATAGGTCAATCTTTCCATATTGTAAATCTCCTTCAGGACATCCTCCCAATTCTTTAATGTTAGTGATTCTTCTTTCCTACATTTCCTTGTTATCTCTTTCTTTTCATCTGCTAATAAGATTTTGACCAAATACCAGTCCTCATGCTGTATGTCCTCATTTGACAGATTACATAAATAAAACTTTCCAAATGTCAAAGGTGTTCTGTAGCCCAATATTTCCCCTATTGCCCTTTTTATATCTTTCCAATATTTCTTTTTTTATCACCATTCCAAAATATATAATATGATCTCCTGTAAATTTTCCACCTTTTCTCCAAAATGCATGTTGTTTCCTGGAGCATTTATTTTGCATTGATCGGGTAAATAAAGAATTAAAATTTATTCTTCCAATGAAACATTCTCTGCATCTTTGAGCTGGATGTAGATTTCTGAATTTCACAAATGCTCCACCATTCCTTGTCACTTAACATTGATCCACTTTGATTTATTTGTCTCGTGCATATAAAGATGTTATCCCCTTCTTCTCCATCAGCCCTTGATATAGTAACAAAATCATTTATTTCCGACTTACCTTTTTATGCATTGCTCATTACTTCGGTTACCCTATTGAGTATCTGGGGTAGTCCTGGTCGGATTTTTTTGTCAATGTAATCTCTAATTCATAGGAACATGAAAGGGTCTGCATCTGATATATCATAATCCCTTTTAATTTTTTGCCCTTTTTATTTGTACCTTTTCCATATTTGTGCATATTGCTGTAATGCCTTTGTCATTCCATCTCATAAAATTCTTGCTTGATCCTGGTATACATTTTTGGTCATATGCCAACCAATTTAGAATGTTTACTTCCTTCTCTAAATAGTATTTCCCAATTACTGAGTTCCATGTTTCTAACGTCTGTCTAGTTATGGAGGCCAAAGTGTTCCCACAAGAGTTCATTTTTAATGCAATAACTGTGATGGTGTGAAAACGTTTTTTGCACATTCCTGAATGATTTTCTCGTCATGATACAATACTTTAATTATACCTTGTGCACCTCTCTGCAACACACATTTTCACGAAATTACTCGAGCTAATCTATATTTAGCATCTGATTTGGCCAACAACAGTGTACCATTCAGAGATGCCGCCCATTCTATGTCATGATGCTGCTACAGGCACAGCATCTGCTGATGCCCCGGGCAGAGAACGAGACCACGGCTCGAAACGATATGGCTCAGGGCCGCTCGCCTCCTCCACAGTACCGATCTCCTTGTACTCTGTTCCCTCTGGTGAAAGAGATGGAGAAAAATCTTGAGTCTCCAAATTGCTTCCCTCTGAGGCAATGGAGCTCGTGTCACTATTGCTCTCTCTATCTTTCTGGCCGTCTGTGACTCTGCGCTGCTGCAACATGTCAGTCACAGCCCAGCCCTTCATCCCCTTATGTGTTCCCTGGTCCGCTAGGCAACGCCTCCTTTTGAGCCGTTTTTCAAAAAGAAATTTGGGCGGGCTTATACTCTGCTGGGGGGGTGAGTTACTCTTTAACAGACTGGTAACATCCAAATTTAAGTTTATTCATATATTTTGGTTAGCTCTACCTCAATTGTATTTCTTATTTTTTTTTATAGGAGACCATATATATATATATATATATATATATATGAGTGTGCCAGGGCGTGCCAGTGCCCAGTGCCACCCACAGAGCCAGCTGGCACACCCAGAGAGAGAGAGAGGAAAAATCGGAAGTATGTTAAGCATTTTTACCGATTAGTTTCCACACCTCCCTCTCGCTTTATGTGATGCGCAGATGTGTTCTTTTTCTATGCACGGAGTCCAGGTAAATGAATTCCATTTATTATTTATCCCGCTTCTCCTTGAAGAGTCGCGAGGGGTCTGGCCTTTGTCCAGCGGTTATCGGGTAAGAGTAAGAGGTGCCATGAATTTTGGACAGATTCCCAGTCAATCCTCCCCAGTGCGCCAGTTAGAAGCGCTCAAGCCCGTTATGTGCCACAGATGTGCATGCAGCTTAACAGGAGGCGCTCCTCCGGTAGTTTACGGGTCATGAAACGGCTCCTTCTGAGAGTCTTCATCTTATGGTCGCTACAATGGGAGAATTATTTCGTCATGTTACACTTTTTGTCTAAAGTGAATCACGTTGCAGTCTCCCGTCTCCAGTAAAGCAAAGTGCGAATGCTGCCTGCAGATCAACAGCTATGATTACTCATGGGGTAATCTATTCTGTCCGCGAAAAAAAAAAATCCAAAAACTTAAGGCCAATAACTTCTGCAACAATCAGACTATAAGATTACAAAAAAAAAAGGGATACTGTAATAATAGCGCAAAGTTTTAATTTCACTTTTATTTTTTGTTCTCTGGTCAGGTTGTTTTGATTAAATACTTCTTAACAGATTGACAAAGTAATACATATTAAATATTAGCCTAAGGATTGCTGGAGATAGTACCCACGTTTTCCCCAAGATGAACAGTTTGCTTTGCATTCTTATTTCACTGCCTGTTACAAGTTGCTCTGTAGAGCACCTTTTTTTCCCAGTGGTGAACAGGATCAAAACCAGCAGCAGAGCTACAATGCTCACTGAGAGACTTAACAGCATCTAATGGCTCATGTTCGAAAAAGAGCTTCCAGGCAAACTGGACTCTGCCGAAATAATAAACCTGTTTAAGGCCAAACCACGCCGCCTTGACTTGTGAAGCTGCAATCCGAAGTTGGGAAGTTCAGGTGCTTAAATAATATGTAACCATACATGTTATAGAGTAAGAAATAAATAGGATAAGATAAACAGGTTTACTTATAAATACTACAGGAAATACATTTAAAAATAGTTAACAACTCATTTTAATTGTGTTAAAAACTTTTGTTTAAAAGGTTGAAAAGTTCTTATGATGTATTTCAAAAGTTGAGAAGGTGTTTGCTTACACAAGCTAATACTAGCCAGTGATTTTGAATATGTTAGTCTGAAATTATTAGTTTTGCCTGCAGGCCTGTAGGTAGGGTGACCCCTTGCCACTCCGCTTAAGGCAAATTATGAAACTGGCAACATTTTCCCCCAGTGCATTACATGCACACAGTAAAAAAAAATCTGTTTGTTGAAAATAAATTTGGCATACCCATTTTATGCTAGTGCACACGCAGTGTCATTTTTCTGGCTAGGCCACTAAAAAAACACACACATACATATACATACATACACACATACATAATGCTGTATCCTAGATGCACGAAGAACTGATTCCGCAGGTCCTTCCTCCCTGCAGCAGTCAGACTCTACAACTGAAACTGCTTTCAACAAATACAGATGATCACAAATATAGATGTCTACATTGATGCCTAGCACGGCAATAATTTGTACGCAAATATCTGGTCTGGTAGAGGGTTCTCTAAACATGTTTTTGCACATTTGTTGTTTTTTTTGCATACCGTTTACACATATACTGTTGTCTCTGGATACTGTTGTCCTTGGATGCTGCCGTTACCACCAAATTTCCCCTAGTGGGACTATTTTTTTTTTTTTATATATATAAATATACATACATATAAATACATAAACAAAGATCAACTTTAAAACAGAAAAGCTGCTCACCAGGTATGATCCCGTTGCTCCTTGTTAAAGAATCCTTTGTGTAAGATGAAGGTGTGGCAGCTGCACTGGAAGCTTTAGAAGAGACACCAAACAGAAAAACAGTACTAACAGAGTTACATCTAAGCAAAACTAAAATGGAATTTCCAAATAGATCTAGTTGTTAAGGGGTGTAAGTCTCAAAGGCAAAATTAAAGAAATTGTAATAGAATTTTTATAATGGAAACACAGCTAATGACCTATATGGATTTTGTCAAGAGGAAGTTGAGAGACACCGGATCCAACAATCCAGGTGACCTAAAGGCTGCTATCAAAGCTACCTGGGTGTCAAGCAGTGCTGTTGAAATTAATCATTTAATCGATGCATCGCCATGTGGACAAAAATGATGCTGCATCACAGCAGAATCCTACCATAATCGATTATGATGCAATATAATCTCCTCACATCCCCGTCTGCTTGCGTCTGTTCGCACGTGACTGTGTGCTCCCTCAACCATGTTCTCCTGTTTTTATTGGTTTGGTATTTTTGAAGTTGCCATGTTTTAGTCAGACAAATGTTTGATAAAAACACAAACAAATGTCTGATATCTATTTATTATTGGAAACATTAAAAAGTTAATGATTGAAAATAAATTCAAATTAAATAATCGAGATGCATCGAGATATATCAAATATAACTGAATTGTTGATATTATAATCGTAAACCAATTGAAACGTAAGACTTGTGAAGATTCAAACCTTTAGTGTCAACTACACTTTGGCAGAACCGCAGGCTTATTGACTCCATGCCACACCAAAACTAATAGCTACTGAGTGCACAGAAATTAACACTTTTTCAAGTCAGACATTTCTATTAATATATATATATATATATATATATATATATATATATATATATATATATATATATATATATTAGTCCTATTTTATGAACTATGAAAAATGTACACAATTAATTTGAGTTTTCATTATCTATCGGCCATATTTATCAAAAATTCCAGGAATAAAAAGGTGTGACATGTTTTGCTATATGTGTAATTAATGAATTTCATTCTCTAAAATGAAACTATATAAAATATAACATCTCTAATTTTTGATCCAACCACTAGTATATATATATATATATATATATATATATATATATATATATATATATATATATATACACACACACACAAAAATAACTTGTTTTCATGAGGGTAGGTTATTTCGTTGGTTACAAAGTTATTCTCTGTAACACTACTCTACACAACAAGGTTACAGACATTACCTGAAGTGGATTTACTGGATCTCCTGTTTGTTTGGCCCTGGAATCTGATCTAGGTGTTGCAATCTTAAGGCCCTGATACTGTTGTACTCGACAAACATGTAGGCATACTTTAGACAAAACAGATGGATGAATGTGTGATATAAGTAAATACAAGACGACCAAGGCTATATAAGAGCAAATGTAATATTCAAGTATCACTTATCAGGAAGAGGACATTGATGTGCAGCTTACCGTTTAAATTTAAAAGCTCTTCACCGAGATCTGGGTCAACCATCTGAAAATGCAGCAAAACATTCTGGTTTGAGCAAACAACACATTAGGCAGAGTGGAGATTAGAGGCTGCATGGGCAGAGGCAATCACTGGTGCGAATCCTCTGCCGAACAGCACCTGTTGTTTCAACCAGGAAAGGACGGGAAAGAAATTCAGAGAGAGAGATATTTAAATAAAATCAGCTTAAAGATCAGGTCAGGTACCGCTGATCACTACAGCGGTAGTAACTGGCAGCAGGAACACGAACTCAGT
Organism: Apricaphanius iberus; assembly: GCA_028564705.1. Taxonomy (NCBI): domain Eukaryota; kingdom Metazoa; phylum Chordata; class Actinopteri; order Cyprinodontiformes; family Aphaniidae; genus Apricaphanius; species Apricaphanius iberus. The sequence continues at coordinate 1,581,908 of JAPXFQ010000628.1, forward strand.
AGGGACATCAGAGTTGGCTAACAACAGGAGCTAAAACATATCTCTTGACAGCATTTTCTCTAATGCTTTGCATGAATTTTCGTGCAGCTCCAAACAGATACAACTTCTTTCCTGGACTCTTATACAAGCTCTGCATGTTTTGGCGTAATATCGCTAATTAGGAACACGTACATTTTATATAAATCCTTTCTACCGCCTCACCGTTGAGATGATATTTTGACTGACGATAGCCGCGCTTCTGTTTTCCATGTCTGTCCACATTTCAGAGCAAGAAGTTCAGACCGTAGAGCTGCTCCTCGCTGCCACAACGATGCGCGATCCCGCGGCAGGGGATGCAAATCTCTGCAGGCATGCCGTTCTCGGCATAACACCTCCAGCTTCGCGTGTTTGGTGTTGCATTCACGGACTTCCTTCAAAGCCGTATGTTACACCAATTTTTGATGAAAATAATCTACTGCTAATGCTATGGTTTATCTAGTTTTCTAACCTACATTTCGGAGACGTCCAACTAAAATGACTGCTTGCAGTCACTTTGGGACATTTAAAGGGATAATCTAATTTCAAAAAGTAATAAAGTTGATCTCTTTCATGGCGAAATTAGACTGGACACTTTACATTTATACAAAAAAAATCTCAACAAAACACTCTTTACTAACATGAGCTGGGGAAATAGAGTAAAAAAAAACGTTTTAAGAGATATTTTGAATACAGATTTGTTTTTAAATCAGGATGCGCAGACATAAAAAAAATCTTAATTAGGCTAATTTGAAACTAACTGCTTAAGTAAAAGCTTTGCAAAAATCTCTATTCTATATAATAGGGCAGAGCAGACCCTCCAACCAATTCAAGCTGGTCACAACCTTTTCATTAAATATAATCACTTACTAAACTTAAAATATATACATTTGCTTTTCTTTTTCGAAACCTGCACCTGTGAACTCCTGGTTTTAGTTTTTTGTTATACCATATTTCTCACATTAAATTACAGCAGCATCTGAAGAGAGAACAGAATGGCTCCACAAATTTTGGGTCAATTTTCTGAAACTGTCAAATATATTTATCACTTTTATAAATTGAAAAAAAAAAATAAAAAAAATGGCACACTAAGCATGTTTTTTTTCTCTTATGAGTAAAAATACAACCTCATGCTGCAATAACAAACCAATGTCAATAAAGACAGAAAATGAGAGCCGATCACCTCATTTTAAACGTGAGGCTCACATCTACATCAAAACGTTTAATGCATACTTTTACTTCATACTTCCACTGAACTCCACCTTACAGTATAACTCCGGAGAAGTTTTTAAATGACTAAATCAAAGCAAAAAAGAAAGCTGGAAACAGTGAATGAGCCGTGTGTCGACGTTAGCCAAAAGAAAAGCAAAGTTTAATGAAGTGTCCTTTGTGATAAACATGTTTAGCTTTACTACACTTTAAGAGAAACAACAGCAGTCTGCAGATATTGCACCAGAGTTTACATTGTAAAAGCAAAAAGAGCAACATCAGACTGCAAAACCAAGCTTGGCAACACACACAAACACACAGGCTCTCAGAATCAACACAGAATGCGGCTGGATGTTGGATAAGAAAATATATAAATGTACACACACTACAGAGAGCAGACAAACATTTAAAATACAGACCTGAAGGCAGAGTTTCATCTGAGACTAATCAGAAATCATGTTTGTACTCAATTTGAGCTCATTTGTAAATAAAAGTCAGCAGTGGAGTGATTAAATAAGAGGGAGATGTGCTATCATATAGGATGTCAGGGGTACAACTGTACCTGAGCTCCTCAGTCACCCCAGATCCACAGAAAGGTGGCTCCATGTTGGGGTGATCCTCGTTTCTAGAGGTAGAGGAGCCCATGAATTCAGCATTTTCTGATCAGGCAAAAAAAATCTTTTTAAGTCTAATGTATTTTGGATGTCAGAACAATTAACATGTTCAGGGATTTTTATATATTTAACTCCTAATCTTCCATTTCTCTTCAGCTTTAAGTCTCATCACACAACACAATTAGCCAGGGCAGGAATGTTGAAGAATTCAATAAACAGAAAAAAGGCAATTAAGCAACTAAATTAGCAAATATGCATAAAAATGTACATAAAAGTCTGCAAAAGTATGATATCACGTCTTTCAGAGGCCAATTGCAGTTATAGTACATAAAGAGAGCCCCCTATTGGACATATATATGGTTCTAATGACAAGAAAACCAGTTTTGACCAGTTTAACAGATGAGATTGTCAGTTGCCTTGAAGCAAAAGCACATGTGTGGTTAATACTTTGTCAATAAGTTTAAGAGATCAAGATATTAAGTTTAGGTTGAACCTGAATAACATTAAATGGTCTGAAGACGTAACGAAACACCGGCAGTACTTCACGTCACGCTAAAATATTCTCAGCTGGTCAGAATCACCACACAGATGTTTACCTTTTATAAAGGTTTTAAGCATGATTCAAAACTGTTGCTTCATCCCACTAAACCCCTTCAGTCCTTCAGCCCCCATCACACATAGGTCCCATTTGAAACTGGCCACCCCTTTTCCTGCTCCCCATCTGGAATTAACACAGCGTCCTGGTGGTGAGCTTGGCGGTGGTGCATGATGGGGGTTGTAGGAGAATGCCGAAAGCCAGAGAGACATTTCCACGAAGACAGTGCGGGGGCATCACATGATTTCGCAGCAGGAGTTCTGTTTCCGGGCCTGCAAAGGTTAACAAAGATCACATTTACTATAGCATTGTCAACCAGCACGAATCCATCTTAGCATTCCAGGAGAGTCGGGCGTATTTACAGTCTTATAGAAGGCTTTAGATTGGTTTCCCAGGTGCTCCGACTTTGACACCAGGTCATCCAGTTTCTCTCCTCTTTCCAACAGACTTTCCATGGTGTTGTGCTTCAGAAGACAAAATGTTTATTTATGAAGTAAATAATGAAAATGAGTTTATTAAAACTAACAAAGTTTCATAAAAATTGAATACCTGTATAGCCAGAGATTTGTAATTAGTGTAGTTTTTTAGTGTACTAACTTTTAAAAAAGCTGCATTGATTTGAGTAAAGTGGCTCAAAACATAATTTGCTACTCAGATTCAGAATCATCCAGGGTGTGCCTTACAATATTAAAATATTCAAATTTCCAACATATTCTCAATTAAATCAGTCTATGCTTTACTACAGGCTCTGGAACCCTTAAGGAGGCCCCTGAAGATCACAGGGTGTCCGCAGAATTTTGTCTGTGGTGAGGTTTTGAGGGTACCAAAAATATATTTGTAAATACTACATTTATAAAATCCAGACACAAAAAGAAGAATGCCTATATAGTCCACAGTGTAAAATAAGATAAATAAGAAGAAAAGCTTACAGCTGTTGTTTACATAACCACTTTTATTGCATGTATGGGGGTAGGAGTTGGGGGTTCATGGCTTCTCTTGGACATGGGCAAGAAAAAACAAACATTCAGAACCACTGCTTAACTACACTCAAGTTTTTCCTTTTTTTGGACTTCTTATGTAACACCAGATGCCAGATGACAAAATATCAGCCTTTTAGTGCTTGAAAACTAATCTGGTCCTATCTGCAGGTTCTACAAATAATCAAAACAAAACTACGCTGAAATTGGCTTCCAATTTTTGGAGTTTGGCAAATGTCAATTTCCCTTCTTATTTTAACATTTGGAGCAAAATAAATCTGCTCTAATCGAACATCTAAGAGGGTTGGACTTTGAATTCCAAAAACGGTTGTCTAGTACATAAAGTGTTTGGCAAGTCAAAGCTAAAGCTATTATAGACCTGTTGAATCTGTGTCAAATCTGCTTCATTTAGTGTATATCATTAGATTTTTGTCTTATAGAATTTTGATAAACTATGAAAAACATATTTCCCTACTAAGTTAATTTGCTCTGTACTTTCATCAACCTGGAATTCAATTAAAGCAAATTGCAGCCTAATCCTGACTGCTTAGGACCTCTTGTGGGAAGCAGCAGACATAACAACTGAACAATACAATGTGACTGACCCCACTACTGTGACTCCCAAGGTTTTAATTTCATAATATAACCCTTGGGACTCTCTTTATTTTGTGCTCAACCTAAGTCCTTAGACAAAATAAATGCTTTGTTCACTATAAATATACATAAAACATATTTTTCAGGTTTACTTATGAATATTGTTAAAGCCTCAGTCCTCGCCATGCAAAACAAATATTCATACATTTTCTTTAACCTCTTAAATGGAAGCTTGTCATTAATAAAGCAAAAATTACACAGGTTGCTTTTATTTAAAAAATGAAAATGTCATTTTTTTGGAGGTATTATTCTTGTCAAAATATGGCAGCAAAATAATTCTGATAATTATAAATCATTTAAGAAGATTACTTTTTGTCCAACCCTTATGTGGAAAGTGGTAGATTTTCAGTCCAAAATTAATTTTCCTTCCTTTGATAGAACGCCAAAAACTCGATTCCTGATTAAATGTCTACACTACCCTCTGATATCTTTGTTCAGCTTTAACACCCTTCCCTTAATTATTGGCCATATTCAGACAGCAAATTTAAAAAGGCGAGCTTCCACCTTCGGAACTTCGGGGTAATTTGACTGGATCTTCCCTCTATTTGCGTGTCTCCAAGCAATCGGGCCAGGCTAACAGGGCCGTTTCAGGAACCAAAGGAGTACCTGAATGGGGGTATGTACTCGGGACAGCCTGATTGAGTCGCTTAGCGGGAGCTGTGGTCATGCTGATTAAACTATAAAGATTTAATTCAACTTAATCAGTTTCAATTGGCACATCTAAAAACACCCTGAATGTTTCATATCTCAAGTGCTGATTATACATATGAAGCAAAAAGACAGAGAAATCAATCTAATTAGAGAGTACAAAAAAAAAACCCCAGAAAGGAGGAGGCATTCTATGGTAAACCGTATTGTTAAAACAATTATAATTCCGCATATCAGTTTGCTTTGCTGGTAGTGCGAGGTTTACATAGGCAATACATTAAAAAGTTAAAGTGAATAAGATTCTAATTGCTATATAAACTAACGAATGAACATACAATTTGTATTAACATTTACATGTGCAAAATATCGTTAATCATAGTTCGGATTAGAATTTCACACCTTTCCAATTATAACAATCTAAAACATGAGAAATGCCCATTGAAGAACAAATAGACATCCATTGTAAACAAACATGGCTGCGCCTATTTAAAATGGAGGACTACGATGTTCTTCAGAGCTTGTTTTATTCATTTTTTTCTGGTCACGGTTTTACATCCACAAGCCTTCGTTCTTATGTACACAAAACTGTAGAAACCGAATCTTCAATCTTCATTTAATAAAGACGACGTATTGGACGTCTCTGCATGACTTAACAGACACGCGCAGGACTGACCTACATTTGGAATAGGAGTTTACATGCACCAGAATCGGATTAACTATCGGAATAAACCACCCCTCTCAATCGGAATGACATTTTAATCTGAATGAGTTTGATCGGGTCAGAGTAATCTGAATGGCCTGTTTACATTAATGCTTTTTATTACGATCAGGTTTTTAATCCGATTACTTGTGTACATGTAAACGTAGCCATACAAACACTAAAACGTGGTTTACCAAAATGATCTTCGTCTCATCCAGCTCTGCCTGTACTTTGGTCATGGCGTCTGCTTCTCTGGGGTTCTAAGGAAAAACAAAATTATGAGAGAAATCAACTGACAGCTTTAACATGACTCTGAAATAAAATGCAACAAAATGATTCAGTTTGTCTTTTAAGACTTCCTTTTTTTCCTTCCTGAACAAGTATATGGACATTTTTATTACAAGACGTTATCAAGTAACTCAAGAAGAAATCTTAATTTGAATATATAAGAATATTCTAAAACATTTTAACATGAAAAGTTCCACCTAAAAGAAAAACCTACCTGGTATTTTGAAAGGTGAATGTCTAGACTTTTGTAGCTGATAGTGTCAGGGTTACCAGACGGCCAGTCTATACTGTCCACTTGCCTGGAAAACTCCTCTAATACCTACAAACCACAACACATTTTTTGAAAATACAAAAGAGCGCAAAAAACACTCAAAAGGACTTTTGTTTTGACACCCACCTTGTCGAGCAGAGTGAAACAAACCCTCTGTGGGTATTCAGAGTCTGAGATCACCACAGCGCTCAAGTTGTCATTTCTCACATAGACGTGGCAAAGATACTCTGCAAATACATATTGTACAAGTTACAGTACAAATAACTCAAGAGGAATTAATTGAATTCATAGTCTGCATTCTTCTTTTGGCAACTTCAAAGAGTTTTGAAACATTAAAAAGAAAAACAACAGAGTTTCCACATAGCCGTTCCACATGAACTCAGAAAGACGGCCTCTGTAATGCGCGTCATTAAGATGCAACTTGTACAGGACCGCGGAAGGAAAAACAATCCAGAGGAATGTAAACAGGAAATGATTGGGGGAATAAATTTCAGAGGCAAATAAAATAAGGAGATGTAAGAGACATAGATGTAAATTTTATGAAAATGTACAGTTCAATGAAAACATACAATTCAAAACATAATATCTAAATGCAGATGTTAAAATAAATATCTTATATGTGTTTCTGTATTTCTAACAAATTACTGTTGCTTTAGTTCTCCAAAGAAAACTTCTTGTTGAGTATTTGGCTAAATCGCTTGTAATATCAGAATTATTGTTGTTATTGAATCCTATGGAGTACAAAAACATGTTTTAGCTCTTTGCAAAGGTAACATTATCTACTTTCACCCATAGCAGTTAAAATAATTTAAGGTATGACTGATAAAAAGTTGGTCACTTTAGAACTCACAGAAAAATGAAAAAAAAAATGTCCTTGCCTAAATTTTCTTTGTGAAAATGAAGTTGCCTATATCAACAGTAGGTAGTTTAGGACTGAAACACACTATGTGCCAACAAATTAACCTTTTGACTATTCACATTTCAAATTTAATGATAATGTCTATAAAATTACATTTTTTACTCATTTTTCATTCATTTGATGTTTTCAGTCGTGGCCAAAAGTTTTGAGAATGACACAAATATTAGTTTTCACAAAGTTTGCTGCTAAACTGCTTTCAGATCTTTGCTTCAATTGTTTCTGTGATGTACTGAGATCTTTATCCAGCAAGCGCCAGTATCGTCTCCTAAAGAGGATTCAGCTGCGGGATCGGAGTGCCACCAATGCAGCGCTTGCTCAGGAATGGCAGCAGGCAGGTGTGAGCGCATTTGCATGCACAGTGAGGCAAAGACTTTTGGAAGATGGCCTGGTGTCAAGAAGGGCAGCAAAGAAACCACTTCTCTCCAAAAAAAACACTTACCATTTTGCCCAAAAGCACAGCTATGAAATAAGAATGGTACCAAAACACCCTCCAACAGCAACTTCTTCCAACAATCCAACAACAGTTTGCTGAAGAACAATGCATTTTCCAGCACGATTGAGCACCATGCCATTAGGCCAAAGTAATAACTAAGTGGCTTGGGGACCAAAACGTTGAAATTTTGGGTCCATGGCCTGGAAACTCCCCAGATCTTAATACCATTGAGAACTTGTGGTCAATCCTCAAGAGGCGGGTGGACAAACAAAAACCCACTAATTCTGACAAACTCCAAGAAGTGGTTATGAAAGAATGGTTTGCTATCAGTCAGGATTTTCACCCAAAAGTTGATTGAGAGCATGACCAGTCGAATAGCAGAGGTCCTGAAAACGAAGGGCCAACACTGCAAATACTGACTCTTTGCATAAATGTCATTTAATTGTCAATAAAAGCCTTTGAAACGTATGAAGTGCTTTTAATTATATTTCAGTACATCACAGAAACAACTGAAACAGATATATAAAAGCAGTTTAGCAGCAAACTTTGTGAAAACTAATATTTGTGTCATTCTCAAAACTTTTGGCCACGACTGTATATTGTCGGATGCATGATGGAGGGGCTAAAAGTAATTTCATTGCCCTACAGGGATCACCTTGTTTTAAAAAGGAGTAAATAGAAAGAAAATCAAAAATACAAAAACTATCAACTGCCATTTAGAAATCAGAGATCGCTTTCATGTCTGCACTTTCTAACAATGCAAAATCATACCACCCAAATGGGATCCCGAGAGTTGAAATAGTCAACCCCAAATCTAAAATAGCGTAAAAAATAAAGAAATAAAATCTTTAAACGCAGTCTTACCTTGCTCTTTGACAGAGGCACGGGTTCCGACAGATGTTCGCTCCACAATCAAGGCACTGGTGAAGGTCATGAACTCCTGAACACTAAAGGTACAAAAGATAATTTCGTCACTCACAGAAAAACTGCAAAAAATTATAGTGGAAAGATAAGTTTAAAACAAATGTACAAAAAAGGCAGAATGAATACAGAGAATTTTGTTTCCTCTCCCAGGCCTGTAAGAACAAATTGTCATGTGTTCTTGTGACACTGATTTGAAAGCTCTTTGGTTTGTTCTATACATAATCTGGATACTTTTTTGTTGTAGGGGTCTGACGACTATGTTATTCACATCCTGCAGTATGAGGGACATCAAACAAATCGCAGGAGTTCTGCACGAGTTCTCGTATAGTATGAAATTTCCAGATTAGAGAGAATGTTCTTTTTCTTCCCACCCCCTCAAGTAAAAATAATTAATTTGACTTTTCTCACTACATAAGTATCACCTTAACATCAAGTACAGAATTGGACCAACTTTACAGAAAGCACATTAAAGAACTTCCTCAAAATTAGAAAGAAATCAGAAATGAGCTTTATAGTGAAGGACCACTTCCGAGACATTCTGAACTCCGAGGGAAGTAGTGCCAATGATAAGGCTAACAACGAAACATTGGTTAAATTAAGGAGTTTTGGGGCAGATAATGCCTTATTACAGGCCACAAATCTCCCGCTCTGATTGACTCCCATTATATGGATATACACTGAACGCGACCGAATATAAACTCATCCAGAAGCACAAGTAGCTCCAAACTTGTCTGGGTGAGTAACTGAATGTAACATTTGCTAAAAATAAAGTCCAGGTTGAAAAAAACACACAGAACTTCTCATTTAATTGGTGATTATATTACTGGCTAATTCTTTCCTTTCCAAAACAGCTGTTTTATTTCCTAAAACAGGTTACAGTTTAGAGAATCCCCACAGACAGCATAGACATACCCAAAAATAAATTATATTATTATTCATAGGTTATAATTGAAGTTTTAGATCTGACAAAACTATTATTATACCTTAAAACAGAATTGAACAAAAATAACCAAATAGTATGTTATTTAATGTTTTTAGGTACCCATGTGTACATAAAATGTATTTAATACATGAGCCCATGCTTAAACACCCAACTTAGGATCAACGTTTCGTTAAAATTGACAACTATATTTTGTAGTGGATGTGAAAGAAACTCTTTAAAGTGCTTTTTTTCTCTTTGGCTTAACTGGCAAATTAGCCATTTATTTCACAATGAAACAGCTCTTAACTTTCCCATCAAAAGACTTAGATTTGATTAGACCTACCTATTATTGCTTTAGATTTGTATAATATTTCCAATACTTCTGGAGACCCAGAAGTAAACGCCAGTAAAAACTTAACACACAATTCGATTGAAATATAGGAAGTCTATAATATGCGGTCAGTGAGGCTCACCTGGAGCGCTGAAAGAAGCTGAAGGAGGACAGGTCATAGGCCGCTTTGAGCAGGTTGGCTTTGGTCGCTCCTTTGTAGAGGACGCTGAGGCTGTAGAGCTTCATCACGCTGCAGGATCGGGTCTGGCTAGGGAGTCACAATGGACACGGTGGTCTACACATGACAAAAGTAGGATCACATGAGAGTATTTTATCTCGTAGTCAGCTCGGCGACAGGAGACAAGTTAAATCACAAGTAAAAGTAGCCTTCGTGGTGACAGCTGGAAGGCTGTTTACGGTCTGCTGGGTTTACCAGTATAACTGACAGCGACTCACACAGACTTATGATGTCCTAAATACAAAGTATTTTAACTTCATAAAGACTTTTTTTCTTAAAATTGTTGAAGTAGCTAGCCAAAGATGCTATATGTTGTGAGGCCAAGCTAACTTACCGGGGACAAAACAGCAGCAAAACCCCCTCGATTCCCGTCAAAACAATGCAACCTACGAAGGCAGCATCAACTAAAACTCTCAGATATGTCAGACACACACACATATACCAAATCACGGCGTAATTATCTTTAACTCAATAGTTAGACTAGAAGTTCAGTAGTCAGACACTCCTATCAGAGACTTGACTCGGTGGAAACAAACGCGTCGTAGTTTCTTCTTCCTCTGCGCTTTGAGGGCGTGTTACAATATCACATGAGAGCACCACCTACCGGTTATGATGATGTAGCGCAGAACACATTTTATTAGCAATAAAATAAAATTCACAAGCCTGCTCAGTATTTTTCAAAGAAAGAAAGAAAGAAAGAAACCCTTTTGTCATTTTATGCACCAACAAAACGTATTTGGTTCACGTAATAATCTTTTTCAGGGTACATGAACATCGCTCCAATGCACAACAACACCTGTCCAAGATGGAAATGTAATTATCTATAGGCCATCTAAACAAGCCTTTAAGTAGCTACAAAATGTAGTTTTTTTTTTTTTTTGCGGTTTCACAAGTTTATTAATTTAAAGATTTATTGTCCTTCTCTGTTGTAAAAAAAATAAACATTGTTTTTGGTGAGCAGCCATAATGGAATAGATAATATTGTTTTTCTTTTCTTTGAAGACTAACAGCACGTCCCACCTCTGTGTAACACTACTACACTGCCATCTCCTGGGTTCAGTTGGACTTAATTTTATTGAGAGTTATCTATGCCTAGCCCTAAAGTAAACTAGTTCAAATATTTGAACATGTTTCTAAAATGGTAAAAAGTGATTTTGTTTTTTATGATTTCACCCACTAATTCCTGAATTTTCTGTGCATTTACATTCTTTAGTCTAAAGTAAATTATATTCTTCAAAATAGAGAGTATGTGAATTACTTTAAGTAATTTAACTGTAGATTTGTAATGGTAAAAAATGTCTATTTTTATGAGGCATGTAAACCAGCTACAGTATAAGCAGGTCTTTCACCTGAAAAAAAAAGATTTTAAGATGATGGAATATTTTCAGTCTCGTGCCTCCTTGTCTTTTGATTTTCTCTTTCACTTTATTGAAATCTTCCAAAATGGTCTTCAGTACGATTTTGCCAAACCTTCAAAATACCTTTTTATTCCTTTCTTTGAATTTTGGCAGCATGCTCCTTTATTAATCTCCAGTCCATGGGACTATGTTATCACATAATAAGCCTCTGAACTCTCTGACTTTTAAGTCATTCAGGCATGACATGCCTTTTGAACTCAACATATATATATATATATATATATATATATATATATATATATATATATATATAATTATATATATATATATATATATATATATATATGTAAAAATAATTATTTTCTGTTCTATTATTAAATAAAAAAGCTCTCAGCTTCATGGGTCAGATTTTTGTTGGTATGCTTTCCATTTTAAAGACCAGAAGCTAGATTAAAACTTATGAACAATCTCGTATATAATTACATTTGAATGAATTATATACCTGATTTAAGTTTTTTGTGTAATGTTATCGATTAATTTGGTTTAAATAATTGATTATTTTCGGTTTGACACAGTTTTTTTGTCATTCATCCAGCTGTTTCTTCAACCAAAACATGGTCGCCTCAATTGATGTTGCCTCTGGTAATCCTGCTCCATTTAACAATTTCCCCCTGGCCACTTAACTCAGGGTAAGTAAGTGTTTTCCATGTCACAAGTGTGCCTGTCAGTAATTTCCGAGGCAACACAAAGTGGACACTGCTAAGCTTTTGGGTGCATTGGGTCAACCACACCAGAGGGAAGAAAGGATGTGTGCTTCCAAGAACTGCACCTGCTTTTGTTGAAAAAACCAAACCGACACAACCGACAGTGAGGAATTCAGCCACGAAGAGGAGGTTTGCTTTTTATCTTTTTTTTCATATTTATATGCACATTTTTATCAAACCTGTAATATTCGTGGGAAACTTTTTCTAGTTTATGTTTCTTTTTCTTTAACTAGCAGCTGTGGCACTTTAAGTACGTGAATATTAAGTGGATCAAGATTGAAGTACGAAGAATAAGATCTATTTTTTATACCATGTGAGCTTGCTTGCAAGGATGAAGGGATGAAGACACTTCTGTATTTGTTTTGTTTTTTACTTTACTTGAACAGACTTCTGTATATGTCCTACATCTTCAAGAAGGTGGTTGCTCTCTTGAAGGCAAATCCTTAGTTTTTGCTATGAAGCATCTGGAAGAATGAAGAAGAATAGAAGAGCCTTTTACATGCTTGCTCTCCAAGTGAATTTGATTTGACTGAAAATAAAGCAGAAATGTAAATGTTCACAGGCTGGACAAATTGATGTTATAATGGTGGGCCGACGTCCCATTAAAGGATAAGAGATTTTTTTTTTTTTTTTTTACATTTCATGCACAGACTCTGGGGGAAAAACATCATCAGAAGAAACATTTTGGGAAAGGTCAAACTCCAGTGGCAGAGAGCTGATGATTGGAAGGACAGTAAGGATTAAAACTTCGTTCTGAGGCGATGGATAAGGTAACAGTCAAAGTTTAAAGCCAGGACAAATTCACATAATCAGAAATGGGTCATGGGTGACACCAAGGAGCCTAATTTAAGTTGTATATGTAAATTATAAGAAAAACATGAAAGAATAGCAGAAACAATGTATGCAACATGATTCTAAAAGGTAACAAAAAAGCCCAAAAAATGAATGACTGACTTTGAAAATTGACCCTGGTATGATACCTCATTTGTAACCTTTATTAGAAAGAGGCAAGGTCGCATGTTACATAAGTAAGACCACATGAGAGTGGCCAAGTCTTTAGGATTTACTGGCAGGAGAGGGTGTGTGACTGTGTAAATAATTAAACAGTTCTCTAGGTAATGTGGCAATGCGTTTGATAATTTCATAATTCAAATAAATCCAATTGGCTTTTGGTCTTCAGAGTGGATCCATTCAGGCCAATTCTTCATCAGAGAAGCAGGAGGTATAGCTGCATTTCAGTGGAGGAAATAGTAAAAAACTACTTTATTCAAAGAATTTTCACTTATCTTCACAGATAAAGAGCCTTAAAAACCCTATTTTTCCTTGCAGGAGAAAAACTTTCATTGAAAGTATTTTGAACAATTAATTTGAGTAGCTCTGTTATGTGTGACACAGTGCTCAAACTAAGAAATTATTGTTTTGTTTGTTTGTTTGTTTTTTGTTAACTTACTAGATCCCCATTTGTTGACATCGCGAAAATGTGCTATAAAACAAAACATAGCCAAAGCAGATTGTATTTAATACTTAATAAATCTTTTTTAAATGCCTGTGATAAAAGCCACAACATCTTGTTTCCTTTGGATATACATATGACCTGATACATAAGCCAATTTCTCCTCGCCACTCTTCACAATGGGAAAGACAAGAGAACATATTTTTTCAAGTGAAGTCAATGTATGTTGATCTTCAAAGTCAGGAAATGTCTTCTCACAAAAACTGCCCCTTTGCACAAGAAGAGCAATAATGAAAAAGTTTTACATAACCGTGACTTGAAAAAACGGCTAAATGGGGACTCATGGCTTATTTAGCCACTATCGAATAAAGAAGTTACAAAAAACTTCTGTTAAAAAACGAAGAAAAGAATAGTATCTAGGGGTAAGAAGTTCTCTTTAAAAATAATTTTATTCCACAGTTTTCCTTATCAGCATTGCCAATTAAATAGTAATCAAGTATGGAGAGAGCTCCATATGAAAATATCACAGTACAGTATATATATATACATGACATTATCAATTAAAAATATGGCACTGGAGACCATATCTTTCCTTTTATATCAAACTGAGGTAACACATTTTTCTGTATAGAAGCAGAACAAGAACAATTAAGAAGATGCACAGAGACTCTACTAGAAGCAGACTTTCAAAGAGGAATATAAGTTACATCAGGTTTTTATCTAGATATAACTTTATCTCACATGCACACACATCTCTGCACACACTCAGAAGTCTGAGTCATTGGATGCAATGCATCAAATTATCATCTGCATAATACTAACCAATTTAGCCTTGCTTTCATGGCGGTAAGCTTTGCTCCGGTTCTTTAGCTGTCTTTGTCAGAGACAGCTGGAGATCCATCAGGTGGCTCTCTGTTTAAACAGCTGGAGCGCGTTAAATTAACTGGAAAATCAACTATTGACAAGCACTTGAAACATGTTCAACTCTTTTCGGTAAAAGGTTACAACATAAACTAGGTAGATTTTGTGACTGATTGTTATACAGTCTGCCAAGGATTTTTTAAAGTTTCCTAATTCTAAACAGCTGTCTGCTTTGGCATAAGTCAGGTAAATCTGACTCTTTTGCAGTTTTGATTTTGTTAGTTATAAATACAGTTTGTTTTAGATAATAAAAATCAAGTAAAAATGTATGTCATGATGAAATTCTTACACAAACCATCTAAGTTTAAAAACGTGTATTTTATAAGTCCAGTTTTTTGAATTATACAGAACCTTATGCAAGAAGAATTAAAAAGAATTTCAGATTTTTTTAACCTTTTTAAAATAAGTAAAATGTATAATTTTGAAAATAGCTGAAAAAATGCTACAAAAATATATTTTTATCACTTTAAACATTCAAGACATCTGAATTAGGGATGCAACGATGACAATTTTTAAAACCAATACCATACCGATACTTGGATTTTAGTACTTGCCGATACCGAGTACCAATACCGCTACTTCTACCACACTAAAAAATTGCAATGAATTGGAAGACAAGTTTTATTTTCTTCTCTGCTTGCTACAACAAATGAACAAATAGACAAAACATAAAATACTAATAAAAATGACCCAAATCTAAAATTTCAAGTGAAAAAGAAACATTGTCTGTGAAATTATTGGAGAGTTTCCACATTTTAAGTATCAGTTCATGGTATCGGTTAACTTTAACAGATACTGATACTGTACATAAGAACGGTATCGGCACTGATACCCAATACCAGTATCGGTATCGGTGCATCCCTAATCTAAATAAAATCTATTCATAGGTAAAAGGCAGAGGCATTTAGAAACTAACTTACTCAGTAACAAATACTTAAGTTACTTTCAGTTAGTTTACGGGGAAAAATTTACTTTCAGGAGTAGTTTTACTAGACCATACTTTTGACTTATTATTATATATATTATCATTATGAAGTATCACAACTCTTGAGTAAAATGTCTGCTTCCTCAACCCACTATGAGTAACTTCAGAAAATGAAGAACAAACATTTTTTAACCAAAAATAGACCAGACAAAGACAAACCGTTAATGTTGAAGTGAGACCTCATGTTTGTACACAAGCTTTGTTGTTCTGTTATTTTCTCTCTGCTGCTCCTGTTGTGCCATTTGGAGATCAAGGAGATACAGCAAACAGTATATCTGTGTAACGGGAAGAACTTTACCCTGTTATAAAATAGCCTACGCAGATGTCTACTGAATGTGTTAGTTTTACAAGTTTAATTTATATTTTACAAATGTGAGTTGTAAAATATTTTTTGCCTGACTTTGATATATTGTAATGATGATTAATTATTTGAAGTTTTTTTTATTTTAGTCTTTAAAATCCTAGCATCTGGACAAGCTTAAATGTTTCTCTGGTTAATGACATCATCAGTTACTCAGGACTTAAGTAGTATTATTTAAGTAGTCTTTAAGAAATACATTTTTACTCTTACTTGAGTCATTTCTTAAATGTCTACTTTTTACTTTTACTTGAGTAAAAATATATTGAAGTAGTGCTACTCTTATTGAGTACAATTTTTGGGTATTCTACCCACCTGTAGTAAAAGGTCAAAGCTTTGATTCAGAATGCATTTATTCTTTTTGCTTTTCAGCACATCAGTAATTTTGGATTTTTTCCTGTGATTTAAGTATTGAAATGAAATATGGTATAATTCCTAAAATACAGTAGTTTAATCTGCAACACTAAAACACAAATATTCTAAAGAAGAGGTTTTCCTTGTCAATAATCATTGATACAGAATCCAATAAATTCAAAATGTAGATTAAGTTTTGGATAATTTAAGAAGATAAATGTATTTTTTAAATCATTTACCCAGTAATTATACTCTCTGAAGCTGAATATTTGAATTTCTCTGCAAGACTGCTTTACCAATATTTATGGTGAATTTCAAAAGCTACTTTTTTTACACAGACATTCAGCAGAAAGGATACCTGGCTGAGAGGTTTGCTTTAGTTTACTTTTATTAGCCCTAACCTCAGTTAGAGTTATAAAAAGCTCTGACCTGTCGTCTTTAAACTACCTGATCTGATAAGAACAGGAGGCCTTCACTCTTATCACGCTACTGTTAGTTTTGGAGGTCACTCACTTCTCTCTGGGTCTAATTTTAGGTCTTTTTCTAATTTTAAAAATGCTAACGTGGAACTCGCTGACCCATTGTGCAACCCTGTAGTATTGATCAATATTCTGCGGATAAAAAAAAGAACGATTTTATAAAATAATTTCTGTTCATATTCATCACATCTGCTAATGCTTTTGACAAGATATATTTGTTTGATTGTTAATATTTCTGTCATTGTCAACACAACGCAAAAGGTTATGGAGAAAAGTTTGATGAAATTTCCAAATGATAGGATATTGTGAGTGATTTCAATCTGGATCACCTTGTTTTGGGGGAGGGGTGGATGTGGGGGATGGGCATTGAGCTGCCTTGACAGAGATCTACAATCTCCGAGTGCTTTTTTTAGTCTAATATATGTTGAGAATTACTGCATCATTATTTTAAAAAGGAACCTAAATTGCAGAATAAAGATCCTGCAACAATCAAAGTTCCTGAAGTTACCATAATTTAAGTGAATGAAATAAAAGTTATGAAAATCATTTTGTATTTTTTTACTATGAGTAAACAAAGCAAAATTACAACCTAAAATCAACTGAACCTCTATACTTTAGCTCATCTTAGTTATGTAATTAACATTAAATCAACTTTACATCTATCCCTACTTTACTGTCTGTCCTTTGTAATTAGTCATAGGTGTGGAGGTTCAGCAGTCATTGGGTGAGATGTGGGATACACTAAGAACAGGTTGCCATTAAATAACATATTAAACTTACAATACACAATAACATTTCTTCATCTTATGTATGTACTTTAATACACATAAATTAGATACTTATGTAAATTCAATGTTGCCTAAGTATTTTAAGGTAACAATTAATTTTTCAGTGCTATTTGTTACAATTTTCATTTGATTTTGAATAGTAATATTAACCTTTATTATAAAACAGAAATTACTTTGTTAAAACAGTCAGCAAAGTTAAAAATAGCTTCTGTGCACTGACCTTGGACCCAATATTTGAAATAAGGTCACACAGAGCATTTAGTTTTTTTTCTTTTTTTCGGGACTTTGTATACAAGTCTTATCTTTGAACCAATGTGGGCGTGTGTATGTTTAAACTTTCATCACCAGATGAGATGGGGCTGAGAAAAGGGGAGGGCAGTCCAGCACATCCAGCCCACTTCACCTGGGCATAAAAACGGCTGGGGTATCTCAATGACACTCACACTTCACCGACTCTGAATCCAACCAAACTCACTGGGTGGACACACACTCTATTTTTAGAAAACACCTGAGCTCGTTTTTAATCGAACTTTCCAAGATGCCGTGCATCAGCAGTGAACTCGACCAGATGGAGAAGCTCCCTGGTAGCTACAGTGATGTGGTTGGAAAAATCTGCATGGTAAGATTTGTTTTCTGTCTGCAGCTTGGAAAAGAAAATGCATGGAAGTTTACATTGCCTAAAGTCTGCAAAAGAAAATCCTTTTTGTAACCATTACTTTGACCAGGACCAGGGCTTTACTTAAAAATTTTGACATATATAAAAAGATGAATAACACTTGTTGAACACAAAGCATAACAGATGAGAAAAAGATCTCCTTTTGAGCCACCTCTTATCTCTTTTTCTTTTTCTCTGAATGCAGGTGGAACAGATCCTGTCTGAGTTCAGGTTGAACAAAGCAGAGCTTGAAGAAATTATGAAGAAGATGCAGCATGAAATGAACAGAGGGCTGCGTTTGGAGACCCATGAAGAGGCCAGCATCAAAATGCTTCCAACTTATGTCTGCTCCACCCCAGAGGGATCAGGTAGGGATGGAATTACTATTTATAGAGAGGAAAAAATAATCCTTTTATTTTTTCTAAAAAATTATTTGGACAGTTGCCTGTGAGGATCAAATGTAAGGCTAAAATATATAATTTTGGCGGGACAGAAGTGGGAGATTTCTTGGCTCTGGACCTCGGTGGGACAAATTTCCGTGTGATGCTTGTGAAAGTGGGTGAAGATGAAGAGGGAAGTTTCAAGGTGGAGACAAAGAACCAAATGTATTCCATCCCTGAAGATGCCATGACGGGGACTGCTGAAATGGTCAGTGAGAATCAGTATTTGTGGTTTTTAATACACCAGTCAAATGCAGTTTTCATATTGCACATACACAAAACACTTAAAGTTGGTTTGGAAAATCTAAAATGTAACTATCTAAATAGCTGTGCTCTAATGTCATTTATTTTTCTGTTTCTTGTAGCTGTTTGACTACATCGCAGAGTGCATGTCAGATTTTTTGGACAAACACCACATCAAGCACAAAAAACTTCCTCTGGGTTTCACCTTCTCTTTCCCTGTACGACACGAGGATCTGGATAAGGTACAAATATGATGTTTCTGTCGGACGACTAAAACACTCCTCTTTTTTTTTAAAGTTTATGCAACTAAGGCCACTTATTTTTCCTTATACAAAGGGAATCTTGCTTAACTGGACCAAAGGTTTCAAGGCCTCTGGGGCTGAAGGGAACAACGTTGTTGGTTTGCTCAGAGATGCGATCAAGAGACGAGACGTAAGTAAACGTGCACGTTATGTTCTGCATGCAGAAAGAAAATTTTAGTGTGTTATAATCTTATCTTATCATTTAGGACTTTGAAATGGATGTAGTTGCCATGGTGAATGACACAGTAGCAACCATGGTCTCCTGCTACTATGAGGACCGAAGCTGTGAAGTCGGGATGATTGTCGGTAAGAAAGCATAAATACGTGCAGACCGGCATTTTTTTGTTGTCAAAATTACTTTCTAATGAAAAAGTTGAGCAAGCTACATAGTCTTGTATATTTTAAGAGATTGATACTATTGTTAATGGACGATATTGTTTGATCTCCAATATTTGGCCATGTATAGACTAACTGTGTAAATATTTCCTTACTACAAATTCAGTTTTTGCGCTGACACAGAAGCCTGACTCATGAACTGACAGGAACTCATGTTTTTTTGTGTGTTTTGCTGAAGGTACCGGCTGTAATGCCTGTTACATGGAGGAGATGAGGACTGTGGAGCTGGTGGAAGGGGAGCAGGGCCGGATGTGTGTGAACACAGAGTGGGGAGCGTTTGGAGATAACGGCGAGCTGGAGGAGTTCAGGCTGGAGTACGACAGAGTGGTGGACGAGGCCTCACTCAACCCTGGACACCAGCTGTGAGTAAAACAGATGCATTCATTTTAAACATTCAACACTTTCGCACTCGCACACAGACACGCTTGTGTGTACTGAGCTATGCAACCTTCCCACTTTGTTTAATTAATTTAATCAGGACAAAGGTCAAGACACGTACCAACCCCCCCTTGTCTCGTGGTGTTTTTATGAATTAAGCATCCATCTATGGCAGAACTCACCCGACCCTAAACTGTAGTCTCTGTGAAGTTGCCGAGCTACCAGCTGTTTTCCTCAGGATGTTAGCAAATGGACTGAGCTTTCATACGTCAGTGGTTGGTCAGTCGGCAGGTGGAGATGTCAGATTAATGACCCCTTTCGGCTTCTTGCCATATCGCCTGCGAGCCCTAATGGCTGTTTACCTTTTATACTGGCTGCTGAGTCCAGCCTTACCTTTGATGTCTCCTTCCTCATTCGGTTGTTCTGTCTCCAGACATTCATGCTGGAACATACATCTTTTATCATAGCATACGTATTGCTCTTCACCCCCTTTTCATTAACAGTTCTCCCTCTGCCTTCTCTTGTTATTGCCGTATTCCAGGTATGAGAAGGTGATCAGTGGAAAGTACATGGGGGAACTGGTGAGACTTGTCCTGATGAAGCTGGTAAATGAGGACCTGCTGTTTAACGGCGAAGCCTCAGAGCAGCTGAAGACACGAGGCAGCTTCGAAACACGCTTCGTCTCGCAGGTGGAAAGGTAATCATCAGGACCAAGTGATGGAAAAACATTTCACGGATATCACCCATAAAATCCAGGCATGCAGAGTAATATGATATGGTCACTAGGCTACAGATGCTTTAAAGCTGATAAAAAAGGAAAGTTTAGCGCCAAGGACATGAGACAAGAAAACCGTGACGATATGGACAACTATGTTTACTACAGTTGTTATGAGAGCTCAATTGGGAAATGTTTGATTAGCACTAATGTGTAAGCAGAATTAGATTGAAATTATTAAATTCAATCTATCATCTAGCAAAAAATAAACTAAAATCATTAAAAATCTTCCATCATGGCCATAACAGGAAGTTATATAATTCACACAACTACCAAATGTTCTTGTTGACTAAATCATATTCACTTCTTATGATTAACATGTTGATAGCACTTAAAGATTATTATTATTCTATTAAAAATTCTAATATATTCCAGATATCCTGCAGGCTAAAGGATTTTAATTACATTGAAAGGGGGAGCATTAAAAGAGCTAGTCTACTTCCAAAAAATATAGCATATTCATTTTTGATGGGTTTAATAATCACTTTGGTTAAGCAAATGTATATAATTCTCTCTTCAGTGCTCTCTATTGATTTATAAGTGCCTAAGCAGCTGGCTAGCAAGCAGTTTTTAGTTTAAATTAGGTTTCCAAAAACAAAAAACAAAAAAACACACACACAAAAACAAACCCCAACAAAAACGGTAAAATATGTTTCTCAGAACGGCTTTGTAAAATGTAACCTTTTCTTGGTTTTCCAGTGATTCTGGGGACAGGAAGCAGATCTACAACATCCTCTCCTCGCTGGGAGTTCTTCCCTCGGAGCTGGACTGTGACATTGTTCGGCTGGTCTGTGAGAGCGTCTCCACTCGCTCTGCTCATATGTGTGGCGCAGGCCTCGCTGGGGTCATCAACCTGATGCGTGAGAGACGTGGCCAGGACACCCTGAAGATCACAGTTGGGGTTGACGGATCCGTCTACAAGCTGCACCCATAGTAAGTGCCTTAGCTGTCTGAATATGCACAAATATGAATGTAAATATATGTATAGTGAGTATTTGTTCATCACTGTAATCTGCGTAATACTGACTGATGTGCCTCTGTTTTCCAGTTTCCGTGACCGGTTCCACCAGGTCGTCAGGGAACTCACCCCTCACTCTGAGATAACCTTCCTGCAATCAGAGGAGGGCAGCGGGCGTGGAGCAGCTCTTATCTCAGCGGTGGCATGTAAGATGGCATCGTGGATCTGAGTGGTGCACTGAAGAACAGCAGAGAAAGCTCAAAATGTTGATGTTTGTGAAGTCCTTCCCGAAGATCTGCTGCTGAGCAAAGCAGAACAGAGCACTTGCTACTCACATATTTGAGGACAAGGAGGCCTTTTAATATCTTGTAAATAGAGACTGTCTAAGTATAATACAATGCTTTAGCGTTTGCATTGTTTCTGAACTGGTTTATTGTTGCATTTTAAACTTTAAATGGCACGAAAGCTGTTGTAAAATATATGCACTGGTTGTTTGGCCATATTTTCATGTATATTTGAAAATGCAGCAAACTGGATCCTGTACAATGCAAATATTTTGTAAAAGCTTCAGTCAATCGGCACTACATCAAATTAATTACTTTCAAGCTCATGCATTGAAATATTTCTTTATTGTTTATTTAACATTTTTATGTTTACAACCTATTTACATTTTCAGCATGTACTGTGTACTTTTTTCTTATGAGTCTGATGATATATACTTATACTTAAATGTAAATAAAACATCTTAATTAAACATTTCACTTTGCATTTAATGGACTTATATCTTGCAACACTTAAAGGGAGGGGATGAAAACGTCTACAGAGATGAAGTAAAAGAAGTGGCAAGCTGGCGTTCAACACACAATCTATTACTCAATATCAATACAACAATATAAATCATTATTGATTTCAGCCAAACCAGGAGAGATCCCAGCCCACTTTTTATTCATAGAACACTGGTTCAACAGGTATCCTCCTTCTAATTCCTGGGCATCCACATAACTGAGGACCTCTCCTGGACTAATAAAATCATGACAGTAGTAAAAAAAAAAAGCCCAGCAAAGACTCTTCTTCCTATGGGTACTAAAAAGGAATAACTTTGAGATGAGACTTCTGGTTTCCTTCTACCACAGTATATTAGAAAGTGTCCTCACATACTACATTACAACTGCTGTGTCAATTGCACGTTTGCTAAAAGAAAAGATCTGCAGAGGATAATAAAACATCTTTGGCTGCCCCTTGCTCTAATTGGAAGACATTGTCAGCAAGTGGTGCTTCAGCAGAGCAAGGTCTATGCACCCAGATGCTTCACATCCTGGCCAAAGCAATGACCAACCGTCTTAAAATTTGCCTTTCCCCTGGCCATAAGAACCCCAAACATAAGACTCACAAAGACCCCAAAGACTCACATGCTATAAATGAAGTGACTGCTCATAGCTATCTCAGGATTTGTTTTTAATTGATTTTGTTATCGTCTTGTTTTATTATTTATTTACGTATATTGTTTTTAACTATTTTTGTTGTGCCAAAAGCAACTCTAATTTTATTGCACACAGGTGTGTAATGGCAATAAAGTCTGTCTGTCTGTCTGTCTGTCTGTCTGAAATGACAACTACTAGATCTAATGTGAGGTCTTCCAACTGTTAAATAACTAACAGCCAAACCTGTCGTCCAAGAGATTCTGAGGTCATGTGCAACGGTTGTGGTGAAGACAGGCAGTTGATCAAGACTTCAATGGTAAAAGTCTAGTTGGTCTAGAAATGTGAATATCATGTTTAAGCACATGAAGATGGCTGCTTCCGTTTACAGTTTTTCTCAGTCGCTTTGGTGCATTTCTCACAACAGAATAAAGCTTTAAACAACAGTTACTGCAACCTCCACGACATGTAGTCGTTTGAGAGCAACCTTGTGGCAGTTTCATGTTCATTTCATCCAATGGCACATGAAACAGTTGAGTAAGTACAGATATTTGTAAAATGATCACTTTTGACTTGCTTTTGATCACTATTAACTTGAATTTGTCATGTTTGTCAAAAGTAACTATACTTGTACAGGCTGAATAGTCATTGCTCATACAACTGATAATCTTCAGTTCATTGCTTGCGTCTTTGAACACAAAATTGTTCAACATGTCAAACGTTTTGTACATCCATTTTAAAAATATTTTTATTGTGTTTCAGTGAAAATGTCCATAATTAACTATTCTCAGGTGAACCTTATCTTTCTCTGAAAGGGGTGTGTGAACTACAGACGTGGACAAAATTGTTGGTACCCTTCATTAAATCAAAGAAAAACTCATAATGGTCACAGAAATAACCTTAATCTGACAAAAGTAATAATGAATAAAAATTATATAAATGTTGACCAATTAAAGTCAGACATTGCTTTTCATCCATGCTTCAACGGAATTATTTAAAAAATAAATGCATGAAACAGGCCTGGACAAAAATGATGGTACCCACAACTTAATATTTGGTTGCACAACCTTTTGAAGCAATCACTGCAATCAAATGATTCCTGTAACTGTCAATGAGACTTCTGCACCTCTCAGCAGGTATTTTGGCCCACTCCTCATGAGCAAACTGTTTTAGTTGTTTCCGGTTTGAAGGGCGCCTTTTCCAGACAGCACGTTTCAGCTCCTTTCAAAGATGCTCAATAGGATTGAGATCAGGGCTCATAGAAGGCCAGTGTTTTCCTCTTAGCCCTTCTTGGGTGTTTTTAGCTGTGTGTTTTGGGTCATTTTCCTGTTGTAAGACCCGTGACCTGCGACTGAGACCATGCTTTCTGACACTGGCCAGCACATTTCTCTCTAGAATCCCCTGATAGTCTTGAGATTTCATTGTACCCTGCACAGATTCAAGACACCCTGTGTCAGATGCAGCAAATCAGCCCCAGAACATAACCGAGCCTCCCCCATGTTTCACAGTAGGGACCGTGTTCTTTTCTAGATATGCTTCATTTTTCCGTCTGTGAACATAGAGCTGATGTGCCTTGGCAAAAAGTTAAATTTTTGTCTCATCTGTCCACAGGACATTCTCCCAGAAGCTTTGTGGCTCGTCAGCATGTAGTTTGGCATACTCCAGTCTGTTTTTTTTAATGATTTGTCCTCTGGCTCAAACAGCGAAGGATGTTCCGATCTGACACTGATGTTCCTTGAGCATAAAGTTCAGCTTGGATCTATTTTGAAGTCTTTCTAGGCTCTTTTGTTACCATTTGGATTATCCATCTCTTTGATCTGTCATCAATTTTCCTCCTGCAGCCACGTCCAGGGAGGTTGGCTACAGTCCCATGGATCGTACATTACTGAATGACATGTGCAGCTGTAGTCACAGAAACATCTAGCTGCTTGGAGATGGTCTTATAGCCTTTACAGTTAACATGCTTGTCTATGATTTTCTTTCTCATCTCCTGAGACAACTCTTTCCTTTGCTTCCTCTGGTTTATATTGAGTGTGGTACACACCACGTCACCAAACAACACAGTGACTACCTGGAGTCCTATATATAGGCCCACTGAGTGATTACAGGATTGTAGACACCTAGGATGCTGATTAGTGGACATACCTTGGATTAACATGTCCCTTTGGTCACATTATTTTCATTCTTTTCTAGGGGTACCATCATTTTTGTCCAGGCCTGTTTCATGCATTTATTTTTTAAATAATTCTGTTGAAGCATGGATGAAAAGCAATGTCTGACTTTCATTGGTCAACATTTATATAATTTTTATTTATTATTACTTTTGTCAGATTAAAATTATTTCTGTGACCATTATGAGTTTTTCTTTGATTTAATGAAGGGTACCAACTATTTTGTCCACGTCTGTATTAGTTGCAACCCATGCTATAAGACTGCAAGAAATACAAAGAGCTGTTCTGGAAAATGGCAAAATCTTTGAAAATATTAAATCAATGTCAATGTCTGCAACAGACAGAGTCCTCAGACAGAATGAAATGTGCAATGTACCATTTGAACAGAACAGTAACCGAGTGAAGGAGCTCCCTCACCAGTATGTACAGGTAAAACTTGTATGCATGCTTTACTCTGTTTTCTGTAGTGCTTTACTGTAAAACCTTTATGTATTGCTATGTACTGCACTTGCATTACAGTGTCACATGCCATTGTAACTATATTATTATAAACAGTGCATACTGTAGAATTTGTTGTACCAAATGCTCTGTTACAGTGAGTTTTTTCCCCCACCCTCAATATAGTGTATACTGAATTTTGAGACCAGGCAACCACTGCACACATTCGTACATCTTGATGAAGTAGGACTCAATCTGGCAAAGGTAGACAGAGTTGAAGAAATCACATTGGACAGAGAGACAGCATTGATGTGCCAGGCTAACGAGAAGAGAAGATTATAATGTACGCAGCAATCTCAGAAAACCGCGTCCACACCAATATTTGCACATCTCGGTCCGTACAATACACAACCCTTGTTTACTTTTTTGGATGCTCTATATAGGGACATACAGTAATTCTATTTTTCAAAATGCCGTGCATGGTAGATAATGTTGTCTTGACTTTACATGACATCAGGAAGCACTTCCAGAGCTAATATATGTCACAATGTGTCAGGATGTATGCTGGAAGGTATGGACCAAAACGCAGAAGCAGTATGCAAGGTTGTTTATTGGTAGTGCAGATGGAGTGGAGAGTCTCCGTGGGTACGCCCCTGGAGGTTGGCGTCCCCTTATAGGACGGGTATCGGGCTGTCGACCCGGATGGCGTCCTCTCAGGGGCGAAAGACTGGCGGACGTCCCCTTACAGGACGTGAGTCAGGCGGATGGCCCGAATGGCGTCCTCTGGCCGGGCGACAGACTGGAGGACGTCCCCTTGCAGAGGGAGTCGGACGGACGGCCCGAATGACGCCGTTTGGCTGGACGGGAGACGGGCGGTTGGCCCCTGGCGGGAGGAGTGTCAGGTGGGCGACCCAGATGGGGTCCCCTGGCTGGACGGGAGTCTGGCAGACGTGCCTTGATGGGACAGGAGACAGCTCGACGGCCCGGCGGTCCTCTCCTGGGGACCTGGAGGTCTAGCGGGAAGCTGAACGGACGTCCCTTGACGGGACGGGAGACTGGCGGACGGTACGGCGGTCCTCACCTGCAGACGAGGCAGCGACGGGGAAGCTTGGCTGGTCGTCGGCGGAGAGAGAGCTACCTGGTTGGTTGCCACAGGAACGAAGGAACCTGGCCAGTGAAGCTGTGCCTGAGATTGGCTGCTCCGGTGGCGGCAGCGGCCAATCCAGCAGCTCTTGTGGCAAATTCTTATTTTTTTATTTATTTATTTTTTCAAATCCAGCAGCTCTGGTGGAGGGTGTGGCAAATCCAGCAGCTATGGCGGAGGAAAGTCCAGCAGCTCTGGCGACAGGGACTGAAGGGGCTCAGCTTGCTCTGAAAACAGGGACTGGAGGGGCTCTGCTGGCTCTGGGAGCAGAGACTGAAGGGGTTCTGCTGGTTCTGGGAACAGCAGCCCACTGCTGCACTGAAGGAGGGGGAAAACCGAACAGGCTGAAGCAGACGCCAACTTCGCGGCCGAGCGGGCTGATGCAGACGACAGGGGCGAAGCCGGTGCCCAGCTCGGAGCAGGGAGAACCAGTGATGAGCTGACTGCTCCTTCCTCCAACGCGGCGATCACTCCTCCACGTCGACGCCGCTGTCTGCAGTGAGATGGTGAGAGCACACCGTCTGTCAGTGGAGGACCGCCCGCAGCTGTAGCACCCACGTTGGCAATCGGCGCAGGGGCTGCACTCCGCTCCCCGCCTCCAGACACAGCCGTGGCGCGGCGGGTCCTCCGCCCACGGCTGGAAGGTGAAGACCGAGAGGGTGGACAGACGACCTCCTCCCACGCCTCCTGGTAAGTCCGCTCAGCCTCGCTCCGCAGCGCGGCAAGGTCCTGGGCGGAGAACACCCTCCGAAAATGAGGAAGCACCTTTTCGCAGAGGCGCGTGTGGAGAGCTGGAGATCCTAGACAGATTAGCCCAGACGTCCTTCTGCAGGGCAGCGATCTCCTGGGTGACAGCTTCCGCTGGGTCCATCTTTTTCGGCCGGATCATTCTGTCAGGATGTATGCTGGAAGGTATGTACCCAAACGCAGAAGCAGTATGCAAGATTGTTTATTGGTAGTGCAGATGGAGTGGAATGCTGACCAGTGTGATGCTGACGGCAGGAACTGAGGCACAGGACAGCAGGAGAAAGATGACAGGGAAACATACGATGGGCATCGGTAGTGAAGTCCTTCAATGATCCGGCGCTGACTGATGGGAGGTGACGGGTTATAAGGACGTGAGGTGAGTTGCTGGAGATTGAAGATGGGTGCAGGTGATGATGAGGGAGTGAGAGGAGCTGCAACTGACTTTCCATTTTGAGAAAGTTACTCGTTTTGCGAGTTATCTACCATGTTTTGCAGATTGCAGTAAGTATTTTGAGAAATGCTTTAGCAGTGATGCAAACTTTAATACTGTGTGAGAAATGCACCAAAGCGACTGAAAAAAACTGTAATGGCTTTGAGGCTGAGACACGCTTGTCTGATTCCTGTTCTTGATTCGTATACTCAGCCTTAAAATTTTTATCAGTATTTTACTAAATCTCATTATCTACTGTTTATTTTAATATTTTAACTTAATATTTTACTTAAATTTGTGGGGAGTCATTTTAATCTGTAAAGCACTTTGAAATACAATTTTGTATGAAAAACGCTATTAAAATAAAGTTTGATTTGATACTCTGTTTCTCCATCACTTTAAGAAAGTAAAACAGTGTGAGACAAAACTCTTTCCAGGTATGAGAAACAGACTAAGGGATTTGGTCTGAAACTCTTTCAAATACAGCAAAGATAGAAAAATGTGTTAGATAAGCAGGTGACAAAAATTAGAGAGCCTGCTGTTGATTAGTGTGCCTGATGTCTTCTGAAAACTGGTAGACCAGTAAGACATTTTAGGAGCTGTGTAAGGACATGGCTGTTTGAGAATGCAAACCAGTTGGAGCTGGCCGGAAGGGGGCTGATTGTGCATCCACATCGTTGGCCACCAAAAATTTCAACAAACAGAAATGTGTCAAAAAGCATAAAAACTCTAATACTGCAGTCAAACATTTTCTTAAAGGCTTGTTTTGAGGTATAACATTAGGGGGAGAATTTGACATTAGTAGTGATATTGTTTATTTTACTGCCTGTCAAAGCTGAGCGGTCCCTTTCCTCTGTCTGTCTACAGCTCTATATCTGTGCTCTCCAGCCCAGAAGAATGCAACATACTTCACTTCTTATCAAATAACCTCAGTGGCAAACAGAGACCACACATCACCATGTAAGGGGCTCCACAGGCCACCTCAAGCTATTATAGGAGGGTGCCTGATAAGATGGGACGTACAAAAAACCCTACCCAGCATCGCATATTGGCTGAGAGTCTACATGCATTCATCCAGACAGACATGGTGAGTCAATCAAGGTTCTCCATTATATTTGCATTGTTTCAGCCACAAAGAAAAATATAAATTATATAGTTGTGGGGTTTTTTTTATACAGTCATAAAAGTATATGTTATGAATGTTTGTGTTCATCTTCTCAGGCAAGTAAAAAGGCCTCCAATAAAAGGCAGAGGGGGAATCAGAAGTCCTGCTCCAATGTATTTTCAATGTTTGAGCAGTCTCAGATACAAGAGTTCAAAGAGGTAAGGCAAGGGATGCAGTGCCCTATACAAAATATCATGTTTTAGTTTACTTTTGTTGTTTTTTTAAAATAGAGCAGCCATGCTTTTATGTAAAATCAACTAAACCCAGTGTTCTGTAAATACAGATTATCACCTGTAAAACATGTGATGACAAACTTTTATTTTAATATTTTTGATTTTGTTGCAAATTGTTTGATCAAAGAAATAATCTATTCACTGGTTGTGTTCCATTCAATTCAATTTAATTCAAATAAAATCAAATTTAAATACTTTATTACTCTCAAAAGGAAACAAACCCAAAAGACAAACAATCAAAGAAATGTTATGCTTTTTCCTCTCCGTTTTCTCTTTAAATCAATTTGGATAATATGAGTTAAACTAATATTTAATTGCCTTTTGGAATTAATAAAACATATCAGAACTTCTGCCAAACAGCTTAGATTTTTGGAATGTTTGGCAATGAAAACAGACAGTGAGGATTGCAACATTACTTAACTCGCAAGTACTGAATGTGCACAAAAGCCTGTCAGAAAGAAAACATCTAACATAAATTAAAGATCACTGATGTTTCACCTTCTGCAGCACAAGCCCATCCGTTATGACTTTGGAGCTAATCAGAGTCAAACTCTGTGTCAAACCTGTAAGGCTGAATCCCTTACAATTCAAATCCAATTATTATGCCTAAACATTTGTTAAAAGTTGCCTGTTCAATTTTAAAGTAACCAATTAATCAGTTAGATTTTTTTGTTACCCTGTTGTGATGTGACCCAAATACAAAGCATAATTTTTTATGTGAGGATCTGATACAGCATAAAGGAAAATTTAGCTTTTTTTCCAAAATTGGTCTGTTATATCTAAATGTATAAGATAATTAGACACACCATAATATAATTTTTTAAGTGTGGTAGAACTAAAAAGAGCAGTTAAATATTTAAGCAAAGTTTACTAATAGAAAATTTCAAATATATTGCAAATTACATTTATTCAGATGGAGTTAAATATACATTTGCTTTAATAATCTCTACTTTAATTTTGATAAAATGTTTATTTCATTAATGTCCTACATGTTATAAATTTTTTTTTAACTTCTCAAAAATTTTTACCTTGACAAATTACTCTACAGGCTTTTGGCTGCATTGACCAGGACAGAGATGGTGTCATCAAGAAGCAGGACCTGAAGGAGACTTATGCTCAGCTTGGTATCTAGTTTCACAATTTGTCTTATAGTAAATCACAAAACATAGTTTTTTAATGGATATGTACATCTTAAATAATTATTTGTAACAGCACAAAGATACCTGCTGTTCCCGCTGAGCCTATTTTCATCAGACTTAATGTTTATTCACAAGGAAAACTTAACGTTAAAGACGAGGAGCTGGAAGAGATGCTGAATGAAGGGAAGGGTCCAATCAACTTTACTGTCTTTCTGACACTTTTTGGGGAGAAACTCAGTGGTATGGGACTTTTCTAGCTGTCAATGTTACATCAAGAATTTCTTTGATGGACTCTCAAATAATGCATGTGGATTTTCCCATCATACAGGTACTGATCCTGAAGACACCATACTTGCTGCTTTCAAACCTTTTGATCCCAATGGAACAGGTTTTGTTAATAAGGACGAGTAAGATTCCTTTCCCTTTTTTTCCATAAAATAGTTCATATCTTCCACAACTTCTTAACATAAAGGTCTTGACAATCTTTTTATTTATTTATTTAGATTTAAACGATTATTGATGAACCAGGCTGATAAATTCACTGCAGAAGAGGTCAGTTGTTTTTCTTAATGTATTTTCACTTACAGAAATTTGACAAAACATTTCGATAACGTTAAATTAAAAAAAAAACATTTTCATCAACATTTAGGTTGAGCAGGCCTTCACTTTGGCTCCAATTGACCCAATCGGCAACATCGACTACAAGCAGCTCTGCTACATCATCACACATGGAGATGAGAAGGAGGAATCCTAATTGGACTGGCTGTTTGTGCAGTCAAGAAACATGGATGCTGCTCAGGATTAATTGTTGGACAAATAGTGGAATGTGTAATATACTTAAAGTGTTGCATAAATTTAATTTATGTTGGTGCAGTGAAAGTTTTTAAAGAATATAGTGTTGGACTAATTCCAAAGAAAATATAAATTAATTACTAAAAGGATTATATGGTTTGGAAACAACAAATAAAACACTCCTCACACAGTCAAGATTCTAACAGTCTTTTTTTTAAACCTTTATGATCGGATTCTAGACTCTTAATTAAATGGGAGAGATTCCTTTAAGTTTTTTGGAGGTTTAATGCGATTAGAATTGATCATACAAGGGGACTGTATCATTACACAGTAACGCCGGAATACTGACCTGTCTCAATCTAACAACAACAAGCTTATATTATTTCCAACCTTGGTCTATCAAATTATTTTAATTATTCACAATTCTCAAGGCAAAAACCTTATACTTTGTGGCGCCTTTCTCTCTGATTAGGAGCTGTGAACTTTGGTAGACATTTTAATATAGCCTGGTAAAAGAGTCATCTCCATGTTAACGGCAGATTGAGACTATTGTTATCAAAACACTCTGACCATGACTCGGGGTAAAGGCATCACTCAATAAAACTAAACATTCAAACTAATTCTACAACATTAAGTAAATGTGCATCACAGTTGATTGCAAAATGCAGATGAATCATAAAACTAAATAACTCCATAACACCTTCTACAATACACATTTGAAAAATAACAGTATTGTTCGTCCAAATTCCCCCTCATTGTCCAAATGAGGGGGAATTCATGTATATGTAAACAATATATTCATTCAAGTCTATCATTGGTGGTGTCTCTGTTGTCCATATTGCAAAAAGCTTTCTTTCTTTTCACCATTTAACCGAAACAATTAAAAGTAATTTATTGAACAAATTACCTGAATTTTCATAGAATCAAAATTTTGTTATGATTGTTGCATATTGTGATCAAATGGATTTTGATTAATTTTTCAACATCTTCAGAGTTCAATTCACCCATTGGTTAGTGACAGCTTCATTAGACTGAAGCCTTCCTGGGTTTATATGGTAAAATGCCACACAAAAGATAAATGAATGTAATATTATTTCATTTATCTTCTGTGTGGCATTTTGATTGATAAAACTATATTTGCCACTAAGCAATGATCCTATGATTCTTAGAGAAACCAACCAGTGCTTTAAGATAATGTGACATATTTGGGGATGCGGCCTTCCTAAATCCCTTTTTTTCATTATTTCAAAATGCCTGTGGTCTTAAACAAATTTTATAAATGAAAGAAAGGTGAGAGCATTTTTAATATTAAAAATATTTTTTAAACTGTTTATTTCGATTAATCTTTAAAAATGAACGCCTAATAAGTAATTTGAAATATGTATTGTAGTAACATCATTTAATAATTGGGACTTTTTATTCATATTTTGTCGTGGAGAGTTCCCCAGTTGCATTGCCCTTTCTACCCCCCCCAAAAAAAAAAAAAAAAAAACGAATAATAATAAAAAAAAAATGTAGGGATCTGGGATATATTTTATTTATTTTTTTTTTTTGTTGTGGTAAGTAAATGGTAGCCTATGGGAATGTGTTAATATTAATTTACATTAATATACATTTCAATACAATGTATATGGAAAACAATGTATGTATAAATAATTCAGATGAGCTTTATCATTTATATATATATATATATATATATATATATATATATATATATATATTTATATATATATATATATATATATATATATATATATATATATCATTGCAATGTGTTTATAACAGCCCCAGCATCTGATTTATGTGAGAGGATAAAAAATAAAAAAAATAAATGTCTAAAGAGGATATGGAAGGATTTAGGAATATCTCAAGGATTTAAGTCTCAATACAACATATTTATTTCCAGTATTGAAATATAGGAATGCAGCAATACCACTGTTTTGAAACGACATGATACCTGGATTTGAGTACTTGCCAATACTGAGTACCAATACCTATTCTTCTACCACACAAAAAAATGTGATGAATTGGATGACAGGTTTTAATTTCTTCGCTGATTGTTAAAACAAATCATGGTGGATTAGATGTAAAAACATGTATCGAAAACAATGTCCTTAAAACAAAATCTTTTGGTGAAAAATAAACATTTTCTGTGAAAATATTGCAGTTCCCACATTTCAAGGATCAGTTCATGGTATCTGTTAACTGTAACCAATACAATACAGTACATAAGAGTGGTATCGTCCCCGATACTCGATACCAGTAATGGAATCGGTGTATCCCTATTGAAATCTCTTCTTGCCATCTCTGCTAGATCTTCCATTTTCCATGTCAGTAACCTTATATTACCCATGAAAATTGAGAAGGGAATGAATGAAACTTCCTCTTTATTGCAAATCATTCTATCAAAAGAATTTCTTCCTTTTTTCCATTACCAAGGTTACGCATCATAACATAGGAATAAAAAGTACAAGAAAAGATGAAAGCAATAAATATGAATTCAATATGAATGAATAAACTAGACTCCAGACAAACATGACAAATTCTTCTAAAAACGAGTATTTCAGAGTAAAAGCACAGCAGAAAATAGAATGATCATGCAGACAACACATATTAAGCAGGGTCTTGCCATTTAGTTTTTAGGAGTATTCCAGGAAAAAAAATGTTGATACAAATATTTACCAGTTAACTTACAAATAACTTTAGAAATTCAGGGAAGTTGCAAACATTTGAAGGTCTTTAGAGCTGGAGGCCCCACTTCTGTTTTTTCTTCTCCTTCTTTCTTTTTGGGGGCTCCGTTACCATGGATTCAACAACAAACAGCTCCTCAAATTCCTCAGGCACATTTTTCCTGCTCACATACTAAACCCCACCGGCCTTGTTTCTGAACATTTGCGAACTCTTTTTTTCCGCT
This sequence comes from Apricaphanius iberus, assembly GCA_028564705.1. NCBI lineage: Eukaryota > Metazoa > Chordata > Actinopteri > Cyprinodontiformes > Aphaniidae > Apricaphanius > Apricaphanius iberus. The sequence goes on from JAPXFQ010000628.1 coordinate 1,615,844, forward strand.
GCAAAAACTACGCTTCTTTTACAGCATCATCCTCCCCCTTTTACCCGATTTCAATTCTCACATCTGGGTTTCTGGTGGCAGAAATGCCTATTGCATCTGGAGCTGCAGGCCGGGTGGATGTGGGGGTGGATACAAGCAAAAGATGGGCACCAGATGGAGTGAGGGCTCAGCCAGTCATCCATCAGCATGACTCCTATTTGCTAAGGTGAGAATCAATTTAGTTGCCAGTTTATAAATTAAAAAAGAACACAGCTGATGTATTTTCAGTGCTTTGTTGCCTGTAAATTTGCAGTTCCAGCAATTATAGTAGCTTTATATATATATATCTTGTTGAAGCAGGTATCAGGAGCTTAAAGAATTGCAGAAAAAGAACATTTTAGAGGTGAGTGATTCAGAGGCTCTGTTGCTTCTATACACACAGAGATACCCAGACTCACTTAATTCTATTTTTTTTATTTAGCAGAGAATACAGGGTGACACGAATCTGACTGGCTTCAAGAACGATGGTGAGGACTCTTTCACTTAAATCACAAAGTTGTGCTGAGAAGAATCAATTACCTCATCATTGACTTGAATTTCACATCAATGCAATATAGGACTTTAATGCTTTGTTGGAACTGTTTTTCCCTCCCCATCAATTGATTTAAAAAAGCAAATGTGTTATATTTTAAACACACTTAGTGTAGAAGCTCAATTTTATTCTGGATTTCCTAGCTAGTTACCCTCTGAGCATTGCACTTGTTTTATTTGTCAGCAAGCAGTCTTTTTAGCAGAATTTGCAAACATGATTTAAATTGGCTGGCCTGGTTTCTTGGACAGACAGCTAAAGAATTATATACAGTATGTATTTGAAACAGGATTGAAGTTGAGGTCATTCCAATAGCCTAATTATCATCTGCTTCTCTCCAATCCAACTGTAAGCTTCTGGAATGATCCCTCCCAAATTTCTGACCTTAGGCTAGTTGAATATTTGTATTCTATCACATCTTAAAGCCAGGTTTGCAAACAAAGCAATTGAAATGAACTCTACAATTTTCAGTAGAAAGGACAGTCAAATATCCAGCCAAAATCATTCCAAAATCTTGATGTTTGATGACAAGATTGGTGGTTGTGGTTGAGGGTGCATGTAGAACCTTGATAGCTTTTTTTAATATTCATTACCCTTCATGACTTTATGTAAACCACCTATCAGAAGAAATGGTAGCCGTAACATCAGACTTTCTTGAATTTGCTTTCAGGAATTATAGAAGAAATGACACAGGAAAACAGCAGTGAGGACAACACTTCAGGAAAAGCATCAGGAGGAAAAACATCCAAAACATCTAAGCTCTGTGTTATACTGTGAAACTTGAGCATCCTACCCTGTTGTTCATTAAACTGAACTGTTAAACGAGGGATACATAATTACTCAGGCCATAACCCTCTGCATCTGTTTTACCTATGATTGTTCTTACTCTGAGCAGTCAGTAGGATCATTTTCCATTTCAGGTAATATTTCAGTGTTTCTATGGACATTTTACTGTAAATCACAATATAATTTAGCTAATTATCAGTGGGGGGGTTTTGCAGTTGAGCAGCATAACACGTTTACAAAAGTGATTCTATTTTAAATAGTTTTTAAATCATACTATTTTTTTAACTCATGATCAACGTGAATTAAGAAAGAGAACATGTGTAGGCCCTTACATAATCACCAAGATGACACAATCTGTAAGCTAAAATTATTTTTTAAAGTAAGAAAAGAATCATTTAATGAGTCATTTTTCTTTAACAACACATTTCAGTGAAAAACCGAAGTTTTTAACAACAATATTCAATTGTAATATAGAAAAGCAGCTATAAGTATAGAGTATTTCCTTTTCTATCAGCTCAAAACAGCTTTCAATATTGCACTTTTTTTCCACTCAGCTGCTCTTTTTTCAAGTTAATTTGGGCATTCCCTGCCGTGTCCAGATAATGTGAAAACCAGGAGTAAATTTGTCTCTTTCCATCTGATGTTTTCATCAAAACATGCAAGAGGACGTGTCCTTTGTGCTGAAAGTAGATTTCAGTCACTGTTGCTGCTGTCATCTCCCACCACCATGCTACTGTACTTCTTCTGCTCCTGCTCCTTAAAAGTATCCTTCACCTTTGCTCTCTTCAGACCCCCATCCCTGCAGAGACAAAGACAAATGCAACTCATTAAACATACTTTTACACCCACCATCTGCGATGGAAAAGTGTCAACTGTTTAAAAAGTTAAAGTTTTAGGTTTCATCTATTAGGAATAAGGCATTTGAGTTTGTTTCAAAAGAAAAGGGGTTCAAGCTTACCACTGTAGGTCTACCAGTCCTCCTTGGTGAGCTATGGCTGATTTCACTCTGTTGGCAAATTGGACAGCATCCTCTCCCTCCTATTATTCAAGCATACAAAAAAACCAAACATTGTTTATTTTAATATCCTTGTTTTGCCAGAGAATGGCAAAATCAATCAGTTTAGAAAGTCAATCCAGTTACATGAAGCTTTAATTAATATAGAATAAAATAAACATCCGGTGTGGCCATAAAGAACTCAAAACTACACATTCAATATTTTTCTGCACCTGAAAGTTGATCATCTTTGAGCAGATGGTGCTCTCTTATGGCCAAGATGCCTATAAAACCAACCTGTTGGTGCATAGCTGGCAGATACCAAACATTACAGACGAGAGCCCAGCTTGTCATCATCCGCAGCAAGTAGCTCACCATGCTGTACTTGGAGCTGTTCCAGAAAGCATCTCCGAACTTTAGGTCATACTAACAATAGAAAGACAAGCAGTTACAGCCCCAGTAAAATATATCCAAGCAATCATCCTAAGCATGAATGTCATGTTAGTTTGGAGCTTTTACTGATATATTTGTGTTATTCTTTTTACAGGGTGGTTTGATCATAAAAACTTTAATATTCGTTTAAAGAATTCTGTACTGAAGTTACAATTTAATGTGGATTTTTTTCTAACCTACATAGGGTCAAAATTATAAATATAAGTTCAACATCAACAACCAAATTTCCTCCTGTGGGACATTAAAGGATTTTTCTATTCTATAATATTGTATTAAATTAGGCCTCTAATATTGGGTTAACTATGTATCAGAATGTTTCAGAGAAACCACACACTTTTGTCATCTTTCTGGGGTATATTAGATTACTCTTGGTAGAATTTGTAAAGGTCACAGCTTCCCAAAACTTTAACATTGTCATGTTTTATGGATTTCTATCCAGTTTAAATCTGTTTGGGCTCAAAGCTCCAACAAATCAATCACAGTCCAAAACTGATATGACATTCATAGCCAGGATTGATGGTATTTAAATTTTTCACATAACATCAAAAATATGTACCAAAAAAGTACCTTGATGGCTACAGGATATATCGTTCCTCCGATTTCAAAACTTCCCTTTTTAAACATCATGACAGACGTGTTGTTAACACAAGTTCCTTAAGAGACCAGACGTGAAGGAGATAAAAGGATATATGTTGTGTGAGCTCTTTCCGAATTGATATACAATATCTGTTCAATTTGACCAACTCAACGGCCATCTTCAAAAGCATCTGCTAAAATAATATCCTTCCGTGAGTTGATATCAAAAATTATATGAAAAACTGGAATTAAGTAACAGTCAAATTTACCCTCTGGAAATATTAATATGGGAAGCTTTGTCTTGTCATTAACGTGGTCCTTTAACCTAGAAAAAAAAAAGAAAAGATATAAAAAACCTCCCAGACATTTTTACCGTCAAGAATATTCTAAACTCTTGTAGAATTAGAACAGCTGCATAAAGACGAACAGAGTCCAACAAGAAATGTCCCAGTAAGCAACTGAAAGCTTACCTTTTGGTCACTAGATGGCGATCTTTCATCTCTGACCTCTCAAACCATACATGAGGGCAAGACCTCACCATGGCTCTCTGAACAATCCCCATCAGACCTCCATGGACCTGACCCACCTGGAAATAACAAGGTGGACAGTCCAAAATGTGAACTCCAAAAATGAGAGGAAACTGCATGTAATAAACGTGGAAACCTGTTGGATTTCTCACACACCATAGCATAACAGCCGTCGTTGCAGAGTATTACAATGTCTATGGGACTGGTGTGATTTGCCACACAGATTCCTCCTTTTTTGGGTCTATTTTCTCTGAATTAAAAAACAAAAAAACAAAACACAATGTCAAGTTTAAAATGAAAGAGAAATGCATTCCTGAAGATACCAGTATAGGTAGCCGGTAGGCCCAACTCCAGCCCTTGAGAGCTACTATCCTGCAGCTTTTATTCTAGAATCGCGCTACTCTGGCTACCTGCATGTTGCAGTGGCTCTGTTGCTACATATTGAATTTTGTACTTTTCAGACATTGATTCCTCTCCTTGTATTTTTTTTTCTTTGGTGTAGTGAAACTGGAAGGACTTTTGCTGAAGTTTTTGTACTTTCTGATTCTCTCTTTTTGTTATGATGCATAACCATTGCAACAGGGTGGTATACAGCCGGGAGCAACTGTTTAACGTGGCAAAAGGTGAAATAATACCTTAACTGAAGCCACACAAATGCCTAATTAGCTGAGAAGTGGATGCAGAGCAAGAGCTAAATTAAGAAAGAAGGAAGACATTCAAATTATCTCTTCCATCAGTCATAATGGGCTATGTGAGATCACCTGCTAATGAGATGGATGAACCCCAAACCCTTATAAGGACTCAAGAGTATTCAGGAATGCACTGTTATTTGTGTCACTGAGACGTGAGTGCAGGATCATATCCCCGACTCCAACGTCTCCCCGCCAAGCCTCCTAACTGTATAAGCAGACAGAGATCTATAGGGGAGTGGGAAAATAAAAGGAGGTGTAGTAGCAGTGCTTGTTCAAAACAGATGACGTCATCCAGGACATGTTACTGTGAAGTGTTGTCACTGCAGCCCAGATATTGAACTCTTGGCAGTAAGTTTTCATCCATGTTTACCAAGAGGGTTCACCTGTGTTATTTTGGCAACCATCTACATTTCTCCTTTTTATTTGCACTAAGCTACAGACACAACACCCCATTGCATTTGTGGCAATGCCCAATGATTTTAATCGTGCCTTTCTCTCTACTTTACTTCCAACATTTCAACAGTTTGTCCGCTGCTCTACAAGACAAAACAAGACGTTAGATTTGTTTTATGCAAACGTAAAGGAAGAACAAAACAAAGACCTCCTCTGGAACAATCAGATCACAATCTTTTTTTCTCTGCTCAGGATGTAAACCACTTGTTCAGAGGCAAGGTGTGACAAAGGGAATGGTTAAAAAATGGTCACAAGAAGCTGAAGAAGCTCTACAGGGTTGTTTTGAGACCACAAACTGGATGAGTCTTTACCTAGCACATGGAAAGGAAATTAATGTCATGACTAAGCGTTGCTGTCTATATGAACTGTTGTGTGGAAAACGTGATCGCCACCAGAAAAGTGATATACTTCCCTAATAACAAACCCTGGATCACCAGTGAACGGATGGAACTGTTAAACAAGAAAAAAGAGCCTTCATGGAGGGAGACAAGAAATTATTGAGCAGTATACAGAAGTAACTTTAAGTCAAGATCAGAGACAACAATGAGGCATACAGTATGACACTGGCGAGCAAACAACAGAGGAACAATGCCAGAAATGTCTGGTCAGGGATGAAGAAGATCACAGGCTTTAAGCACAGGAAGGATTGGAATGATGGAAGCTGGAACAGAACAAATGATTAGAAAACATTCTGCAACAGGTTCAGTTCAAGACCAAGCTCAGCATCCTCCTCTCCTGTTCCCGGCCAAACACCCTACTCTGACCAACAGCTTTTTCTATCACACCTCAGTTGTTTTATCTTTCCCATCAGTCATGTACTTTTCTGCTTCCACAAGTTTGTCTCTCTTTTCCTCCCTTTCCCCTTTATCTTTCTTTAGAAGTCAAAGTAAGAGGCAATTTGGAGAGACTGAACCTGAACTAGGTAGTAGGTCTAGTGTCAGCCTCAGACTCTTGAACGCCTGTGCAGAACAGCTCTTTGGAATTCTGCAGTACCTCTTCAACCTTGGCCTGAGCAAGGAGAAGTTTCTAAGGCTGTGGAAGATCATGAAGGTACTGGAGAGGCACCTAATGGCCCACCTGAGTAAGCAAACAAGAACATACCAGGACCCACAGCAGTTTGCCTATCACTGTGGAGATGGAGTTATAGGTGCCATCAGCAGCCTGCTTAGACACGCAAACTGTCATCTGGACAAAGCAGGCAGCCCTGTGAGGACCATGTTATTTGATTTCTGCAGTGCAATTCATACAACAACAGCAACGTGTCTTCAGACAGAGTATTCTTCAGTCTCGCTGCGACACAGACAGCTACAATAGATATTTCTTCCCCACAGCCATAATGATCTACAACAACTTGAATAATCCATTAGTATGAGATGCAGCAACACTTAATTTCCTTTTGGGATTAATAAAGTATTTATGAATTGAAAAACATGCATCACTTCTTCAACACAATTTAGTCAAATGAATGGATCATTACCAGGCCTCTGCAGAGATGAGATAATAATGAGGGAATTCAGACATTTGATTTAGGTGTATTGGATGAGGAGTTAATTTAAAAGTTGGAGGATAGTAGCTCTGGAGGACTGGGATCCCTTCAGAAGATAATTTAAAGAGAAGTTACCTGTTGTGGTAGCGAATAGTGGCAGAGAGTCCTCGAGCACAGATCCTGTAGCACATGACATGAACCCACTCACTGAGCCAGAACTTCACCCTGGAAGTTAACATTGAGATCAAAGCAGAAAATTAGATATTCAAGTAAGACATTTTCTCTGTGTAAAAAGTCTTTAAATACGTCAGATTTTCTTATCACCTGCAGTTTGGAAGCAATCCAACCGCAGACGTTCCAATTACCAGCCAGGAAAGGCCAATGCAGGCCAGTGTGATCCTGAAGAAAGATAAGCACACTAAAAGTCACATACACGGGGAGAACATGCAAAAACCATGCAAACAGACCCTGGTTTCAAACCCAGGCCCTCTTGTTGTAAGGCAACAGTGCTACCAAGCACTGTGCAGCCCAGTAAGAACAGATGTTGCTCCAAAAATCCAACTGACCGTTCGTTAAAATATTTCTTCATTTAAAAATGTATAATTGCTGCAACACCCTTACAAAGAGTCCCAATACTGAGTTTTCTTCAGGTTCAGATCTGGACTTTGTGCTATTGTGTTCTTTTATCAATTGGCTGCTGCTCTTAAGATAACCATCCTGTTTAATGATCTAATTTTGGTCAAGGGAACCTATTGGGTCATTAAATAGCTTTAGTATACAGATGTTTTATTTTTGTAACTGATAGCAACAGTTTTATCAGTAAGGTCATTGCTACTTGCTTTCCAACTTAGAAGTTTGTGCAGATAACTGTGTTTTGGACCAAAAACCACTGGTCAGCTTCTTAAAAGTAATCATATGTACCTACTAATGTCAAAAACAGAAGCTTGTCTGTTCTGCTGCTTCTGCTATCACAATTCTCCACAACACAGTAACTGTAACTTAGAAAGTTTGAAAATAACAACTTTTTAAAATAGAAGAAACATTTGAGCAAACTAAAATTTCTGTTGCCGTCATTGAGTCTTGTTCAGACTGTCCAACATTGCTTTCTCATTAGAACAAATAGAGTCACATAACCCGTTTAGGTTTGACAGCCTCTTTGACAACCTTTGACTTTATTATGTCCTTTCCTTCCCTTCAATAGACTTTGCTGTCAGCAGGTTATGCAAAGTACATGTTTACCTAAGCGGGGCCAGGATGCAGTATCGCACAAAGATACCAAGGCCATAGACCAGTGTCAGCTTCAGACTGATGTATTGGAAGTCATTGTTGGTGCGAGTCAGTAGATTCCAGGATACCAGCTCCTCGGAAGTGAACCGTTGTGTTACCTTTATTTTAATACAGAGAAAAAAGAAAAAAAAGCTCCGTATTTTATATATATATATATATATATATATATATATATATATATATATATATATATATATATATATATATATACACACACAGACAGACAGACAGACAGACAGACAGACAGATAGATAGATAGATAGATAGATAGATAGATAGATAGATAGATAGATAGATAGATAGATAGATAGATAGATAGATAGATAGATATCAAAGGTACCTCGTCATCTACAATTCTCTCAATTCCCCTTCGAGTAAAATAGAAACAGTCGCTGAGTGTGAAGTCGCCTCCTACTGGCGGTTTGGGTCTACTGCGTCTGAGCTCCTCCAGCTCTTTCTCCATAGAGCCGTCTTCCCTTTGGATGAGTCCTGATACACAAACAAGAACAGATCATATAAGAGCCAAAGTTAAACTCAGTCAACTGATAGATATCTGGATGAAGGTCTCTCCATATTTCTTCACATTACCCAGTGTGAAATCGAAAACTAAATGCTTAGCGGAAAATAAAAAGACAAAAACGTATTCAAAATACTTTTCGAAACAATGGATTCAAAAATGTTATCTTTATTTAAATATGCAAACCAGAACATTTTCAAAGATCAATTGCTTTCCAGATAAATGTTTTCATATTTTTTTCTATTTATTTTTGCTGTTTTCTTTTAAATCTTCATTTAATCATGTGGAAATCTAAGCTTTTCCAAGACAAGGGGCCGTATTCACAAAGAATCTTAGGGCTAAAAGTAGGTCCTAACTGCCGAATTTAGGAGTAACTCCTAAAAAATGTGGGCGTGTCACTCTTAAATTTACGACTCCTAGTTTCTTAAGATAAAAGTAATTCACAACCACTTTTAGGCCTAAAAGTAGCTCCTAAGTCTAGGAGTCCTTAAAAGAAGTCAAGATGACTCCTAACTCCCTAAGACCTATTCACAAAGACTCCGAAAATGGCTGCAGCTAGACGCAATGTGTTGGACACTCTGGAGGATTCGGAATTAACCAAACGATACCGACTAAATCGTTTATTGTAGATGTGGTGCGGGATGCAATCACGTCTCCAACTAAAAGTAACAGCCCGATCAGTCCAGAAATGAAATGTTTAGCGAAACTAAGATATTTAGCCACAGGGAAAATGCAGCTTTGCAACCCGGACGACTTGGTTATATCACAACCATCTATCAGCTGATCAATCCACCAAACTCTTAAAGCGCTCTGTCGACCACACATTATCCAACAATTCATCCGTTTCCCATTAGACATCCAGCAACTGCATCGAATTAAAGCCAATTTCATGGGGATTGCAGGTATGCCGGGGGTGCACGAAGAAGAAAACCTGCACGTCTTCCAATTTATGCAACATGTAGGGATTCCTTTATGACGGACATTGCCTACCTGTTGCAGCAGCATCCTTTTTATAAGCGGCGATCTCGAGCCAACACTGGGACTGTAGAGAATACCATCTCTTCTCACAATCTTCTGACGTTCGAGACACCGCTGGATAAGATGCATTTATGTTTCTGCTAATTTCCACCCATGCCTCCCTTTTCTTCTTATACGTAAGCCCGGCTCCGAATCGCCCTTTAAGTTAGGTTTCTTTGTTCTTTTCTTGCCTCTCATTTTCAGTTCACGAGGTGCTTTTCACGGTAGTGGGGGGTTCTATTTAAGATGTGGCTGATGTGCTCAATAGACAGCCTAATTGTTTACAGGCTACTTGCAATCACTCCCTTAATATGATGCATCCATCCATCCATTATCTATACCGCTTTCATCCAATTCAGGGTCGCGTGGAGGGGGGGCTGGAGCTTATCCCAACTATCAGCAGGCGTTAGGCAGGGTAATATGATGCATTTCCCGTTTTTTCATTTTTAAACTTTACCCTCTCTGTAAGTAGGCTATTGTGTTTAAGTTGTATGAAGTGTGAGTCTCGTGGCCGACACAAAGATGTCATCATGCATTATTTCTGTTATTTGCGCTGTTCATAATGACGCTTTTATCGACATTGAAATTTTCCATTTCTTGGTTTCACACGTGTCATTCAACAACCAATCACACTGCTGTCCGTCTATTTACTCATGCATACGAAATGACGTTTTCCATAGCAACGGGATGTCACTCTTAACTTACTTTTAGGAGTTTGTCCTACGTAAAAGTAGCTCTTAGTGCGTTTGTGAATAGCTTTTAGACGACAACTCGTGCGTAAGACCTTTTAGCGCAATTTAGGAGTAACACCTAGCGGTAAGATAAGAGTCTTTGTGAATACAGCCCCAGGTTTCCAAAAACAGATGTGTCTGATGACATCACATAAGGCAACTAAGTTATTTTTATTACACCTATTTATTTATTTTTCATTCATTTTTGCAGGATTTTTTTAATTGACATTTTACTGTCTAAGACATTTAGCTGCATTCTGCACAACGGCAGCAAAGTTTTTAAGCCCTTTGTGGATCTGAGGAAAATTCAGCTCTGTTTGTGCATGCCTTCCTTTCAGAAAATAGCTTAAATTAGTTTTCTCTCAGGCCTTTTACCAGTTCATTTCAAATAATCAACCATGACAGGCAGCCTTTCTTTTGATGAATGAAGCTCACTCTAAGGCTGTAAATGTTATCTATCTTTCTACCTGGAAGATCTCGGTACAGTTAACCTGACAACACAGCATCAAAGTCCAAAATCTGATTAACCAAAGCCTGTGTTGGATACTTCGTCCAAAACTTTTTAAACATTTCTTTGAGGCATTTTTAGCACTCTTTATCCAGATTTACCAACGTACCAGAGCCACGCTTTGGCCTCCACAGAGGTTTAAAAAGTAGTTTGTGCAAACAGATCTATTGTATTTATGTGATGTTGTAGGGAATATAACCCCATGCAGCATGGTGTCAGATAAGGAGTTGAGTAATTGTGTCTTTTGAGATACTGTAGGCAGAGTAACTTCACTTTGTTGCATGTTGTAAATGTTTCTGTTTCCTTTGTCATGGTGTCTGGACGATTTATATATTTTAAAATACAATATTTTAAAATGACAAAATAAGAGCCAAATACATTAGAAGACTTTTGTTAGGATCCAGAACAACACTGCTTTTGCTAGAGAACAAACCACCATACCATTGCAACATGCCTGTCTAGACTTGCAATACAGAAATCCAGTATTGCAGCAAAGACAAATGTGTCCCTAAATCTAAAATGTAAATTTTTAACTGTTTTATGATTGATAACATAAGCAGTCTCACCATTTGATGCAGAAACATTCGCCTTTTCTTCTTCTGCATTTGCCTTTTGTATTTTTAAAGTGGCCCACTGTGGAAGAAGTCACAGAGAAGACATTCACAGTCAAGTTTCAGGATTGTGAGAATCAGATTATCTGGATGATTTTAAGCATACGATGTCATGCGACCCTACCTCCAAGGTCTTTACCAGGATGTTCATGTAGGTTTCGGAGATGCCCAGAGAAAACCCAAACATGGCTGGGATCATGATGAGAAAGATGATGAGGTAGAGCCAAATCTTTATGGCCCAAAGGACCCCTGCCCAGAACTCCTCCATCCTTTACGTTATTCCCTGAGATTATCCAGCCCAGTGATGGCTCAGACACAAGTGTGTTTACTGTCGGAGAGGACGAAAAGAACAGCTCTTAAAGTGTAGCCTACTTTTGTTCCATTCAGTGTGGGGGAAAAAAGTAGTAGCATATGCTCCACATTTATATAGGGGGGAACACAAAAAAGGCAATCAAATGAGATAGGCTTAAAATCCATAAACGAATTCGGGTGACTATAAAGTTTAAACAATCAAACACAGACCCACTCAAAGCACCGCAGATCAGTATTAAATGTCACTTCCGTGGCTACAGAAATAAATCAACGACCAGACAGACAGCGACCTTGAAGAATATTAACTACTTCATTCATTGCGTTAGTTTTCTAAAATCACTAGCGGCAGAAGTTCTCAGATTCCAGCCGCTCAACTTACGTGCCAAACTTCACTCCATGTGACATGTCCTGTCAGTCTGAGGACTGCAGCAGAAGCAAACCAAAAACACGCCCATTTACTGCTAGAACAAAGTTCACAGATTCCAGATCCAATAGCGCCCTCATGTGTTCAGCAAAATAGCTACAGATACTTGGACAGGAACCAGATAATTTTCGTTAGACCCTAGGTGTGTTTCTACCATTTACGATCTATGGTTTCTACAACCAAACTAATCATAAACAGGGAACTATACACCTGTTTCTCTGTATCAGAATATTAAGTAAGCAAAATATATTTTTCCGTGACTCATTTTACAGAAACCTAAAACACTGCTGCCATTCATGAGCAAACAGCACTTTTGAAGATCCCCTTAGTTGAGTTTTCTGTAAGAGATCATCATAAAACGTCTCTGATAAAGAATTAAATAATTAATTCAAAATGTGTCTACTTTCTTGCCAGCAGCTATATACTACTTCCTTGAGGTGAAGTTTTGACGCAAAGTGATAATGACAGCATTTGTTTCGGTGGAAGTAATATGTGTGGCAAGGTGCACAACGAGGGATAAAATTCATGCACGCTAACCGTTCAGCCAAAATGTGTTGTCTGTGGTCAAGTAGCCAGGGTACATTATCAATTGGAACTATACTGACAGGGCCCTCACACGGTCCCACATGGTTGGAAAAAGCACCTCTCCCTAATAAATTATTCAGTTATCATTACCTACTTCAGTTACAATGACAGTAAGTAATCTGTTTTGATTGTTAACAATGAGCTAATTGTAAGATCAATAAAATTATGTGGGTCATTTTGTGGCAGCACTAAAACACATTGCAAATAAGGATTTCATGATTAGGCTACATTTCCTCGTCTCTTATTAATGTTGCAAGTAGTACTATGACCTACGATTACTCATTAAACCAACTTACAGACTCGGTGCCAATTACTATCAACTGAAATAGTAACGTTTGTGGGGGAAAACAAATATTTTTGATTCTAACCTTTGAATCACGTTTGTAAAACACATAAGCCTACTTATATCTCTTTGTGGAGACCTCTGTTTTTTGATATAATCCAGACTGATGCTTGCAAGCAGATGAATGAAATATTGTGCTGTACTTATTGATTTCTACTCGTAAAACTGCAAAGAAGTCTGAAAAAGAGTGGTTCCTTTGTGCGGTAAACAAAGCAGAACATATTCAATGAAGAGCCCCGACCTGCAAGAGCATTTGCTGCATTTACTCATGATGGAAAGGTAAAAAACTGTTACCTAGCCGGTGTTTGTTTCTGCTGGCCAAAACATTGAGTTATATGCGGACTAAATCAATAAGCAATTGTTGTAAAATGGCTTAGCCAACAAAAACAAGGAAGAGAGTGGCATTTCAGTGAAATTAAGTTTTTTTATGTGAATAAATTATTGAACTCACCCCCTCTTTAAGGTCTATTTTTGCTTGTATGTTGGACTTTGAAACAAAAAAAACAAATTAAAATATTTTATTTGCAATTATAAGAAGAAAATCATTACATCAATTTATTTGGTTAGAAATTAGCAACAAAAACAAAAAAGTGCAGTCAGTTATCTTGTCAAAATTATTTTGTATCATAACTATTTTGGGATTAAACCAAATAAATATTTCATAAAAATTAATTTTGTGAACAAAAGAAATGCAAACAGTGAATGTAGTCTTTTATTTATAAAACACATACATGCCTAGCCATTATTTTTATCAGAGGAATGGCTTGTTAAGCTTGATCATAAACTACCTCAAAGCTTTCAGGGAGCCAAATAAAAAAGGGGACTCAGACAGATTACACACCACAACACTTGGGGAAGCCTTAATGAGGAATGTGTGCAACAGTATCCCTGTGTCAAAGCCTCCCTCTCCCACCAAAAACTAACAAAAGGTCCTTATTACTTTCCAGGTTCAGAGGTTTCACAGTCTGATGAACATTAGTGTTACATGAGGACTTAAAGAGGTCGGTTTGGTTTGGGTCTCTGTGAGCATAAGATAGTGATTTATTCTGAAATCAAGGCACGTCCAAAGAGGAATCTGGATACATTTGTAGAAATCTGAGCTGCAAAAGCACAAATAACTTTAGAACTGCAAATTTCTTTGTATAACTGTAATCCATTCAAACAATAAAGCATTTGTAACAAATTTTGATATAGCTTTTTCAGTCAAACCTCTGAGTAAATTGTCCTGATATCTAGATGTGTAATATATTACCAGACAACAAAATGCTATTTGTTATTTAATGCTGAGGGTGTGTGAGCGCTAATGAAGGAAACTGCTTGTTAGTTTAAATATAGCTAATTTTACCCATGTTTACACACAGGGAGATTGCTTTCATTGGTTCCTGTTAGATGAACTCCCAAGTACAGACCATTAGAATTGACATTATTGTTGTGTACAAGTAGACCAAAGTCAGGGTGAAATGTGGAGTTCAAGTCTGTGACTTTTCATGCAATTAAGCCAGGATGTGAGGTATTATTCATACTGAACCTAATAGTTTGAGCCTTTCTGGTCCATAAAACCCTTCTGTTAGAAAATATTTTTCAATATATATATTTTTTTCTAAATACCATACCAAAACTTTTTCAAATACTTATTTACTCACATTTGAGTCACTGCCTAATTGCAACAACAATGGAAAAGATGTGTGTTTGTGGTAGGTCTGTAACCACCGGCTCACAAGCACATTTGTTTTGTACTTTGGAAGAATAAACAGACAGAAAGTGTTGCCATTAGGGTGAAGATTTATGGGCCAACTGTATTGTCTAACTTTGTGTTTCCCACCGAGTGAGACTGTGCAAGCGAGGCTGCATCGTGTCTCTGTGGCTTTTGATACAAATATAAATCACACAAAGTGACCTACAGCAGTATGAGTAATGAAGGAAAACTCAGCCTTCAGACGAAACAACTCAATAAAACCTTTAATTCAGTTCAGTTCAATTCGACTTGTTTATGTTTATGTGTTTATTACAACAAATGTAATCTCAGGTGCCTTACACAAAAATCTAAAGTTTACACACAAAAATGCAGAACCGTTCCAATCACACACACAGATTCAAACGCTTTCATACATTCTGGTTCTATCTCGGTTTACAAAACAATGCACTCAAGCTCGGTTTATTATCCAATCTACTAAAAAGATTTGTTCAGTGAATAAAATTTGGCTGACTGCACCAAGTAACTGATTTTAAACAAGCATGTAGAGGAGAATAAAAAAAAAATCTAAACAAACTCAGAGGCACAGGTTAAACGATACTTGACATTTTTAAAAGAATGAAAGAATTAAGGGCAACAGTAGCTCCTTTAGTGGCTTCATCTTAGAGAGGAACACAGCCAAACATAAAGCTCAGAGGCAGTCGTGAAATCAGAATAAATAACTGAATAAGTCACAAAAGCTCCTTCAGTTGCTTTGTCTATAAACAGCTGTCTTTTCTCTGTGGGTTAAGCACAGAAAGACAGGGTCATGGTTATCATCCTTGGAAAGAGAGTAGTATCGATAGCTATAGCTTAGTGCTCTAGACAAAGGAGTGATAGATAAAAAGAACCACAGGTAAGGTGTGACTTCATTGCCTAGAAAAAACACAAAGTCAGTATCAGGAATAATTGCAGATATTTGTTATGCATATAACATAAACTGGAGAGTAGTAGGAGAAAGTAGTTGAGGTAGGAAATATGGTCCTTCATAAGCCAACAGCAGCAAATTGGCCTCGACAATAAATGAGAGGCTCTATGGTGTGCCACTATGTACTGTTTTTTTATCAAGAACAATCCATTTTGCCAACTAACATTAGGAAATAAATTAAATGTGCTAATTAACATTAAGTCTCGTATACAACTGTTGACAATCTGCATTTTCAACGTTCTTCAAGGCAAAAGTCTGAAACTTGCATTCAAAAAATGTTTGCTCTTGAATTAAAAAAAAAGAACTAAAGAATGCATGTGTTTGCACAGGTTGTCCCTTAAGTTTGACTTTTAGGCTGGAATGTAAGCTTCTGCAAACAAAAGAAAAGAAAAAGGATATGTTTTTGGAGTGGAATTCTTATTTCAACGGTTTCCCACTATAAGTATGATTCCCAGACTGAATTTAGTTTGAGTAGTTTCTCATGGGAGAACTAAATGGGTAGTTAAATAAACAAAAATAAATAATATACCACACAACCTGGCCTATACAAAAAGTTCAGATTGATAACATGTTCCTCACAACAAGATGATAATAAAATACCTCAATGTCTTTTTTCAACAAAGAACCATGGTCATTTAAACTCTGCCACTTATGATCTGTGGACAGCCATTTGAATAACAGAAAAGAATCTCACAGAAATAAGAACGTTACACAACAATGAGTGAAAATCCCCTCTGGCAAATACTAAAAGCCTTAAATCGTTGCACAAATGTTTGCAAGTTGTGATACTTACCAAATACTTTGGGATTTACTATAGCTGACAATGCATAATACAACAAGTTTATTTTATTTGTATGCTCTCTAAAAACTCCTGGATAGAATATAACTCATTATGGATTACTTTGGAAATTCAGTTCTGGATCAAATATGAATCAAACCAAGTTTGAGATAATTTACCACAATAGCACTGGCTCATTTGTTAGCTGAGTAGCTGTAACCTTTAAGCCCCTAATTATTTTAATCAAAACCAGAAGTTTTTTTGGAATTGACTTTATGACCAACAGTGTGTGCACACTACAGACACACGTTTGCAAGCTAACTACTAAGATATGGCAAAAATTATGCTAAATTTGCGAACTTATCATAGAGAAGTTATCAACACAACCCAGAAAAATAAGATTATTATAAGCTTGTTACTTTATAGACTAAATTTACAGCTTTTATTTGCTCTGAGGTCCCTGTAGAGTTAAAAATGGATAAAGATAAGAAGAATATGGATCCTTTCAGACTAATAACTAAGTCAGCAAACTTTTTCTATTCAGTATTTCTGCAAAACCATAAAGTTCTGCGTTAACTAGCATTTTTTGTTAAATACCTAATTAAGCATTTCTAGAGTGCCTTTATTTGATGTTACTAATATCGTATAAGAAATTATTTTGTCCTTTGACACTTTACTTATGCTTCATAAAAATACATTTTTGAGCAGGTTTTGACTGTTAGTTTTTTAGTCTTAGGTCCATTTGCAAATGATTTAACTTAAAATGTCCTGTCAGCTGCTTGCTGGCTTGTGTGACGTTATTGACAAGAATAGCCTCCATTTAAATACGCATTAGAGTCATTTTATGTTGCAACTACTGAACACCAACTTTTTATCTTTGTGAAATCAAACAGCGGAAGCAATACTTCCTCATCCAGGTTTTATTTTTTCACCGCTTGACAATTATTGTAGGGAAATATAGAATTAATCACCATTTTAACATTTTCATTGTTTTCAAGTATGTGCTTGTTCTCTCTGAACAGTTTCAGTTTAGAGCTATTAAGGCATTTAAAATGAAACGTAATCATGTTTTTTTTTTCTTGATTCCTTAAAAGGTTAAAAGTTTTACGATAGAACAACTCATTTGTTTGAGCGTTGACACAAGGATGCGCTGCTGCATCAGCAGACAAGTCTGGACAGGAGACGATATGGACGAAGCAGACATGGTCCATTCAAACGAGGGGACCCTCTTTCTCTGCTTCCCCCCACGCTTCTGCAAGGAAAGTAGACACTCCTCCTCCGTCCTCCGCAGAGACTGGAGTTTTCTCTCCCCTAAAACCCTGATCAAGCTGCAATTCCTACTCAGAGGGAGCATGCCCCCCTTCAGAATCGGAATCCGAGCCTGGATCATGTCATGACTCGGGTCAGCGCAGGATTGAAGAGGTCGACTCCTCCAACCATTCTGGATCTCCGATACAGATGACTCTTCTCTCGGGTTTCCACTTTGTCTCTTCGGAAATATGCGATGTTCGCTGCAGTGCTCGCTTCTCTTCCAGCTGCACTTTATGTTCATTTTGGCAGCGGGCCACGATGAACTATCTGGCAGACTCCTCTCTCTCTCCAAGGAGGAAGGTCAGTGTGGCTGCATGGACTCAACTGTATGTGCAAGTCTCTGCAGAGTGCATTAGGAAATATAAGTTACGTTTTTTTGTAGCTGAATTCAGTACTCTTCTGTAGGTTATCTGTCTCACTCAGGCTCAGGTCCGTTCATCGTCCATCCAGTGAGAATCAGCGCTGATGGCGAGTTTGTCTCCCACTCCCTGTCTCACCATTTCAACAGCCGCCGAGCCAGGCGTGAGCTGCGATCCCTGCCACCAGAGGGACAGGTCTACTACAAGCTCAGCTACAATGGTCGAACTTTAATATTCAATTTGACCCAAAATAATCACCTGCTCTCAACTGAATATGTTCTGGAGAGGAGAAATGGCAGTGATGACAGGGTTGAGCATGGTCTGTCTGAGGGGAACTCCTGCCACCTTCTTGGCACTGTGGAAGCCCCTGATGTCAAAGGAACTGCTGCCATCAGCACCTGCAAAGGACTGGTAGGAATTTATTTAATTCTACTCACATTATTTACTGAAAAATTGTCATTTTTAACCTTGGTGCTGTTCATTAGATGAAAATATGGTCTAGTTAGTTTTATTCAAACAGAAAAGCACTAACACAAGTTCAACAAGCTGATATTACCTGATTAGTGGGGCCTACCCGGAGTCAGAACTTGCCAATTGTAATGTTAGGCCCACCCACTTTGGATGGTTTATTTTTGAGGAGTGTAATTTGAAGTCATCATAAAATAAAACTGGAGGTGACAAATATATATTTGCGAGACTGTGTCTCATTAGCTGTTTGAATAATTTACCTTATGAACTCTTCAGGCAAGCTAGGGCTAGCTATGAGATTGTTTTGTGCAACGAAGTGTAAGATTAAAGATTTTAAATGTATACACCAGCATATCGTCTCAACAGTGAATAATGTCCCATAAGGCGGAACTCCTACCTAAAATAATCTGATAGCTAATTTGAACTACTGTACCTGTGTTAGGCTACATCAATACGTTTTATTTTGCCTAGATGCTTTGTTCTAAGCAGTTTCTGATGTATACAGACACAAATATGTTGAAGCAACCATGAAACAGTGGAAATAACTTAATTTCAATCATATTTATTTGGCCCACCCATTTTTTGCTGTGCCCACCCAAAAGGCAATTTCTGGCTCTGCTACTGGGTATAAATTGTACGATGTCCCAAAGGTGGATAGGTTCCTTTGAGTCTGAACTCATGCCTCTAAAAAAAACAAAAAAAAAACGTTTACTGCCCCCTTTAGGTCAGGGGTCAGTCTGCACCTTAAGTTGAGGAGATCAAATATCAAATGATATATATCTAAGGTGTCTTCTTCACAAGTGATGGCAGCATGGAGTAGGAGATAGACAGTCGAGGCGTTGTCTGCAACAATGGAGACCCTGTTCTGGTCTGTGGTGGTAAAGAAAGAACCTACCAAAAAAGTAAATCAATTTATGGGCCCAAGACATTACCTGAGGCAGACCCAGAACACAGCAAAGGGGCAATAATGTATTTGGCGTCCCCCAGATTCAGCCAAAGTGAGGGATGTCTGGGTTTTCCTCATGAACCTGTTACCCCTTTGACCTGATCTTAGATCATTGGATTGATAGATCGGAGGAATGTGTGATGAAAAATGTTGGTGGTTTTGAACTTGCCCCTTTTTAAAACCCAGGAATGCCTTGACGAAGGTAAGCAGCTCATTTCTACTCTAAGCAGATATGTGCCCCAGGCATCCAGGAGACTCCTCCATCTGACAGTGTCGTATTTGTTGGTTCGCTCTTCAAAGCCTTCCTGACACTGTTTGCAGAAGGTCTGTTCCACAGACTCACTGACTGCTGCTGCTTCACATGTTTTCCCCTTTACCGGCGCCCTTCAGCATTCATACACTCTTATTGCTGCTGTCTGTACTTGCAAAATGTCTTTGTGAACTCCAGCTGAGCATGGAGCGTCTCTTTGTTCTGTGTTCGGAGTAGGGCTTCAGTTAACAGCTTCTGGCATATTTTCTTCTTATACTCTTGTCAATGAGTTATGCGTTTCTTACTTTCGCTGTAATGTTTTCCAATCAGATGATGAAGACAGCTGGACAGGAGATTTCTAAGAATAATATTCTATTCAACTTTTAGAAGAATCACTAGAAAAATACAGTTTCTCCCAGAAAGGTTTATGCAAATTATTTGAAGTAACCAAACAGCATGGATGAAGAAGAGAAACATTTGGCTTCTTAAAACAATGTGATCTCTAACCATTTGTCAAATATGTCTTAGTGTCCGTTTACTGTTTGATTTTTTAACAGCAGGAATTCCTCGTCATTTCTGTGAGTTGCACTTGTGTAAATTGTGTTACATTTCATTGACTTGTAATCTTGTAAAAAACTTCCAAATGAAATTCATTTGTCACAGTAGTCCAAAACAACAGAAGGAACCTGGAGAATTTCTATCTCTGACCCAGTTTTCTTTCTCAAAGGAAAATGATGCCTCATGTAACACTAAATTTCGTCTATCCAGTTGTATTGGGTTTAAAGTACTATTTGTACTATACCTAGTGTCCTAGTTTTCATCTGTAGCCTGACGTAGTATGATATATTACCCTTTGCTGATGTGTGGAAAAAGGTTTATGGCAGCACACAGAAACAATCAAAAAGCAAGACCCCGCCAGACAGATGTGAGAGTGAAATCCCACCAGCTGCAGAGAGGCCATTCAAACTCATAAGGCGGAGAAAGAAGAACTGCATGCATGTAAATGGGGATCTTTACTCAGCTGGCACTAGATAGAAGTTTATGACTGTCAGAATCAAACTATCAGATAAAAGAACAATTAAAAGATATTACAATAAATTACTGTTGCTCTGGCAATTTTAGGATTCCCCTCCTCCTTTCAAAAATTCAGGTTGTGCTAATAGTCCACTTGTCTAGTTGTCAGCTTCTACAATGAAACATTGAGATCTTAAATGCTGCTCTTCTTTCAGTGTAACCTACAGTGACTCACACTGTCTACTGTCTAGTCTGTTATCCTCAAGGCAGGAGGGCTCAATAACAGTGAGGCACTGATCACTCAACGAGATTTACCTTGATCATCTCTAACTGGTGACTAGCAGGTCAAACGTGGAAAACTCTGAAACTTGTTTTCCTAGCTTAGTTACATTGTGCAGTAAAACTTCTGTGGTACTCCCATTCTTAAAGATTTGTTATATCAAGTTGCCGTCATTACCTGCGAAACTGGAGAGATGTCTGTACAGGAAGGCTCACACACAAGATAATAGAAAAGGCACAAAACCAACTCCTCAATAAACGAATAAGACCAGTCAATACCTCAATCGAAGGTCTGAAAGAGAGAGCAGACCATTCACCACAGAAACTGATGTCAATCTTACCTGGTCCTATCTTAGAGAGAGTTGTGGTTTTCACCCAGGCAGCACAACTATCTCAGCACACCAAGAGCAAAGTAAGACAAACCAGGAAATTCCACAACCTACAATCTCGAAACATCGACAAAAACACAGAAACACTCACTTGGAGGCAAAAAACTGACATCCCAACACAGAATGAAACACAAAACAGGTGGGTAAAGAATTTGTCAGACAGAGAACTTACCCACCCGGAGAAAGAGGTCCTAGCCAAGGTTTTGAACTTTGCCATGACACCAAAAGAGTTACCCATAGTGGACTGGATTACAGCCACATAATCTGCTATAAAGAAAAACAACTTAACTGGAATCGAGGCAAAACAACTTCGCTTAAAACTGTCGGCAGCTTTGTCTGAGGCTAAGGTCCCCGCCTCTAACGTCACCGTTGAGGAGAGGAAAGCAGTATCAGCACTGAGCAAGGAGCACAACATCACAATCCTTCCAGCAGACAAAGGTAGATGCAAAGTTGTGCTCAATACAACTGATTACCACACCAAGATCTTTGCACTACTGAATGACTCTAATACGTATGGAAATCTGAAACTAGAACCCACGAGTGGGTACAAAAAGAAGGTGATAGAATGTTTACAACAACTACAAAAAGAAGGCATGATTGACAAAACACAATACTACCGACTTTACACCTAGGACTCAATTCCTTGCCTATATGGACTCCCCAAGATCCATAAAGAAGGGGCCCCGCTCAGGCCCTTTGTCAGCAGCATTAACTCTGTTATGTACAATATAGCCACACACATCTGGTAGGAAAAACCCCACACCACATCCAAAACTCCATAGATTTTGTGGACAAAGTCCGTAACCTAAAAATGGATCCAGATGAGACAATGGTTTCCTATGACGTGACTTCACTGTTCACCTGTATTCCTACCATGGAGGCCTTGGCCACAGTAAGAGAACGACTTACACAGGACAACTCCCTCCAAAACAGAACAAAACTCAAATCAGAACACATTTGCCAACTTCTGGAATTGTGCCTGAACACCACATATTTTCAGTTCAATGGCAAGTTTTATAGACAGAAACACGGCTGTGCCATAGGCTCACCAGTTTCTCCAATTGTGGCAAATTTATACATAGAGGAGGTAGAGTGCAGAGCTTTGAACTCCTTTGAAGGAATAACACCTAGCCACTGGTTCAGATACGTAGATGACACATGGGTTAAAATCAAAACCAAAGAGGTGCAAGCTTTTACTGAACACATAAACTCAGTGGACAGAGACATCAAATTCACCAGAGAAGATGTCAAGGATAATAGTTTGCCCTTTTTAGATTGTGTCGTCCAGAGGAGAAAGGACAGAAGGCTCCACATTGGGGTATACAGAAAACCCCCACACACAGACCAATACCTACTTTTTGACTCACGGCCACCCACTGGAACACAAGCTTAGTGTTATCAGGACCCTGCAACACAGAGCTGATAACATACCCACCAGCTCACAGGCCCAAGGGGAAGAACGCAAGCACGTGAGAGACACACTCACAATTCGTGGTTACCCCAGCTGGACTTTTGTGAAAACTGCAGCTAGAAAGAAAGCCAACAAAGTGGTTGAAAAAGAAAAAGAAAACAAACGAAACAATGTAGTCATTCCATATCTGTCTGGGATTTCTGAAAAACTCAGGAAGATTTTTAACAAACACAGTTTCCCTGTGTATTTCAAACCCAGCAACACACTCAGACACAGACTAGTACATCCCAAGGGCAGAACACCACACGCACACAAAAGCAACCTGGTGCATGCAATCCAATCCAATGAAGAATGCAAAGGCCTCTACATTGGTGAAACCAAACAACCACTGTACGAACGCATGGCCCAACACAGGAGAACTAACTCCTCAGGCATTGACTCTTCTGGTCATTTACATCTCAAGGATAAAGCCCACTCTTTTGAGGACAGCAATGTCCAGATATTAGACAGAGAGGACAGATGGTTTGAAAGAGGAGTAAAAGAAGCCATCTATGTAAAAGTAGAGAAGCCATCTCTCAACAGAGGATGAGGCCTGAGACATCACCTATCTCCAATTTATAATGCTGCCCTTTCATCCCTCCCCAGGAGACTCAACAATTTAACCTCTAAGAAAAACAACTGTGACTCCAACGTCTGTCGTTATAACACAATAGGGCACTAATAAAGCCGAAACCTAACCTCCACCAATAGGCCACACGCCAACGACCGGCGCTAAGACATGGAGCACAAAGGATCCAATGCGATAATCAGTCTTGGAAAAGCCCTCCAAGAGGTTAAATAGCTGAGTCTCCACACCAGTTAGTTGGACCAGTCCCTTTTGTGAATGTTGAAAAAAGTGAAAAATAGCTAATGTCATTAACTGATTTGCTGTTAATTCTCTGGACTAGGACCTTCTTCAATCACTCTCGAACCAAACTGAACTTTGTGAGCTGGCAACATATCTGGATCAAGCTTCTCAAGTGGGGTGAAGCCACATCATAGTCCGAGGAACTATATTAACACCTCTACATCCTGTCATTTTAGCTTCCTGTATCCGGCTGCAGATTTATTTGCTCTCTAGTTCAAACGAACTGAGTTTTACTGTTTCTTGCTCAGCCGTATTTGCCTCATAAATGTATGTTTTGGGCATTATACCGGTCTCCCCCTTACTCTTACTGAACACTCGAAATGCAATATTAAACTGAGACTTAGTTCATCTGTTTTTAGTTGTTTTAATTCGGAACACAGAAGTATTTTTGTAAGCCTCCAAGCAATGCACAAAGCAAGTGCATGCAAGCTCAGACCTATTATAACACTATTTTCTACACCTAAATTAATGCTTCTCAGCATTTATGTAGATGAAAAATGCCAGAAATATTTAGACCTCTAGGGAAGAAGTTAAACACTCACATAATACTTACATTTTAAACCTAAAGGAATGCAAGACAAATGTGTTTGGTGTAGCTTTTAATCTAGCACGAATAAGTTCAAGTTTGTGCTTCATCATGTTACAGCAATGAGGACCATCAGCCCCCACCTCTCCTAGTGTCAAAATGTAATGTCTATGTGCTACTTTACAGCAGCCACTCTAAGTCAGGTCCACTTGGCTGCTTCTCTATAAACCCACAGAAGCAGGAAACTGGGGTAAAGCAGTTCCACATGGCTAGTGTATTTAGAAGACAGACCCATGTTATGGTAACCTCCTATGGCTCTGGCACCTCACACCCAAACAGCACGCTTCCTTTCAGGTCAGAGGAAAAGGGATTAATGAACAGAGGTTGGAAAGTGAAATCCCGTCCAAGTTGACAGAACATTCAGGATTCAGAGCTGGAACGAGGCATTTCTCCATCTATGGTGAAACAAAAAACATAGGGATTGCTAACATGGCTTCAGGTTGTCTTTGCACGATGGTCGGGAAGATCAAAGAATCTTCTTACAGTATAGCAATTTAAAGATTACAACTAGCACTATGACCACACAGTACAGGCAGTGACTCTGGCTGAATGTGTAATGCTCATCATGCAGACCAACAGTTCTCAATGGACCTCTTTGTAGCATTCCTTAATGGTTGCTCTGCAGACCACCACTTGCCTTTGTCTGCTAGGACTGCTCAGCTGAAGTTTTAAAACTCATGAAAACATTTTCTGACAATGTTTGGGATCATCTCCTGGATCTTTTCCCTGAGTTTCGCTTATTCACACCTTATCACATTTTTCGCATTTACAAACACAACATATGTTGTTTCTTTCAGATTTTAGGTGATATATTGACACAAAGTAGTGCATAGAAATGAAGTGGAAGAACAACGATAAAAGCTTTTAATTCTTTTAGGAAATACAATTTTTGTAATGGTTTTAGGTATCTGATTGACTCACAGAAATGAAACACTCAGGAAACCAGAAAGATTTAAAAAAGTTTATTGAAAAGAGGAGGAACCTGGGAGGTGTTGGGGAAACTTCAGAGAGCTGCTGGCGACCTGGAGCTGGTGCATTAAAATGATGCAGCTGATATGTTGTGGAATACTGACTTGAGAGAATATGTATGAAATAATACTGACAGGAATGATGAAGTAGAAATGCCAGAGGAGAGTGAATGAAACTGGAGGATGACCGGTGTGGTGACTGAGCCGGAGGCTGGAGGTAAGCTGAGCAGGTGAGCTGGGTAACGCTTAAGATTGATTATGGAGAGTTGCTTACTGAGAGGTGTTGGAGCGACGACAGGAGGCACACTGGTGATGATGACGATGTTGATGATGATGAACATGACTGTAGGAGAATGAAATAAAAAGGTCGGTGTGATTGATGACTTTGGTTAGTGGAACAGATTGCGGCAGGATGAAGTGGGTGGAACAAAGAAGCTGGTAGTCACAGGTGGAGATGAAACCAGGTAATCCTTGAAAGAAGGTATGAGTCTGGAGATGAGGGATCTGTAGGTCAGGAGCAGTATAACTTGGATCAAGTTCCTTGAGGAGGTCAACAAGAATATTAGGCTAAGGAGTCATCGTAGAATAGAACAGGAGGATTCAAAGAAGGCTTGTCTGTTATCACGAAGGCTAACACCCAGGTGGTGAGTGACTGGCATTTATCTCCCTTTAACCTCCTGCTGATCTCAATTGAGCTGCAGATGTGCAAGTCTCCACCCACCTGGGCTGAGAACTGAGACTGGTGATTCCATTGTGCCCTCCAGTGGATCACATCTGGAGCTGTGGAGCTGTTAAAACTACTATACTGAATCTGCAAAATTTTTTAAAACTAAACACGGTCACAGAACACTTCCGCAATGTGTAATTTAATCACATATTTGTTTGAGAACATTAGCTAAACAGTATCATGAAGACCAAGGGAAACAACTAACAAGTCTAAGATACGTTTAAAGCAACATTATTAACTTATTTCTTCAACTTTAAACATACTGCTTAAAATATTATCAGGAAATGTAAAGAATACAGGCAAAGCTATAAACGTACAAACGTATGACTTTCCACTTGAACAAAAATATTGTCAATCAATGACACAGTCAAAAGGCTAATTTCAACCCTGAAGGAGCTTTAGAGATCCAAAGATCACCTGGAAGAATCTGCTGACTGGAAAATTATTTAATGATGTACAAGGAAATCTGGCCTCTATAGAGGATGGTTAAGGAAAGTCATCATCCTTTGGGGGCACTGCCAACATGTGGTAAAAGATGCTCTGATCTTATGAGGCCAAAATGTAACCCTTTGGCTGACAAGAAAAGTGTTATGTCTGACTGAAACACTTACGCTATACATAAGTCTGAACACACAATCGTCATATAGAAACATTGTGGTGGCAGCACCATGATATGGGGATGTTATTCTGTATGAAGAAAGAGGAAGCTTTTCAGGGTTGAGGGAAAAATGGAAAGCGCTGAATTCAGGGAAATTCAAAAAGTAAATATGTTAAAGCCTGCAAAGGTTATTAGACTGGAACTGAACTTATAAATCAAGCAAGGTAACAACACTAAACATTCAACTAGCTCTACAACAGAGGGGTTCAGATCAAAGCATGGTCATGTGTTAGAATGGCCCAGTTGAAGTCCAAATCTAAAGCTAGGCATTCTAGGCATTATATTTTCAGTAGTTGAATTCAGCTCCAGCTCGCAATGTACGACCTTCGCAGGGTTCAATAATTCACAGCTCATGAATAATTTTCTCACACTGTGCGACCTGACGTGACCTGACTATTCACACTGTGCGTGCAACACATCAAACTCATGAATCTGGATCTGTAAAGAAGAAGAAGAAACCCCAGAAGCGAGAAGACCCTTGCCCAAGAATGAGAAAAACATCAACAACAAAAAAACATGTTTCCTTGGGAATCCATTTCATTCTATGAGAGAAAAGTGTAAGAAGCTCTTTTTTCTCTTCCGCTGTCGTGTTGTTGCATGTGTAGTGTGAGAGGTTCCTCTAAATTTGGCCTATGACGCTGCTTAAACAGTGCAATACCCTCACCAGGGGCGACTTGAATTTTGATCAGTTTTGACCTTTGCGTAATCGATTGCTGTTCATGAGCTGGTCGTAAGGTGTTGATTACTCCTCATTACCCCTGTATACTAGAGGAAGCAGGACAAAATATTAAACCGAAATTCAAGTCCACCCAAAAATTGTCCCAAAAAAATTTGCTAAAACATTGTGCAATGTACACCCAGCTTAAATATAGACAAACATCAGCGATAAGACTTAAAAATTGATGTTCAGAAGTTCTCCATCTGATCTGTGTGATTTTGGCATTTTTTGCCAGAGAATCAGAAGAAATGTCAATTTCTAGTTTATAAAGCTGGTATAGACACAACCCAAAAGACTTGGGGCTCTAGTTCCAGCGAAATGTGGTTCTTTAAAGAATTGAATCCAGGTGGCTGAATGGTTTGCATGCCACACTATTTAGATTTTGTTTTTCTTACATGTTGGAAAGCCAGTTGTCCTTCTATTTTCACTTCAGAACTATGCTCTACTTTATTTCAGTATGTAGGTCTATAGCATAAAACCTCAATAAAATACACTGATGTTTAAGGTTTTAACATGGCAAAAGTAGAAAAAGTTCAAGTGTTATTAATTCGTTTGCAAGGCACTTTATAATGATTACCATGCTTTCCTACAATATTTTGTCTGGTGTTCAGCCCATACAACTGAGATTAGACTATCTGTTATTGCTGTCACACAGAGTGGTTGGTTGAGATATAGAGAAACTGTGCAATCAGCTGAATGTTTGCTGCAAAAAGGCCTGTGGAAAACTTTCCCTACTGAGTGTAGACATATCAGCCAGAATGCTTTGTAGATGAGTCCACCATAACTCTGGGAGTTTTGGCTGAAGGCCCACACTCCGAGCTGGGCTGAAGAACCCATGTTTCAGTCCTCCAGTTTTTTTTATAGAAAAATAACCAAAACCTCCAACATTAACAGACATTTTCCCCTCACTGTCTCTTTTCTTACCATTGTTTATAATGAAAACCATGCAGGGCAGTTCAATTGTATCGAACAAATCATCTGTTTCAGTATATGTGGAAACCTACATTTTTGAATTCATTGTAACAGATGGAGAAATGTAATTGTTCCAAAGGGAGTGTCGATTTCTAGTTTCTGAACTCCGTTGAACATAGCAGTGGGATACAGAGTCATAGCTCTGCTGACTGCTGAAGGAGCGTCCTCTGACACTTATTTTTCCTCTTCTGCCGATAAACACGCGTATAACTTGTCAAGATGCCCTAAAAAACTGAGCTGTGCAGAAACAGCTTGGTAGAAAAAAAATAAGAAAAATTGTCTAAGAAACAGATCCAGCTATCACAATTTAAAATGTACTTCACTGACTTTAGAAGAAGGATGTGTTGGCTTTCTCCTGTGTTGATAAATACTTTTTTTTTCTTTTGATTTTCTCAATTCTATTCTTTTTCTAGTTGGATTTTTTAAGATGAGAATGAATGCAAAATCATTGATGATTTGCATGTCTATGGTTTACAGCAGCTGTGCTTACATAGCAAAGGTAATTAAATACCACAAATTGAGGATAGGAGGGGTTAGGGGGGTGGCCTGCCATTGCATTTTCAAAAAATTGAACCACATAGTTCATGTACACTCCAAAGCCATTTGAATTTAGTATGCTGGTGAAGCCTGCAAATGACGTGAACAGCTGTTTGCCTGAACTTCCATGGCAATTCACATGGCTACATATTGACAGAGATACCACACTTCACACAAGCAGTGCAAAACACAAACAAAAGGAACCTTAAGTCCAAACATCCACTTATCATAACAGTGAATATAAGCGTGTTTGGTTGCGCAGCTATGTTCTAGTAGTGGACATATTATGGACAGAACACACCAGCATCACTTGAAACGGCATATGCTCCAGTCTTTCCTACATTGTAGGTAGGTTTCAGGCATATCTTCACCTTATTGTTTGCTCCCAGGTGCAATTTGTGTCTCACCTGTAAGAACATGTAGAGCATACTTTAGAACAAGTTTTTGTATTGTTGCCTGAGGAGAAGAGAAAGCTTCATTTTCTGTTCTGCTGGCTAATGACCGATTTCAGCCAGATGAAAAAGACTGTGAGGTTTTATTTCTGTAAGTTTTCTTGACAGCGGACATCTTCCCTCCAAGCCTTCAG
Organism: Apricaphanius iberus; assembly: GCA_028564705.1. Classification (NCBI taxonomy): domain Eukaryota; kingdom Metazoa; phylum Chordata; class Actinopteri; order Cyprinodontiformes; family Aphaniidae; genus Apricaphanius; species Apricaphanius iberus. The sequence continues at coordinate 1,645,238 of JAPXFQ010000628.1, forward strand.
TGAAACTTTTCAGTTTTTGGTGATTTGCTTGGCATTTCTTCTACTAGTGTTATGAATTTCTTCTGTATTCCTTTTGTTAAACACATCAACATGCCCCTAAAAGGTCTGTTTAAACGTGGCTTGTTCCACACATTGGGATGTCTGAGTCATTTCGATGAATGATCTGAGGCTAAATTTGCCACGCTGTCATTTTTGTTTTCTATTCGCAGAGAGGACTCTTTTCCTTGCCAGAGGGGCATTTCTTCATTGAACCTGCCCAGAAATTGCCCACTGATCCTGCAGAGTTTCCAGAGCCACACTTTGTCTATCCAAGATCAACTGAGGAAAATCAAAGGGCAAAACGCAGCCTGGAGTCCAAACAGACTCCCAGCCCCTGTGGAGTTCAAGGTGTGTCCTTTCACTCAGTGTATGAATATACAGCTGCAGGTGTGTGTGAAATTGCAAATTAGTTTTCATTTTCTTCTTCTTTTTCTTTGCTCTGCCTGCACCTGAGTCAACCAAGGATAAGTATGCTCTAAGCTATGTGTGTCATTCTGCATGCTTTAGACGCTCCAAGTGACTCTCTCCAGGTGGAAAAAGAGAGGGAAGAATGGGAGAGGGAGCAGCAGAGGGAGGAGGCTCAGTCCCGTTCCCAGCGCTCAGTCAGCCGAGAGCGATGGGTGGAGACTATGGTTGTGGCTGACTCCAAACTTATTGAATACCATGGTAGTGAAAATGTGGAGTCCTACATTTTTACCATCATGAACATGGTAAGGAACTATTTCTTTTATTTCAACAAATTATTTGTCTTGCATTTCTACAATGGTTCTTTTTTTAACAATGAGGATCATTTCAATGCCCACAGGTTGCTGGAATCTTTCATGACGCCAGCATTGGAAATGCCATCCATGTCATCTTAGTGCGGCTCATTTTGCTGCAAGGAGAAGAGGTAATAATCATTTAAAGTCTTCAAAATATTCAACTATGCCTCTGTGATATTGTGTTAGGAAAGATGACTTTATACATATCTGTGAAAATTGTCAGGTCAACTCTAGTACATTCAGCAGTGAGTGCACCACTTTGAAGGTGAGAGGGCATATGACCCACAGTAGCCAATAGGAAGTAATGAGAAGCAAAACATCAGAGGAGACTGTCATTTAGAACATTCAAAATATTTATTGCCCTTGGCACATTTATAAACTCTTAAAATAAATTAAAAATGTAGAAAAGAAGAATTTTCAATATGTGTACAGATTCTCCATCATGCTTAACAGTGGGCTTCAAAGGCTTTCCTATACATTCTGCCTTGTTTTACCAATGGCCCATTCTGAGAGTTTGTTGTGGAAAAGCACAATCTTAGTCTCTCCTCAGCAAAGAGTAGAGGTTGGCATTTAAATGTTTGTTATGGATTTGTGATTTTTTTTAACCATTCCACCCCTTCCTTACTGTGAATGCAAGTTGCAAACTTGTGCCGTTGCACAGACAGACTGATAGACTAACCGACTGATTGATGACGATACTTCATTTAATTGGACAACACTGATTTTACTGTAATACATTTGTGGGCCTTTTTGGCATATTTATTGAAAAAATATTACATTTTTTGTCAACTTAAAGAGTAACTCACCCCAAAATTTTTGGTTGATAAACTGTATAATTGAATCTATAATAGCATTATCTACATTTCCAGTAATTATTTTATGTATTTTTGTACATTTTAGTCAAAATATTAATTTTGTACCAAAAAACCGTTAGTTTAGTGCCCCAAGTGGTTAAACAATTACACTGCACTGCAATTCATTGGAATTCAAATCCTGCCTTGCTAATGGCTAATCTCGGGTTATTGACGTAGGCTTGAAATAGTGACAACAGCAGTCCGACCGTGGCGAGTTGCCATGAACTGCCTGCAGCAAAATTGGCTCATAACCTGGGTGCTCTATTATGCAGGTGGTTACCCCTACTTGCTGACATTTGCTCGTTAACGAAGACAAAGGGAATAACTGATATATCAGTAAATGGAAAATAAAATCTGGGCTAAGAGTTAATTCTTAATGGAATAATAGTGATGGTGTGTGTTTTTATTTTTATTTTTTTGCACATTCCTGAATGTTTCTCATCATGCTTGGATACATCTGTCTGCAACATAAATTTTCTGTTTCGGACAATGACGTACAGTGGCCGCAGGTGCTCCTGTTGAGGCAAAGTCATGAAATTACTTGAGTTAATTTGTTTTTAGCATTAGATTTGGCCAACAACAATGTACCATTCAGAGACGGCGCTCATTCTATGCCGCGATACAGCCGCAGGCTCGGTATCTGCTGCTGCTCCAGGTAGAGAACGAGACAACGGCTCGCAACGATGTGGCGCCGCTCCCCTCCTCCACAGAACCTATCTCCCTGTAATCTGTTCCCTTTGGAGAAGGAATTTGAGAAAAAAATCTCAACATCCAGATTATTTCCAGGCAAAGGAGCTCGCGTTACTACGGCCCTCTCCTTCTTTCAGGCGGCCTGTGACTCTGCGCTGGGCTGTTGCCTTCAACATGTTAGTCACAGCTCAGACCACCCCCTTCCTCCCCCCGCGTTTTCCTTGTCCGCCAGGCAACGCCTCCTTTTGAGCCATTTTTCAAAAATAAATGTGGGTGGGGTTATACTCTGGTAGGGGGGTGAGTTACTCTTTAAATGTTGGATATGGAACATGAGCACGATAACTTTAGCAAAGTTAGCAAGTGAGTTAGCTTACTGATCCAGGAGAAAAGTTGCTGTTTCCATGAGTGTTTGATGCTGAGGAGTCCATCTGGTGTAGACTTCACCAAAAACTACTCTAGTTTCTGTTCTTCTGCGGTCACTCCTCTCCTTTCTAAACGACATCACTGGGGCTCTGAAGCAGCTGTTTGACTTGCTGACCCCACCATTTTTCCCAATGCCAGCCAAGCTATGCTGATCATATCGTTGGAACAAAGAGACCGTATCTGTCAACCCACAATGATGGCCCCTACTGGCTGGTAGATGTAAACATAACGTTGTTGTCGTGCCCTGTTAAAGTTTGCATTTTAATATATTTTATTTCAATTATAATTTTAAAGGAAATGCTGTACTTTCATTATGCACCCTCTAACAGCCCTGTGGATGTTTTTTTAATGTAGCTTTTTATGAAAAATTGTTCATTGTATCATTGTAAAAAATTGCTTGACAGATGTAAATAAGTGTATGCTGCTGTGTGTTTTTTCTTATAACTTATGTAAAATGTAATAAGAAACTCCAAAGTATGGTGTTTTGTTCCTAAAATTCTCTTGTTTTCTGCAGAAAGGATTGAAGATTGCTCACCATGCAGACAGTACTCTGTCCAGTTTCTGTGCATGGCAGAAAAACCTGAATCCACAGAGTGACACTCACCCAGCTCACCATGATCTGGCTGTTCTGATCACGAGGTAAGCGACACAAAAAGCTACAATTTGTGTAAATTAGATTATGTTATTTTACCTATATGATGTAAGGTAGCCTGTATCATATTCACTGATGTTTCCTTTCAAAGGAAAGATATCTGTGCTGGAATGAACCAACCCTGTGAGACTTTGGGTCTTTCTCATCTATCTGGGATGTGTCAACCCCACCGTAGCTGTAACATCAATGAGGATTCAGGACTGCCAGTTGCCTTCACTGTCGCTCACGAAATGGGGCACAGGTAGTGCATTTTCAATACTTTGTAAAACAAAGAATCATCACAAGGACTGGGGTCATAATGAAAAAAAAAGTACAAAAAAAATCTTAATAGTATTAGTTCACTACTCTGAAAACTATGGTTAGGTACGAGTGCTGCTGTGGAGAAAGTAAAGATGTTAATAGAAAACTGGATGAGGTTGAACAAAGGTGGATTTTTTTTCTTCTCTTTTTCACACAAAATGGTTTGTCTTTATTTTCACACACTATACAATTTTTAACCTCTTAAGCCTTGGGCTGTTTTTTCCAAATTTGCATATCTACACTCTGGAAGGCTTTTTACAGTTTGTAAAATGTCTAAAATGTTCAAATTGCTCTCATATAATAAGAAGGTCTGTGAGAATTCTCAAGGAAATAGTGAGCATGATTAATTGAGATTAAAATACAGAAAATTTGAAATGTGAATTTGAATTCTGCCTAAAAAAACACGTTAGCAGCTTGTTTTCATTGTAAAGAAGCAAATAAACATAATAAACAGTAACTAGTCACTATTATGGACTTTAGAACAACTGTCGGAGTCTGCAATAACAAATAATTGAAGGTTGAAAGTTAAATATTATTTTATGAGACCTACATCCAAAACTGGGGACTAGCGGGCTTAAGGGGTTAATAGTCCCTTTGTAGCAGGAGAATAAGTATAAATTTGAGCAAGCAAAGATCACATGAGGAGTTTCTCAAGGCTCTATTGTATGACGTGTTTTATTTAAACTCCACATAATTCCCCTACTGCTGAAAAGGGAGCCCTATAATATCTTTGCTGATGATATATTCGTATACATCTGTGTCACAACTTAGCCATAATCTGCTAAAGTCGCAAAGTTGGTGTGTCCAATGATCAGTCATATTTTCCTAAGCTTATTACAAAAAAGACAGAAGTTATCACTTAAAAGGTGAAACTAATACATGATATAGATTCATTACATGCTGAGCGAGATATCTCAAGGTGGTACTTGTTATCACTTTCATGATTATGTCTTACAGCTTATAGAACCCTGAATTCAAAATCTTACAAAAATTAAATAAAATTACATTGAAAGCAATAAAATAATTATTTTAAATAGAGGAATTTGGGACCTCTGAAAAATATAATTATGCATACATATTAAGTACTTGCTTTGGGCCCCGTTGGCATCAATTACTGCCTTAATGCAGCGTGGCATGATTGCTATCAGCTTGTGACACAGTTGACACGTTGGAAGACCAGGTTGCTTCAATAGTAGTCTTCAGCGCTTCTGCATTGTTCGGTTTCATGTCTCTCATATTTCTCCTACCAATGTACCATAGAGTCTCTTTGGGGTTCACGTCAGGCCAGTTTGCCTGCTAGTCAAGCTGAACAATCTCATGGTCATTGAACCAGGTTATGACTCTTTTGGCAGAGTGGGCAGGTACCAAGTCCTGCTGGAAAATGAAGCCAGCATCTCCATAAAACTCTTCTGCGAAAGGAACCATGAAGTGCTCCAAAGTTTCCTGGTAGATGCGTTGACTCTGAACTTTATAAAGCACAGTGCTCCAACACAAGAAGATGACATGGCGCCCCAAATTAACACAGAATGTGGAAAGGTCACACTGGAGTTCAAACATCTTGGATTGTTTCCCTCTCCATTCTTCCTCCAGAGTCTGGGACCTTGGTTTCCAAATGAGATGCAACATTTGCTCATCAGAAAAGAGGACTGTGGACCACCGAGCCACAGACCAGCAGCAGCTTGACAAGAGGAATACAACATTTGAACCCCATGTCCAGGATCTGTCTGTGTGTGGTTGGCTCTTGATGCAAAAACTCCAGCCTCAGTCCACTCCTTATGAAGTTCCCCAACACTTTTGAATGTACTTTTTCTAACAATCCCCTCCAGGCTGCAGTCATCCCTGCAGCTTGTGCACCTTTTTCTTTCACACTTCTTCCTTCCACATAACTTTCTCTTAATGTGCTTTGAAATAGCACTTTGTGAAAATCTTAACTTCTTTTGGAATTACCTTTTGGCTTTCCCTCATTATGAAGGGTGTAAATGATGGTTTCCTGCACAACTCTAAGATCAGCAGTCTTCCCCGTTCTTCTCCTGTTTGTGATATGTACTGAGCCAGACTGAGAGACCATTTTTAGGCTCAGGAACCCTTTGCAGGCATTTCAGATTAATTAGTTGATTAGAGTTTCACCTTTTAGGTCGAATTACTGAAAGAAATCAATTTTTACACAATTTTAACATTTTTAGAACTTCACCTTTATGAGGTGAATAATTAGCACTGAACTAGACTCAATGTTGCTACAGAGCATAAACAAAACTTAGTCTCATCCTTAACTCTCACCTTAATTTTAAAAACCAATTAAACACCATTGCTGAATTTACCCGTTACTATCTTAAAAACATTGTAAGACTAAATGATTTAATTTCCAAACAGGACATAGATAAATATCTACATACTTCTATCTTTTTTTATTAGTCTCTGAAATAAAAATCAATCTAGCAGCTGCAGCTTGTCCATGTAAACACTGCCTTCACATTCCTGACAAACACCAGTCACTAAATCACTGAACTGGGTCCCTGTTTGTAGAAGGATATAACTGTCCATGTTGTTAATGGCCTGTAAGGGACTGAATGGTCTTGGATCTAAAAACATTTAAGAGTTGCTGCGTTCAGGTTCAGGGTTGCAGACTACAGGTAAAAACCACCTAGACCCCCAAGTCATCAGAGAACTGCTCACTCACTGTTTCCAGGACCACAAATAAAAAATAAAAACATTTATTTGTATTCCCCTCAACTTTAGAAGCTGCTCCCTGAAAACCTAAAATGTGTGAAAAACTGTTATATCCTTTGAATTAGGATTGGGACAGTACTTTTCCATAAAAGTAAAAGATTGTAAATTCATTTTTATCATATCTTAGAATTTAATTTGTTTGTAAATTGCCTTAACATTTCTTTCTTTATATTGAATGCTTTTCTAATCCTTTAAAGGAATTTCTTGTTTTGAATGTAATTGTTCTCTCACTGTTCCTTTATTTTCATGTAAATCACTTTTTGTTGCTGTGTACATTAATGTTCATATCCCAATAAACTACCAAACCATACACAAGCTTCATAAAACAATACTTCAATCAGATCAGTGCCAGAATTTATTTCTGAAGTAAGATAATAGTTAAAAAGAGCAAAGCCAGTGGATGAACACCGTTGGAATTGTATTAAAGCTGTGATTAATTTGTGATTCAATACAGTTTTGGGATTCATCATGACGGCCAAGGGAATGACTGTGAGGTGGGAGGAAAACACCCGTTCATCATGTCAAGACAACTGATGTATGACAGTTCACCTCTTACTTGGTCTTCTTGCTCCAAAGAGTACATCACACGCTTCCTTGAGTAAGGCTGAATGAGAACTTGGTTCTAAAACCACTTACTATGATAACAAAACTTTTTCCCCCAGTTTTTCTTCTTGAGGATTAAGTAAATATTCTGAAGAATGTATTTAGATCTCTTATGGGTTCATCTACAGAAACACAGCTTGGTGGCAGTCAAAGTGATCTTTTTTAAGTAGAATCCAAGTGCCAAAACAGAGATATTTTCAGTCTGACCTCAACTGAATCGGGACAAATGAAAGACAAGAACGAAAATAAAATAAAATGAAGGTGCTAACAGGAGACATGGGAGGTTAACACTGGACACCTTGATTTGCCAGCTACTGAATGAGAAAGTTCATGTTCCTAATTGGAAATATCTGTTTATACTGTTAAGAACTTTATATGACATGTTTTACTGATGTATTTTTTTAATATATTTTACATTATGCTTAAACATGTGGCATTTTCAAACAAATATTTTTGATTACTAAGCTTTTCAAAAGTTGTTGCCTCTGTTTCTCTAACTACCAGTTTAGCTGGTTAGCTAGATACCTAGGTAGACAAAATATAAAATTACATTGTCTTACTTCAACTTCTCCATAGTTCAAAAGCTTTCAGACCAGTGATGGGAATTTTATGGTATTGAAACCATAAAAAGAAATGGATTTTCATGAAAACCTGAAATTTCATTTGTTAACGATTTCATCTGTACATAAGTAGTCTCTAGATGAAATAATAAATTTAAATGATAATAAAAACATGGCAGCATAAACTTACATGTCATTGTACCAGATTCCACATCTTCAAAATATTTGGGGATGAACAGAAATGGATTCCAAGTGGTAAATATACCAGCATAAAATTTAGCGTACTTGTCAGCCACTGCTAAATGCAAGAATAGAAAAATCTAAAATGTTACAGTATATATTTTGGTTTTGATTTAGTATTTTCTTAGCTTTTTAATCACTTTGGGCACATTAGTTGCATATTTGACTTTTTTTTTGTTTTTAATAGTTTTTTTTTTTTTTGCATTGTAGGTTGAGAATCGGTCAGGGGGGGAAAGATCGGGTTTACAGCTTTAATGATTATCAATCATTATTAACTACCAATCATAAGAGGAATGTGACCCAGCCACTTTTTTATTTTAGTGATTTAAATTAATATCTGAATTCATCTGAGTCACGCTGTCAATCATGTGTCTTTTCTGTTGGCTGGCCATAGCCCTAACTGTAAGTTAAGGCTTTGCAGTTTCAAAGATCACAACTGCAGGTACTTAGGTAGTTGCTTTAAATGTAAACTCCTTGGGCATATTTGTCTTAATTCGTCATCTGTTGGCAACCAATGGGGGAAAATCCCTTACAGGAATATTCCGTCTTTCACACACACTGCCAGTAGCTTTTGTCTGTTTAAAGGAGCTGCCCCAAACAGCACAACATCAAGTCATGTTTGGAAATGTCAGAGCCTTAAAATGACATATTTGTAGGAGTGAGATTATCATAAAAAAATAAGTTGAACTGCCACCCGGTTACATTAGTATTACAGCTCGCTACATGTCAAAACAACTGTAGTTGCTGATATCCTGCCAGACGTCATTTACATAATCTTAAAGCAGCACTGGCAGAAATAAGGACATTATCCAGTTGTTTTTACCTACAAGCAGAAGTGCAACAAGAATTCTTTTTCTGGATAAAATAATAGAACATACTGATTATTATAGTCATACCATGGTTATGCATATCATTTGACATTTTGATTTCCATACATAGATTTAACCAAAAACAAAAGATACACTCCCATAACATGCAGTTTCAGGTTTTCGTTATTAGTTATTGCCCACATAACTAAACAGTTTAGCTGTTTTTTTTCTTCACAAGTTACCACAAGAATTAAAAGTTGTTAATAGTTTGTAAATGAGTCAGACTACCTGCAACAAGCAAGCTTGCAGTCTGTATCAGTAACAACAAATAATAATTAATAAGTATAATAGGATGAAGCCTTTTTAGCTTCCACAGTATAAATATTTGTGTTATTGGTGACCTGAAATGTTCCAGGGAGTCAAATTCGCTTGTCTTCTAAGTCAGAGATGTCCAGCTCATTTCCATTTTCGGCCACATAAAAATATTAAAAGTCCTTAAAAGGCAGGTTGTGGCAGAAAGTATTGATAAAACTATATTTAACAAACTGCTAATACATGAATAAATGTCTGTCTCAACAAGTACATCTTAAATAATACTGAACATCTTTTCACAATGATGTGATTTGGGACTATTCAAATAAACACTGATATGAGTGATAAAATAGTATTTATGTGCATAGAAATAGAGCTTAAAAGTTCTATGTATGTTGTCCTCTGGAGTTCAGAGGGCCACATCCATGGCCATATAGGGCCGGATTCGGCCCCCGGGCCTTGACTTTGACATCTTTATTGTAAGTAAAGAAGAAGGGTACCGCCCTTTTTTTACTGCAAGCTAACCTGCAAGAGTTTGGTGGGACACAGGGTTCTATCACTCTATGCTTAATGCAGCTCGGGAGTCCTTGTCACTCCAAACAGTTTCTGACTTTAAATGACTATATAGGAAGGCTGTGGTAAAACATTTTTGCGGCATTGAATCTATAACTTTGGAGAAAGATTGATTAACTTTGATCACTTAATCTCAGTAGCAGCCAATGCCTATGGAGACTAAAAACTAGAACTCAAAAGGAAACATTCTTTGTTTTTTGTGGGCTTTTTGGTACCCTATGTGTTGTGTAGATGTAATTTTCGTCATGTCCTAAACAAAGTAATCAGCACATTTTTACCTGCCTTAGCCGTGGCTGGGGCTTCTGTTTGGATGACCGTCCTTCCAAGAGGGATCTGACCACCCCTCTGGCTCGTCTTGGTGTCCGCTACACCACACATCATCAGTGCCAGCTCCAGTATGGTCCAAATGCTACTTTCTGTTCTGAGGTGGATGTAAGTGTTGCTCAGAAGCTATATTATAAATTAAAACTCTACTGAAATTAGACCTTACCTATTGATTTACATATTTCTTCCCTTTTATTTCAGAATGTTTGCCAAATTCTTTGGTGCTCAGTGAATGGTACCTGTCGGTCCAAACTGGACTCGCCTATAGATGGTACTCGCTGTGGACCGGACAAGGTAAACTGGATGAGGGTTTTATTTTCAGATGTAGCGGTTAGTTAGCATGATAAACACAGGAAAACACCTAGTTCTGTAAGTAATAATAATAATGTCACTATTATTTTTCCTTACTTAGTGGTGTATCTCAGGAGAGTGTGTAATTGTGGGTAAACTCCCAGAGACTGTGAATGGAGGCTGGGGACCATGGGGTGAATGGTCCCACTGTTCCAGGACCTGTGGAACCGGAGTTCAGTCTGCAGAGAGGGAATGTAACAATCCTAAGTAAGAGCTTACACTAGACCTCCTTTTTTTTTATCCTTGGTTGCATAGTTGATTTAAAATGTTCTCTTGTCAAAAAGACCAGAATTTGGAGGAAAGTATTGCACTGGAGAAAGGAAGCGTTATCGAACCTGTAACACCAAACCTTGTCAGAATGAGAAACCGTCCTTCAGAGAGATGCTATGCAGTGAGTTTGACACGGTGCCTTATCACAATCAGCTCTACCAGTGGATCCCTGTTTTTAACCCACGTAAGTGACAAAAGGTTCAAACATGCAATATTTCTTTTTTGTCGTTTTACAATTTCTGCTAAATTAGATGCAGTTGTTTGTATTAATCAATAGGGGGCAGCATTAACCATTGAAAGCTTTCTGCCAATTAAGTGGCATTTCCACTGAAATTCTGTTGTTCAATTTGTACATGGGAAAATTGCTTTTCCAGTCGTTGTAAATTCATTCAAAACAAATAAATTTTAAGGGTTTCATCAGATGAGGTTTTTCATGTCAGATGTTTACTAAAAGAAAGAAAATAAAGCAGGATTATTTTAATTTCCAGTAATTATGTGTTAGTCTCTCAGCATCTCTTTGGAACTAAATCTTATCTGTTTTAGTATTTGGAAAAACAGAATAGGCAAAAAGAGTACACTTATACTATCCATAAAATCTACACTTCTATCTATTAACATAATGGAAATTTGAAGGATTCTTTGCTTTATAATTAAATTTTAAATGTGGGGTAGCATGTGTGCAACACAAGGTTATTTATACACACATAGTAATATATAACTTTTGCATGGTATAAATGTATAACAATATTGATAATAAAAATATAGATAAAATTAATGAGGAAATTATCTTTATCCTCAGTAAATCCCTGTGAACTTCACTGCCGACCAGTTAGTGAGTATTTTTCGGAAAAGATGCTCGACACAGTGACCGACGGGACTCCGTGCTTCATGAACAAGTCCAGAAACATCTGTGTTAACGGAGTGTGCAAGGTAGTGTGCCTGGGTAAGAGACTTGTAGAGACTGGGAGGGTTATAGTGGAGCAGGGTGATGACACACTGCAGAGTAACTACTACAGGCAGAGGGAGAAGATTCTCTGTGGAAACTTCCACTGTGCTGTGATTCGTGTCATTGTATGTAGGAGTTCGGCTGTGACTTTGGTATCGACTCAAATGCAGTGGAGGATCGTTGTGGAGTCTGCCTGGGCGACGGCACAAGCTGTGAGACTGTTTATAAGATGTATGATGAGCAAAAAAGTTTTGGTGAGTGTAACACCAATGACCAGTGCCTTGCAAAATTATTCATACCCCTTTAATTTTTTTATATTTGTAACATTACAAGACTATTATTAGAAATTAAGATGATAATCTATACACAGATGAGCATAATTGTGCAGCCAACAAAAAAAGATACATTGTGTTTAAAAAATCTTCACACAAAAAAAATCCAAAAAGTGCTGCTTTATCTGAAACATCTGACTGCAGTCACCTGCCTTGAGATAACACCTAATTTATTTTCTGTGTTACTATAATTAAATTTTGTTCAATTTAAATGTATCTAGATTTAACTCAGTTTATTTATACAGCGCCACTTAACAACAGATGTCATCTCTAGGCACTTTACAAGAAAAGTAATTTCGATACAATCACAAAAACATTTTTAATTAGTTAGTAGTTTTGTATTTAAGGATTCCCACTAGATTACCATGAGTTATTGACTGGCAGGCAATCCAACTGTTCTGTGAATGTCTGTCAGACAACATTAGTGAACAAAGCATCATAAAGAGCAAAGAACAAAGGGGAACAGGTCAGAGAGAACTTTGCGGTGCATCTCAATGCAATATTACATTATAGCCATGCTAGCTTTGGAGGAGCTGAACAGATCCACAGCTCAGGTGGGAGGTCCTACTGACCGGACAGCTCTTTGTCTTGCACTCCACCAATTTAGCCTGAACATCCGAGTCTTAACGGCGTAGGATTTTTTTCTCTAACTGGTGAATTGTTGGTTCGCATCCCTAGTTAGTGTTTGTATTTTTGGACAAAAAATGTTCTACTGTTGGTGGTCAGAGGGCCTCGTGGCGACGATTAAATGGCAGCCTGGCTTCTGTCAGTGTGCCCCAGAGCAGCTGTGGCTCCAGTGTGGGTTACCTCCATCAATGTCTGAATGTGCGTATGAAGGGCTGAATGACCAATTGTGGTGTGAAACAATTTGGTGTCCTCTGTGTTGATTAGGTCCTATACAAATCCAAGCCACATATTAACCGATACCAACATGCCAATCCCCAAGATTCAATTCAATTCAATTCAGTTTATTTATATAGCGCCATTTCACAACAGATGTCATCTCAAGGCACTTTACAAAAAGAGTTATTACAATACAATGTTTAGTGTAGAAATTACAGAACCACAGAAGATTGCGTCGTGGAATTCTCAGCAATCCCTCATACTGAGCAAGCATGCAGCGACAGTGGGAAGGAAAAACTCCCTTTTAACAGGAAGAAACCTCCGGCAGAACCAGGCTCAGCACAAGCGGTTATCTGCCGCGACCGTCTGTGGCTTGGAGAATACATAACAGAGACACAGAAAGAGCAATAGAACTGATGCAGAAGTTTGTTGCAGGACGTGGAGAATTTTCCGTCACTGCAATGCCATCTTAGTCAGGGTCGTCAAGCAGGGCTAATCCGGAGCACCTACTATAATAGAAAACAGGTTAGTGCTTGAATTGACAGCACATCATGCAGTTGGGGAGAAGTAGGAGAGAAAGTAGGAACAGACCCTAATAATGTCCTCCAACAGCCTAGCCTAAAGCAGCATAGCTACTAACATTAACCTGTCTCCTAGCTACTAGGAGACCTGGCTACCAACACTCTGTCTGAGTCCTCCTGACCCGTGGACGGTGTAGGGCCGGTAACGGCCCCCGTCATGCCTTGATGCCATGGGGATTCATTTCTTCAGCGGAAACAGGGACATTGCACAAAATACTTGAGATTTGGCTGAAGTTCACCTTCCAGCAGGTCGATTCCAAACAAGCAGCCGCAGCTACCAATCTGACTGAGCATGTAGTGATAGATGGTCCCACATACTAAAAACAGTGTATAGTTTCCCACCTGTTTCAGAATAATGCACAACTCTCTCAGCATATCTCTTAAAATCTAATTAAAGCATTCAAGCTTGTGACTCCACCATTTCAAAACCTACTGTAGGAACACTTTTATCAGCACTGTATCCAAACATGAGAGTTCATATTATTATAAAACTGCTTAACACAAAGCAGGCAGACTCCTAATGAGTAAAAGCTTTGGTGGGCCTGCTAAAAAGTGAGACAAAGGGCAGAATTTAAACTGATGTCTGTAGAGACAGAAGTCATTTCAGGGCAGTGGATTAGCAATGTACAGTTTTTCTTTATCGCCATGGCAGCAGCCTCATCCACACAATGCAGCTGTTTGTCCCGTTGTGCTCAGATGTGAGTGTGCATGCATGCATGTTTTGTTTTTGTTTTTCTGCAGGCCCATGTTTGTCTAAAGATACACATCTTTGTCTGGTTTTATTGCACTTGGATAAGTATAACTCACCCCCTAAATCAACATACCGTGAAGACAGATTCATAGTGAAAGAGGCCCTAAAACAATAAAAACTCCCCTCCTTCCCGCCTTTCACCCTGCGATCTCTGTTTCTTTCTGTGTGCGTGTTTGCTGCATGTTGCATCCCTTCCAGATAACCGGCCCAGATGTGTGAGACTTCAAAAGGCTCGCACCGAGGGAAGCACCCCCCACGTCCTTTCACAAACACACACACACCTTCCCATAAACATCATTAAACTGCACAGACCCGCTTATTGCTGCTTTCGTCCTCCCCCAAACCACCCACCTCCCATCCCCACACAATAAAAAACAGAGACAAGGCAATGCACCCCCCTCAAACCAACCCCCACCATGCCAGACAAGCACACACTCAGTCACACATGCCGGGCACCCCTGCACACTTAGCCCACCCGGGTTAAACATCAGAGAGAAGGTGTCTGAAAGTGTGGGTGTGAGCGTGGCAGCTGCCATGGTGGGCCATCCCATTACCTCAATGTGACTCTTATTCCCCCCTGACTCTCCCAGGGTATGTGGACGTGGGGGTGATACCTGCAGGCGCCCGGGACATTCTGGTGAGAGAAACCGAGGAGGCAGGTAACTTCCTGGCCCTTAGAAGTGTGGGGTCAGACAAGTACTTCCTCAACGGAAACTTCATCATCCAGTGGAATGGCGAGTACGAAGCAGGTGGCACAAGGTTCTACTATGAGCGTAGCGGAAACCTGGAGAACCTCACAGCCCCTGGACCTACCAAACAGCCAGTCATGCTACAGGTAGGTTTCACTTTTCTAGGAGTAGATAAAACCTAAAATCTTTTCAGTTCTTTTCAGGTTTTAGTATAATCAGTGTTGAGCCACCTCTACTGGAAAACAGAAAAAAAGTCATGTTTCCATCATTTATGACAACTAAAGAAGGTCCCGAGGTAGCCCAGACCATCACACCTCCTCCACCCTATTTTACTGTTAATATGACGTTTTCTCAAATGCAGTAATCTTATAACAAATGTAATCTGACGCATACCTTCCACAAACTGTAGACTTTTGTCTTCTGAGTTCACAGGATATTTTCCCATATGTTTTTTTGACATCTAAATATTTCTTAAGAAACTGTGAGAGGGGTCTTTGTGTGTGGGGGGTTATCAATCAGCAGCACAGGTTTTGGGTCTCTTCCATAGATGCCATTTTTGCCCGGTGTCTTACTCATTGTGGAGCATGAACAATGACTTTACCCGAAACAATGAAGCATAGAGTGCTTTAGATGCTGTTCTTGTTTCCTGTGTGACCACCTGCATGAGTTATTAAAGAGATCTCAGTGTTCTGTTTTCATTCGTTTGTGGATAAAGGCTCCGAGTGTGGTTTTCTGGAGTCCCAAAGTCATAAAAATGGCATTTGTAACCCTTTCCAGGCCGATAGATTTCAGTTCCTTTTTTCTATCCGTTCTTGAATTTCTTTTGATCACAGCATCAAGTGCTGCGCTATGTTGCCAGACAAGTTCAATTTAAGTGATTTCTTTTACAAATTAGGCAGATATAAATGTCAACTTATAAAAAGAAATTGTATTCACTGCTAATTTATAATATAAGAAGGGGGATTAGTTTTTTACATGATACCAGAGTAGTATTGATAGCCGTTTGTCCCTAATAAATTTAGAATCATTTCAAAAATACCTTCTTTAAATGAATTTTCTTAGGTCACCTTTGAACATTTAAGTGTGAAAAAAGTAAAAAATGGCAAAATTGGACCACTGGTCGAAAATGTGACAGATAAGAATTTGAATTATGTTTTTACATTGTGTTTGTGTTACTTTTTGTTTTTAAGTTGCTGTTTCAAGAGAAGAATCCAGGTATAAAGTTAGAATACACCATCAGGAAGACCAAAGTTACAGAAAATGAGGTCCCTCAACCTACGTACAGCTGGATACATGGAGCCTGGACGGACTGCAGCACCACCTGTGGCTTAGGTCTGTCTGGCATTGAAACATCTCGTATTTGTTTTGTTCAACAATAAAATATAGTAAATCAGAAATATTTTTTGTATTTAGGAGAGCAGCACCAGCCAGTGCTGTGTTTTGAGATAGAGATGGGCGTTGTGGACGAATCTCTATGCGACCCAGACAGCCGTCCACAGGACCGACACCGCAAGTGTAAGCATATGGAATGTCCTGCTAGGTGTGTACTCCCAGTGATCCTCACGCCTTTTAGTTTTTCTTCCTCAATATATGCTTTTTTAATGTTGATAACATCATAACAGTTTTACAACTAAAAGGCTTATTTTGGTGTTTTAAACATTTGTGTTTTATGTGTTTAGGGTATAAAATAAGAATATTTTTGGTAATGTACTAAATATAGCCAAAAAAATTAAAATATGCTTTGTACTTTTTCTCTGTAATTTGTGTACAAGAAAAAATTTGAACTGTAAATGTTTTCTTAAACGTATAATGTTATAGGAGTGAATGCTGCAAGCCAATGACTCGATGCAATCTGCTGGGATCACTTAATAAAAAACGTCTAAAATGATTGGAATAATGAACTGAAATATTATTTGAAATGTATGTGTAAATTAATTGAAATGGCTTTTCTTGTAAAGTGCCTTGAGATAACATGTGTCGTGAATTGTAGGCATGCACCAATACTGGTATCGGGTATTGGGGCTGATACAGTTTTAATGTGCTCGTATCAGTATAGGTTAGTAAGAGTAGCGATACTCAAGTAAAAGTAAAATGTATGACATAGCAAAACTACTCTTAAAAGTATTTTTTTCCCCAAAAAAAGTTACTGAAGTAATTGTAACTGAGTAAACCAGTTAGTTTACTGATACCATGAACTGATATTGAAATTGTGGAAACTCTACAATCATTTTTACAACAAAAAAAATGTCACTTAAAATTGCATTTTTATTATTTTTTATCCAATTCACCATGATTTGTTATAACAAGCAAAGAAAAAAATAAAACTTTTCTTCTAATTCATAGCTTTTTGGTGTGGTAGAAGTATTGGCATTGGTATATGGTATCGGCAAGTACTCAGATCCAAGGGTCGGTATCATATTAGTTTGAAAAAGTGGTTTCACTGCATCCCTGGTGAATTGGGCTATCAGAACATGAATGTAATTCTGTTATTAGAATATTAAAATATTAGGGAGAAAAAAACCCTAAAAGTTACATATTTTTAAAAGTTTATATTTTTCTCTAAATTGAAGGTGCTTGGTAAAAAACAGGGGCTCACCATATCTTATGTTATAACCCAACAGATGAGGTCAAATATGTTAATACATGTTAAATAGACTATCTTTAACAACTTTAACTCTTTAATTACTGGTATGCATATGGGAAAATTTAGGACGAGCTCTTTTTTTCTTGCCATTTAAAGACTCATGTAGGTGAACACAAATCTCCCTTAGCTGGATGACATGTTCTCTTGTTCTCCCAATCCTGGAAAATTGGCAAAGAAAAAACTGGCAAAGAGAAGTGGGTCTTGTATGTCACCTCAAATGTATGCACCACAGAAATAGGAGGTCAAAACTTGATTTATTTTTTTTGCTTTAAAGCTGCATAAATAGACTCAATTGTTAAATTTTAATTTCATTTTCCACATTCACAGTGTGCAGATGTTATGGTAATATTTACTGTTTTACACATCTTTGCAGGATGCCAGGAAATGTTTCAGATGCTACAAATGACAGTTTCTTAATCTGAGTGGACAATACAATGAGTGAAGAGAAAAACCACTACTACAGAATTTTATATTCAGACTATTTACATGTTATAGAAACCTTTATAACTAGATATAAACAGGATTTGTGTGTCTTTTAAGTGACTTAAAATGTAATTTGTTCTTATTTGGCACACTATACATGAAAATTTCGTAAATTTAGTAAAAACTAAACGATCAACTGCCTTGGTATGGGTCCAAATACAAGTTTCATACTATGATAACCTTTGGTACAAATCCCATGATGTTGTGGTATTAACTGAAAAAAAATAAATTATAAAAAATAAAATTATTTTTCTTCAATTTAAAATGGAAAAGCAACAATCATAATATTTTCAATTAAATTTATGTATTTTTTAGCTTAATTCTTAGATAAACAGAGATAAAAAGAAGATGGTGTGTTGACAATTCCCTTTTTTCAATTCGATAAGCTATTTCACTCTTTTTTTCCGCTAAAGATATTTAGAAAAATTTAAACTTGAATTCTACTTCAGTAAAAATTGAAGAAAGCAAAATAATGTATGAACACCCACTGAATTTAGTAGACAACTAATATCCTCATGACACGTGTTTGATGATATTTATATATTTATTTATTCAACAACTTGCTTACTAACAACTAAAAAAGAGCCTACACATATTTTACCAAATTTTCATAAACTAAGCTTAATTAAGCTGTTTGTGCAAAGAAGGATATTACAAACAACACTCAATATTTATTTTCTGAGAAGACAGTTTTGTATCTGTATGGTTGCTGAGAATATTTTTACTTACCTTGTTTTTCTGTCCTCCTCCGGCTCTTAGGTGGTGGGTTGGTGGTTGGCAGCAGTGTACAGAAACCTGTGGATCAGGAGGATTAAGGAAGAGAACCGTTCTTTGTGTACGCACTGTTTCAGGGGAGGAGAGAGTACTCCACCCTGTGGAATGCAAGCATCTGCTTAAACCAAAACCTGTGGTGCCGTGCAACAGAGATGTGCCATGTGGGCAGGAATGGGCTGTTGGCAACTGGAAGGAGGTTAGGGTATTTTTAAGGGTAGCTTGTTTTCTGCTGGGTAGCAGCTTGTCTCTTAACCTCAGTTTTACCAATTACAGACTTTTATTGCAAGTTTCTTCCCCTGCTTGATAATGTTCATTGGATTCTCTGTGCTTTCAGTGCCCTGTCACATGTGGAGGAGGTGTTCGCTCACGCACTGTGACGTGCACACTGGCACCAAAGAAGACCTGTGATCTCTCGACCAAACCCAGGTCCAAATCACTGTGTGCTTTGCAGAGCTGCCCAAACTCAGGTCTTCACAGACGACCCAGGCTTCCCCCCGTGTATCGGCGAATTTTCACAAATAACACTCACCCTACTAAAAATCCTAGCTCACCATCCTTAGCACCTATAAGCTCCACAGCTGTGCCTACAACAACTACCAAAGAAACTACAATTGGTACCTCAAAGTCCACTTTAAGCCCTGAAGTTGCATTTACTGAAATGATAGACCCAGAAGATCATGAATTTAGTGTTCTGGTGCAGAAAAATAAAGATGTAACAAGGAAAGTTTATCCTAACAGATCAAATTCAGCTAATAAAGAAATTAATTTGGGTGTTAGAGAGGAGGAAAATGTAGACACGGAGGAGGGAAGTACTGAAGATGGGGTCCTGTACTCCCCAGGATATGATTACATTGTGGAGGACAAGACGAAAGACGAAGAGAAGATTATTGACCTGGACCTTTTCACCACAGTGACGTCTCTAACAACTCTTCTTCAGACAACCACACCAAAACCACAAGCACATCCACTTACCAAGCATATAACTAGAGTGCCACCCACAACTGCTTTGCCATTCTCTCTTACCAGCACTGACACATGTGCAAGGACAACCCACCACTTACCTAACATCAACACCACCTCAAATGTTAAGCCATACCGCCCATGGACACAACGCATTCCTCTCACCACTCCTATGTATAAGTATGGCCCGGGTCTATCAAAAACTGGCTTCAAAACAAAGCACATTCCTGCAACAACTAGGAGAAAACCATCTACCACTGCATCTCCACTTCATGTGCCATTTATTAACATGAAGAACTACCCTACAACATTGAAGAAAAATACTCCCACTCCTCGTGCAAAACAACCTTCCAGATCCAAAGGAAGTCACTTCAAGAGCCAAAACCAGTCACCAAGAAGTCCACAGAGCATTTCCACGGTTCACCAAAGCAACCTGATGACCAGAGAACCAGTTAGCATGGATGTATATTGGGTAGTGGGAAACTGGAGTGAGGCATGTAAAGATATTTTTCTAACTTTATGTCTTCCTCTGCAAAAAAATCAGACCTATAAACATTTACATTTATTTTAATTACCCTGACTCCTTAAGATTAAGGCTGTTCACTCTGTCTTTGCAGATAATCGGAAACAGAAGTCATGGATTTAAAATCTATATAGCTTAAATTAACAGTAAATATAAACTGTAGAGAAGTTTAAACTGGGATGAATGACAAATAATGCTAACAATTTAGTCCAAAATTCGAAGCATCTTCCCTCCAAAAAGCATAATGTTGAACGTTGTAGGTAATATCAAAAGTACTATGTTTCAATCAAGGACCTGTTCGGGCATAAAGTTCTACTTTGTTTATGTTTTTACCCTGATAGATGCAGTAGATTTCTCTGCGTCAACTAGAATGCTAGCAAAAAACTATCACAGTTCTTAGGAATGTTCCTGAATTGGAAATAAGTACCTCATAGAATCCATTAATACATGGAGAGATTATGCAAATTTATGCAGAAAGACCATCTACCAAGACTTGAACCCAGGACCTTCTTGCTGCTGCTAACTACTGTTCCACCATTCAGCCCATTGACCATCTACTGAGGGAATATCTAAACCCATTTTAATTCATCCCAGACATGTAGATAACAATGGTTGAATCAATAATTCACTTACAGTCTATGTTTATGTTGTTTTATTAGTTATAGACTAAAAGGGATGTCTAAAGATGTAATATGATCCATTCCATTATGTTACTTTATGTTAGTTTAGCCAAATTAACAGAAGCTGAGGTGTTTTTTTTTATGATGCCCATTTCTTTCCAGTGTTCCACAACTTGTGGAATTGGAGCTCTATGGAGAACGGTGGTGTGTAGTTCAGAGAATGATGAGGACTGTGCCAACATGAAGAGACCTGAACCTGCACGAACATGCCACCTTCAGCCGTGTGCTACCTGGAAAACTGGCAGCTGGACAAAGGTCAGCAACTTTAGATGTTACGAAACTGATAGTCACGCAGTTTACTTGTTTATTACAATGTATACTATTAATTAATTAATCATTAATTATGTCAGTCATGAAAATAAAACAAATGTTTTGCCTCATCCCTTACCTATATCATTTGTTTTTGGAGCATTAACTGGGTTGGAATTTTCTCCACAGTGCCCTGAAAACTGTGGGCTGGTAAGGAGGCGGCATCGTGATGTTCAGTGTGTTGATTCCCAGAGTAAACGTCCCCTCAGGCCTTTTCACTGTCGATATGTGTCCAGCAGACCCCTAAGTGCACTGGTTTGCCCCAACAAACCCTGCATGAACTGGACCGTATCACCTTGGGGGCTGGTAGGACAATCATACATTCAAATCATCATTTTATGTGCTATTGAACATATGAGGGCATTTTTGGGCTCATTATCTATGGTGCTTATGCTTGTAGACTTTGTGCTTGCATTTGTTTTGGTGTTAAAATGTCCATCCAAAATATTTTTTTTCTTTATCAACTCAGTTAAGTGTGTATGCATGTAGCCTCTTTGATATATTTCAAGAATACCATCCCTTTAAAATGTTCATACATTTTGACCAACCTATTTGAAAGCCATAACAGCTCCGTGAAAGGTGGATTGTGCGGAGAAACAATTTTTCTGTTATTTTAAAATAAAGCTGCAATCCCCATTGCCCACAGTGCTCTGGCAGCTGTGGTAAAGGCATCAGGGAACGACTGGTGTACTGCCCTGAACCTCATCGCTGTAGCACCACTATCATGCCAAACAACACAGAAGAGTGCAACTTAAAGCCTTGCACACGTTGGAAAACCGAGGACTGGGAGGAGGTCAGTCTCGCTCTTCTTACCCAGATTAAAACTTTTAGATGTTTTAATTTTTCTGACTTATTTTCTAACTCATATTTCTCTAGTGCTCTGCGAGTTGTGGAGGGGGTCAACAGCAGCGTGCAGTCAGCTGTGTGAGCGAGCAAGATTCGGCCGTTGTGCCTAACCTCTTCTGTGAGAAGATTTCTAAACCAGAAACACTCAGGAAATGCAACATGCAGGAATGCAAGAAAAACTCAGGTTTGTTTTCGTCAGTGTGTTTCTGTGCTCAGCTGGTGGTAAAAAAGGCTGATCTGAAGAGCAGATTCCGTGTCTACACATATTATGCATGCACACACACTCACCTTAATTTCACATTGTGAATTCATCAATTTCCCAAAGCCAGAGCTTAGTTCTAATAAAAAAAAAAATTTGTGGCATGCTTTGTTTCACACATTCGGTTTAACGACAGTGTGTGTAGCTGGTTATTTTGCATCAACTGTTTGATGCATTAATAGGCACAGTAAAATCTATCTTTGTGCCACTGCAGAAGCTACAGTCTTCCTTATTTCTGGCAAGTAGCATCACACCTAGGTATTGCTCTACAGAAATATCCACAAATAAGGAACCACAAATAGGCAGGGGTCCCCTGTACACCTTCGGAGAAGACATGAAGACCTGAACAAAGAATTTTATAATAAACTTATTTTGTTCAAAGTAGTTAACTCATCTTTATTTATCATTAGCTCTTGATCAATATAATCATATTGATCTTCAAGTATTGTTTTGGTTTCTGTCTGTTCAGTTTGCAGAAAAAACACCATGTCCTCCCGCTTTTGTGACAAGCTGAAGCTGTTGGGTCGCTGTGTGCTCCGGTCGGTTCAAAGACAGTGTTGCTTTACCTGCAGATCGCTTCCAAGACCAGACTCATCCTGACCACAACACGACTTACTTTCTGTTCATGAAATATTGGTACGAAGCCACAGCCATCCACAGACTGAGTAGCCAAGGTGCTAATGGCAACTTCAGTGAGCCAAACTTAACTAACACATACAGGGGTGTCTCAGTGGTCAACTGCATTTATTTTGTTGTTGTGCTTCTTTATTGTGTTTAGTACATTTTATCTACTTTAGTAAAATGTTGGATCAAAAGCAGGTAATGAAAAAGGCCAAAGCACTTGAAAAACTTCATAAACATATCTGAGCATGCGAGGTTAGTTAATATAACCTGGTGAAAGCATATTATCCATAGTTTTGTGCCGGTTTAAGAGTCACACAAAACAAGCAAAACAAATTCCCGAAATTTACACAAAAATTCTAAAAGGGTAGAACATGTTTTTTTTATCATTTCTTCCATTAAACTGGAAGATCGTTTTTTTTTTTCAACCTGAACCTTATTTTTAGCATTTTGTTACGTTTATTTACTCACCGAGACAAGTTTGCAGCCACTTGGAATGCCCTTTGCGCAACCTATGCACACTAAAAGTGCAATGCCAGGTGGCTGCGATGTCATTGAAATCGCTGGTTGGTGTAAATTCAAATCGGTTGGATTAAAAACCTCAGAAGTCTATGTCACAGCACCTCCGAGACGTTCCAAACTCACAGGGGAATATCACTAACTATTCATAACAAAACTATGGTTAAATGACGGAGGTTTGGGGCAGGTAATGCCTTTTTTAGAGGCTGCACTTGACTTGCCTTCACGTCTCTCATATGGATCTATGTTGATTGTGACTTTAAGAGAAGAAAAAAAGAACTGAAAAGAAATAGGAAAGTAAATTGTCACCACAATATCAGCGCTTTTTTCATATCTTTGGTAAGCCTGACATATAAACCAAGGACACTGAGCAAATAGCATCTTTCTAATCCCTGTCTTTCTTTCTTCTTTTTCTTCTTTTTCCTTTTCTTCTTCTTCTTCTTCTTCTTCTTCTTCTTCTTCTTCTTCTTCTTCTTCTTCTTCTTCTTCTTTTTCTTCTTCTTCTTCTTCTTCTTCTTCTTCTTCTTCTTCTTCTTCTTCTTCTATGATCTGACTCTTGCTGTCTTCATCTTCTGTGTTTGTTGTCTCCGTCTGATGAAAATAAAATCTTTTTGCGGTCAAGCTGACAGTAGAGAGAACTAGAAGGAATGAATTAATATCTAGTTTCTAAACCATGACTACCTTGCGTTTTGAATATCTATCGCCTCGACTATCTTTCGCTTAATCTTGGATCGGATCTTAGTGGCAGCAGCATAAGCAAAGAAGCCTAGACTTCCCTCTCCCCAGCTAGTTGGACCAGATCCTCCAGTAAAATTCCAAGGTGTTCCCTGGCCAGCTGAGAAGCACGGTCCCTCCAGCACTGCAGTTTTTTTTAGATAAAAATAATAAATATTCTGTCAAATGTATCTTTTCTTGTTTGTGCAGGAAAAGTATGGTGGCCTTCTTTCAGCCGGTTGAGCAGTGGTCTGTAGAAACAATTGGGTTGCTTTATGATTCATGCAGTCGGAAAAAAACTCTGGTCACTCTTGCACTTTTTCTGGTCTTTCATTAAAACAACTCTAAATGGTAGGGACAATATTTGGAGTACAGCCTTGGAATGTCCTGATACAGACAACCGGTCCATTCCTCATTATGTGATAAACATGCTACTCTGGGTCAAAGGTGCTTTTCCATCTTAATAAACTGGCTTTTAAAATTAAGCTGCTGATAATTCACAACTAATCCTTAATGTTTCCTTTTTTTTATGAACTGATAAAAGCAGAGTCAACATTAAAAATTTCTGTCATTTAAAGCATTATTTGGATGGACAACTTCAGTATTTTCTTAAGACTTACGTTTTTTTTCTCATTGAATTATGTTTTCTTATTGTTTGATTTTTCGGAGCCAGCACTGTGTGTTTATGTACAGCTCATTATAGGTCATTTTGTTCATATTGTCAAATATTAATAAATTAGCTGCAGATTTTTCAACAGTCTGCAGTCAGACTTGTTGTGCCCTTTTGAAAATAAAAAAGAGGTGTTGCAGGTCATCCCTCTCAGGTAACTCTAAAATGGCACTTGTTATTGTGTAAAATTGTTTTTTTTTACCAAGTTTTTCATCTTCTGTTCCTTTCCTTTGCTCTTCATGTTTTCTTTTGCTATAAACTGTGAGTGGAGGAGGCTTGGACAAACAAGAGGCGGAGGGAGAGGAGCTGACTTATATTCAATGAAATTGCAGTCTTGCTTTGGCTGGTCACTGAAAGGAAGAAGGAGACAAGTAAAATAAAACAATGCTGTCATCATTCACAGGGTATGCAAGTTTGACTCATACACTTTATTGCCCAAATTTTTGCCTTTCTTTCTTCACATACATACAAACTTAAATGACATCCCACTCCAAATTCATAGGGTTTAAAATGATGTCAGCTAGAACAGGTATACCTTTCCTAGAAAGGCTTTTCACAAGGTTTAGCACATTTGTGAGGTCAGGCACTGATGTAACCCAATGTAAGTGGCCTGCACATATGACAGATTTGTTCTGTCAGTTTAAGATCTGTACCATCTGCATGGAAGCCATGTTCTTTGACACCAAGCTAGCTGATCCATTTCTTTATAGACCGTGCTTTGTCATGTTGGGACAGGAACGGTCCATTCTCTAACTATTTCCATAAAAATGGGGGCGTATGCCAAAAATGCCTTGGTATGTTGACATATCAAGAGTTTCTGTCACTGAAACTAATAGGGCAAACTAAATCTTGAAAAAAAAAACTCTCATTCTTACTAGAAAACACACTCAAGCAAATGCCTCTCTTCTGGCACTGCCAAACCCACTCATGTATTGGATTGCTTGACAGAGGCATAGTTTGTCACGCCAAGGAACACGTCTTTACAAATTCAGGACTTTGAATCCCATAGTTTGCTTTGCATTTGGTGATATAAGGCTTGGCTGCAGCTGGCTATGAAACCCCTTTCCATGCAGATATGTGCTCTAAAACTAATCTTAAGGCCAATTGAAGTCTGGAGGTCTGTAGCTACTGACTTGACTGACTGTTGGTAACCTCTGAGCACTCTGCACCTCAGCATCCACTGACCCTGCTCTGTGGATTTTACATGACCTACCACTTTGTAGCCAAGCTGCTGTCATTCCCAATTTGTTAAAATGCCATCAATAGTTGACTATGTGTATTTAGTTTGGAAGAAAGTTCAAGACTGGATTTATTGCACGGGTGAAATCCTGGGGACTGTGACTGTGACACAAATATTGGCTGTCTACATGCCAAGATGCTGGATTTTACACACCTGGAACACCTTAAGTTAATGATTTGGATAGATAAGTGATTACTTTTGGAAATAGACTCTGTGTTTTGCATGTCCTCATTGGTAAATGCAATGAAAACTATGTTTGATATAATTCCTCTTTATAAATGATACATGAAATACATTTTTGTAAAGAATTTTAATTCTTGTGTTCTGCTTTTATTGATTGTAGTTTGTTCAGCCAAATAGGTTTTTATGTAATATGCTGCTTACATTTGTTTTTACCAATGGTCCTGCAGAGCTATAAGTATAAAAATATTAATTCATCACAAATATTACCAGTATTTTCTTTGCAGCCTTTTGCTTTGTGATTATTTTTTCTTGTTGTTGTTAGTTTTTTTGCATCTGTAAAGTCAGCACTGCCTCAAAGTGCCTCACACTGCTGCTGCATGTGTAATGCCTGAATCAGCAGCTCTGTTTCAAGGATCGTGTTCAGCTGGCCCAGATTTTCTCGGGCTTGTCTGTGCCAGATAACTTGACACGAAAGGCCCTTGCCCTGCTCCATGCTCCATGCTGCTGTCATTCAAGCCAGAGACCAAGAGTTAGTCAGCACTAATGGAAGGAGTAACACAATACTGGGTCAAAGGGGAGCGTCTTGTCTTAAAAGCCAATTGTGTGTGTGCGTGTGTGGGTGTGTGCGTGTGGGTGTGTGTGTGTGGGCGTGTGGGTGTGTGTGTGTGTGTGTGCAGGATGTGTCTGCATGTTGTCATGAAGAAGCAAACGTCACCCAACTGCGTTACCCGTATATATCTTTAATTGTTTTATTAATCAAGGATTCGTAATGAAAATGATTTTTTAAAATTTAGATTGTTTGTCTCAGTCAA
Source organism: Apricaphanius iberus (assembly GCA_028564705.1). Classification (NCBI taxonomy): domain Eukaryota; kingdom Metazoa; phylum Chordata; class Actinopteri; order Cyprinodontiformes; family Aphaniidae; genus Apricaphanius; species Apricaphanius iberus. Next base: position 1,672,105 of record JAPXFQ010000628.1, read on the forward strand.
ATGAATGAAAATGAGAAGCCATAATTTGATCTATTTTGTAAATAAGGGTGGGCTTGTTCCCTACAATGGTTCAGATGGTCATAAAATAACTCTTAAAAGCTGGAGCAGCGCAAGTTAATTACTCTGAAGCCAAGCTGTTGAGTGTTTTTTTTATTATATAGCACAAATGTGTATTTTATTGGTTGTTTTCTTAAAACATCTCCTGTTGTATGTTGCCACTTTAAAGCTTGAGTATTTAAAAGTAAAGAGGATTGTATAATTGATCTAGCTTTTCAGTTTCCTACTTGTGGGGGCAATTAGCAGGTTTATGTGAAGGGTGATCAGAAAAATTCTTTTAGGTTTGATATAAATTCAGATTTTGCATTCAAAAATGCTTGCTTTCATAAGGACAAACAGGTTGCTTTAAAAACGGTGGGGTACTATTCTTTACATAGTTACATTCAAGAACATGTACATGTAAGTCGCCATGACTGCTTGGCTTTAAATAGGTTTCACAGTAAAGGATAATGCTGCCAGGAAAATAGGTTCAGTTGGAATAAAAATGTTGTAGGGTGACCATAAAATTCAGAAGGTGCAACGACTCTCTCCTTATGAGGCCTGAATTAAAGGATTTGCTGTGCAATAGGAGAGGGCAAGTAGGAGGATTTCTCCATTGAAAATCAGGCAGAGACAACAAGATGTTGGCCTGATGCAGGGTTACTTTAGTTAGTAGGGCACCAAAGAAGCTACTTCTCTCCCAGAATAAAATCAAAGACAAATGGATATTCCCTCATTCCGCTCTCTCAGTCACATGACCCTGTTTTGTGTTTTTTTCCCATGTCTGATTTTGCACTTATCATCACCTGCACAGCTGCACTTATGTATATAATAATCTGTTTATCCCATTTTATTTTTATTTATCACATGCTTAGAAGTGTTTGTCTTATTGTATGTTTCCACAAAGTACTGCAGCAATTTCCTAATGTTGTGAACCTGTTCACACGTATAGCAATTAATGCCTTTTTTCTATGAAGTAGAACTGCAGAGTACTGGGATAAAGTTATTGTATTTTCTCCAATGAAGCCCCACTCATTCTGTTTTGGCACTATGTAAAAAAGCAATGTCTGGAAAAAAATAATCTAAATCACACAACAAGTTGTACATTATTAAAAAATCGAAGGCTCCCGAGTCCAACGTCCAACAACAACTTTTCACAACAATCCAATGTTAGGAGTCTAGGTGTTTGTGTCTTTCTGTTTTTGTCTTCGTCTCTCTGCTTCCTGCTCCATTCTAGAAAATTCCACCAGAGGTCCTGGCTGAGCTGAGGACCTTTTAGTCAAGCCAGAGTGGAGCCATTTGTCTACAACCTGTACAGGTGCAGCTCATTTAGGCTCATCAAAGGAGGGATTTAAGGACCTGGCTGTCAAATCTTCTTTGTCTGAGTGTCAAACCATCTTGGTGGCCATAAATCCTTTGTGCAACTCCTAAGCTTCTTGTGTGCAGATTCTCTTCCGAGTTCATCTTCTCCAGAGATAACTCTGTTATCCTTTCTGTGCTCCTCAAAGCCTTCTCTCACTGAAACGTTCTCGTCATCAGCTCTCCAGTTTCTCAATAAGCCTTGGCTCACCTTCCACGTCTGATTCAAATTCCTAGTTCTCCTGCCCACCCCTCCCTGCTCTGTTCTCGCACCACCACCTTCTCATCCCCAGAAACACAGCAGGAAGCTCTCATCGACATCCCTGACTTCTAGATTTTCCTCCCTGGCCTTCAAATCCACTATCACCATGCAAGCCTCATCTCAGCGCACGCATGCAATCATTCCCCATACGCACGGGTGGACGTCTCTCTCTCCAGTTATTCTCACCTGTATTTCCCCGCAGTGTTCCCTACGTACGTGCTCCTTCTCAATTATTACCATTAAACATTGTTAATAAATCTTTTTTTCAATTTTTCAATTGGTCTCTATGTGGTGTTCTGTGTGTGGATCTAAAGAATTGATCGCAACATGACACATTCCTTGAGAAATGTGGTCTTTTTTTTCAAGCATTATAGAGGACTTTGTCACATGACAGAAGTACTGACTGAATGGCTCAGGTAACAACACACATGAAACGGGCCCAATCTCACATCACTGACTTGATGTATTCTGTTGGGATTCCTTAAATAGAAAGTTTTTTAACTGATTGTATTGTTTTTATAATTCTATTAAAGTGACTTTTCTTGTTAAGTGCCTTGAGATGACATTTGCTGTGAATTGGTCCTATATACATAAACTGAAATGGATTGAAACTTAGTCCAATGAATTGAAGATTTACCACATCTTCATCCCTCCAAGAATTCCTAGTCTGCACAAATTGTGTTCAGTTATAAGCCTTGATAAAGCAGGAATGGCTGATTAGTCAATAGTTTGCTCTGAAGCAAATGTCTTCAAGTATCAGGGCAAAAGGCAAATGTCTAGAAAAATCTGTGTCAAAAATGTAAAAAATAATACTTCACATAGACAAGATGTATTTTTCAAGAAAAGGCTTAACATTTTAATTTTGACTTGCAGATGTTTTATAGCAATGATCAGGGTATCTTCTGGCTATAACCAAATTGAATTTTAATTAGGTATAGACTATTTAGCAAAGCATACAATATAAATAATACAATTATATATTCTATTTTAGTGAAAATGTTTTTCTTGGTTGGCTCCTTGCTACCTACTTTTGGTTTATCCAGAATGATTAAAAATCTGACAAGCAGAATTTGTTTTTCACAAAGTTTAAGGCAAAACTCAAGTGCTTTCAACTGTTATTTCTTCTTCTTTTTTACTTTTTGCTATCAGTGCTCTCTGATTAAGACAATAGTTTTGTCAGGAAATATCCTGCACAGTCTCCTCATATTGTGCAGAACACCACTGTTGATCCAGCGTTTGATCAGTAAGTAAATTCCTGTGCTCTTCTGAAACTGACACTTTGCAGAGAGGGATGATGTCAGTGTCTTTTCAGGATGGGGAAGATAACATGACTAAGGGTCGACTGATCACCATAAAGCAGAATGCAGCAACCTCATCTTTTAGGTTACCAGACACCAACAATGCAAAAGCCAAGAACACATTAAATATTTACCTCAGATGACCATGAGATAAACAAAGCCTCCGGGTTGCTGAGCTCGTATTTGGAAGCCGTTTCGTTAGTGAACATTGTAACACTTTTTGTAGTGTTCAAACAACATTTTAAAGACTGTTAATTTTATTTTGTTTTACCTTGCCGATCCAAGTATAAACGCACATTTGATGTACAAAGATACCGGTGGAATGTCATCCACAAACCAACTGGCAGTATTTTAGAGCAACAAGGCAGGTCTGGTGGCTCTCATATGGACTCCATCAGGTTTTTTGTCCCCAGGCGGGCAGACTGGCATCCCTGTACCAGGGCTCTTTCGTTAATAAAGCCTCCTCTAGCTCAGCACACACAGATCAGGCCCCAGGGAACTCACAAAGACACACACATGGTTCCCATAGGTCAGTTTGGTTGTTTGTTGGGTTTTTGCGTTTGATTCCCTCATAGACCACATATGGATTTGAGCTTAAGTATCCCAGAGTGAGGTGCTCTTCTCTCTGTATAACATCTGCCTAATGATAGTGCACCGAAAAGAGAGGGGCCAATATACTCACAATGAGGCCAAGTAAAATCAGAGACACATGAGAAAGCTAAATAAGGTGAATTTGCAGTTTAAATTGCTAACAGGATGTGGCACATTAACCAGAGAGAACAATGAAACCTTTTTCTTAAAACAGTTTTAGTTTATGAAAAAAATCTTAAACGGAGATTGTTGTTGACTTAACATTAATATATATCCATCCAGCCGACCATTATCTATTCCGCTTATCCTCGAAGGGTCGAGAAGGGACGAGAGGTGGGGTACACAGGTTATCTTGATCAGATATTAATATTTGTTAAATTATATGAATAATTTAAAGGTGAATAAATAAATAAATCTACCTATCGTATATGTATTTACATAAGTACACAGATATATTGGTAGATATCTGAATTTCCAATTATGTTGTTTGACAGATGTGAAGTAGCACAAAACTAAAAATTAAACAATGCTTTGATTTTAACATTGAATATTAAGGGTCTCATACACTATTTTTTCAGAAGTTTTGTTGTGGTCTCTCTGATTAGTTATTTTATATAGGAAAAAATGCTGTGATGCTCCTGTTTCAGGTTGCTAAAGTTTGTTAGAGTGGATGACACGAAATTAATCTCAAGTCTAACTCATTAATATTGATATACAAATGTTTTTAAATACTATTAATGCGTTTCCACCACAGCCCTTCTTTTATGGGTAAAAAAAGCAACACCAATGTGCTATATAGAAGAGCAATTTAGATTTTAATGATTTAAACAATTACTGACCGGTATCCAACTTACCAAAGTTTTAGAAAAACTTGTTTTTATTCAACTCAATGATTTTATTCAATTCAATGATTTTATCAACACTTACAATATCCTAGAGAAATTTCCGTCTGGTTTTAGGATGAACCACAGCACCAAGATGGCTCTTTTAAAGATTTCAAATGATTTTAGACTAAACTATGATACTAAGAAGGTACAGTGTTGGTTCTACTGGATCTAAGCGCCTTTGATACAGTAGACCACACTATAAATGGTTCACATCATACTGTATCTCACAGACAGGAGTTTTATGGTAAGTTTAGATACCTGTTCCTCTAAGGTCCATAAGATCACATGTGTTGTGCCCCAGGGTTCAGTTTTAGGCCCAGTGCTTTTAAATCTGTATATGCTCCCTCTTGGCAGTGTCATCAGAAGACATGGAGTTAACTTTCAAAGTTATGCTGATGATACACAGTTGTACATCTCCATGCCTCTTGATGAAATACAGCCAATGGATGCACTTTTTAACTACATTTTAGACATCAAATCCTGGATGGCAAAAAACTTTCCTCAGCTCAACCAGGACAAAACTCAGGTTTTAGTTAATGGTCCTGAGGCTCAGATAGAGAAATTTTTACCAAAACTACAATCATAGTCTTTTAATCCTTCTTTACAAGTGAAGAACCTGGCCGTGATTTTTGACTCAGAGCTGTGTTTTATTCCATACATTAAAAATATTACTAGAATTGGTTTTTATCACCTAAAGAACATCGCCAGAGTCCGCCCAATTCTCTCTCGGGCCAATGCGGAGACGCTAATGCATGCTTTTATCACCAGTAGAATTGATTATTGTAATGCCCTGCTTTCTGGTCTTACGAAAAAGACTATCTCAAGTTTACAGCTGGTCTCTGCGCTCCTCTGGCAGCCGTCTCCTTATCATCCCTAAAGTCAGTAAACGGACTCATGGTGAGGCATCCTTCAATTATTATGGCCCTCACCTCCGGAACAGGCTGCCGGAGGACCTCAGGGCTGCGGAGAACGTTCATGTTTTTAAGAGCAGGCTCAAAACGTACCTTTTTAGCTGAGCTTTTAACTGATTATTGTTTATTAATATCTGTTTTATCGCTCTGCATGTTTTATTTGATTTAATTTTTAGTTTAGTTTTAAACTTATTATTTATTATTTATCTGCTTTACACTTTTATCTGATCATATCTTATTCTCTTATATTTTATATTTTGGGATGCTATCACTCTTAACATTTTAACAGTATTGCAATACTTATTCTTATTTTCTACTGTTTATTTTAATGTTTTAACTTCTTATTTTAATCATCCTTCCAGTGTCTCTCTATGGGAGCTCTTTGCATTGGGGGCGGTGGTCGACTGTGGCTGCCTGGGTGCTCTCCAGGCAGTTCCTGGGTGGAGGTGGGGGTACCATCCCTCCCTCCTCTGGGCGCCCTGGGTCAGTGTCTTGGCTGCTGCTGCTGAAGGAGATGGCTCCCATGATGGCTCCCAGCCCCTTGTTGCTTTTATATACTGTTGCTTTTATGTGTTTGTGCGTGGGAGATGGGTTGGATTGGGGTAGGTTGTGGTGGTGGGGGGGACGGTCGAGGGCTATAGTTGTGATGATGATTTATTTTGGGTTTGGGAAGGGAGGGGTTCGTGGGGTCATTTTAACCTGTAAAGCACTTTGAGAAGCTTTTGTAGTTGGAAAAGCGCTTTATAAATAAATTTTGATTGATGATTGATTGATTGATATACCCAAATAACAAAAGCCCAAACGAATTCCGTCATGCTGTGGCATTGCTAACAGCTAGCTACCCCTAGAAGATAAATGCTCTGCACTTTCCTGGCCGCAAAAACAAAACAGCCTTCCTCTTGGCAGTTGCCAGCCAATGATGAGACACAATAGGTAGGTTTTTGCTTTGAATAACAATGAATAATTGCATAGGGAAATTGGAATTTGGATACAAATTTTATGTCAAAATGACCAAGTTTGGAACAACCTTCCTAGGACCCAGGAAAAATAATAATAGCCAAATAGTTCAGTCTCAGTTATGAATACCTGCCTGATAAGGATGAGGGATTAAAGAGTAGCCGTTGAAGAGTTTTTGACATTCTTTGAACCGCAAGTTACTAGACATGTATTGTATGTAAAATAACAACAACAGACGACTATCCATAAGACAAGAGTTTACTAGAAAAAAAGAGAAAGAAATAAAAAAGTTTATGTTAAAATGTTGAATAAGTTCAGGACTTCAATTGGCAGGAAACAGCTACCTGATGAACTATCAGCAGCCTGTATAGGTCTCCAGAAAACTCCCTTCCCCCTTGCCAGCGGGGGTTCCTACTGGCTGGGGGTGTGTGACTTGTCTAATAATCACAGGTGTGTTCCAACACCAAGGTAGGCTAGACAATAAATACAAATTTTCTCTGTGACATAGAAAGGACAAGTTTTTCTAAATAGCTTGTTTTTGCCATATTTATCATTTCTGTGTCAAATTCAAAAAAATACTTTATTGATCCCAGAGGGAAATTAAGTGTTGTTGTTGCTCATAACTAATTGTTTTTTAATGAGTTGTTGTAGACCGTGATGGCTGTGGGGAGAAAGGATTTCCTGTAGCGGTCTGTGTTGCAGGGAAACTGAAGAAGCCTGCGACTGTAGATACTCTGTTGTTGTAGAATAGTCTCATGAAGAGGATGCTCAGGATTGTCCATATTTTTTTTTCTTTTATGAAAAATCCATATTTGCATCATTAATTAAATGCAAGCAATGGAAGTTGGAGAAAATGTATACATGCACTGTGCATATGCAACTCAGAGTGACCAATCGTGAAAGTATTGCAAGGTTACTCTGTGAACAAGACCTTTGAAAAAAATTGTGCTAATTTTTCAAGTGAAATGCTCACTGGAACATCCTTTTTGCAGGATTTCTTCCAGGACAACTTTTTATTTAGCTCCATCAATCTAACTAACAGTTCTGATCTGTTTCTGTTTTCCTGCTAAATCGTGTAATGCCACCATATTTCACTCTAAGTATTGTGTGTTCAGAAAATTGATGTGCTGTGTTACGCTACCAAAAATATATACATTTTCATGTAAGCCTTAGTCACATTTTGGTCTTATCTGACCAGAGCACTTCTCTTTGCATGTTTGCTGTGTCCTCTACAGTAGTAGAGGAGCTAAGAGGTACTGCACTACTAACTTTATCTTATTTTGCAAAAAGTATTCAAAACCCATGTATTTAAGCCTTTCAAAGTCAAAATAATGTTGTACCTTTGGTTAAAACCAATATAATCCCTCAAAAATTCATTCAAGTTTGTGGTCGTAACATAACAAAGTTTGCAAAGTTTAATATCGAGTAAAAGCACATTACATCCATCCAGTTCAGGCTACTTCTTATAATACATTCTTCACAATTGTCAATAGTTTTCAGTTGTTAGTCTCGCTACTGTTGCCAGTAGTACAAGTTTCATTAAGTAGGTTGCAAATAGGGTTTGCCTTAACTATTGCAAATAGTTGCAATTGTTAAGGCAAAACCTATTTGCCTTAACATTTTTTTTTTCTTTTAGCAGCTGTACTTGTGTAGGTTTCCACTATTGGCTTTTCCTAGCCATTTTTTGTGACCATGTCTTTTGTTTTTCAGAATCATGCAAGCCTGTGGGAAAGGATCAAGGGCATATTTGTTTTACTCTCTTGTATCTTGTCCAGAGCTTTGAAAAGCAATTCTAGGGGATAGATGTATAAAGATACGCTAAATGATAAAGCTGTGAGCAAGGATGGAGATGAGTTCAGAACCAGTCTCTGCAAATCTCACTTATATTGCTTTTGGAAAAAGAAAAAGACAATTGCTGTGTTCAGGTTTGCAAAGAATTTGCTCCTTGGCCTCTGAAGAAGTCTTGCAAATCTTGTGTGTCTGTCAACATCATTTCAAGCCTCCAATCCTCTGGGGACCTTACTGCCTCAAAGAAAGGAGAACTTTAAAGACTTGAAGGTGTATCTGGACAGTTTTACACCATTCTGTCTCTCAAACCAGTAAAGTATCTGTCTGTCTTTGTCTTACCTGATGAAAACAAAGAGATTTTATTCGTACAACAATTAAAATTGAGTTGAAAAAGGATCCCAAACTGTGATATTTTATTGTTATTTCACAAATAAGTAAATAAATAAATAAATAAATAAAAGCATATTCATATTGTTTGCAGGTTGAACGAAAATATCTAAAAAAGCAACAGACAAAGATCAAAGGAAATTAGGGAGTTGTTTTCTAGTCATTCATTTTGTTATATGGATCAAAATGTTTACACAATTATTAAAAATTGTGCAATAAAGTGCACGGCTAATCAATACAGATGAAACTATTTTCACCTAGGAGTTTTCTGCAGGTTATCCCAGAGAGATACTGGATACTGCAAAAAGGAAGCACTGATAAGATTTGTTTTTTTTGTGTCCCCAGATAAAGTCACACCAAAAGTTAGGAAGTCTTCTCTGGCTGCAGATCATTGACAAAGTACTAAAACAGAAGGAAATAAAGGAGGAAGTTGGGTATAAACTTGCTTTTTCAAACAAGGATAAATGAAAGTATATAAAACTGCCAGTGGCAAGTTTTATTTGTCATGGTAGGATTCACAGAAATGTCACTAAAGTATTTTACATTTTTCATGCAAATTGGACATTGTTGTTAAGTCTGCAATGAAATTGTCCCTCTTGCTTTGCCTTGGCACTTCATTTTTCAACGACTCTTATTGGCTGACAGTCACTCAGACACCTGAGTCACAGACGAAGGCAGAGGTCTGGTGATTGAAACTGGATAGCCTCATTGCATTACAGCATTTCAGGAGAGATAACACATGATGATAAAGCCTTAAAGGGAAAAAGAGAGGCCTTTGCAGGATGGTAGAGATAAAGCAGCTATCCAGACTGGAAGCAACAATGGTAACTTAATATGATTTTTTTCTACAGGGACAGAGGACAGACACTTGTCGGGACTAATGGGTCAATTTCAATTTGTAATATTTATCCTCTTCACATTCAAACATAAAACCACGGATGTGCAATATAAAAAAAAACACATGACATTTTTATTATTATTATTATTATTATTATTATTATTATTATTATTATTATTATTAATAAACTTTTTTAATTTCAGTGTGGAAACACTCACCCCTATTCATTTAAAGGAGTTAACAAAGTTGGCTTAAGTTCAGGAGCAGGGCCACGCCTCAAAGCTGCTTCGTTCGTCCTAATCAGTCCTAAACTCTCCTCACCTGGCATCTCCAGCCTCCCTCATGTCTCTAATCACGCCACGATACACTTATAAACCCTGCCTAACTATCATTTCTCTTCTGTCTCATTCGTTTTTCGCCCCTCCCTTCCCATCCCTCTAGATCGCCTGGTCCCGCCAACCTACCTCCTCTCAGGGTCCCGTAGACCCGCCTCCTCTCAGGGTCCCACCGACCCGCCTCCTCTCAGGGTCCCGCCGACCCGCCTCCTCTCAGGGTCCCGCCGACCCGCCTCCACTCCAGGTCCTGCAGACCCGCCCTTTTCAACCCCTCCCCTTTCTTTTTCCCAGCATCTATCATACGCAGCATCCCCGTTCTGTGCTCTCGTTCATTCCTGTACCACCTCTTCTAACATTTCTTTCTTCTAGGTTCCGTCTGGGGGTCCTGAGCAGGCTCGGAAAGACGATTTTCCTGAAGACTGCGCCCCCACAATGAGTCTTTCTCCAGGTCTCCGACAATATCTCTCCCCAGACCTTTCGATCCTGCACTTCTTCAATAAACCGTTAAAATTCAGAAACTGTAGCATTGTTCTTGCTTGTGAATCGTTAATTCAAAATCCGTAGCGTGGTCCTAGCTAGTGAATTAATATTTTTTCTGAATTTAGACCAAGATACTCATGTAGCAGAGCCTCTAGATGTTAGCTACATAGCCTGGTTTGCAGTTCTGCCAGCATTTACGGCTCGTTTGCAGAATCAAAGTTGTTGAGCCCGGCAAAAACAAAAGCACAGCACTGTCTTGCTTGAAAGTGAACTTGCTTCATCTTCTCTTTCTAAGGGATGAACCTAAGCAAGAAAAAGGCAGCAGTGTGTAGTTGTTTCATGCTCTTAGTGTCTCTTGGCTAGCTCTTTCACCTCTAAGCACACCTTGTTGTGTGTGTCCACAGCATTTCGGCCAGATGCCTGTTAAGAAATTGGTTGTTTAACTCTTGCTTGATGCTAACACATTCTTAATCTGTAAACCACTGAAACTGAAAAATAGTTTTGACTTTACCTTTCAATTTTGTCTTTATTTGAGACATTTACCTAAAATATTTTAAAGCCGTGCTAAGTGAATATTTCCCAAACAAAAAAATAACATTGTTTTAAATCCATGAGGGACACTGCAATGCTGCTTAACAAACACTTAAAAAGGTGTACTTAGTAAAGTGCCCAGGGAGTGTATGTACCGTAGGAAGGTGACTCACTTGCTGAGCCAACCCTGAGAGATGTAGAGGGACCACTCCGGATTGGCAACCAGCTGAATACGGTTCTCTGTATAAGACACAACAATCTGACATAAAGCCACATGTTTGCCATTTCAATACACGGCTATTAAAAATAACACTACATAAGCTAAATGGTCAATATACACTATGTGCCACCCGGCCAAACACTTCAGTGGTTAATTGTTACCACTTCAATCAGGAAGTATGCACTACAAAATGACCACAGGTAAACACAATTTCTATTTACAACAATTGAAGACGTTGCACTCTTTTATTCTATTTTTCTGCAATTTTCTTTTTACTGTAAGTTTACTGCTTTTTTGTGAGCATATTTTTGTTCACTCCAATGTAAATATGTATATATCTGCTGTGCATATGTTGCACTGAATTGTTTGCTAAAAAAAATTAATGTTTCCACAGCAAGTGTGTGTATCTGCAAATATTTCTGTGCATGTTACTAACAATCTGAAGAATTTTCTACAATTCAAACTATTTTAGCATGGCAAAGCATAAAGATGAGAGTGCTGTTAATGGAGAAAAATTTGGTAATATGAATGAAGTGTGTGCCATTTGGTTCAAACGTTTGATTTTGATAATGTTATATGTAGTTTTGGTTGCAGGGCTTCATTTAGCAGGATATGAGGTATTTTGCAGTTTGGGTGTGTGGTATTTAAGTATTTTAATAAAACCAGCTTAGTTTGCAAAATTGTATTGTGCAATTAAAACTGTGCTATTAAAAAAAACTCAAATATAATAATACAAATACCAAATTCGCCAGTCACATGGCAGAAGCTGGCTTGCTGAAAAATACACCATACGGAATTGGAAGAAAGACGATGTAAGAGTCCGAACATAGCACGGTTGTTTATGATTTTTAGACAGAAATATCTGTCAGGTTTGCAGCAATTAATCTGAGAAATTGGAAATATGTAGTGAGTTGCAGTTGTGTGGATGAATTTGCTTTGTGGATGTCAGAAGTGAAGGGTAAAAAAAGCACAGACTAGGTCTTTTGTGAGAATCACAACAGCGGTTTAGCAGGGGTTCTTAAACTTTTGGGGGCCAGGGACCCCTTAAAGGGAGTAAAATCTCTCCAAGGCCCCTTTTTATACTCCTAAATGCTGCAGAAATTGTTTATTTTTTAAAAATGTCCATCCTAAATGGTATCTCTTTCACACAAACCAGACTCTATTGTTTGTTTGAACACTTAAACGGGAAATTTATTTTTCCTCAAAAAATAAACTTAAAGCTTCAATAAAAACATTTACAAGAAAAAGATTGGGCCAATTCCAACTAAGCTGTTTATTTCTACTTATCAATTTAAAGACTTTTTAATTGGTTCAGTTTAAACACAACTTTTAATTTTAACATAACTCTCATCTCTTATGGTGTCTAATTTTAGCTGGTTTGGATTTTGCATTACTTGATATATTGGATTGACTTAAGTATTTCCCCTTTTTGCTAATCAGCTCAACCCGAGAATATGTAGCCTACTCTAAATGAGTCCTCTGGTCCCCCTGTATTTTTCAGACCCCCAATATATGAATTGGAGAACCCCAGGAGTTCAGGGACCTCATTTGAGGACCACCTGGCTATTGGAGTTTTTACAGTTTTTAATGTTTAATTACCATATGTAGGGGTTCGTACAGTGGGCATTGTCAGGAAAGTGATCGATGTTTGGGGAAGATTTGATTTTATTAATATTTCAACGTGGTGGAAACACCTCTGTCGTCCTCTCGTTATATGTTCAGCCAATCTTCAAGAAAAATGTCAAGTTCGGCCATATGTTTTTGTTACTACTACATGCATTGGGAGCGTTGTTTGATGCAGACAAAGTGTGGGGTCTGAACGCACCATTGTTGCATTGAGATACTTTTTCAAGCTGGAGTCTGCAACATCTCATCATTGTTTCAGTGCTGCTAACGGTACGTGAAGCCGCTCTATTTCCTTCCTAAAGCCAGATCAACTACCTTTAAATTAAAAGCGGTATCATCTATGTCTTCGTTTGTTTTCCATAATGAGGGTTTGTGCATGAAAACTTGTTTTCGCAAGCTTTCTCGCTCTCTTAATGTCTGTTCCACGTATGCTTTCATTGGTTGCACAAACTTCCTCCTCTCTCTCTCTCTCTCTCTCTCTCTCTCTCTCTCTCTCTCTCTCTCTCTCTCTCTCTCTCTCTCTCTCTCTCTCTCTCTCTCTCTCTCTCTCTCTCTCTCTCTCTCCTTTGTTTCTCCTCTCCTTCTCTCCTTTGGTGAAGGATGTAACTTTTACAATCCATAGATCAGGGCGGCTTTCTAGTGGCCGTTAGCAGTAAAAATCCATAAACTGCACCGGATTATATACAGCATAGTTAAAACATGAGAAAAAGTAGCGGCTTATAGTCTGGAAAATACTGTAATAGGGAAAGTTCTGTTCAGTAACTTGACTGTTCAGTCAAGACTGTTCAGTATTTAATCATTTAATTGCTGTGAACAGCTAACTCTGAATCAGAGTGAAAAATCTTTAAAATGCCAAATATTTCACTTTGCATGTCATGTGTCTATATCATATATTTGTTTCGCCTTTTACTGTAAGATGAGTTACTGAAACAAATGAACTTTTCCAAGACATTCTAATTTTTTGAGTTTCGCCTGTACATCAATCCTGGGTTATCCAATCAAATACAGACAAAAACATATTTTGCAGTGTGAATGAGAGTATTTCTTAAATAGCAATGAAAACCCTGTCCTGATACCAGCCTGGTTTCTCCCAGCGACTGATCTCTTTCTCATCAGTTCTATGAAGACCCTGAATCATTGTCCCTGCTGCTGACCTCTGGTCTTATGCCTCCTACCTGGCTCTGATATTTCTATTGGGGCAAAAAATATTTATTTCAAATACATGAGAGCAATAGTGAGCACAAGTTCTGCACAGAATTAAAATAAGACTGGGTTTATTTCAAGCATGAGCTAACTAGCAAACAATGTAACAAGTAGCAGTATTATTAACTTGCTTAAAATGATGTATTGTCATGTATTAACTTATCATTTAGCTAAAATTACCTGCATGCAACAATATAATTCAACTTCCAGCTTTTTTGGCTGGTTTGCTGAACAAGCTGCTATGCTGTACCTCACCTACCTGTGATCAACCGATGCTTGCATTAGTCTGTTTGCACTTAAGATGCGTTTAAAGACAGCTCAGGAAAAATGTGTTACTGCAATGGCAGTTACACCTGGACAAAGTGCGGGAGACAAAGGACATTGACACAGAAATTGTGGGGGATATGTCCCAGGCGTACCCGCCGTCATTACGCCCATTAACCATCTCCATTTATTGTTCATTGCAGGGCACTTAAAATGTATGGGGCACAAGGCAATTGCCTACCTTTGCAAAATGGTATGTCTGTCACTGCAGACAAATTTAAAAAATAGTTTAAAAAACCCGAAAGAACAGACCCATACTACCTGGTATTCACGGTTGGTGGTCGTGCAATAGTATGGAACATATTTTCTTGGCACTCTTTGACTCCTTAGTATCAACAAAGCATCATTTAAAGTTTTCATTTAACAGAAATACTTTACATATTGTAGCGCTGCATTGCAACAGGATACAACATCAAATGCTGAGAGGAACATATAGCCTGGTGTCATTTCTCCTGAAACACACAGAATAAAGTAATAATTAAATTAACAAATAAAGCAATCATCATCACAATCAGTTGTAGGAACAGAACCGGTGCTATCAGACTTCTTCTTCCTGCCCAAGACCATCAATAAAGCTAAACCTTGTCATCACCTCTCACCTACTCTCATAATTTACTTTTGTTTGGATGAAGGGATTCACACACACACAAGCACACACACGCAGAGTGGGACTTGCTCTCATAAATTAAAGGGAAGCTGAATAATGGGGGGACGGATAAAGTAACTTATAGCCCTACCAGACACCTTCACATAGCACACAATTATTTTTCTAGAATCAATCTGCAGGTGAGGAATTTTTCAAATAAAGGAAAGGAAAAGCACGACCCAGATCAACCCAAGGACCTCCCCAGACGTTTTTTTTTTTTTTTTTTCATGAAGGTGGAGTCATTGGGAAGAGGAGAGGAAGCAGATGAAGAGAAAAAACCACAAAAGGAGCAGGACAACCAAAGAGAGCAGATTGATTTTCTGACATGCATCTGGATGTATTGTCCTGAATCCTGTTACTGCCTCACAAAGTAAAGTCTGGTCAAAGCTGAAGAAAAATCTAGTTTAATTTTTTTCAAACAGGTTGATGGAAGGGGACCCATTTTTATTTTCGGGTTCATTTTTTTTCACGTTTTAACACTTTTTTTATTGGATATGAGGTGTTTTCCATCCTCTTTTTAAAGAATGAACTGTCTGGAAATGCAAGGATCTCCATGGAGCAACTGAGGATATCAATTTGAATGATACAGGCAACCCAGAAAGAACTAATAATCACAAGGAAAATCCTGGTTTGTAACTGAAATCAATGTTTTTTTTGTTTTTTTTTATTTAACATCCGCTTTAAACATACAGACTGCTTCTCAGATTTTCCACATTCAAAATTAATCCAAGGGGAGATCCTAAAACTTCATGCAGGTGTTGAAACATTTGGACACTGCAGTACGATCACCTCAGCCAGTCTGGAGTGTGGAGGGCTCCCCTCCCTGCCCTCGTAGGCAATCCTTACCCCCAGCAGCATGTCCCAGGCTCTAAGGCTGCCTTTAGTCCTCCTCACAGCACACTACCATGAACAGATGGGCTGCTGGAGGGAGTAAGGCTGCTTTTGCCTCGTTTTGCTCCTGGGCTTGGTTAGGGGCTCGCTCTGGCTCTGGGACCAGCTTCCGAACAAGGTCATCAGGACTGCTTTCCTCCCTGACTTTCTCTGTGCTGGTTGCACTGTTAGTTTTCTCCCTGTGCTTTCCAGAAGTTGCGTGTCGTCAACTTCGCAGAGACAGACTGAGGTCCCCCAACCTGGAAACATCTGGTGTTGCACTGAACATTTCAGAGAGTGAATTGATCTCCAGACCTAGAGCCACCAGGCGACCTCCAGGTAAGGCTGGAGGACCGCAAGGGAGGCATGTGCGCAGCTACAATCACCTACAAGGGGACATACGCAGGAGAAAGTTGTTCTCTTTCCAGAAGTTTTTCCTGAGGATCGATAGAAATGGAAAAGTCAATGGAACCAAGAGCAAGGATGACCCACTCAGTGAGTAAAATCTCTTAATGTGTAAAAATAGGAGAGAAGGGGATAGATTTTGAAGATGGGGACCTCATCATCCATAATCTAATAGTTCAGAACTGACTCTAAAAAATCTAAAATGAACAAGTGCTTTTCTTAAGGTGGTAGAAAATTTCACAAAAAATTACAAATGGTTATCACCTTTAAATGGCAAAAGTCTAAAATACCTGAATATTATAACTGAAACATATTTTCCCAGGATGCTCATTGGTTGCTGGCTTGAAAGAAGCATTACCGATTTGAGTTGTCCTTTTGTTTCAAACCAGACATCTCACTGATATCTCTCCTGTCCAAACACTCAGCACAATGATGGTAGCTCTCAGTTGGCTTAAAAAGGAGCAGAAGCAGATAACTGCACCATTATCAAGCAGTCTTCACAGCCCAAGGTAAACAGCATAGATAAGAGCCACAGAGGGACAGGGCTGGTGCAGAGGGGGGCGAATATATGAATGCCAGTCTCATTGATACGTTTAGGCTCCTTTCCTACTTCTTTTTCTGTTGTCTCCTACTCACATTGCTCTTCTATGAGCCCAGGTTGAAGCAAATTGCACACTATCGGTCAGATTTTGGACAATTGTTTGACTTTTTCCACTCTGAGAAGTGTGTCTTTAGAAGTGATTACATGTTGTTTGTTTCACTGGATCTGTCAGTAAAGCGGCATTCTCATTTGTAACCCAGCTTTCTCATCGAGCTTCGTGTGTGTGCGTCTGTCAGGCACCCACATGTTCCCAATGGGTGTGTGATCATAAAGTACAGCACAAATGCTCACCCAAGTTTCTCATTTATATTTTCTATTATATGATTTATTTAACCAGATTTTTTACTATTATTTTAAACCACATGAAACTGGGGGTCCTTGCCAAATTCATTGCAAATTAAAACAACACTGACACAGCAAAACAATTAAAAAAGACACATTTAAACATAAGATCAAACAATACAACGAAAGAATCCAAAAAAATAATATCAAATTTTGGGAATCAAGTTGCATCAATACAAACATTGGTAACTATAAATGTTAGCACTAATATTGTTTAAAATTTCTCCACCCTCAAGCCCTTAAACCATAGAAGTTTATGTCTTTTTTTGTACCGCAAGGAGTTACTGTAGTAAGGGACATTCATTTCTGAAAATATAAAACATATGGGTAGTCAATTTGTGCCTAGGTACATATGTAACCCCCTTTGATAACAACAATAATAATACTAATAATATAAAGTAATTTTCTTTAATATACTGATTATCTGTGGAAAGAAATACCTTTTTTCAAGAATAATACCAGCAGGAGGTCAGAAACCAAATAAATGTGACCAGGGTTTAATACAAAATATTTCCTTAGTAATGGCCTTTTGTCTCAATACATAATGAAAAATACTCATATACAATGAAAAATGAAACTGATAATTCATAGTTTAAGTATGAGGGTAGAACATTTTTTGTTTAAAGGTACATAATGGTAGAAGGAATATATAAAATGGCAATTGGTGTAAGAAAATGGGATATGGATTGCAAAAGAGGCAAACTGACATGGAGTTTTTAATAAGAACTGGTTAGCTTAACCAATCTGTTGAATTGTATTTTTTTTTTTTGTTGCATGTCAAATATTAAGATAAGAGTGAAATTTAGAGTATGCCATTGGTGTAATCCACAAACCAAGCGACACCAATCAACATCATGCATGATAGCAATATGAACATGGTTTAAGCACTATGATGAAGTAATTATGGAAATAACATTGCCATAGTCAATTAAGGTCAAGAAATTTGCAAATACAAATCTTTAAATAAAACCTCTCCCTCTGACACACGATTGCATATCTTCCTTGCAATTTGATGGCAAAAGTAGGATAAGCCGCGTTAGGTAAATAAAACTTTGGCATTGCCTCTCTGACCATTTAACACTGTGGCATACATAACTACATACAAGATAAACCAGACAGGCTTTGATTTTTTAGGACATGATGAAAAGGTCTGTAACATGGCTGTCACATTTACACTATTGCAACTCAAATATCACAGCAGTTACCAAATAATAGTTTATATCAATATCATGTTACACTGTACAAGTGTTCTGTGTGTGGGAATGGAGGTTCATCTTGGAGTGTCAGATGCTTGAAAATGAAAGTGAAACTGGTGGCATGACCATATTTCTTAATAACTTGACTAATATATATATGTCTACTCGGTAGATCACTGACATTTCATTCCCAGATGCTCACATGATCATTAAATACTTGAAAATAAATTTGAAATTTAACATCAGAACAAAAGTGATCAGCCCCGTTCTGATCAAGCAGAACAATGTGAATTTCACACTCCTGATCCCAATACAGTATGTGCCATTCAAACCACTGAAATGCTTCAGAAACGACATACGCTTTTAAAAGACAGGACTTTAAAGATAAACAATCTCCTTTATTAGCCTCAAACAAAACAAAACATTTTATTTTATGGAAATTATATTATTTGCCAAAGTTTTAAAATGAAGTTTAAAAGACTGAAATACTAAGATCCCTGAATATTTGTACACCTAACTCAAACTCTGAAGCATAAAGAGTAATGATAGACAGAATAGAAATTTCAGTTTTGAATTAGTCAACAAATGATGTACTTTTGACATTCAAACATAATTTAGAGTGACATAAAGTTTGCTCAGCAAAATAAAAATATTGTTTTGATAAGTTATGGATTCAACAACTTATATCAGTTTGTCATCTGCAAAAAACGTTCCATGACACATGCACATGTGGAGCTGTTCTTTTTTTTCCTAATCTTCCAATCGTGGATTGAGTGTGTTTAAGAAGCTTTACTTCTCCTCTAGGAAGAGTCTGACCACACATTCAATCAAAGTGACTAAAGGGAAACAGCGCAGGGGGAGCAGAATGTTAGGGGAGATGTTTGTTTGGACAAGGTCATGACAGAAGAAACTTTATTGAAGTGATGCCTTTACTGCTACCTTTGTTAGCAGTTTCTTTTAAGTCGTAAAAATGGAGTGGAGCGAGGAAGTCTGGTGCAGTTTTGTGTGAATTTACCCAAAACCTTATGTTTGTTTGGAGGGTGATTTACTTCTCTGTCTTTGTTTTTACTGATTTTTTTTTTTTCAAAAGTCACTTAGTCTTTGCAATGAGGAACCCCAGGGTGGGAGGTGAAAGGGAGATCCTCTAGAGGTACAAGTTCATGAATAAGCTGACTGAACGTCATTGTGGCCACATCAAAGGTGTGCATCTTCAGTATCAATGGTGGTGCCATGAACAAGCTGTGTCCTAAGGGGGTCTGGGGACACTGAGTGTGGATTATTTGCCTTCCTATCAGGTTCACATGGTAAAGAATACTACACAAGAGCAGCTTCAGTCTTTTTTCTGGCCCCTGGGGCTAGGCATGACCCCAGAAATGGTGTCTTTTGTAGAAGACCCCTCATGGTCCATTGAAGTGATGAACAGGATTGTCCTACCTATTCTATTGACCAGAAAAAGATACATTGCGTGTATTTGGTGTATTTTAAAGGGGTGCGTTAGATGTGCAGATATTGTGTTTCAATGGTTGCAGTTGACTCTGCAGAGACCCAACTCTCAATGTGTTACAGAGCCCATATCCAGCCTCCCACAGATTTATGGGGATGCCAGTGTAAAACTGTCCCACATGGCTTCCCAGCCCGCCAGGGGCCTGTGCAGAGGTTACAGACACAGTGAGAAGGGGAGGGAGATAATGTCCTAAAGTCAGCTAAGTAGCTATCTTCATGGCATAAGTGTGTAATTAGAATATCTATGAATCACACATGACTTCTTTTATATTTATAGGCAACTAGTAGGTCTAAGTGATGAGTTAAACATTGCCAAATAAGTCCCAGTCTAAAGCCTGGTGGTGGAACTGCTTAGCTCATTATCCTTGATAGTCTGAGAGGGGGAGCCTGTCAAGACTGGGTCTTAGGGTATTCATGGGATGTAGGCCATGTGTTCCACGCACTTTGCAACATGGCTCATGAAGCCTGTCTGTGTGTGTGTGTGTGGGGGGGGGGGGGGGGGGGGGGGACCTGGTATTACTATCTTTGTGGGGACCGAAAATTGGAAGGTTACTATCCAAGTGGGGACCGACCTCCCTTGTGGGGACCAAAATCCTGGTCCCCACAAGTTTGAAGCAATTTTTGAGGCTTAAAATTTGGTTTTAGTGTCAGGGTTACACTTAGGTTATGGTTAGGTTGGGGTAAGGGTCAGGGTTAGGCATTCATTTTTGATGGTTAAGGTTAGGGTAAGGCGCTACGGAAAACATTATGTCAATGAGAAGTCCCCACAAGACATAGAAACCCAACATGTGTGTGTGTGTGTGTGTGTGTGTGTGTCTGTATCTTGCTAGTTAAATGGCATGGATGCACATTGATCTTTTTTTCAATCTAGGCAAATACAGAGGGTGATCTTCTGAGTGTCTTAAAAGGTTGATATTGCGCTGAGGGAGATGACGTCACACTGGAAAAACTAAACAAGCTACAGTAGCTAACCGACTATTCAAGAGTTTTCCAACTTTGGGAAAATGGTTGACTCCTGTTGTGCCCCTGGGTGCACAAACCACAAGGTCAGGTTAAAGACAGAGCCATTTTTCGCATTCCAAAATATACAGCTTGGAGTAAAAGATGGATTCCTGCTATAAAATGAGGAGCTTGATGAACAAAACCGAGCATTGGAGCCCCTCTCTCAATGAATGTGGCTTGTGTGGTAACTATTTAATTTCACCCAAACACATCATTTAAAGCTAAAGGTTGTATATGGAAGATGAACATGATAGTGACATCTATTTTTTCTAGTTTATAGTTACAACAAGAAAAACATCATTCCAGCTGTAGGGTTACCTGGTTCGCTGCCGATACGCCAAGCGACCAACCTGAACCGTATCCAGTTAGGAATATATTGTATAAGAGTTTAACTGACTGCTAATGTTAGAAAATTTAGCAAGTGAGCTAGCTTACCGATCCAGGAGGAAAGTTGTCGTTTCCCCGTGTGATTGATGCCGTGGAAATGTTTTATGTGGGTCCATGTAGTGTAGGCTTCACCTAAAACTATAGTTTCTGTAATTCTGCGGTCACTCCTCTCCTGAGATGGATAACAATATCTCTGGGGCTCTGAAGCAGCTGCTTGACTTGCTGACTCCACTATTCTTCCCAGTGTGTGCTGAGCTGCGCCGAACAAATAGTTGGATAATAAAGACTGTATCTCGAAACCCGCGGTCGCTACTGGCTGGTAGATTTAAACATAACGTCATTGTCGTGCCCCATTTAAATGTACATTTGATTATATTTTAATTCAAATATAATTTTTAAGGAAATGTTGTACTTTCATTCTGCACCCCTCTAAAAGCCCCTTGGAGTTTTTTGGTTGTTTTTTCAAATGTAACTTTTTATGAAAATATTCCATATACAATCTTTAACTTTAACATGAGTATTTATAATCAAAATGTGTCCACGGTGTTAATGACAATGGCTTATGAATCACGATTGTGTCCATTTACATCCCTCCAGGCTTTTATTTGCTTTAAGCAATAATTGACTGAAATTGAATGTTTGGGCATCTCAGGTCCGCTCCAACAGCTTCTGAAGTTTTAAATAGTAAACCAGGGACATTGTAAGGGTCGTAGATGTTTACTATTTTTAATTTTCCGGTATATACAACGATATCTTCCATTTTAAAATGGGAAGTAAACTTGGGCAGAGTAAATTACCAGCCCGCAACGCTCATTTTTATTACATTATTCCTGCCAAAATGCCAAGAGTCACGTGACGTCCAAAACTCTATAAAGCTTTTCATACTAAGGCTTAAGTGTGGTCCTAATCAACTGTTTGTCCAGTCTGTGCAAATTTTGTTAATTCGATTTTATCATCAGAAACAGGTCATCAAAAAGTTGATGCGTTACTATGAGATTTTTCTATTTTGTAGTCATAATCAGATAAGGAAATAAATTGAGTTTGTTTGAAATTCTTTTCAAGTTTAAACTAATTAAAACAAATATCACCAGAAAAGAAACTTGAAAGGCACAGGCACCTAATTCTCCATAACATACGGTGACTCCAGGAGGGGCTCATTTTGCCATTAAGACTCAAAGTTGTTAAACCAGATTTCTTTAACAGTCAGTGCATTTAAATGTAGCATGAAAGTCAATTATTGCCTTAGTCTGACTGAAAATTGACTTTTAAAATGCATATATACACCTTAGATTGACTTAAGTGGAACCAAACTGTAGTTTGAGATATCGAACTAAGCTACCTAGATAATGTGAATAGAGAATCAAACTTCGTGTGTAAAGACTGTCAACTGATCTTAGTCACTTCGGTTACTGGCACAAGCTCAATTAATATCTGCATGTAAATGTACTGAATGAAACAAATATTGATTTAAAAAAACATGTGACCCCCTCCCCCCAAAAAAAACTGTTAGTGGTATGAGTGTCACAATTTAGAGATACCATAATTACCTTTTATATCCACCATTGCTACAAAATACATACAAATGCAACTTGAATGGCAGTAATGATATGATATTATTGTTACCTAATATCATGCTTTGTTCTGCACACATTCTGTTTGCACTGTTGAAGATTCACTCAGCTCACCATGCTAATTACTTTGACAATCTCCAACTGATGGAAATCTGACCCACTTTTTAAGTAATTTAACTAATAATTATGTGACCACTCTTAATAATAATAATTAATAATAAACACAGAATAGACCCTATATCCTGAGAGACTGAAGCCATAGTTAAGTTAGAAAAAAGTCATAATCACGGTAAAAGCAAATTATTCTGTCCTGATTATTTTCTTTACATGTCAAAAAAGACAAATGCATGCATGTTACAGCTCTGAGACACCATATAAACAGGACATACCACTGCCATGAAGTTTACACAATCGCATTTCTTGTGATTATACTAAAATGATTTTACTTAATATTGTTCTGCCCAGTGCAGATGCTCTGTCTGCACTGATGAAGTTTCTCTCACACGCAACTGGGTAAATGCTAGGACCGAGTGGGAGTTGAACATATCTTTTCAAAAATGTAGCCAACAGTTACTTGGCTACTTGGGAAGAATCATAGGCTGTGTGACTATTTAAGATGTAGCTTTCTTCCCCAGCTTCCTAGGCAATGGAAAAAAGATAAAACAACACCTAGTATTTCCTTACTAAGTTGCAAATTGCAAAATTTCCACCCTAAAGCAGATTTTTACATACGTTGCAAGATAAAAAACGGTGTGACGGCAACTTTCTACTGAAAAAAACTAAACGCTACAAGCTGCTAAGCGCAACATTTTTGTTTTTGGCATCACACTGTGGAAAAGAAACACCTTTAGTTCATACTGGCTTAATCTACTTAACAACCAGCATGTTATTTGATGTTGTAATTCCAAACAGGGAATTTACGCAATATCCAAATGAAGGCACAACAAATAAATTTCCTCCTAGTTAGCCTGTTAAGAATAGTAGTCATAGGTTATTTTACAGCAACATTTATAGAAAAAAACATCCACCTGTTACATTTACTCATGTGTGTGGTTTGAGTGTGTTTGCATACATCTGTGCACATTAGCACGCGTGCATGTGTGTATATACAACCTGTCTCGCCCCTGCCTCCGGTGCCTGACTTTGATCAGTGATCATTACAGCCTTTCTAATCCTCACTCCACCCCCAGTCTCACTGTCATGGCTCCTCTGTCCTCCTCTGTTCTCCTTCCTTTCATCCCTCCCATGTTTACAGAGCAGCCAGAGACTGCCATAGATTGTCTTACATCCTCACTCCATACCTGACATTCGATCCCTTACAGAAAACTAGCTCCACTCAGATCTTCAATGGCTGTTGTGTCACAGTCCCCACCACCGCCTTGCAGCCTCAGACCTCACAGCCCCGAGGTGCCACCGTTTGAACCAGAAACTGGTACAGTCAAGACCTCACGGACAAGGAGGGAAGTTGCTGTATATTTAGGAGAGGTATTTGTTCTTTGGGGGGGGTCACACAGGAATTCTCCACCGTCCACTCATGTACACGACTGGAGGCCTCAAGCAAAGGAGAGTGGGAGCGACAGTGGACCAGAGCTCCACACAAACATTCATCAGACGCAGACGGGGCTGCAGATCTGATCAAAGGATGTCATTGAGTCTCCGGAGTTCACGCCCCCACGTCGGACTCCGTCTGTGTGTGTGTCCGTGTGTGTATGTGCCTACACATGCATGCTTATTGTGATAAAATAACGACAGCTCACAGGAAGTGGGGAAAGGAAGTCAGGGAGGGCGGCAAGAAATCAAACATGTCATGGGAACCAGCGGGGCTCACTCACAAACACACACGAGCAGCAAAATACTAGACAAGTGGGTTCTGTGGTCAGAGGACACATTAGGAAGTTATATCTCTCTGACCTCTGATACTGAGACCACACAAATAATCGAAGCAGTCTGCAGGAAAAACACATGCTGGTTACCCCAGGTATAAATTAACCCCTCTGCCAGCCTAAGAGAGAAACCCAAATTATTTGTGTAGCCTAAATACCAAACAGGGTATAAACAGCCTGAGAATCTCTGTGGAATCCACCTATTAATTTTCCAACAAAATGACCTGTGCAGCTGGAATCTGTTACGCAGGTGTAGGCTGTAGAGTAACTTTATAATATCACCAAAATGATTGGTGCTCAGGAATAATTGTAACCTTAAAAAGATCTCCCACATATTCCCACATGTAAATGTCCTGCACTTTGAAGGTCGCTAGTCATTATATTCTTACAGATCCATGGTTCTTATACCATTGTACAAGTAACAGCTGCTATTTGGACTGCCTGCGGTGGTAGTCCGAAGTTTTAGCAGCACTTACTTGCAAAGAAAATACGAATAAATTAACACTGATGCAGGGCTGTAGCATAAAAGCTGAATCAGAGCTAGACCTGGCTAAGCTAACTAAAGCTTCAGCTCAGGGAACAGAGATACATAGAATTACTATATGGAAGATAAACCTAAAAAGCTTGTATTTAAAGTTTTCTTTTCAACATTAAACATATTTTTAATTTGCTCCCAAATTTTTGAATAGCAAATTTATAATATAGTTAACGATTAAAAAATCTGTTTTAACAACAATTAAATCTATTAGAAATAGTTGCAACAATAGAAATGATAGAACACTGGACTAATCATATACACACAATCTTCTTATAGCTTTTGTTACTGTAGCCTATTTCATACCTTTATTTAGCTGTCTATTTAAACAATAATGAGAAGTGACTAACTTAACAATTTAAGAAGTGCTTTGTCCCCCTTACTGGTTCATTAAGGTGTAAAAGTTCCACAATACAATGAAGAATAAGAATCTGTCAGTTTAAAAAAACATGTTAAAAGATACACAAATAATGCATTATATACAAGAAATCTTGTTATTATTAAATATAATAATAAATTAAATAATAAATTTAAATAAAATAATAATAATAAATAAAAAATAATAAATAATGGTTTAATTTGTAAAACGCCCATATATTTAGCTGGCCATACATTTATTGATTTTATGATAGTTATGGTCCTCAAGACCATAACTTATGGTCCTAACTTATGGTTATGGTCCTAAGGACCTCAGGGCCGCAGAGAACATTCATGTTTTTAAGAACAGGCTCAAAATCACCTTTTTAGCATAGCTTTTATTTTTTTACTTTTATTATTTATTTATTTATTTTATTATTTTATCCTATATGTTCTATTCAACCCGAGTTTTACTATCTTATAGAGACTCACCTTTTGAGCTTAGTTTTTAACTGATTATTTTTTACTCATTTAATCATTTTTAGATTTTATTTTTATTTTATATTATGCGTTCTATTGTATCAGAATTTTATCATTGTATATTTTAACCTTATTTTACCCTTTACCAGTGTTTCCTCTGTGGGAGCCCTCAGCCCCGGGGGTGGCGGTCAGCTGTGGCAGCATGGGTGCTCTCCGGTTGTGCCTGGGTGGATGCGGGGGGCCTCCGCCCTCCCTTCCCTTGGTGCCCTGTGGCGATGCCTTGGCTGCTGCTGTCGGGGCGAATGGCTCCCCTGATGGCGTTTCCTTAATTTAACTTGCCTGGCTCATCTGAACTCAGCCTGGGGTGTTTTATTTTAATTTGTTATTTTATTTTTTATTTGATCTTATGTCCTTAAGCGTGTGTTTGTGCGTGTGTGTGTGTGTTAAAGGATGGGTGTGATGAGGGGGTGTTGTTGTCGGGTTGCTTTTGTATTTCTGGGGAGGGAATGTGGGCATGTGGGGTCATTTTCATTTGTAAAGCACTTTGAGTTGCATTTGTTGTATAAATTGTGCTATATAAATAAAGTTTGAAAGTTTGATGGTATGTTAGTTAAATTTAAAGCCAGTTTTGCTAAAAACCCAGATTGTCAAAGATGAAACTTGAAATTTTTTAAAGATGTTTTAGTAGCTGCAAGACCCCAGATCAAATTCAAATGTTTGCGATACTTACAAAACGTTTCACTGTAGCGACACAGTGAAGACATGAAAGATTTTATGAGATACTCATGATCAGATGTGTGAATCAACAGTTTTACTATATCTATTTCTAAGCTTTATATGCAATGCAGCTACTGGAGTTTTGATTTCAGGCCTGCTTAGAATCTTCCAATTTTTTGTGACACTGGAGTTGGCAATTTCCTCTCCTGTGATCCAGGGATGCTTTATTGAGTTAAGCACACGCATGGTAATGTTTGTTTATTTTGATAATTAATGTATAATGATGTAACCTTTTTTTCTAACTGCTAGGTATTTTGGAAATTACATCAGTGGAAGTGGGAGTGGTGGCAATTAAAGGGCTGAACAGCAACTACTATCTGGCCATCAGCAGGAAAGGAGAGCTGTACGGAGCGGTAGGTATCCAAGCCAGAGACTGTATTAGAATGTTCACTTTTTATCGAATGCAACTTAATCTTTTTCTACAAGCCAGTTAGCTCAATTCCACAAGCAGACCCGTGGACACATGCAAATCTGCAGGAGAGCTAAACAGTTCCTTTTTTAGTAATAGTTTTTATCTTTAGTGGGAAAAAATGTCATATTGTGAGTTTGTAGAACAGTAGAATGATTCACAGGGTGATGGGATGCAAACAGCTAATCAGATGGACCAATTATTTAAGATGATTTTAGCTGTTTAAAACAGTGCATTACAAATAAAAGGTATTATTAGGATATGAAGATCTCTGAATGTGAACAACCTGTGACCCCTCAAAAAACAGCAACAAAAGACAGTTTTCTTTTATCATAAAAATGTCTTAGGCTAATAATGATATTTTTAAGGTTAGAGAAAACAAAGCTGTCTCTTTTTGCATCACTGATAATCTATAAATCTAGTAAAATCCTGAAGTGATATTCAGGTTCACTGTCATGTAATATGCTATGTTTAATCTTTTTTTGACTTATTATAACAAAACAATAGCCTTAAGTCATATATATATATATATATATATATATATAGAGAGAGAGAGAGAAAGAGAGAGAGAGAGAGAGAGAGAGTGGACTCTGGTGGAGTCACTCAGAAACAACAAACCATGGCATGTTGGTGAAATTTTACAGAAATGTACTATTTTAAAGAGAATTTTATAAGACAAGAAACAATGGATCGCCAAAGTTAATATGCACTGGAAAATGACCCATTTTTCACCTCATCTGACACAAAACATACTTTTGTTTTTGCAGAGAGAGTTTGGTATTGACTGCAAGCTGAAGGAGCGCATCGAGGAGAATGGCTACAACACGTATGCATCAGCCGAGTGGAAGAACAAGAAGCGGCAGATGTTCGTGGGGCTGAATGTCCATGGGAAGCCGCTGAGGGGAATGAAAACCCGCAGGAAGAAAACAGCAACCCACTTCCTTCCAATGATGGTGTGAACCCAGGAACGCACCTGCAGTAGAAACAGCTACACAGAGCACTGGACATGAGAGGTTTTCAGAACCAAGCAGCCATGAAATAAAGACATGGATTGAAAATCTCTCATTTGGGAAAAGAAAAAGGCACTAACACTGTTCAACAAATCGAACTCTGAATTGGTTGCGGTTACTTATTTCCTTTGGGTGAGAGATGTTAATTTGAGTTTCGAATGGTACCAAAACCAGAGGTCATCTTTATTTTTTTACTGTGCCAAACAGAAGCTAAAGTCTGTGTATAATGTGGACATGAACAGAGAAGATAATATCCAAGCAAGATGTATCTAAATGTGGTATTTATAATCCAAATTCTCCAGAGAGACAGGGACAAGCGACTGGCAGAAAACAGCAAGGGGCCAGATTATCATAACATCAAATATAAAAAATTTAAGCACATTCAAAGTAATTGTTTGATACTTAACCACTGTGTTCTGGCTGAATTTTAATGATTTATTTATTTTTGTGAGATATTTAACTGGAATGAACACCAGCAATCCTCCGCTTTGTTCTTTTTATAGAATCTCTATCATGTGAAAATAAAACTACAGTTCTTCTCTGCAGCAGCGTGGATATTTATTCCTTCTCACACAAAGCGCACACAAAGAGCTGCAAAAAAATGCAACGTTTCAGCACATGTCCTGAGAAACTCTGGCAAGCGTTCAGGTCATGGTAGGTCTCATTCTTATCTGAATCACTCCGAAGTAGGGAGGGACAAACAGCAGCCATTAATGCTCGGCCAGATCCTCCATGTGGGAACCATTCTGCTAATGATTAGTTCCCAAACAAACGGGGAAACAAACCACAACAAAATCGCAGGAAGGCAACTTCCCTGGTGTGACCTGCAGAAAATGGAATCATTTCCTAATATCATTCCATTCCTCCGGGAGTGGCAATAATTCCTAATTGTCGGATAGATAGATAGATAGATAGATAGAATAATATCAGCTAGAGTAAACCATCTTTTTATGCTAACAAAATAAAAATAAAATCAGCTCTGTCACACTTATCCATGTCCTCTCTGCAAAAAGGTTTGTGCGCTAGGATCTATGTATGCGTGAGAGGGAAAAAGGAGATATGACCTGCGTCTGACCGCCCACTTCCCTCAGCAATCATTTACAAACACACTGATCAATGACAGCTGTCTTGATGGCAGATGAAAAGACTGTGCGGGGAACATTAACACCACAGGCTTCCGGGCCTCATGTTCTCTTATCCTGCCTTTTAGAGCATCTATCACTGGACAGGCAGTAAAAAAAAAAAAAAGAGGATAGGAAGAGGATGACAGAGACATGGAAGAAGCACACAAAGACTCAACATCCCCATTCTGAAATCCCTCCAAACAGAAAATAGAACAACTAGAAAAACAATTGCTTCATCTAAATTTTAGCCTTTAATCTTTGAATGACAAAAAAATAATATTTGTTTGATATAAACATGATTTTGTTAATGCCTTTTGCCAGAACCAGCCCAAAATACTATGGGGCTCTAGGCTAAATGATATAGGGGCATTGTATTGGAATTTCATACAAATCCAACACCATAACACCACTGATATTGTTTTGTTGGTCAATTTACATCCCTTATTTTTTTTTAAAGTACTGTATGTAGCGTTGATGAAAACGAGACTGTCTTTTTAAGCCTTGCATGAATCTGTAGGGATTGAATTCACCTGAGCTTAGTTGGTGGAACCGAAAAAGCCTGGAGTGAACTGTTAGGCTACTTCAAGCAAGGATATTTCAAATGAGCCTCGATTTCTTGAGCTCCCTTCTTTGAATACCCCCTAGATTGTTTGTTTAGGACCTGTTTACACTGGGACAAACTGGTATAGTTTGAAAAACACAGTCTGTAAAAACTGCACTACAATAGTAATAAAAATGTCCTCACGGGTCCACATAAACTGCTAAAACTGCTGTACTACCCATGCCCATTGGTGGCACTGTGACACTGCAAGAGAAACAGAAAAGAACACTGAACCTGCGCAGTTAACCCAGGGGCCAAACACAACAAAACTAGCTTCAAATAAGACATTTGTTCAAAAGCATATAGTGTCTTTGTTTCTCTGGATGCAATTTTTTTGCTTCTTTTGATAGAGGAGGGACAATAAATCATATTCTAGGATCCATCATAAGGTTAGTATTTGCTTTATTAGGACTGCAATACCGTCTGGTGCCATTTTTGTTTGACTTTATCACAGTTGCGCTTGCTCGTTATATGTTGTGTATGAAACATTTTCATGAAAAGCTACATTTAAAAAAAGGATAATACATCGACGGGGCTTTTAGAGGGGTGCAGAATGAAAGTACTACATTTCCTTAAAAATTATATTTGAATTATAACAAAATGTACATTTAAATCGGTCATGACAATGACGTTATGTTTTCATCTACCAGCAAGTAGCAAGTAGATACAGTCTCTATGATCCAACAATGTGGTCAGCACAGCTCAGTTGGTATTGAGAAGAATGGTGGAGTCAGCAAGCAAAGCAGCTGCCTCACACCCCCAGAGATATCGTTATCCGTCTCAGGAGAGGAGTGACCACAGAAAAAATGAAACTAGAGTAGTTTTAGGTGAAGCCTACATGAGATGGACCCACATAAAAAATGTCCACGGCATCAAACACATGCAGGAGATGTCAAGTTTCCTTCTAAATCGGTAAGCTAACTCACTAGCTAACTTGTTAGCTGTCACTTAAACTCCTCTAAAATACATTTCTCACTGGACACGGTTTAAGTTGGTCACTGCGCTTGTCGCCAGCGAGCCAGGCAACCAAACAACTGGAATAATTTTTTTTATTGTTGTAACTACAACCTAGATGAACTAGATGTCGCTATCATGCTCATGTTCCACATCCAACCTTTAAATATAGGAATAGGGCAGGGATGTCATCCAGAATAAATGCCGGAGAGCTCATAATCCCACTCCCGAGGCTGGTGCAATTAGACCAAAAGATTAATCACAATTAATATGTAATACGATTATTTTTTTCCTCTTTGGACTACTTTTGGTAGAGTTGGTGCTCTAATAAATTACATCATTTAAAAAAAAAAAAATTTCCTCAGGTTATCTTCTATCTCAGGTAACATTTATTTGATGAACTGAAACATTTAAGTGTTGCAAAAACACTTAAGGCGTAAATATTTGTTCTCAATATATACAGTAGGTACAAACATAATATTTTCATGCTGAAGCTTCAGCAGCTTCTTTTTGTTTATTTCCAGATAAGAATAGTATTGAAAGGTGAAATGACATGAGTATTATGATGTGAAGCAGGAATTACCCAAAGGCAAATGATATTGTAGTTAAGAATGATTTAATAAGCAGATTGTAAAAAGGTTACTTACAATAAAAAAAGAGGCATAACTATGGAAAAGATAGACAGAGAATCCAGTGAGACATAATAGAAAATCATCTGTTTAACTATTAAGGGTAGAGTGTGAAATGACAAAGGAACAGAAGGAAACTTAATCAGTGTAATCAGATGCAGAGGTGGATGAGTGAGCAGACAGCTGGGAAAGAGACAGACTCACAAATGTTTAAACAAAACAGAAGATGGTCTAATCAAAGAATAATCCAGAATACATAAATAGGAAGAAAAATGGTGCAGCAGAGTAGCTAAGATAAAAATCTAAGGAAATACTGTACATAAGAAATAATATAAAAGCAGGATAAAAATAAAAATATATAGATAAATCTCAGAGCAATAAATCTATATGTGCTAAAAGCCCATAGAACAGACAAGAAACAATGAACTACAAAAGAAAGTAAATAAATACAGAAATAAAACTAAAGCACAGAGGAAAATTCAAAGAAAAAGAAAAATCTAGAATCTTTACAAAAACCTCAAAACAGCCCAGGTCGTGACCCGTTGTTAATATAGTTCATTGTTTCGCAGATTCAGTCTCTAATCTGTTAACAGTTTGCATTTATTGTTTTCTGACCTTCATATTCCTGTTTTATGTTTGTCATAAAATTTTACACAGCTTAATGTGGCTAAGGAATAGCTATAATAAAAGCAGTTAATGATGAAGTCAATACCCAGCCTCAATTATGCACATGCACACACTCAAATCCCAGTCATTCATCATCATCGCATTCCCAAGACCTGTGAATGTTTGAACTCTCTCCAACGTGCTGGCACTGGGGGAAAACAGCAATAATACAAAATAGTTGGAGTAATCTTTTATCAGAGTGGGTCTCTGAATTTCTGGCTCAGAAGTTCTCTGTGGCATAATGTGATCCAGCTTTGGGAAACAAGTGGAAAATACCTGGAGGCCAAAAACAACTAATACATGCTCACTCTGAGATGCCTGGTGCAACACATGTTTGGAGAAGGCAGCTACTGAGAGAGCTGTGACGAGAGGTGCTTTTTATGCAAAATATACTGATTCTCTGATGGAAAAAGGTGTTTCTGGTCTCAAAGTTTTGGAATTTTTGGGAATAAAATAAGAAAAGCAGCAATAAAAGCATAAAACACAACATTAGAGACAAAAAATATAGAACATTAGAATACACGACATTCCAGAAATAATTATTAACTTACTGGATGCAGCCATGACAGACAGGTTGTTGGCTTACATATACCAAACTCACTGTTTCAGGAGCTTTGCAGTGGTCTGGAATTTGTTTTTTTGTTTTTGTTTTTTACCAGATAAGGGGGGCATAGAAACTAAAAGCTATTTCTCCACATTTGGTTCTTATTCTAAGGATTTTTAGTAGACCTGATTTGGAAGACCTCAGTGGTATGTGGGGATTGGTATAGTGACAACAAGTCTTTACCATACTTTGATGGTATCTGAGCCACAGGGAGCCTGGTTCCTGATGATACTGTTTTTTTGTGTGTTTTTTTTACTCTGTTAGGCTTATGTTGTTATTGTTTTTCAACATCTTAACCCTAAAAATCTTCACTTTAGAGATTAATCAGAAAAAAGCAAAGGAGACGAAAGTGTATTATATTATTTTTTAAACAGTAACAGAAAACCTTCAGATTGTGAATGTTACTAAACTTCCACGCCACTAGAGGGAGGCACTTTAATTTGAACCGATAGTGTGTCATAGGCACCAAGTTTGTTGTGAAAGGAAGTAGCCCAAAAAGTTATGCTGCTAGCTAACAGTTGTAGGAGCCGATCGGGAAAAGGCCACTATGAAAGACAGATAGAACAGGTGTTACTGCGATAACACATAAACACTGGCCGACAAAGTCACTGGGAAGCAGTCAAACAGTCTTTTTCCATCCCTGTCAGATGCTGTTTTGAGATTCTACAACAACAGTTAGGAATGAACGAGAATTTTGACCGAGCTCCCGGAGCGGGGAGAGCCCGCGGGGCTCCCGTGGATCCCGGGCTGGTGGTTAACGCCAGAGACGGTGACGCTAAAGCCCCGATGTTCAACCAAAGAGAGCCCCTGAGGCAGCCGCGGTCGGTCCCTCCTTTCCCGGAGAACAGCGTCAACGCGACCGCTGGATTACACAGTGGAGGTGAGAGCTAAAGCTAATCTAGCTGCTTTCAGATTCGTTTCACAAACGATATTTGAAAATACTCCCCGTTCGATAGATTTGTTCCCGAAACAGACTCGGTTCTGGCTTCATCGGTCAAACATTTGGGGTCATTGGATTACTCTTGACCTAAATGCGGATTTGTATTTCTTGCCCTAATAGATTGGAGTTGCGACATGTTCCGTTATTTCATGGTTGCTAATGCTGCTGCTAATAAAAGCTGCTGCTCAGCTGTCACACCTGCCCACAGAAGTGTCAACAGTGAGGCTGATTACAAAACTGAAATATTTTCATAATCCAAAGAGATTAATGGCATCAAAATGGTCATTATATGTAGTCTTTTGGCTATTATATATTGTACAAAGGGGCTTATTTTCACGTTTGCGTCTTTGCCTTTTTATCGTGGATGTGCTTTCTAAACCTGTCAGCTGGTCAGTCATTCAAATTGTCAATTTTTTTCTTGATCGGCTGTGATCAGACAGGTCAGAAAAAGCTTGGTTTTTCCTCAAACACACCAGTAAGTGAGCAGCATCTGATTTGTAGACATGCAAGGTTATTATAGAGCAGATACCTTAATCCAACAGAAAACATGTGGGTAGACATTAAGGATTTGGGGAAATGCTGAGGAATCATTCTGAATATCTGTTCACTGGTGCCTGAACATGGTTTACTCCATGCAACACTGATATAAAGCAGTTCTCAGAGATTGTGCTTATTCACTCAAGCATTCTTAGTTTCTCCAGTAATCGGGTTTGCAAAGATGCCTACAGAATCTTTCACTTTCAGACAGATAACAAAATAATGTTGATTTTCATGTTTTCTTTTGGATTTTCTGCATTGTGCACTGCTCCAAATGCATTTATATGTAGGAAAAAATGAGCTTTAACTATTTTTTTTATTTCATTCTGAACACAATTATATATTCTTTTCTTTCAGAAATGACCAATTCTAATATTTTGTTTCCTTTTGCCCTTCTTGATTTTGTTAAGAGAGCAATTCACGTCCTACTTTACTGTTACATGTTTCTTTCTCCTTTTAGATTCTCGAGCAATCGGCAACCCTCTTGAGAGCGTGAGCTCAAGCTATGCGTCCGTCTCCAGGGGAAGTAACGATGGAGCGTCTGTGGTCAGGACATCAACGCTTTCAGCTAGTGCTCCAGAGTTTGTCCCCTTTGGAATGGGAACATATGAAGTAAGAGAAACTTTTACACCACATCTTTAACTTGGTCTTATATTAAAGGTAAAGTTCGTCTTTCTTCAACCTGGATCTTATTTTTAGCAAATATTACATTCATTTACTCACCCAGACAAGTTTGGAGCTACTTGGAGCCGTTAAGCAGGAGTTTATATCCAGTCGCGATTAGCGTATATCTATATATGCCTTATTTAAGGCGGCGAAGTCCTGCCCCTCATTGACTCCGATTGTATGGATAAATGTTGATCGAGACTCAATATACAGGCGTGGACAAAATTGTTGGTACCCTTCATTAAATCAAAGAAAAACTCATAATGGTCACAGAAATAACTTTAATCTGACAAAAGTAATAATAAATAAAAAGTATATAAATGTTGACCAATGAAAGCTTGTGGTACCCACAACTTAATATTTGGTTGCACAACCTTTTGAGGCAATCACTGCTATCAAATGATTCCTGTAACTGTCAATGAGACTTCTGCACCTCTCAGCAGGTATTTTGGCCCACTCCTCATGAGCAAACTGTTCTAGTTGTTTCCGGTTTGAAGGGCGCCTTTTCCAGACAGCATGTTTCAGCTCCTTCCAAAGATGCTCAATAGGATTGAGATCAGGGCTCATAGAAGGCCAGTGTTTTCCTCTTAGCCCTTCTTGGGTGTTTTTAGCTGTGTGTTTTGGGTCATTTTCCTGTTGTAAGACCCATGACCTGCGACTGAGACCATGCTTTCTGACACTGGCCAGCACATTTCTCTCTAGAATCCCCTGATAGTCTTGAGATTTCATTGTACCCTGCACAGATTCAAGACACCCTGTGTCAGATGCAGCAAATCAGCCCCAGAACATAACCGAGCCTCCCCCATGTTTCACAGTAGGGACCGTGTTCTTTTCTAGATATGCTTCATTTTTCCGTCTGTGAACATAGAGCTGATGTGCCTTGGCAAAAAGTTTAATTTTTGTCTCATCTGTCCACAGGACATTCTCCCAGAAGCTTTGTGGCTCGTCAGCATGTAGTTTGGCATACTCCAGTCTGTTTTTTTTAATGATTTGTCCTCTGGCTCAAACAGCGAAGGATGTTCCGATCTGACACTGATGTTCCTTGAGCATAAAGTTCAGCTTGGATCTATTTTAAAGTCTTTCTAGGCTCTTTTGTTACCATTTGGATTATCCGTCTCTTTGATCTGTCATCAATTTTCGTCCTGCAGCCACGTCCAGGGAGGTTGGCTACAGTCCCATGGATCGTACATTACTGAATGACATGTGCAGCTGTAGTCACAGAAACATCTAGCTGCTTGGAGATGGTCTTATAGCCTTTACAGTTAACATGCTTGTCTATGATTTTCTTTCTCATCTCCTGAGACAACTCTTTCCTTTGCTTCCTCTGGTTTATATTGAGTGTGGTACACACCACGTCACCAAACAACACAGTGACTACCTGGAGTCCTATATATAGGCCCACTGAGTGATTACAGGATTGTAGACACCTAGGATGCTGATTAGTGGACATACCTTGGATTAACATGTCCCTTTGGTCACATTATTTTCATTCTTTTCTAGGGGTACCATCATTTTTGTCCAGGCCTGTTTCATGCATTTATTTTTTAAATAATTCTGTTGAAGCATGGATGAAAAGCAATGTCTGACTTTCATTGGTCAACATTTATATCATTTTTATTTATTATTACTTTTGTCAGATTAAAGTTATTTCTGTGACCATTATGAGTTTTTCTTTTATTTAATGAAGGGTACCAACCATTTTGTCCACGTCTGTAAACTCCTGCTGAACGGCTCCAAGTAGCTCCAAACTTGTCTGGGTGTGTAAATGTATGTAGTGTTTGCTAAAAACAAGATCCAAGTTGAAAAAAACAAACGTTTCCTTTAATGGTTTGAGTAATTTTGAAATAGAATCCTCCTTAGAAATTTTGATAAAATGTATTTTTTGGATATGTCACTGTTTAATACTCATGGTGTTAATCAATATGTTTTTGTATAGGAGCCTCCATATTATGACGACAGCGAAAGCTACAATGAAAGCTATTACAGCGAGGCCTCATTGGCCGATACGGTCACAAGTTTTCTTGATCATCTGAGTTCCTCCCCTGGTACCTTCGACGCCGACATTGAAGAGATGACCAGTTTGCTTAATTCCTGGGTCACTACAGAAGAGCTGTTGAAGGAGCTGGTGGAGCTGATCTTTACACAGGTTTGGGAACATTCACCTTTCCCTTTAAAAAAAAAAAATAATTAAATGAAATGTTTTTAGGGTCATCTGGATTTGTCTGCTCTGTTAGTCTAATAATACACATGTAATTAGTGGAACTGACCCATTTTTTTTTTTTTTTCTTTCTCGCAGTCTACTGCCATCCCAAACTTCTCCTACACTGGTGCCAGGCTTTGTAATTACCTGTCCCATCACCTCGCCCTCATCCCACAAAGTGGCACCTTTCGACAGTTGCTTTTGCAACGGTAAATGTCATTCTGTTTCTAATAAATTCAAACTTTGCCCAAATTGGATTTAAATTTGAACTCAAGTTGGAATTTATAAATGTAGCAGGACAACAAATAAATAGATAACCAACGCCACAGCATGACAAGTGATTTGGTGTACCATTTGGTTTTCTGTTGTAGATGTCGGATAGAATACGAAAAAAGAGATGCAGCCGTTCAAGGAAATCCAGAGACTCAGAAGAAATTTCACTCCTTTGTGTTATTTCTGGGAGAGTTGTATCTAAATTTGGAGGTAGGAACATTCGTCTGTTGCTTCGCTGCTGGGTTTTAAATTTCATTGATTATTTGAGGCCGGCAAGTGAGCCTTACAACATGATGAGCTTGAGGGAAAGCTTCACAGAATTTAAACAAAAATGTCAAAATGTGTAACAGGATCAAATTACTGTCATTAAAAACAATCGAATTAAACAATTATTCCTATTACTTAAATAAGGTAATGTCTTGGTTTTTATAGTAGGACTCATCTTCAATTAATCACATGGAATACATGGACTTAAGCAATTATTAAATAAACACTTGCTATATATACAGTAGAGTACAGTGCTTGTCATACACAAATTTATGTTTACTGTTCACCAGTGCGTTTCTTAGCCAGGTGTCCTTTGAAAAAGATTTTATCTCGAGGGACTTGACGGTAAATAATAATAAAAAAAAAATGATGCCTATTTTTTTCCATGACTTCTGTCTCTGGGGTTTTCACAACCAGAAATTTCCAAACAGCTGTTTTTCTGCATTTGTTGTAATTGAGGAAAAAAATTAAGGTTTCTTTAAAAAAAACTCAATTCCACTCATTAAAATAACTACACCACAAAAACCTTTTTCTAAAAAGTAATTAAGTAATTAGATGTTGTTCAGGATGCTGTATTCACACACTGCTGCACTGGAGACAAATTACGAGTCACTTCAACCAAAGTTCCAAAATGAGGAAACGTTTCTCCACTTAAAACTGATCAGAAGTCTAAAAGACTCTGAACGAACCGATTCCTGATCTGTAAACTACAATTCAGCGTCAGAAAAGCCTGTTGGAGGAAAGAAGCAGATGTTTGGCGCACATCGTCGCATGTCTAACCAACCGCAAAGGCTGCAGTTGTGGACAGAAGTGTCAGAAACTTTTCAATGTGCAGTCACCTCCCGGTCAGTGACATGCCTTGATCAAAGTGTCTGATAATCTGTTCTTTAATTGATTTATTTACCTGGAATTCGTATGTGAAGTTGAAATTTGCAACAAGTGGTCAGCGTGAATACTATCAGTAAAAATGTCCGGCAGCCTTCAGATTTTTCTGTTACCATTCTAATTAACTGGTCAAATCTGGAAAATATTTAGTTAACATGACCTCATATATATATATATATATATTTTTATATATATATATATATATATATATATATATATATATATATATATATATGATAGGCTATTGTTGCACTAAAGTCCAAAAGTGAATAATTTATGTTATTTATTACTTGATTGTTGTAGCTACCTCACAGTAGTGCTCTGCTTAGTAACAGAATTTTTTAATGTGAAGAAAAAAAGGAGCATCCTGGGTCTGTTTAAATTCACTCTTCTTTATTCTTTTTGTATGTATTAGCTATAGATGTATCGGATTGGGACTCTGTATCGGCAAACACTCAAAATCATATGACTCGGCGTCTAGGGTAAAAAAAAGCCTGATCGGGACATCCCTACTTAGTATATACATCAATACTGTTAATCAGATCATGTTTACTGACAGCATTAAAACAAAAAGTTTTATGGCTTGGTCAAAGACCACCACAAAAGGAAGACACAGTACTGACATATACAAATGGTGTGAATGAGTGGAGGATGTCTGTGAAAGTGATGTAACGTTATATCAGAATAATCTACATAGCAAAAGGCAGCAGCATACCTGTAGAGAGCAGAGATAAGTTAGATGGCAATCGGTTTTTAAAATGTACTCCCCGTGTCCCGTATCACCAATCAGTGTTGCCTATTAAAGGTAAATGTCCAACCTAAGCACTGTCCTTCTGCAGGGGTCGTAATAATGGAGATGAACCGTATTCCAACAAAAAAGGCAGAAACTATAATATTTATAAAAATAGAATGTTTGTGATTTGCAAATATTATCCTAAAGTCTGTATTTATTAACTTGTGAAATGTAAAAGCTCAACGCTAGGTTGATGCTAGGGCTGAACGATTAATTGCATATGCAATTAAATCGCGATTTGGTAAAATGCGATTTCCTAATCTCAAAGGCTGCGATTTGACTTGATGTAAACATATCTGCCAAAGTCACGTGACGTGCAAACAATGCAGGGAGAGAAGAAAACGCTGCAAATTAAACCGTTATAAAATGACCTAAAGCTTAACAGAATCCAATGTTTGGCAACAAAGAGGAACAGTACATCAATTGTGAGAAATTATATCTGCTATGAAAATGTTGATGCTGCGCAACGCCAGGTATTATGCAGAACCCGTCTTGGTATTGTTGCCTCACGAGGTAGGCTACAGTACGAACCTTTATCAACACCTAAAAACATCACACCACCATATATGAGAGTTGCACGGCAATCGCTCCTTACGAACATAAAAAAACGGCACACTGAAATAATTTGTGCTATAACGGGTTTTATAGCCAAGGGTTTGCTTTGATAACCATGACGAATAAGCTAGGATTCAATCTCACAAACACATTTTAGCCACATTTTACCTGCGCTGTATAAAAAATGCCGACAGAAAGTTAAAGCTGCACCGAAAAGGGCGGAGTATTTTGAAACAACTGACCTGAGATCAAACCACTCTACGGAGCCATACCAGAGTCTGAAAGTGCATTAGATCGATGGAGAATTAAAAATCAGAGCTTGTTCCTACAAGCATCCTACTTCCTGGAAAACTACACAGAGGAAAACATTGCAGCCAGAAGGAATTATTAGCTGGGATCAAAAGGAAGAAAACCTTGATTGCAGAACGACGCCGATGACCATCGAGTGTGATGATTAAAAGTAGATAAAGTTGTTAATATTTGCCTTTGTCTTAAAATAAGTAAATGATCTTATGGAATAGAATAAATTATGCATTAAAATCTGTTTATAATACACAATATTTTTGATTGCATTAATTAAAAAATGCACGACAAAAGCCCCCCAAAAAATAATGGGATATTAAATCGCAATCGCAATATTGAAGAAAAAAAATCGCAATTAGATTATTTTCCAAAAACGTTCAGCCCTAGTTGATGCTAGTTTTTTTTATTAGTGCTGGAGTAACCCCTGTGGCACTGGCAGTCTTGCTTATGATATAACACAAGGAAACTCATCAAGTGTGTAAATGATGTTTCTTGTTCAGATAAAAACTTCGAAGGGACCCCCTAACAGAGCGGATATTCTCCTCTCGGCTCTAAAAGACCTGCTGGAATGCCTGCTATCACATCCTGTGGACTCGAATCTCATCTGCGCCGTCAAGCTGCTCAAGGTTTTTTAATTAATTTTGGCATTTTCTGAGATTTTTGTTCTCCAAAGTTTTTAATATAACTATGTAATTGGCTTTTTAGTTGACAGGTTCAATCCTGGATGATGCCTGGAAAAAGAACGGGCAACAACACATGGAAGAACTTGTCCAAAGAATTGAGACTATTCTCCTGGATGCTACATGCAGCAGGTGTGTATATCACCATCCATAGCTGTAGCTTGAAGACTTTTCTTATAATTTGAAAATTCTGTAAGGT
This sequence comes from Apricaphanius iberus, assembly GCA_028564705.1. NCBI lineage: Eukaryota > Metazoa > Chordata > Actinopteri > Cyprinodontiformes > Aphaniidae > Apricaphanius > Apricaphanius iberus. Next base: position 1,712,988 of record JAPXFQ010000628.1, read on the forward strand.
AAATCAGTCATCCCTAACCAAAAATTGTTCAAATAGTTGTTTGTGTGATGTATTTTTTGTTTAGGTAATCTCAGTGCCAGAGTTGTTTGTAAAGTTTGGGCATCAGCAGCTGAGAAAAACTCAGCAATCCAGGAGGAGAGTTCTCTGACTATCCTCCGTAAAACAGTTTCAATCGTTTTGTCTTCCTCAGGGATGTGAGACAGATGCTCCTGAAATTAGTGGAGCTGAGATCCAGCGACTGGGGCAGAGTCTATGCTGCTGCCGCTGCCAGTAACGCCACACCAGACAACGACCCCAACTACTTCATGGTCAGTGTCACACTTCTCATTATTCTTCATTTTTGTTTTATTTTGAATTTAATACATACATTTTTGGCTTTTTCATCAATGGTCAAAGTTGTAGGACGATCCCCAGTTTTTCCTGTGGAAAAAAATACATTGTTTTTTAAAATAGTTTTATGCACTGATACTGGTTTTGGGTATCGGCCCCGATACCGCCTAATGTACATGCATCTATATTGGTTAAAGTTAACTGATACGACGAATATAGACTTAAAATAAAGAAAATCTGCATTAAATTCACAAAAAGTTTTGTTTTGTGGTCATTTTATATTTAAAATCTGTTATTCTGTCTTAGTTCTGTTTATAAAGTTTGGTGCCTTTAGTCTCTTCAGAAAGGTATAAGGTGAAAGGTTTATAGTTTATGAATTCAACAATAGTATCAGATCGATATTGACAGATACTCAAAGCCCAAGCATTGGTATCAATCGAAACTTAAAAAGTCGGTTCGGTGCGCCCCTAACAGTTTCATCCATCTTTGTTTCTTCTTAGTGTTTTGTTCAACATTACTTGCTGTTTATTTGTGTAGCCACCACTGCACTGTGAACATGTCATGAACTGAAAATAAGAGATTTACAACCACAGAAAGCCCGTTGATGCCATACTATGCCAGCTCGTATTGCCTGTTTTTTATTTTTAGCTATGCAAATCAATTTTTATTGCTACTTTATATGTTGTATAATGATGATAATAATTTGGTGATAATAGTAGTAGTAAAGTGATATTATATTTGAGCAAATGTCTGAGAAAATAATATAGCCTGCTTATTATGCAGGCACACATAATAGTAGTAGTTGTAATAATAATAATAATAAAAAGTATCAGTAATCTTCTCCTGTTCATGGTTTCTTCCTGCCCAGAGGTGTGAGAAAGATGGCATCAAAAAAAAATCCAATCAGCAGACTCTGGAAGGCTTCTTAAAGAAGAAAAGTGATCAGTTTTAAGTGCTTCAGAGTAGTATTAGCTGTATTCATCCTAAACGGGACATTCATTGTTCAAGAAATTAAAAAAAATCAGATTTTTTTTTATTTTAATGGTGGTAATTTAATGTACACCTACAAGTGTTATATTGTTGCTGCTGCAATATTTTGAGATGGGGATGGAATCTGATCCTGCATGGGAAGATAGTGACAACACCCCCACCCCACCCTCCCAAGCTGGCTACTTTCATATTATTGCTGGCTAGTCTGTGTCTATGTGGAAAGGACTGATCTAGATGAAAATTTCTCAGCGCAGTTTTACCTTCAGCTATTCTACGTCTTCATATGCCTCTTCCTTGGCTTCTTTTTGGTCTCTTTTAACAGTGTTTTGTTTTTTTTTGTTCTTCAGAATGAACCTACCTTCTACACTGAGGATGGCATACCTTTTACAGCAGCAGATCCTGGTGAGTCTGTGGATATGTTCTCAAAATATGCAAAGACTGAATAAAAACAAAACTGCAAAGGTAATTAAATATGTTTTGCTCTGGTAATTGTTAGGGAACAATAATAATGTTGTATTATTGTTTTCCTAGGATGTCTTTCCTTTATCACATAGTTCAAAATGTACTTTTTAAATGTCATTTGGTTTCAAACATATGTTCCTTTGTATGACACCATGTTCTTTTAAGATGCTAATGAAGTTTGACTGAATAAAAGGAGACTGCAGGGGGATGAGCCTTTGAGACCAGGAGACAGAGCTGTGAGACTGACTGAGAAGCTGAGAGGAGAACAGACACACGGTCAACCACAGTTATTCTCTTGGTCTCCCCCTGCAAAACCCAATTTTATCTCCCTCTGCAGAGCTCATTAGGTTAACCACTATTTTTTACCCTTACAGTAGTGTACACATATTAAACCTCAAAAATGCATGTTAAGATCAGGTTTATCTTCATCAAGCAACTCAGTGCTACCTGAAGTGCTGCAAACAACAACGACATTAAGTCTGTGTATCAAACCATCAATTTCAAAAAATATTAATACTTTTTTTTTGTGAATTTAACATTTAAATTTTGGTTGTATTCATCATCATAAATTAACATTAATCCTGATGCTGCTTGGTGCCTCTCTTCTCCTCTCTTAAAGTGGATGGATCATGCTTTTAAATTCTTCCTTTTTACATCATTCAGTTATGGTCTATATAAAGTGTAACTGAAATATTTAGGTCTGAATTGCTCGTTATTTTAGCTCTACAGGCTCCTCTTCCAACCCTTTTCTGAGGAGTCTTGATAATAAGCCGTTTTTGTGCGGTCTCTTTCTATCCATTTGGGGGTTCTGCATCATACCCCTCCAGGTCGCAGAACCTCAGCAAATTTCACCTAACATACCCACTAACTATAATTGAATGTCTAAATTAAAGTTTGCTTTAATTTTTCAACAAAATGAAATACTTCAGCAAATCCTTTTTGATGCTGGCGGAGGTTACTGAAGCTCTCGTCCTACCCACATACAAGAAATACTTTCCACACAGATGCGGGTAAACTACCATTGAATATAAAACTTCACCAAGCACATTGTATAGGTTCTGATTCAGTGAGAGAGAATAAAGAACTGTGTGGACTAATAATTCAGCAACCGAGAATTTTAACTGTTCCAATTCCACCTTCGGCATCCCTGAACTAGGACCACAAACTCGCAGCGAGGGATAAAGATGGCGGATTCACTTAATGTTTAGCTGGAAGTCTATATATAGTACAGAAAACTGAGTGGATTAAAAATATATGACCAAAACTGTTTACAAAAATATCTCCAACACACCTGGGGAGACTAATTTCTGCTTTTTTTGCTATTCTGTGGGCTCTAAATGCACAACACACTCCTTTTTACAAGGCTAAAAAGTTTCCATGATACGTCCCCTATAGCACTTCTTTCTCAGTCTCTGTTGTGCCTTAATGTCAGCCTCTTTGCTTTTACAGAATATGCTGAAAAATATCAAGAGCTCCTTGAGAGGCAAGACTACTTTCATGATGTGTATGGAGAAAACGGCAATGAGGAGTAAGTAATCTTTTTTTAGTATATATTTATATATAAAAAAGACATGATCTGGTCTTTTCGGGTAGAGGGTCACATGTGCTTATGAGGGTGAATTTTATACTAACTTTGGGCTTTTTATTAGAATTTTTTTTTTTTTCAGTATTTAAAGTAGGGATCAACCGATATGGAGTTTATTGTGCCGATACAGATTTTTTTTCATCAACCTTAGCCGATGACCGATACAGGCTGCCAATTTTCTTAAGCCGATATTTGGAGCCGATACTGATTCTCCTTCAATTTACATCATAAAAACAATGGGTAACAAATGTTACAAGTCCCAATTGTACATTTATTGTACTTTAAAACAAACTGATGCCTTCAGTGAGAATCTACAATGTCAATAGTCATGAAAAGAAAGAAAACTCTGAATGAGAAGGTGTGTCCAAACTTTTGCTCTGTACTCTCTCTCTCTCTCTCTCTCTCTCTCTCTCTCTCTCTCTCTCTCTATATATATATATATATATATATATATATATATATATATATATGTATATTTATATATAAAACTATAGCAGAGTTTCGTATCTTACCTTAAGTTATATTAAGTTATCTTAACTGATACCGATACAATAAATTAGAACGGTATTGGCCCCGATACCAGTATCGATTCATCCCTAGCAAATTGCAAATGTTTCAGGAGAGAACACCTTAGTTTTTCATAGTTTTCCATTTTATTCTGCCTCTTTCTGTTTTTATTTCCAGTGAATTTCTCAATGATGACCTACTAAACAAATTATTCAGCAATTAAGGGAAAAAAATGTGTTTGAAGCAGCAAATGATCTTGCTTGTGATGCTGGACTGCTACTGTTTAGAAATGACTGTATATGACCCTTAAATGGCACCCACAAGGTGCTGGTACAACTGTAGTTATTTGAGTGGGAGCGAACATCACCACACAAGTCACATGACAGCCTTTAAGCTAATGAGCCCCTGAGCTTGGCAAATGTTTCCAAGTGGCCCACAATGCAGCGTGAGTCAGTCAGGGCATAGGATTCAGTTTAGTCAGCGGCTGGGTGTCAAAAAGGGCTTTAGTTGCTGCCGTTTCCCCCCTTCCTAAAACCACGTCTGTGACCCTGTTTTTCTTTGTTGAGATACTAATTACTTTAAAAACACTGTTAAAAAGACAAATTTTGGATTTATTTAGTTAAATTCATTAATTGTTTTTACAGGTACGACTTTGAAGACGAGATGGATCCTGAGATCGAAGAAGCATATGAGAGTTTCTGTTTAGAGTCCGAAATGAAGCGGCAGCATTGACATGAGCAGGGAGATCAATAACATTTAACAATGATATACTGTACTCTTCCAAATTGCATTACAGGAATGTTGAAAAGCAAAGTATACTAACAACAGGATAAGCTCAGATCTTTGTTTTCCTGTGAACAACCCGTTTTGTTTTTTTTTTTGGTGTTTTTTTTTAAAGCAAAGACTGTTCATAGTTGCTCTTCTGAAATTTCCTTCAGTCGGCATTCATTAGAAACTGGGACAATCAGTGGGAAATCTGTTCAAAATGTTGATTTATGTTATTATTGTTTTGCTATTTGGAAATTTTATCCTGGAGCTGCTTTTCTTTTTAACCAAATGCCAAGAGGGAAATATTGTGCTGTGAACTTTTTTAGAGCTAAGACCCGAATGACAGATTTGTTTTTTAAACATGTTAATATTTTCTTAAATACTAAATATTGTGACACACCGTAAAGGCCAGAACCAGTTCTCAATGATCCATTCTCTCTGTCTAAAAATCCACTACAGACGGGTGACGCTGATGTTTTATTAAATATCCACATAAAATACAAAGACAATGCAGCCTTTTGCTTGACTGTTGCGATATAGTGCATTGTAAAGTTGCCAATATTGAAGAGTCATAGGTTTTCACAGGTTTGTCCGGCTCAGACCTTTATGAACATTTCTTAACATTATTCTACAGCTGATTTCCTGAATATCTGGTCAGATATGTACACATCCTGCACGTCTTGCCAATATGGTTCAAATTCATAGCCATCTCAAGACTCAAAGACTGTTTACCAGCAATCCACAGATCACATGTGAATGTTGTTTTATAGTTTGTACATATTATTTATAGCATTGTTTGCTTGCAATAAATTCTTTATAATGTGGACTGTTGTCTTTCTTTTGTCTTATTTTTAGTTACTTGAAAGGTAGACTAGTAATTAACAGGATTATGTAAATTGATCATAATTTCACTTTTTAAAGTTTAGATGTTTATAGGTTCTACCTAAGATTGTGGCTGGCTAGATAGAGTAGTTAGCTTGTAATCGGAGGGTTGTGGGTTTGATTCTGGCTTCCCCGTCACATGTCAGTAGGACTAGAAAAGCCTTACATAAGCTAAGTTCATTTACCTTGGCCATGTCTCTATTTTTTTTTTTTGTATAAAGGATAGAAAATAAATGTACATTTGCCTAAGAAATTTTTTTTCTACAATTAAAATAAACAAGTATACTGAATTCCAGTGATGGGTTGTGTACCCAAAAATTGCATTCAAATAAGAAAAGCAATATGTCAACATATTTTTACAAAAGTAAAAAGCAATCCGAAAAAATTACTTGAGTAAAAAAGATTTTCTAAAAAGGCTACTTGAGTAGTTACAACTGATCTAATATTTTTTAAATCGTCATCAGACAATTTATGGTATTTAAAAGACTAAAATGAAAGACAAAAAGATACAAATAACAGAATTACAAAATGCATTTTAAGTAGAGCAATAATAAATGCATCAATACTTTGGACACTCAAAGATGCTTTACAAATTCCATTCTTCGTTCACTCACTGGTGGAAGCAAGCTACAACTGTAGTCACAGTTGCCCTGGGGCACAATGACAGAAGCGAGGCCGCCATATTGCGGCATCAGCCCCTCTGGCCAACACCAGTAGGCAGTAGGTGAAGTGTCTTGCCCAAGGACACGACGACTGAGACAGCTGGATCTGGGTCTCAAACCAGCAACCCCCTGAGCCACAGTCGCCCCATAGAAGAAATCTTTCCCAAGTAAGTGTGTTCAATATATACATATAAATTAATAAATATATCTTTAAAAAAAAGGTTAAAAAAAAGGACATCCATTAACAATTTATAGTGTTTACTATATATTCACTTGACCTCAAAATTTTACAAGCTCAACAGATGGAAGGTTGGAAAACCAAAGCTTGTGTAGAAGCATGTGGTCTCCTTTAATGAACTGTAGGTGTGTATTTTTGATCAAAACATATTTCCTCTTCATTCATTGACTTTACTCACAGTGGGTAGGGTATTCAAAAAAAATGATCAAGCAAGAGTAGTGATACTGAAGTAAGAGTAAAAAGTATGGCATAGCACAACTACTCTTAAAAGTATTTTTTTTCCAAATTTTACTGATGTAACTGAGTAAATGTACCAATTTACTTCACACCTATGCTGAATTCAATAATTTTAAATATTAGGGACGATTCTGATACAGGTATCGGGGCCAGTACCCTTCTAATGTATTTGTATCGGTATCGGTTAGTTAAATAATACCATGAACCGATACTTGAAATGTCAGAAATTCTTATTTTTCACTTGAAATGTTAGTTTTGTGGTCATTTTTATTAATATTTTAGATTTTTATCCAATTTCACCATTTTCAGTTGTAACAAGCAGAGAATAAAACAAAGCCTGTCTTCCAATTCATTGCATTTTTTGTGTGTGGTAGAAGTACTGGTATTGGTACTCTGTATCGGCAAGTACTCGCTCAATGCTTTCTTTGCTCTGGTCAAATACTGCCACCTACTGGTGTTATTGCAGTGGTCTCCAAACGACATGTTCTTATATAGTTAGATTAGATTCAATAAGGTTAAGATAAATACATTTTTCATATAATTAAATTTTTTATGGAATACTTTTACACTGCTTTTTGTTTTGAGCTTAGCTTTTTCTCAATACAATTTGATGATCTCAAACATTTAGTTCAGACAAAAAGCAGAAACCAAGCAAATCTGAAAGTGAGGAAATATTTTTTTCAAAGCACCAAATAGCCTTTAAATTTGACTAACATGCCATTATTGTTAATATTTTAAAAATACATTTATAAAAAAGCTAATTTGTGGAAGGATGCTTATCAATGAAAGCTTCCTGATTCTGAGAACCGTATTATATTTGAACATATTTATGTTTTCAATAGCTATTTATCCAATTTATGCAGTTATTTATAGTTATCATACATATATTTTAATCGCCTTCTGTGTTAGTGTTTCCATCTTAAATTCCCATAACCAATCTAGATTTTAGAGCTTTCCAGGATCTTGGCTTTCCTTTAATCCATGTTGACTCAAGTCTTCCTGGATATGTAGCGGATTATTTCTTATGTAATTAGGTTTTGATTACTTTCTTTTGTCTTTGCAAAAGCATCTAGGGCAGGAGGTAAAGTTGGAAAAAGCAAGCTTGTTATTCTATCATAATGTTTCTGATAGAGATCTTTCAGATCACCAAACAAATGAACAAATGAGGTCAGATCAGCAAGATATCTTCTAGATGTTCTAGCCTTGAAGTATTGCTAATTCCTTTACCATCAGACTGGCATGAACAGGTTTGTCTACAGCTGGGCAAGAAGAATAAAAAAGAGGTGTTTAGGAAGATAAAAAGTGATTTATAAATACTGTTTAAGGTGTTTAATCAGAGTTTGGTAGTGAATGCGAGAGTAAACCGTCCCTTTACATTTGTCCAAATATCTTTCCATTAAATACTTTAACACCTCAATGACTCAGTTTCATCTTTATTCTTTAAAGAGCTGTATTTTCAACCATTACAGATCACCCTGCTTGGTGTGCAAAAAGCTGCAGCTACTCATTTGGGCATGTTGGAACACCCGTCTAGTCTTTCTCAGAAGTGATTTCATCTTTGCTTTATCAGTCTCTGCTTCTCTTCCCCAAGGACAACAACTCCAGTTTTTGCTCCACGTTTGCCTTTTATTGCTGCTGATAGATACCCACTAACACACCCCAGCCTGTGACGGAATCTCTGGGATCATTGTCCTGTTGGAACACTAAATTCTGGTCAAGTTTTAATAAACTATCAGTTGATTTCAGGAATGGCTGAAAAATCTGGGGGGGGGAATTTCTTAATCATTTTTACATCCTCTTTAAAAGCACTAGTGCCTCAGTCAGAGAAACAGGTCCCCAATATAATACTACCACCACTGTGTTGGACAGCTGGTACAGTTTTTACTTTGACTTATTCAAACAAGCTTACTGACATTCTAACCAAAGAGTTCAAACGTATTCTCACATGGCTGCTCACAACTTTTTACAGTATCAAAACACTGCTTAAAGAATTAATCCAGGGGTATTTGTCTTGTTCGTTTGGACAGCTGTACATTTCTGTTAAAATTAAAGGTGTTGATTTTATGCGTAGCTGCTTTCTTGGTCAACATCAGACAGTATTAATGATAACCATGTTAAACAGTACATTGTAACACTGTTGGTCAGTTAACGTCCAATTCACGTCAGATTTGAACCCAGTTGGTTCCACCAATTTTCTCATCATAACCAATTTCCTTTCATCTTGTCAAAATTTAAGTCGGATGGTTAAAACTTGGATATTATTTTGTGTTCCAACAAGACAGGGACCTAAACCATACACTAACCTACACTGAACAAACATATGAACGCAACACTTTTGTTTTTGCTCCCATTTTTTATGAGATGAACTCAAAGATCTGAAACATTTTCTACATACACAAAATAACCATATCTCTCAAATGTTTTTTCACAAATCTGTCTAAATCTGTGAAAGAGAGCACTTCTCCTTTGCTGAGATAATCCATCCCACCTCACAGGTGTGCCTCAGACTGGCCATAATAAAAAATTTCTTCCTACATGTTTCTTTTTTTCAGTTTCAATTCAATTGTGGATGTGATAGACACATCTGTGTGGACATTGCCTCACCTTCGTATTGAAAATGTCTGTGAGCTCTGTTTTTGTTTCTTTACATGAACTGATTGTTGACCACAAACATTTAAGAGTTGTCAAGAGTGTAGTAGTTTCAGCAATCCTTTAAGATGTTTTCTGTTATTAATGCATGACAATAATTTGACCCGTCTGAAACAGGTCGACATCTCCTCACAAACACACCTATTGTCATCCAACGTTTGTTCAAACAGTGGGAAACTATGTACTAAATTAGTTAGGATTAAATGACTTGTAGCAAGCTGAAACATAATCGAACAATGGCAGGCTTTCGTCTGATTGATTTAGTAAATCCTGAGACCAGTTAATCTTTGTATAATTTTAGTTGAGTGAATTAGATGAAATCCACAAAATGTTCAAACTTGTTAACCCAAGATTGTGGTATAAGTAGTCAACTCTGAAAATAAAAACATAAATCATTAAAAGTCTACATTTTATTTGACAGTCATGCCCATGGTGAACATTTCATCACCTCTTTTTTGAAAGTGTTTTCTTTAAAAACAATTACAAACGGCCCCTAATCAAAAAACAAGAAAAAACACAGCCAGTTTGAGATTACAAACAGAAAGGTTGAGAAAACCCAGTTTTGTTATATTTACGTATAAGAGTCCCAACAGCACAATATAAAAGAAAAGGTCCCATTCTGCATGTCTGCCTCTGTGGCGAACCATGTTAGTTTATGAACCCTTTTGCAATTTATTTTCCTAATAATAATTTAAAACAGAGAATGCATGCCGCTGTCTCTGAATTGGTTCATGTTAGGAAAGCTGTCATGTATGCTTAGAGAGGCCTTGAAGATTTTTAGCGGTCAGCTTCACTGAAAGAAAAATTACAATAACATTCCTCTTAGCTCAGCAACAGGCCACAAATATTCTCTTGTTAGAGCTGCTATGTTGTGCTTTGAACTTCTAAGCAATAATAGTATACTGGGCTCAGTCTGCTTTATGTATGAATTAGAATTTATCATTGTTCATTGTTTGCTATTTTATTTGTTTATATATAAAATTGATGCTGCTGTCATAATTAAGATTGTATATTTATGTGTCGCAAGCATGCTGAGACATTCTTTGATGGAGTGACATTTTTCTCTTACATTTTAAATCTATCAAATCTGTCAGTTGTGACAGTTTTTTGCCAAAACTGAAACCCCCACCCTCATGTCTGTCTTCAGTTTTTGGCCAACATCGGTTGTAGCTTGTCTAAACCACAGAGCAAATAGGGCATACTGTCCTTCAGTGTTTTATATAGATGCTGTTTCCTAAATAGGAAAACAGTACAGAGGAAAGTCACACGTGAATTAATACAGAGTGTATACTGGGGAGGAAGCTCTGTTCACACTGCTGGTAACATAATCCACAAACCACAGTTGCAAACCCAAAATTAATCAACATGAACAGAAAGGCCATTTCCTTTCTTCAACATTTTTAGAATATAAACTGTGCATCTAAAAGAACTTACTTTAACGTAACTTTGGTCATTACTGCTCAGTGGGTGCAGCTGATGAATTGTGAGACGCTATGAGCGTGCTGCATGTGATGCTGATGCTCACAGAAAAAAAAAGATGTTAGGGAAAACCAGATCTGTAGTTTCCCATTGCTCAGCAGGTCAGAGTAAAAAGAGGGATTAGCTCTGTGAGTGTGTTCCCGTACATCCCCATTCATGTCTCCACAATGTGCTGCCAAACAGGAATTTCTTCATGAGAGGACATTCCTTTAAAAGCTTTCAAAATCGGCAAATGTTTATCTACTTTAGGAGATCATTGGTGTCATTTCGAAATATATGAGCTTTTCTTTCACAGCCTTTAGGTAAAACCATTGAGATAAAAGTGCAAAACCATAAATTCCACATCCGCATTTAACTCTGGTGTAAGAAATCTGATGTAAGACTCTGGTCACTTTGCTCTGTACCTTTTGATTGACACAAAAACACAAGAGACAATTATGCTTTTGAAATACTATGGCTCTCTTTTTGTTCTTATTTTAAATATGATATTAAGCCTGTAAAATTCTAAAAAAAAAGTCTGGAATTTGCCATCTCGCTATCCGTTCAGTCTGTGAAGGGTTACATGTTCTGCAGGTATTAACTTTTGTAAGGCATTGTAAATTTAAATATTAAAATACATTAGACAAAATGCTTCCAATGGCTAATATCGTAGGTGATTAGAAATGAAGAGATCAGATTATGTTTTTTTAATGTCTCCAAGCATCCTGACCAACAGAAAATGATACATGTTCATCCTCAGAGGGGATTTTTGAGGACATTCCAAGTGGCAAGCTGGAACAAAATCCCAGTCTAATCTGTTTCAGCATTTTTCCGTAGATTCGTCCTTCGATTGTTCAATACGATTCAATGAAATTGTCTAAAACTTATTACTGCTGTCCAAGGAAATAGTATTCAAAGCTAAGCAATGTGGATCCTTCTGAAGACAGAGGGATTTAACTTGCTGTTGAATCTGTGTATTTTTACAGCTGGATGAGTCAGTTTGTCAACAAAAGATTCAGAAAATCAAGGCAGCGTTTTCCATGAACTGCTCTGCTCAGAAACACACACAGAAACACTAAGGCATACTCCTCTTGCAAAACTCAAGGTTTTCTGTCTCAGTCTGTGACTTATGTATGAGTCACAGCTAAACAAAATGAGGAGTAGGGGGAGTAGAATTAATTAATAGTAGGACCAATCCTTTTTATATGTGTTTTATTGGCAAGTTATTACACCTAATTAATAGCAATTATTTATATTGTACAGTAAAGTAAAACTATGCCTTGATCTGAGCTGAATTGAATTTCTGACCAGGAATTCCTTGAAGCGCCTTCACATTTGCCTCCAGCCTCTTGCAGCTTATCTAACCACGTTCAGTCACATCTTTTTGGAAGTTTGGAAAATATCCAGTTTTTCTTCTGACCCAGTTGTCCCATATGCTTTCCTGGTGTTGATGATTGCCTTTACTGTGTCACGAAGTAAGAAGTTACACCCAAAATGATTCGTTCCCCAAACAGATTTAGGTTTAATGTAATGTTTTCATTTTAACAATGTGACTGGAAGTAATATTGATGTTTCGAGAAAGCACAGCTGGAGAATCTTTGAAGAGATCTGAAATAAATAAATAAAAAATAAATAGTATTTGACATGTCAGATTTAATTTATTGCTAATCAAAATCATTTTTTAAATTACAATCCTCTTATGTTCTTTTGCCATTATGGATAGGCCTGTTTCAGTTCGTATCAGAAACAGAAGAGCTGTTTTTGCCCAAGTGGCTGGGGAGAGGGAAGTCTGGGTCTCCCTGCTTAAGCTACTGCCCCGCGACCCGACCCCGGATAAGCGGAAAAAGATGGATGGATGGATGGATAGTCCTAATTAATACAGGCTGTGTGGTGGGAAAAGCCTTAAAAATCTTATGATCCACTGAGCTGTGATTTGAGACTTGATGTGGCCTGCTAGAAAGGACGGGGTTGGAAAAAGATGTTGTAATCTTCTTAGTTATTCCACAGTCACTTCACTGACCTCAAAGACAACGCCATCTAAAGAGCTCCAAGACTGTTTTGGTAGCAAAGTCAGAGTCTGGCAGAGTGGAACAATTGTTATTATATTTTGAGAGACCATTAAACAAGCAATAAGGCAGACTTTTAGATGTTGTGGTATGAGTTCATCCACTGTTTCAGTGATGAAATGCAGCTTTTCTGCTCTGTCAAATTAAAGAGAAAGCTCATTGTTCCATATTTACCTTGCATTCTGCTGGCTTAATACTGTTTATACATAAAATACAACAGATTTCAAAAGTAACAATACCCCTTGATGGGCTTGTCTACCTCCAGTAATCCACTGCTTGTCCACTTCATTACATTTTTCAGTTAAAAAAGTAAATAAATTAAGTTTGCTAAATTCAATTCAATTATTTGTTACCAATTGATGCAACATCCTCAACCAAAAATTATAATCAAATGTCCAAAGAAAGATTAAATCATAACTAATGTAACAGAGCTACCTCAACATACTGCCGCCATGAGAGGTGCAATTCAAGAGTCCACACATTTCTTTAGAAATCTAACCAGCCTCTCTGTCCCTGCTGAAGAAAATCATTTACACAGCATAATGCTGACACCATGATGTTTCATGGTGAGGGTTGTGGGTTAGAGGGATGTACTGATTCAGGTTTTCTTTTCCCATTTGTCAGTTTAGGGTACATGCTTAAGTGGATTTTTAGCTGTGCCATACTCTATACTCTAGATGGTAGATTAAACAGTCCTTTGATATTTAAAGCGTATTTTCTTGTTTAATAGCTCAGTACTTCTTTAAGTTTCTCCTCAACTGTAGTTGCTTCAAATTCATTTAAAATTTCGGACTGAAGTGTTTTAAAGTACTCTAAATCATTGTGGCACAAGCGTTTCTATTATATGTCGTTTAGAAAGTCAATATCCTGTAAATAAAGTGTTGGATTACTGATTCTTCTCCGATGAAGGGGAGGTTAAAAAGAAAGACAAAAAAATTAAAGCAAGCTTTTGCCTGTTTGAAAACAACTCACCACTAAATACTAGACAACAATATAGTGTATTTGTCATTTTCTAAACACTTCCCACCATAATTATTCACTTGACCCCTGTATATCCTGATAAAATGGCCAGATCTTTCGAATTCCACAAGCACAGTTTACAATGGAGGCTTTCTGTTTAGGCTAGGCTGATGTCATGGAGGCTATTTCTGAGACTTCCTATGAAGCCGACAGAGAAACACTGAAACGGTTTTCAGTGAGTTTATCTTGAATCCTCAAGAGTTGCTTTACCGTTAATTAAGTGTAAAGTCTGTTGAGCAACAAATCCCAGTTAAACCTCTTTCCAAATTATTATTTTGAACTGGCACCACTAATTGAGAGTTAAATTTGATCGCCCTAGCTTTGTTTAATGAAAGGTTGTCAGTTGTTTTTTTTCCAGTGAGAGAGGAATAACTGCTGGTCATTCGCACGGCATGTCGCTGATGCTGCATCGCATATGCGGTTTAAAGGTATGTTTAACGTCCTTTTATGGAACTGCTGCTGTCACACTTAAATTTCACAGCTCAAAAATGATCACTGAGGTTTAGTGTGTTTGGTAGAGGCGTCATTCCTACTCCGGCTGGTTTTTAAACTGGCAGAACAGCCTGAAGCGGAACAGAAGTCTACAGCAAGAAGTTTGAAGTTTAGTCTAATAAAAGCAACTATAAATGGTTAAGATGACAAAAGAATAATTTTGATTGTGGTAGCTCTGCCAGAGGACAGCCATGTACTTCTTAATGATGCATGAGTAACTTCGTCCATCTCCTCGGGTAGAAACTTCGGCTACAAAGTTTGTACCTGCAGGTAAGGGAAAAGCTCTCGACCTTATAAGGAAAGCGTATCCGGTTAGTCACTGGAGCAGACACTTTGACACGCGCGGAGGCATTATTTGATCACCATAAACACATGAAACAATGATCAGGATGGATCACGTCTGGAGGAAAATCCTTTTTGCTGTTATAGTTATCAGTAAGTACAAAACTTCTTTTCTTTTTGTTTTGTTTTTTTACATTTTTTCTTTTTTAGTTTTCAAGAAGGCTACTTCAGGTCGACGGTCCATAAGTTTTATCGGTTTACAAGAAGACAACTTTCTCACTTTAACCTAGTTTTTCTAAATCGTTTTCTTATAATTTAAGTTACATTTGTTACACCCTATGAAATAGAGGGCAGTTATGAGTTGCTGTTTTTTTTTCTCGTTCGCATCGGATGAACGTACAGTGTGATATTAAGCTAATTAATTGATTATAAATGTGTTATTTTAACTGCTAATTCGTGATGGTCGACTTGATGTGTGAAGTAATATTCCATTATTTATGTTTTTTTATATAGGCCTATATATAATTACTGTTGCTTTATAAACTGTGGACATATCGCCAGTTATGCTACTGTTTTTCTGCTAAAAACACACTGCTTCTAATACCTGAATAAATTAAAACAGCCACATTAAGAGATATTAGAGTTGCGTAATGAGGGCGACTGTGTGCTGCAGGTAAAAACAGGCGTGGCAGGACATGGCCGGAGCCAAATATCCACATTCCTGTTCTCCCTGATTGAAGAGGGGAGTGCAGGTTGATAGTTGAGCTCTGCCTGTATAGGCTTGTGGTACTGATATTGCAGGAGAACTGTTTCCACCTGAGGCTGTTGGGAGACTTTGAGGATGATTATTCTGAGTGTTACGTCATTCTGCGTTTCCCCGTCAGTATGTGTTCCCGTTCCCCCTACCTCTCCGCGCCGCTCACGCGGGAAAAGTGGCGCGCACAAACTACAAGCTCGCTCCCGAACTGTGCTCGCCGCGTTCGGCTCGTTTATGAATAAGCTCTATGTGGTACTGTCTTCTATTTTTTTGTTGGTTTTTTTTCTTACCCCCATGAGACTCATATACTGACCTTGTCAGGCTGTTCATGTGTATGTTATTTTTTGGTAGCTTGCAAGATTTAGCCAACCCTTACTCTGGGTAGGAGGTGGTGGTTTTACATGTCAACCATAACTTCTGAGAGCACATTCAGAAAGAGATTCAAAAATGATGATTGTGTTGGCGTTTATGTTTTTTTGTTTGTTTATGCAAAAATCTTAAGGCATGGCATTTTTTTCTTCTTTTTTTGTATTTAGTCGCTCAGAAGACACAACGCTGAATCTTAACGGAAAAATTAAACCACCATGTCTTCGCAAAAGTATTTTTAAAGTCATAAGTAAAAAAAACAACAAAAAACTTTGATGATTGTGTAGGTGGAGAAAAAACAGCAGATTCTTTTTTTATTAAGCACAGTGGTACTACGCAATATAATGACTGACAGAATATGTTTCCCAGTGCATCAAATAGTCCAGTGAGTTTTTTGCATGTTGATGTATAACTCATCCACTCCTACGGGATTGTTCCAACCCAACCTTCTGCTACATGCAGCCGCCGTCTGTCACAGAATTACACATTTAATGGCAATGTTTGCTAAATAAATTCTGGAAATCTGATATAGTTTTTTGTACCCATACCTGAAAAATGTATTTTTTTTCTTCTAATCTTCTGTTGCTCTTTTCTGAACACGGTAGGATATATATCTGCTCCAGCTTGCAGGAAATGTCTGTGTTATGTCTTGAATAAGTTTGTAATCAAATTGGTGTGTGGTTCCAGGACTGTCATGGTAGCACTAGATACGTTTTACACACAGAAGAATTTCTGGTTCAGGTAAACCCGAGCAAGTATTTTTGAAATATTAAATTCAAATTAAGTCCTGTTGTCATAATGAGCGGACTAGTCGTGGAGCAAAAGGCTCAGAGGACCGCTGAACTGAGGCTTGTTGAGTTTTGATAAAATGAAGAAGAACTTACTAGGTCCAAATAAGAGGAAAATGATTCAACAGAGAGCCCATGAACTGGTCTAATTTGAACAGGAAGCTTGACAGAACTTGAACAAATCAGCAGGTCCAGCTCAAGAGCTGAACATAAACAAAGGCTTAAATTAGACATGAAGCAGGTTAGGGCTGTGAGAGTAATTTTACTGGAACAGATAGGAGACATGAGAGATAATGCTGACTAAAAAAGAGATGTATGAAAAGTGAATTATAGTCAATGTAGCGATAAATGTTATTTTCTGATCCCGTTTGAAATGCACCATGGATTGCACATATAATGTCTGAGAATTTTAAAGACACATTTGATGTAGAAAAAACACTGTTTTGGACAGACAACAAAGGTTACTTTATGGTTTGTTTAAAAAAAATTAGCGACTACAACTAAGGAAGAAGGAGACCAATGGCTGTGGCATCTAGGATGATGGAAATGGCATTTAACATGGAGAAAACCTCTATAAATCTGGCCATGTGGAAAGTGGCAGCTATAACGGGGGAGAAATAGTTGGTGGAGTGAGAGTCAGCATGATGGAGAAGTTCTGCAAGGTCTCAGTCAGTGTTTGGAGTGCCAGACATTGCTAGTTATCGCTAGCCCTGTAACATCATATATGCGACTTCTGATTTTTATGCATTTTAATTGCAACATTTTAGAATCAAATAAATCCCAAATCACTTGACAAGCACAGTCAAAACGCACGTCATTAGTTATCTCTTATATTGAGGTGCATCATATTCAGGACGTAAGACAAAGCGGACCACAAGAAAAAAACCTTCTATCACTCCATTGACTTCCATTCATTTTTTTTTTTTTCATTCCGACAGCAAGGGGAGGAGACTTAGGCTCCTCATAAGGTAAATCTTGATCTCAAGGATTTTGCAGCATTTAATAGATTTTCTTGCATGATTTTACTATATTTAGCTCCATCCATCTTCACACAGGCTTTGAGAAAGTTCTGAAGAAAACCATGCCATGTCTTTTGCTAAAAAAATTTAACTTTAGTCTCGTCTGACCAAACTGCCTCATTTTACAGGATTTCTGTGTCCCCTCCGTGTCCCCTCCATTTGTGTAATAAAATACACTTAGGTTTATGGTTGTAATATTACAAAATGTACCAAAAAAATTACAGGTGTATGAATCCTTTTGTAAAGGTATTATAATGACTGTAAGAGTCAATAATGTATTGATGTAATCTCCTCTGTTTGCTCCACCAGCTAAAAAGATCAGCCATTCGCAGTCATTCAATGTGGGTACCGCAGATGCTAAAATTTTCAGTGGCCCAGCTTCAGATGAGTTTGGCTACACAGTCCGACAAGCAACAAACAATCAGGACAAATGGTAGGAAAGTAACTATTTACTGATAAACATAATCATCATTGACTGCTTTTTATTTACTTTTTATCATGTCTTAAAAAGTGTTTAAGTCTAACAGAGTTTTACCAGGGAAGTTGATTTAATGCGATCTGAACAGTAAGAAAATGTGAGAAAATTTACAGAAAACGGTTTACACCAAGTTCACTTTTCCGGAACTCAAGTGGCTTCAATCAAGATTTTGCTCAGGTCCTTACTAAATTTTGTTTGTTTAACTTTAAGACTTACAATTCAATGCATTTTTCTTTGTATTCTGCTTTGTGTCATGGATCATTTTTCCCCGTTTGCAAATGAAAGCCTGTTGCTGCCTGCAGAATGAGGCACATCCTGTTTTTAGTTGTCTTTCAACATTCAGCTGCCTACTAACAAGTTTTGACACTCTTCAATAATTGTCAATTTTTTGTTGTCTTGATTTTATTTGAGTTTTTCTGAGATACTAAATTATGACCTAATTTTAGTTTTCTTCAAACATCTGTTGTTTTATTTAGTTTACAGTGCCCTGCACTAATTTGTTTTTCAACGACATGAAACACTGGCTCTCTGGGTGAAATATTGCATGAAAAGTCATCAGATAAGTACATTTATTAAAGAGGAAGTTCGTCTTTTTCCAACCTGGACCTTATTTTTAGCGAATATTATGCCATTTACTCACCCAGACAAGTTTGGAGCCACTTGCAGTGCTTTGGGAGAAGTTTATATCCAGTTGATCAACGTATATCCATATAATGGGAGTCATTCAGGGCAGGACAAAACTCATTCATTTCATCAATGTTTTTTTATGAATAGTTAACGATATTCACCTGTGAGTTTGAAACATCTAGTTGGTTCTAAGGGTTTACCTTCTGGGGGGTTTACACGCTTTAATGCAACCACTTCCAACCTACACTAACTTGCAATTTCAATGACGTTGCAGCCGGCGACCATTGCAACTGTAGTATGCGTAGGTTGCGGAAAGGGAGCCTGTAGAACTTGAACTTAGTCCAGTTGGTCATTTGGTTTGTGCAAACGTGAACCCTGTTGATATCTTAATTAGCAAGTTCTGTCTAACAGCCTTTCGTAGACCACAGAGGGAAAGTTTTGCTCAGACTATAACTCGGATGGTGCATGGCAGTGACGTAAATGAAATCGCATGTTAGTGTAGTTGTATTATAGCTTCTAAATCACCCCGGAACCGAATAAGCACTTCTGAGAAGGTTTGAGCTCCGAGGGGAGTCGTGCTAACGTCTAATAACAAAACATGGTTAAATTAATTGGACCTTCCCAAAGAACCACATTGCATCAATCTGAGCAAAATGAATCCCCCCCGGCTAACGAGGACACATAACTCAGAGAGCTGCACACCATGATCAGCAGACACGAGAACTTGTACCTGGATGCTGTTTAAATGTTCTTTCAATCACCGTGATCTTAGGGAACGCGTCCCCAAATGAATCAGTTTATTGATTTTGCCACCATGGGAAACAACACATTGGACAAATCCTACTGCAACATTCAAATGCTTATGCTGCTGTCTCCAAGCCACATTTTAGAAAATCTGATTATCTTGCTGTCTTGCAACTGCCCACCTACATCAAGAAGCTCAAAGCAGGCCCTGTGTAGTGAAAACTGTGAATATGTGGACTGAGGATGCACTGGCAGAACTGTAGGGGTGTAAGGAAGTCACAGATATGGACAATTTTAAGGCAGCCACAGACAAAATAAATGAGTACACAGACAGTGTTAGCAGCTACATTGACGGGTGCATGTCAATCTGCATTCCCACCTGAAGTATTTGTGTGTTTCCCAATTAAAACCCCTGGTTGAATGCAGAGATAGGCAGTTAGATCAGAAACCGGTGTCAGCTTTAGGTCATGGGACAGTACAAGCACCAATACAAGCTCCAAAAAGCCATTCAGGCGGCCATGAGGACATACACCCAGGGACTGGAAAGCTGTTGGGGGGAAAACAACACAAGGAGCATGTGGTAGGGGATTCAAACAATTACCAACTACAGAACTGTTGTTAACAAAACTGTGATCCGGGATGCTGCTCTACTTGACAAACTAAACAGCTTTTATGCCAGGTTTGACCAACTAAACAGATACTCCTAAGGGGCCCTATGTGATCCAGAGAAGGCACTTCAGCTGATGCAGGCATAGGTCCTCGGGGATCTAAAATGAGTGAACTCCTGCAAGGCAGTGGGACCCGACCGAATGGCACCAAGAGTACTGATGACCTGTGTAGAGCAGCTCACAGCGATATACACCGACAGTACCACCTATCTTTAAGTCATCTGTCAAAGTACTGGTTCCTAAAAATACCTAACACCACCACAATGAACAACTTCTGACCAGTAGCACTCACTTCAGTTGCCATGAAGTGTCTGGAGAAAATTGTACTACAACAACTAAACTCTGTGGTTCCAGACACCGT
This sequence comes from Apricaphanius iberus, assembly GCA_028564705.1. Taxonomy (NCBI): domain Eukaryota; kingdom Metazoa; phylum Chordata; class Actinopteri; order Cyprinodontiformes; family Aphaniidae; genus Apricaphanius; species Apricaphanius iberus. Next base: position 1,733,424 of record JAPXFQ010000628.1, read on the forward strand.
TGACCCTTTTCAGTTGCCTACCAATCAAACAGATCAGTGGACAACGTGGTGGCACTGGCACTTCACTCAATTCTACAACACCTGAACTCTTATGGCACTTGTGTATGACTTCTTTTCCTGGATTATAGCTAAGCCTTCAACATAATAAGGCTGCTAAAGCTGACCACAAAGCTAGCAGACCTGGGAGTACCCACCCCGGCTCACAACTGGATTCTAGTCTTCCTCAAAGAGAGGCCACAAGTGGTGAGGATGAGAGAGAATGTCTCTGCTGAGCTCACAGTGAGCACAGGAACCCCGCAGGGCTACTGCCTCAGCCCTAAACTATTCTCACCCTACACATATGACTGTGCCTTAGGGATGAACCGAATCCGATACAGATATCTGAGGTTCATGATCTGTTGATACCTATCCGATACGATGCAAACAGTACTGAATTACATAAACTGTGTGCCTTCAAGAAAAGGCTCTAGGGATGTAATAATACCACTTTTTTCAATACAATACCAATACTTGTATCTGAGTACTTGCCTATACTAAAAAACAATGCTAATACTTCTTCCACACAAAAAATGCAATAAATCGGAAGACAGGTTTTATTTTCTTCTCTGCTTGTTACAACAAAGATGCCAGCAAAATTAAAATTTTAAGTGAAAAATAAAAATTTTCTATGACATTATTGTAGTTTCCACTGTAATGTATCGGTTCATGCTACCGATACAGTATATAAGAACAGCATTGGCCCCGATATCGGTATTGGTGCGTTCGTACTGTGCCTTCAACCAGGACAATAACATGATCATCCAGTATGCGGATGACACGACAATTCTTGGCCTGATTAAAGGGAAGGACAAGTCATCACACAGGGACCTTGTCCACAAAATCACTGTCTATGGGGAAGACATTGACCTGGTTCTCAACCTGGACAAAACACAAGAACTCATCCTGTATTCCTGCATTCTCTCGTTATCATCAGGACAGTGGTTGAGAGGACAGAGAGCTTCAGGTATCTAGGCCTTCAGATCAGCGAGAGCCTCAGCTGGGCAAAACACACTGCACCTATGGTGACAAGAGCTCAGCAGATTTTATATTCATCAGACTGCTGGAGAATGCCAAACCTGGTCTCCAGCACCTTACTCAAGTCTACAGAAGGCTTGTTGAAAGTATTTTCACCAGCGGTATCACAGTGTGGTACGAAAATACCATGCTCGCTGACAAGAAAACACTGCAATGTTTCATTAAGACTGCAGAGTGAATCATCGGCTTTGATCTCCCCTCCATGAACCCCATATACACCCAGTGTGGTAGGAAAGAAGCACAACACATCATCAAGGACAAACACCGCCCAGCACACACCCTGTTCAAATGGGGGGAGTCAGGCTACAACCTGAGGCATTACAGGCCTGTGAGCATCAAAACTAACAGGGCCTGCTTTTTCAACAGCTTCTTCCCAGCCACTGTTTGGCTGAAGGCACAGAACATTAAAGAGGGATGGAAATGTCTCACTCCCCATTGGCACTATCTTTTCTAACGTTTTGTGAGCGCCCCCCGCTCACATAACATGCAATATCAACACCCCTCACCATGTGCAACATATAAGCAAGAACAATTTGTTCAATTAAGCAGTTTACCTGCACTATCTGGTGCCTGTGCATATGGTAATAAATTCCATTCAGTTTGGCAGTGGGTCAGTTATGGTGTGGGTCGGCATTTCTTTGGGGGGCTGCACAACCCTCCATGTGCTTGCCAGAGGCAGCCTCACTGCCATTAGGTACCTAGATGAGATATTCAGACTCATTGTGAGACCATATGCTGGTGTGGTTGGCCATGGGTTCTTCGTTTTGCTAGACAATGCTAGACTTAATGCGGCCAGACTGTGTAAGCAGCTCCTGCAAGACTAAGGCATTAATGCTATGGACTGGCCTAGCCGTTCCCTACACCTGAAACCAATTAAGCACATCTGGGACATTATGTCTTGCTCTAACCACTAACATCACAATTCACCATAGACGGTCCAGGAGTTGGCCAATGCTTTAGTCCAGGTCTGGGAGAAGATCCCTCTGGAGACCAACCGCCAGCTCATCAGGAGCACTCCCAGGCATTGTAGGGAGGTCATACAGAAACGTACTGTAGATCACACAAACTACTGAGCCTAATTTGGACTTGTTTAAGGACATTAAATCAAAGTTGCATAACCTGTAGTGTGTTTTTCCACTTTTATTTTTAGTAGGACTGTAAATCCAGACTTCCATGGGTTAATAAATTCGATTTCCATCGATGGTGTGATGTTTTTGTCAGCACATTCAACTATGTACAGCTTCTACTGTGTTTAGAGCCTCTTGCAATTCATCTTTCTCATGCTACAGTTTTAGTTAAACAGTAATAGGGTCTCGTAGTCAAGTCCAGGTTGGCACTCCCAGTCTGTACAGTCACTCATTGAGTAATTCAATGTCTGGAAGAGTTCCTGCTTGTGTAAAGGGAAACAAATGTCTTCGATCATAATCTTTGACTATAGGTCCTTGTATAACACACTTGTATGTTCAATATTTCCTGTTTATAGATATATATAAAAGTGATATATCATAGGTCTTGTTCTATAAAATAGTTGTTTAGTAAGAAAGACGTTTATTTTGGAAACATAAAGTTCAAACACATTTTCAGATCCAAACTTGCACAAACGTATTTCTTCATCTCAATGAATAAAAAAAAAAACATACGAGAAACCTGCTGTGACATGCTCATGTTCCGCAGTAAACTGAATTCACAAAGACACTTAGTTTCCCCAAAATCGTTTTTTTCTATAGCATTTTTTTTTGTGGTAAATTGTGCTTTAGTTGTGCACTAGATCAATGGTTTGGATTACACTCAAACATTCAAAAACACCCATGACATCCTGCAGATGCAAGCACTTTGCACCTACCAAGTTGCTCCAGTGGTACCAAGTCGTTGCATTGCTCCTGACTTCGGCAACAAACACACTTAAAAAATATATATATATATATTTTTTTATATATATATATATATATGTATTTTTTTTTTCTTATTGAGAGCTCCGGGTCTTGAAAAGATAAATGAACTCCCTAAAATGAAGAATATCTTTCTGTGTCATGGAGGAATCTTATTCAGAATGCAATTTCTAAATCAACAAGTTATGCTGTTTTAAAAGTACTGAGGTGAATTTTACAGTATGAGACCATTGTGTGTGTGTTACTTAAATAAACATAAATATGGAATTCACAGTATCAAAATCAAAAGTACCCAAATAGCATCAGTAGAGAGAAATACTAAATTCCACTTTTTAAGAAGCAGTTTTCACTTAGATGTAGTTTCAGATAAAAACAGAGACACAAACACTGGTTTAACCAAAATAAGCCATCGCTTATAAAAAATATGCTGGTTGTCTTTTTATATAGTTTTTATTCAAACAAATTACCATTTTGAAATTAGAATTCACTTATAATGTTTTATTTGAGGTTCAGAGATTAGTAATCCTGTTTTTTGCAGGCTCCTGCTTTGGTGCTCCTTGGAGTGGAAACAGGAAGGGGGATGTTTACAAGTGTCAAGTCCTGGGATCTAGTAACAGCTGTATTAAGCTCAACCTTCAAGGTATAGTTAAGTGTTTTGTTTAACCTTTACCGCCTGAACTAAATAATGGCCTTGTACTTAAAATACCAAAATGAAATGTATAGTCGTGCCATTCCTAAAACACTTTTAAGCTTCTTTAGTATTTTGCTTTTTTAAAGAAATTTAGAGATAAACTATTTAACAAAGCAATGAAACTAGTAAGGATGTAATACATGGATTGGATCTCCTTTCCATTTTCAATTGCCAAACAAAAATTAAAAATTAGATTTTTCTTTTTTGTTATTTGGTTTTAAATTAGATACAAATAATGAAAAAGGTCTTGTTTTCTATATTTTACATTTTAGACTCATAAAAGTACAAAACTGGAACAAAGGCCACATGACAAGTTTTACACCAGATTCTGTGATTCTGTGTTTCATTAACTCATCCTGAGTCATACTGTTGCCTATAGAAGTTTGCTCCCTCTACTACTTTTCTTTCAGGAGTTATGGTTATAGTTGTCTGTCCAAGCCAGTTTTGTACTTTTACTTAAGCCTAAAGTCCATAAATGAATAACATCTTAACGTGTTGGAAGGATTTTACATAAAAACGGTACACTAAAGCTTCCTTTAATTAACTCTCATTTAAGAGGATGATTGTTATTTTAAAAATTAAACAAGGGTGTGCAGTTGAAGGACTTTACATTTTTTAAGAAGGAATCTGAGAAACAGTGCCCCCTAGAACCACTGAATCTGATAGTCCCGAAAAACGTTTGAGCAATTAATATTCAAATCAAATTCAACTTGACATGTGGCCCATTTTTTTATTTTATATTTTTGATTTGAGACTAAAAATTTTAATGATTCAAAAGCACAACCTCTTTAGTTATTGAATACGATTTTAAAACAAATGGCAAAAAAAAACCATTACATTTTAATTTTTTATTTTATTTTTTGGATGACAAATGGAAAGGAGGAATTTTACATGAATTTAACTTATTTTAATATTTTTCCCCATAGATTCTGTTAGTATCCCAGATGTTCTGAATGTCAATGCCAACATGTCTCTAGGGATGACTCTTGCTCCTATTCCTACTGACAAAGATTTTATGGTAAGTTTTCTTCTTTTTGTTGTTGCATGTGTGTTTGTGTGTGTGTGTGTGTTGTGCATGATGTACAGCACTGTTCTAATATTCTTTTAAAAATTACGATGAGTATGTTACGACTGCAAACCATATCATATGCTGTTTTTTTTTTATGAGCAAAGCTAAAACAAGTGCCACTCCCAGTTTGTCACAAGCCACGAGAGAAGGTGCTCTGGTCTGAGTATATTGAACTTTTTGGCTTAAGTGCAAATGCCATGTGTAGCAGAAAGGTACTATTGCACATCATTCTACCTAAAGCATCTTGATTATTGCACAACGTGTTTGTAACATTCTGCTGTGGAGACACCTTTCTTCAGCAGTGATTAGGTATTAATTTAGGAGGCTTAATATAAATGTATACTACATTTTATTTATTTTTTTGGAACTGAACTTGAAAAGGGCAAATAAAAAAGCCTCAAAATGCAGTCACATTTGCTGTTGTAAATAAGCAAAAGGGAATTCAAGAGGCATGAATGCTTTTCTACCAAATATACCAAACCAACTTAACAGGAAAAAAGAAATGCAAGCCACAACCACAGAACAGGAAGTGGTATTGAGCTGAGAAGAAGTGTACGGAAAATAAATGAGGTCAGCAGCTGTACCCATCTTTATCCAGCTGTACTTTTGGTCCACCAGCCCCATTTTTGTCCTGGTACAATATAGTGTCCAAATATTATAACCCAACACCTACTGACAGCAGTCATGACAAATATCATTTTTATGTGGCTGATTTCATTAAAATATATGCCTCCTCACGTAGTTTGAGGTCTTTTACTCAAAACCTTTTGGTTTCTGACCAAATTGCTTCAGGTCTCAGACAGATCAGTCTTTACAAGCTGTTGCTCCCAGAGCTCTTTCTCTGAAGTGGGAATACCTATGCTGTTAAAGCATTCATAATTGTATTGTGTTTTGTTTTCTTTGATGTGCGCTGCTGTGTAAAACAAAGAAAACCGTGTTTTTTTGGGTTACCCCTTTGTAAAGTACTTAGACACATGTCTGTAAAACTGTATTATATAAATAATCTTCATTAATTATATTAATTTTGCTCACTTGATTTTAATGGGATATTTTAATTGCTGTGAAGACCATGAAAACGTATTAATCAGGTATCCTGTTTCTGTTGCAGATGTGTGGTCCTCTTTGGGGACAGCAGTGTGGTGATCAGAACTTTTATCCAGGAATTTGCTCAAAACTCAACGCCGTATTTGAGCCTCAGCCAGCCTTCTCTCCTGCTGTTCAGAGTAAATGTTTTCCTCTTCAATTTATTACAATTATGTGTCTTTATCTAACTTGCCACATCAATCTGACCATTTCGCTTCTTGATGTCAGCAATGGACACTGTGAGAAGGCAATCATTTTTTCAGAGCAAAGTTATTTATGAACTTATTAACTAAATCCTCACATTCAAATCAATATGGGATCAGTCAACTATATGCAAGATTGTTATGGTTTGTTCACACCGCTCCAAACGTCAACGTCAAGAGCGGCAAGATTCCATGTAAAATCTATGGCTGAGGCCGTCAGAGGGGCGTCAGAGTCTCTGTGGCGCTTTGTGTGCGTTGGCAACGTCAATTTTTTTTTTACTTTTCCTGTGTTTCAAGTGTCAAAGCTCCAACAGCCAGCAATGCAAAAGCTCGGCAAGTTGAACTTTTGACACACTTGAAGCAGCGGCACAACTAATGATAGCGTCTGAATGTAGTAACGTCACCGGACAGAGCCCACTGTTCCACAGAAGAAAGGCCCACCCACACACTTTGCAAGCTTCAGCTTAAAAATGTATAGAAGTCAAACAAGTCGCTTTGTGAACAATGTTTGACACTAACAAAGCATGTGGTGTGACCACACCATTTAGGAGTAACAATCACAACCTGAAATACTTACCCAATAAAATATTCAAGCAGCCCTGTAATTATTGTATAAGAAAATACTTCTATTGTAGATAAAACTGATATAATATTGATCAGCAGTACTATATAAACCTGACAAGGTAGGCCATAGTAAGGTCATGTTATCAAAATGTGACAAAGTACCAACAAGTATGCAATTGTGGTTCAGAGTAATACTTGTGTCAGTGGAAAGAGCTTAAACTAATGGCTTATTAAAGTCTAAAGGCAACTTATTTAGTGTCCATTTTTTTAATGCTGCTTTAACCAACACACTCCCTAATTTACAGCATGTGGAGGACCGATGGACATTGTGATTGTTTTGGACGGCTCAAACAGCATTTATCCCTGGAAACCAATGACGGATTTCCTCCTCAAATTAATACCCTCATTAGATATCGGGCCACAAAATACACAGGTGACTCTAACACATACACATATAACAAGCTTGATAAGATTAGTTATAATGTGGTTTCATTAATAAGTGTTGGTGCTCATTTTAACTTTTTTTAACTTTACGTCAGATGAGTGTCATTCAGTACGGTGTTGATCCAAGGATTGAATATCAACTTAATGCATACAGCAATAAACAGGACATGATTGATGCAGCGAAGGGAATCCAACAGATGTACGGTACTTCTACCAATACCTTCAAAGCAATCACGTTTGCCAGGTTGGTTTGACAGGAACACAGTTTTCTTTTAAAAATTGATGTACAATCTGTTTTTTAACTTGTTCACTTGCTGGCTTGGTAATTTTTTCATTTCATCTTGTGTATTTATATTTATGTTTTAATTCTCTATTGTAAAGTACTTTGATGTGTGTAGTTCACTGGTGCTTTAAGAATTGAATGTAATTAAATTGAATTGATTTGGGTTATTTTAGTGTAACAATGTCTTCTGTTTCTATCCGTGCCTCAGTGAGCAAGGTTTCGCTCTAAGCAATGGCGGCCGACCTGGTGCTGCCAAAGTCCTGGTGGTTGTTACAGATGGGGAGTCCCATGATAAGGACCAAAGAGATAGAGTCATCGCTGAGTGTGAGAAGGAAGGCATTGTTCGATTTGGCATTGCAGTAAGTGATCAATAAATATCCACTCTCTAAATTAAAAACTTCAAAATTTCATACAAGCAAACATAAGATGACTCGGAACTAAAAACAAAATTGACTTGTTTTTTTAAAGCCTAGAACGCATGGTGACTTCAAAATAAATACCTTCCCTGGTAAATTTGTCTAAGAAGCTTTAAAATATTTTTTAACTGTAGTGCAATAGTTTCATTGCAAATAAATTTGAGAGAAATTTGACTTGTTCAGTTTGGGAAAGTACCCATATTGATACATATTTCATTTATTTATGATCTTACAAAATCACAGGTATTACAAATAATTTTTAAGAAATCGTTTTCCAGTTGGAAGGTAATCCTTTCAACTTTGCATTGGTTGCTGTTGTGAATTTCTGATTAATTTTGTATTAATATACACAAGTTGGCTATTTCCTTTTTATTCCTCAGGTGTTGGGTTACTACATCAGAAATGACATCGATACAACAGGCCTTATCAAAGAAATTAAATCCATTGCCAGTGTACCCACAGAAAAATATTTCTTCAATGTGTCAGAAGAAGCAGTCCTTTCCACCATTGCTGGGACGTTGGGAAACCGTATCTTCAACATAGAGGGTGCATATTTTTTCCATTTTGTTTTCATGTCACTGTACATGTTCTGTAGTGAACAATCCCAGACATGAGAAGAGGAAGGTCCATATTTTAATGCTATCATTGATCCACGCTCCTTTTTTAAATTTCTGCTTTTTTATTTCTCTCATCACCTAAGGTACTGGAAAAGGAGATAACTTTCAGATGGAGATGTCCCAAGTCGGATTCAGTGCATACTACTCCAAACAGCGGGTACAGAAAAAATGCAGCAGCAAAGGAGCTACATGTTAAGTTACTGTTAAAGGGACCTTAACATGCTATTTTACAGCTTTCAACTTCTGGGATAGACATATATATGATAAAATGTTACCATTGGTATTATATAGTAATAATTTGTCCTGAAATTTAACTTGTATCCTGGAGTTAATGTTGGACCACGAAGTAAAATGGCTCGTTTCTTTGAGCCACTCTGAGAAAAGCAGCTGAGCCTCAACTCAAACAGGATTCCGCCAGTGAATTTGAAGTGCACCAAGTACCACAATGAAACTGTGTTATATTAAGCGCTCGGACTTTTGGTTTATTTACTTATTTTTTGTTTTTAAAAACAGGGAGTCAATAAAGCGTATTATAGCTGCTAAATCTATCAGGCTATAGACAGAACCCATCCAGGTTTTAGACAGAGCCCAAACCAACACAGCTGAGTCCAGCAAGCAAATCTTTCCTACCCAGTATATAAAAAGCCGTGGGTGTTGTTTGCACCCATTTACTGAACATTCTGAGATGCTAAATTAATTAACTACACAATGCTGGTATAAGATCACGTAAGCAGCTTGATAATTCAGTTTCAATTCAGTTTATTTATATAGCGCCATTTCACAACAGATGTCATCTCAAGGCACTTTACAAAAAGAGTTATTACAATACAATGTTTAGTGTAGAAATTACAGAACCACAGAAGATTGCGTCGTGGAATTCTCAGCAATCCCTCATACTGAGCAAGCATGCAGCGACAGTGGGAAGGAAAAACTCCCTTTTAACAGGAAGAAACCTCCGGCAGAACCAGGCTCAGCACAAGCGGTTATCTGCCGCGACCGTCTGTGGCTTGGAGAATACAGAACAGAGACACAGAAAGAGCAATAGAACTGATGCATAAGTTTGTTGCAGGACGTGAGGAATTTTCCGTCACTGCAATGCCATCTTAGTCAGGGTCGTCAAGCAGGGCTAATCCGGAGCACCTACTATAATAGAAAACAGGTTAGTGCTTGAATTGACAGCACATCATGCAGTTGGGGAGAAGTAGGAAAGAATGGCTAACAGAATCAGAATCAGCTTTAATGGCCAAGTATGACACACACATTAGCATTAGCATGTTGCTACTTACATCTCTGTCCATCAGGCGTCTTTGTTGTTGGAAATGATCCAAACGGGCGTTTTCACAGAGACATCTTATAAAGCAACATTCCAACAAACACAAAAAGCTGTTTCAGCTGCTAAAACCGGTGCAGCTATGAGCTTTGAGAAGGGGGAGGGTGTGTTTGCAACTCTACCAGAGGTAAGCTGCTCTGTCTACAGGGGCGGTGCTGACACTTCCTTGATTTCACATAGTGACGTAAAACCCTCAATCATTTTCCAGAAGAGGTCAGTGCAGCTGCTCAGGAGGATTACTCAGATATGCGGGAATTAAGCCAAAAACCACTCTGGATGGGTTTTTTTTTATGAGAAAATTGCATTACCAGATGATTGAAAATGCCAAAAACTTGATTTTGTATGATATAGGCCCTTTAATGTGTTGTTATGGCAAGATGGCATATAGATGTAGATAAGGATGTGGCTGATTCAGTCTCCATTCGAGTTTCAAAGATATTTATTAGGATCTAAAACAGAAACCCATCTCTCGGATAAATTGCTCTCTCCCGAGCTAGACAAAAGTGGGTCCTCTCTGTCTGCCTCCTCTTTAAGCTCTCTCGTGTGTGTTTTCTTTACTCACAGAGTGTGAGTTACAGTCCCTCTAGCCAAAATACTGATAAATAGCTGTGATATTCAACTACATCAGTATAGGCAAAATGTCCATGACATTTAACAAATATTCACAACTCTGCAACATTCCTCCTAATACACCTCTGCTGCCGTTAAAAATAATTACTAAACACTGAAGATAACTAATCTTGAAATAAGTTTCCCACTACATGTGTATATCTGAATATTGTCCTTTCTACCCTTTTATTAGAATGTATGTGTCAAAGAGTTTCAATATCCATGTAGGAGAACCCAGACAGTTCTAAGAACAGATTTCCATCTGTTACTCTTAATCTCATCAGTCATGTTTCATACAGAAACACTGTTTTGGTAAATTAAATAATCACAATGTGTTTATCACCTGTTTGTGGTCTCTTTCCACTTCAAGAATGTGATGATGCTTGGAGCAGTGGGAGCTTACGCATGGAGTGGGACCGTTGTTCATCAAAAGGGATCTGAAGCAACCATTTTCCCTTTCTCTGCCTTTGAGGGAATGCTTCAAGACAGAAATCACAGCTCACTGCTGGGTATGCTTTTGCGCCTTTCCATCATATCCCAAAAACTGGTAACATTTGCTGTAAAACATCATGGTGTTACTGCAGTTTTCACATTTAAAAGAAGTTGTCTTGTATGGCTGTAATGATAGATGAAGCTAAATGATTTTGGCACCCATGTAAAGGTGGAGCAAGATTAGGAGATCTGAAGTTTCATATGTATACAAGACCCAAACAAACTTTTGTTGGATTATTTTGAATTATTTTACTAGTCTATAACATAAATAACTATTTAAAACCTTAAAAAAATAAGTATTTGCCAGAAATATTTGACTTTTTTATGCTTTTCACAGATTTTTTTTTTGCCAACTTCTGTTTGAAAAACAAAACACAAGTAACAGATCTAAAATCACAAATCAGGACAATCAGCTTGGCTTTTGTGCAGGGAAATTGTTAGGATACTTACAAGGAACTGACTCAGTGGCTAAACTTTAGGCTTCTTAGCCATTCAGTGACTTTAAATATAGTAAGAGAAAACTGAATTATTACCTTAGTCTGACTAAATTCTGACTTTTTACATGCAGGTACGCACCTTAGACAAGTGTAAGCATGCAGAATTTTTCACATGTAAATGGCAATCCAGCTCTGTCGAGCTATTAGTGGCCAAGGCATCCCCCCTTCTGGAAGTGACAAGTGTGTCAAAGCAAGGATAAAAAAATCAAAACACAGCAGCAAAACCCATGTTACACAATATGTGATACTGTATTGTGGAAATTTGGATGAAGTAAGAGGTAGAGCTGATTACAAGCTAGAGCGCTAGTGATTGGGAGTTAAATCTAGGTAAGGGGGAGTCTGCGAAATGCAAATGATTGGTGAAGGTGAGCTGGAGACATTAAAAGGGGCAACTTATTTGGGTGATATTCAACCCTTCTATCAGGGAACGGGGTGTGGATAAGGTTCATGATGAAAGATCTAGACATAGCAGGGCTGTAACTGTTGACACAATCAATGTTGCTTTGAGAACTAAAAAAACCCGCTGTTGAAGTGGCAAGCAGATTAGGGTGGTAACCCTGATCCTTTTACTATTTACACTATTTACTCAAACTTGTGCTTGATTTCCTCTGTAATCTGTAATATTATATAAGGATATTTATTAATGTATATCTAGGTGTGGGTGATATGGCTTAAAAATTCAGATTTTATTAATACCAAATCCGACTTCCGATTTTTATCTATTTTAATCTATTTTTTTTCTACCCAGGTTTTATTTAAAGAAATCGCTAGCGATGAAAAATATTTAAAAAACCTGATTTTATTTTTTTTTAAATCCCATCCCAGAGCTAACCTGAATTTAAAGTCCATCTTAAAACATGCTGTAAAGTATCCTTGTAAAACAAGATGGTAGGCCCTGGAAAGATTGACATCACTCTGAGTTTATGAAGTCCAAGTCATTTATTGGTTAAAAGAAAATTTAGACTTTCCAAAAAAATGAAATCTTCATAAACAGAATATTCAATTAATTGTTTTTATCGATTAATCACCCAGCCCTATGTATATCTTGTTCTTGTGCTCGTGCTCCTCCACAGGTTATGCTGTCACCACGCTGAATGATGGGTCTACAGAATACTTTGTAGCTGGAGCACCTCGTTCCAACCACTCTGGGCAGGTGATTGTATATACTGTGAACAACCAGAAGCAAGTTGCTATTGTGGATTCAGAAAGAGGGAAACAGGTATGGAGATTAGTTTATCAGTGGAAATTCTGGCATTTCAGATTTACAACATGACTTCTAAACAGCTGGAACCTGTTGTTGTAGATTGGGTCGTACTTTGGGAGCGTTTTGTGTCCTCTGGATGTGGAAAATGATGGGGTGACAGACTTGCTTCTAGTTGGAGCACCAATGTACATGAGTGAGCTAAAGAGAGAAGAAGGCAGAGTCTACTTATTCTCTGTAACCAAGGTAATTATGAGCAAAAAGGAGTCTGCTTTCTTTAGCTGCATTTTTAACACAAGAGTCTGATTCCCTGTCCATCAGTCTCACACTTTCTCTGTCTCTTCTTCTGAAGGGAATACTGAATGAGCAAGGGTTCCTCAGCGGTCCTACTGAAAATGAAAATGCCCGTTTTGGAATGGCTATCTCTGTCATTCCTGACCTTGACCTCAATGGTTACAATGATGTTGTAGTCGGAGCCCCCCTGGAGGACAAGCAAAAGGGTGTTATATACATCTACAATGGCTTCAGCAATGGTCTAAACAAAGAGTTCTCACAGGTACAACATATAAAGAGCAAAGTATTTATACATATCTTCAGAGGTGAAGTGATATGTTACAGTGATAAGCCACATTAAACTATTTGATTCTGCATGACAAAAATTACTCTCTTAATTTAGGATATATATTTTTAAATACTTATCAGGCTAAAGAATTAAAAAATCTATATACTTCCACTAAAACTTCTTAGAGGAGTTGGTAGCAAATAATAATTGATGTAACAGCAATAAATGAATAAACACTCAGACTAAGATTGATTTATCAGTGATTTAATTGAGTAAAAGGAAAACACAAAGGTACACAACCATACTAACAGCGATTAAACCCTACTTTACTAGTAAGAGAGGTAAGTTTCTGGACTAACTTGCATTTCTACTCTGGTGGGCCTATCAGCTCCAGCCTTTTCATGGCTAGATGGACAATTGGCTTTCCTGCTACAACAGGAGTTCTGTCTAACACAGATTACTCTCCAAAATAAACCGGTACTAGTCTCTCCTGACACTGTTCCTCACTTTGGATTTAGAACTGGGAGACACCACTCTAGAGACCAGAATTATTTAAATTTAATGTAGATTAATTTGGACTTTTATGACTGTAGAACTGTCAAAAGTTTATGTTTGATGATAAAGTGTCCATGTGCTTTTCTAAGATAAGCTTGACTGTCAGTCAGTTCCTCAGTATTACTCTGTTTTGTTTTGTTTTTTTGCTTGTTTATTTTCTTTACTAAACAACTAAGTTCTCCTTATGGGTTGAATAGTTTCGGTATTAAGTATATGTCTTATTTTTACAGAGAATCCCAGGTTCCAAATTAGATATTCAACTTCAATACTTTGGAAGATCTCTAGACAGCAACAAAGACCTAAATGATGATACCATTCCTGATATCTCCATTGGTGCTTATGGAAAAGTTGTCCAGCTCTGGTGAGTTCAAGACATATGATCTGTGAACAACTAACATGGTTACTGTAAATATGACAACAGGTGACTGATATTACTTTTGATTTCAGGTCCAGAGGGGTGGCAGTTGTTACAGCTACAACCTCCTTCATTCCAGATAAAATCAATATTTTAAGCAAAACCTGTGACATTAATGGACGCAAGGTTACTTGTTTCCGTGCGAAAGTCTGTTTTAAGGCTTTGTTCAGGCCAATAAATCCTGTAGGACGTGTAGGTAAGCTTGAATCCTGAAAATACCTTTAAAGAGTAGATTTAAAGGACTATAGATTTAAAGGAGTATATGATTCTGTTCTTGATTTTAGGTTTTTGGTTACTGTGAATAGTTAAACTGTGTTTAGTTTGGTATTCAAACTATAAACTATCCTAATATATAATGGGTTTGATTTATCAATATTCCAAATAGAGAGCTCACATTTGTAATTGGAGCTCAGGGTGTGTTCTTGATTTGTGGGTGATCTACTAAGATTTTGTGTGCAAATAATAACAGACTCAAAGAGCAGTGTTCAAATGAGGACTCTGAGTCTGCTGCTATCTGTGCCAGCCTTTCTGTCCCATGCACTGCACCATAGCCAGAGAGAGCAGGAATAGGCACAGTAGATTCATGATGCGTTTTTGTCAAAAATAAGGGGAAAAATCTACACCTGTCAAGTATATGGCTCTTGGAAAGTTAATTACTATCAGACTTGAATGTTTGCAAATAATACTTTTTTATTATTATTATTAAACTTGAGTGCAGTATACATGTGCTGCTCTCTAAACCATTCAGGCACCGTATTCCATTTTGTAACTATCCGTCTCCTTCAACGGAGAGCTATGATTGGCCAGCTCGACAACAGCCAGTGCTCTATAGTAGATGTAAGCAGTAGTCAATGCAGCTTTTTTCATTCTAGATGTTTTATATTGCAAGGCCAGTGTGACAAGGTGCACAACAAGGGCCCGGGCAGGATTTGATCCCCCGACTCCCGGGTGAGCGTCATTTATTAGGGCTGTGTATCGATTCAAATTTCAATAATCGCTTCGACTCTGATTCTCAAGAGTGAGAATTGATTATCATGATCCGATTCGATCCGATTCGGTCCGTCTCAATGAAATCCAGTTCGATATTGATATGGGTCAATGGTATTAAAACTGTTTGTTTTTTTAGCTGTTATCTTAACTATATGCCTGTAATCCAATGATTTAACACTGGGTGAGTAACAGTTCACCAGGGGAAACTGTATTAACCCTTTCAGACACAAACTTAAAATGGCCACGTTGACTTTTCAGATCTGCCAGAAGGTTAGCACCCCTTCCTTTCCTGGTGGGGAGTTGCTTTGCAATACTCACACCAACGGCGAACTATTAACAAAAAATGACTGTCAGTACGTGTGCGACTGGTTGCAAACTTGCTGACAGAGAAGCATAAACTAGGCTTTACTAGTAAGATGTCCATTTTCTAATGTTTTTGAAATGCAACACACTTTATAATGGCCTCAATAAAATTTCAAGGTCTAATACAACCTACTGATATCCTTAAAAGAAAAACAGGTAAGCCAGAATCATTTCAAAACGAGTTAATTTACTCTGATCAGATACACACTCAATGTACTAGATATTGCTGTGATACTAAATTAAAGCTGCAGTCTGGAGGATTTTAATCAAAGTTTTGTATATCCTTAAAATTGGTTTAAATACTGTGGTTTAAGGCTAGTGCTCCACAACATCTGTTTTTCTTCCTAAGTCCGACCTTCCTCCCTATGCTTTTCACACTGATCACCAAATTTTTTTGACCAATAGAATTCAAGCTTCTGCCTTGTCGGCTGTCGATCAAACTTGCATGCGTGTCGCGTAAACCCCTTAGGATGGGGTCATGCGCACTGGCCACTCCTGCTTACAGACGCCATATTTGAAAAGAGCGTCAGTCATGGAGAAGTCACTAAACTCTGAAATGTCCATAACAAAATACAACCGGGTGATGCTCAATAGCACTTGCTGCTTTTTTCTTTAACCCACTTTGACAGCACAGCTATTGCATGTGTACAATTGTTGACATAGGGCTAGAGGGAGGCGGAGGGGAGGGTGGAGTGATGTTTTGGCAGGAGCCTGGAGAGTAGGATGTAAAAAGTCTCATGCTCCCTGAAAAACTCCGGACAGCGGCTTAATGGTAAAATGTGACAAGACAAACTTCCTGCAAAAATCTGTTGTCTACAGAGCATCTAAGGAATGGAATAAATTATCAAAATATTAGAGAACTAAAGAACATGTATTCTTAAAAACATATTCTAAAATGTATTCTACAAAACATTAAAATCCAGTTCTTAGCTTTGGATCTACCTGAAAGTTTTAAGTATTTTATTGAAGGTTGGACATTTACAAGTTGATTACATCTTGCTTTTTTTATGTAATCTAAAATGCGCACATTGCATTTTCATCAAAAGCAAAGGCGCAAAAGCGCTAAATGGACTCTGCGTGTCTTGCTGCAGGCTTAACAGGCACTGTGCACTGTGTTCTAAGATATGCTTAAAATGTACTCAAATAAAAGCATAAAAGTGAAAATGCCCTAAAATAAAAATAAAAATCAGGAATTATATTATGGTATACTTATTTTTATTAGTAATTTAAAACGTTAGGCACATCTATTGATGTGTTGGAATGCAACCTCAGCCATCATACCATTCAGGAAGAAGCAGCCCCGGACTGGCCATATATTTTACCGGGCATTTGACCGGTGGGCCGGTACCAAAATGGGCTGGTGTATTAGATTTTTTTTTTTCTGCGCAGCGGCGCACCTGTGCCTTGGATTGATCATCCATCGGCCTATCACAGGCGCATCAGTGGTACATATGCCGTACGCATGATCAGCCCCCTCCCTCCCCTCTGCCCCTTCCATTACTCCCGCAAAATGGGCCGGTCCAGCCTTTTTTCATCTTCTGCGCAGCGCCGCAGCCTGTGCCTTGGATTGATCATCAGCCCCCATTCATAAAAGCAGCATTAACAGTCAGATTCCAGTTAACAACTGTATGTGTAATGCAAATATGTAATTTCTTAAGACATGTTCTGTGGTCTGCGGAAAATTCAAGTATTGGTCCATAATACCCATCTTTACATTCGAAGGAAAAGGAGGAAAGCTTGGAAACCTTTACTAAGTTCATGTATGTGCTTTAACCATGAAGTACAGCAGTGGTAGCATCACGTTATGCAGGTGTTGGGCTACAGTAGGAAACTGCCGTGCTTCTGAAAAAATGGCATAATGAGAAAGAAACTTTATGTGGAAATATGACATTTCTAGATGTTACCCTGGAAGCTACAGCTTGAGCATGCAGTGGTCTTCCTATTAGACAATGTCAAATACACTCCCAAATATGTAAAAAGTTGCCAAAATACGACAAGGTCAAGTTTTTGGAGTGGCAATAACAAAGCCCTGAGATCCCTCCTATAAAAAATTTGAAGGCAAACCATGACTCTTTTGAAAATGACAGGGTTACTCTAATTCTAAAAGGAGTGGGCCAAAATTCTTGCACACTTGAGAACTTTGTGGAAAGATAAACATTTTTTGATCCAAGTTATAAAGTTTAAACCCAGTTACATCAAAAAGAGGAAATATTAGGTTAATTTATTTATTTAAAGAAAGTAAAAAAAAGTTGTATTCATACCTCTGGATATTAACAAAATATCTGTATGTCTGGATATCAGGGGGGGCATCCAATTAAACAATAGTGGTGAATGCCATTACTATTATATGAAAGTATTTTGATGCACAATAATTCATTGGATTGTGTGTATATGTATTGCAGCCCCACAACTTGAAAGCACCTTAATTTTTTATGGATGGATGGATGGAAACTAATTTATTCTAACCTAAATTACTTTTGAAAAGTAGCCAATAATTATAATCTAACTCAGAAACATTTAACCCAAGATGTCTTTGTTTTAGAGTAGCCCAATATTTTAATGTCAAACACAGTCAAAACTGTATTTATTTAGTTACTTTTAATTTCAGATGTAAACTACACATTAACTTTGGATGTTGACCTGAAGGATTCACGGGTGACTTCAAGAGGGCTCTTTGCACAAAACAATGAACGCTACCTGAAATTGTCGGCAAAAATATCATCCGCACCGCTGTGTGTAGACTACCAGGTTAATGTTCAGGTAAGGATTCACAGTCATGTAATTTTGAGGCTAATTTCCCTCTTTTGGTCTAATGCCTGCAGACTTGGAAACAAATCTCTTTTTTAATCAATCAAACAGGAAACACCAGACTTTGTAAATTCCCTCAGCCTGAAAGTAGAAGTTGAGCAAGAAAATCCAGAGGTGAACCCTGTCCTCGACAGCTTTTCTCCAAGAGCCTTTGAATTCTTTGTAAGTATGAAATAATAATAAACAATTGCTTACTAGTAAATGAGTTTGCTTTGTTGGATGAGGTACATTTTAGGCATACTTTAACATCAAAACATTTGCCTGTGCAATAATTGCTTCTTGTTACTTTATCAGCCAATTTCTGTTTTTACTCAATGTACCCTAATATATCCACTATGAAAAACATAAGTTTCGTACGATTTCTTTTTCCAGCCCATAATACAGAACTTAAAACTGTAGCACAGCCTCATCTCAATTTATCTGTCCTTTCCTGTTTTCAGATCCCATTCACTAAAGATTGTGGCCTTGATGAATTGTGTTCTAATGATCTGGAGCTGAGTGTGATGACAGAGAGTAAAGGGCCCAGGTAAGAGCCAAAGCTGGTTCTAGTCCAATACAATAAAACATCACAGCAGTTATATGCATAATACATTATGTTATGACATATTCAAGAATCCCAGCCTAATTTTTACTTCTCTTGTTAGCTGAAGGTGTCTCTCAGAACCAACAGATCTTTAATCCATACATAGGAGCTGTACATATAGATTAGATTATTCTTACACAGTACTTTGGTTGTTGGCTTATGTCTCCAACTGATTATCACTAAATTTTACCCAACAATACTTAATAAGGGGGACTGAGGGTTTAAGTAGTAATTAAGACATTGGTTTGTTACAATTAATATATTAATTAATTCCTATTTTCTTGTGACTGTCATGCAAAAGATGTTTACTGACAAAGTGCTGACTTAAATGATGAGTCATGTGTTCAGACACTGTTAACATCTTTTGGTACAAATCGAAACATCTTTTTTGCCCCTCTAACGTCATATTTTGACAAAGCAATTGTTAACCAGTTATTATGTGACAAGAAGGCTTGGAGTAATATCGACATACAGCACCCTCAACACTTTCGGGCAGCTTTAGTAAAGATGTGGTTAAAGGCCATGAAAATATGTTTCTGTAGAATGAAATCACAATCAAGGTCTTGTACAGTGAGAAACCTTGTTATTCTGTTTGTTTTTCAAATACAATCGGTCAGTCTTAGTTGCATATGAATGCTGAACATGAAACTTTACTTCAACCCCCATTGGTTGCATTAGCTGCACAAAGGAAATTGATAGGGAAATGAGCAAATCAGAAAAAAACTGTCTCTTGGCAGAGGGAAAATTAGTATTCATGGCCTCACCCTCCTTAAGCTTAGTTCATGCTTCTGCGTTTTGACGGAGATGGATTGATGCAACGCCAGTATCCGTCAACGCAAGGGCTCTCCATCACCTACGCAAAGACGCACGGAGTAGAGCCCCAAATTTTAACTATCTGATTGGGCAGTTTCAGTAACAGCCAGAGATTGCATCACCAGAACGGGGCTCTATAGTCGCTGTAATCAGTAGTTAATGCAGCGTTTGGCCACTATATGCTTTATATTGAAAGGATAATTTATCTAATCTGTTCTTTTGCTGATTTTGAACACAAGGAGGTGTAAGAAAACAAACACAAAGGCTGCTGTGTTTCTTTCTATGTGTTTCTAGAGTATTTTATAATCCGCACTTCTAGTAAAAAGCTTTAAAGCTTAATCAAAACCTACTTTCTGTCGTTCATTGCTCTTTGAGGAAGAAATGCGTTCAACAGCCTAGAAAAAAACAGAAACGGCGCTGTGTGATAGTAGGCAGAGACGGCATGAAAACTTAGCACCCCTGCGGAGTACTATTAACAGAAAACGTCTCCGTCAATACGTCTGCGTCTGAGTGCAAATTTGCGGTCG
Source organism: Apricaphanius iberus (assembly GCA_028564705.1). NCBI lineage: Eukaryota > Metazoa > Chordata > Actinopteri > Cyprinodontiformes > Aphaniidae > Apricaphanius > Apricaphanius iberus. The sequence continues at coordinate 1,753,502 of JAPXFQ010000628.1, forward strand.
GAGAAGCATAAACTAGGCTTTAGTCTGCGACTGCCCACGAGAAGGTTTAATTGATTTTGCTGCCAGGAGAGAGCAGAGTGTGTTTCTACTAGTTGAAGGTAACCATTAGCAACAACACAGCATGGGAGAACACTGTCGGGCTTATGTCAATTTTGGAGCCAACACATCAACGCTGGACAAAGATGTTAGAATTTGCCTTTGAAAACCACCAGCAAACAACAACGCTAAATTATTTACTGGTTTGAAGGCAGCAGGAGTTGTGTTGCTGTTGTCAAATTGGAAGCAATAGTAATCATATAATATGAATGATGGACAAACAATAAGGAAAACGACACAAGTTTGTCATACACAGTAACCAGAATGCAGCAAAAAATCACCAGAGGTCAATGTCAATGGACTGCAGAAAAGAGCAGCATCTTAGGTAGCCAATTCTCCGTGATGCAGTTGTTTGATAGGTCTACTAGCACACCATTAAAATAACCTACCATTAGGAATATACATTTTTGATTTATTAATTCTACTTTGACTCAGACTGAAACTGTGCACTTGGGTACGACAAGACCAAGATGGAGCTTTTCCACAACATGCACTCAAGCGACTTTGACAAAAAAATGGATGAATAATTGGGAAAGAGCCTAATTTCCCGTATTAAATGTGTTGGATGATCTGTGTTGCTGTGGAGTAGGGGATCTCATTTGATTGTATGGTATCATGGACTATGAAATGTGAGGACAGTTTAGATAAAAATCTATGGACTGCACTGGTTGTGAAGTTTTTTGACAGAATAATGATCAAAAAGATCTGGTTAAAGAAACATTAAAAAAAGTTACCAGATGCTAAAACCAACCTTTTGTAAAAGCCATCTGAGTCTACAGGCCTAAATCATTTTAAATACATTTAGGGAGAGCCGTAAAAAATAGATCATTAAAGAGGATCCAAGAAAGATTTAGGAAACTGCAACTCTGTGAAATGTTAAAAGGAAAGTATATCAGTATCTAAACATCGGTAGTAAAGGCACATTTAGTTGGCAGCCGGGTAACTGCGCCACACATGATTTAGAATAATAAATTACAGTGTATTAAATTCTTAACAGAGCTTTTTTTCCCCTGAACAAGCTTCACTCATAAGGTGCCCAGGCTATGCCGCAAAGACAGGGTGACAACCTTTAAACTCACAGTAGACCCCCTTCCCCTTCATAAGGAGACAACAGAGATGGTTCAGACATTTGATCCATGACATGAATCCTCTGCCCCTCCATTCAGAAGTTATTTTCATGCTGGTCCCACCTAGAGGAGACCCCAGGGCTGAAACATAATTGTTGGACCAAATGTCCAACAATTTATGGATGGGTGGATGGGTGGATGGATGGACCGACAAGTAACATGTGGTTTGGCTTTTTAACTTGTGGTTTGGCTATGTAATGGTTTTACAGCAATTAAAGCATTTTCTATTGTCTTTGTTTTATAGCTGTATTTTAACAGCCAATTTTGCATTATTTAACTTGCATCAAATGAAGTTAAAAACAATTTCAAAGAGAGCTTAAAAATACAGGAGATTTTGGTGATTCTATTTTTGCTCTGAATGTTTGGTTCAGCCGCGGTTCCTAGTTGTTATGAGTCTGTCTGTCTGATTCAATTATCTTCACAAAATAAAATTGAAAAGTTGTGTTTTTCCAGTTTTTTACATAAAGATGTCGGACGAGTGGTGAGTAAAGTTTCTTTTCTCTCCTTTTAAAGTTCAAAACCCGTTCTGGTCAGCGGCAATAATCGTGAGCTCAAATTCCAAGTTGTTGTGAAGAATAAAAATGAGAACGCATACAACACACAGGTCTCGGCCACCTTCTCCAGCAACCTCTACTACTCTTCTGTGTCTACTGTGAGTGATTTTTTTTCACAAAGGTGTGAATATTTTATATCATTTTTTTACTGATGTGAAAAAGCAAAAAATAAATTTGCTCTGTATAAAATATAATTGTACAAGGTCAAGTTATTCAAGGTCACAACAATAAACAAAAGTTATAAAACACAAACTATGAACATTAATTTCTTGTGTATGTTGTATTTGCAGACAGATAAAGTCAAATGCACATCGACACTAAAAAATACAGTCACCTGTCAGGTGGGATATCCAGTATTAAAGAAAGACCAGGAGGTAAATATAAATACTATTTTCAAAGCTGAAGGTGTTTTCATAATTCGTTTCTGAAACAGCAATGAATAAAACCCTGTTATTTCATTACAGATTGAATTTCAGATCACATTTGATTACAGTTTCGATGATCTACAAAACCGAGCAGAGTTGACATTTGAGGCCAAAAGGTGCAAATATCTGGAAAGCCTTTTAACTCAATATTGATCTTTCAGTGAATTTCCTTGAGATAGTTATGAAACACATGTATGTTTTGCAGTGATGGAACAGAGGTAAATCCTGCAGACAATACTGTGAAAATATCCATTCCCGTGCAATATGACACAGCGGTTGCGTTGTCCAGGTAAGTATATTTTTCTCTCAGTTTAACAGTAGTACAATTTTAAAGAATAGCAACTTAATTTTTTTTTCTGTTGCTTCACAGGCAGGCAAATATGAACTTTTATGTTGCAAACTCAACCAATCCAGTGGTTACAACGGTGAAAACTCTGGATGACATTGGCCCAGAGTTTAATTTTACGGTCAAGGTGCATTTGGCAAATCCACCTTATACTGTATCTTTGTCTCATTTATTGATTTTTAATCAATTTTTATAACTAAAGCAAACTGTGTTCCTAGATCTCGACAGGTGTCTTTCCTGTCAGCCTTCTCTATCTCACCATAAGTCTGCCAGTAAGAACAAAAGGTGGAAATCAGCTCCTATATTTAACCAGTGTGGAGACACAAGCTGTGAGTGCTGTGGTTCTACAACAATGAAAATATTATTTTTCCTACATATTTTTGTTACCTGTATAGTTTTCAGGAAATATTGTGTAGTTTGAAAACTATATTATTGATAGTTATATTTTCTACATGCAGGGAGGATCTATCAGCTGTGACACCACACAAGTGGATCCGTGGCAGATTGGTGTCAAACAACAGGAGGTTTCCTTCTCAGAGGAGAGTTTCAGGGGTATAAAGACACTGGTAAGTTGATAATCTTTTAATCCGTTTCTTCTTTCAATTATTGTTTTATTAGTGTAATTAAATTTCCAGTTGTATGTTTATACTTAAGCAATGAAATCTATACATTACAGTTCAAATATTTGAAAAGCTTTAAAGTTTTGCCTGCATTTTTTATGTAGATGAAACTGCTATGGTGATCAGACCAGTTTTATCAGATTTTTCTCCTTATTGTTGTTACTGTTGGTATATCTTTCACTGTATGTTTTTAACCTAACAGGACTGTAAAAGTGCAAAATGTGAGAAAATAGACTGCATCCTTAAAGACACTGAAATAAAGAGTGACTATTTGGTAAAGGTTAAAACAAGAATCTGGAATGGCACACTCATTACGGTAAAGTTCTTGCTTTATTTAACATACATTTTATTACATGACTAATAACTGAAATCATACTGATATGGTTAATCCACCATATTGCCATGATAGGCTTCATATCAGAGCGTAGAATTGACTTCCAGCCTTGATGTGGAGACCTCCAACCCAGACCTCCTCTTGATCCAACACAAGCATCTGGATGTAAGTCACATTTTAGTTTTTCTATATGCTACTTGTAGAAAAAAGACACCGACTCTGTTCTGAAAACGAAACACCTAGCTTTTTTTTTCTCTTTATCTGTTTTCTTAATTCATGCAACTGTGAAGAACTTTGAATTGCCTTGTGTATGAATTTTACTCTACAAATATACTTGCCTTGCCTAATGTGAATTTGTAGAACTTGTAATTATACAAATGCAGGATGATTTTTTTGCCATTTTGTAACAACTTTATGCCGAATTTAAAAGGAGTTAAGTATTGTTAATTTGTCCATACTGTCGTATCTATGTGAGACAGATCTTACAGTGACCTTACCAAATTGTTGTGTCCAGGTGGTGGTGACCGTCAGCAAACCTGGGGAGAAAGCTGATGTTCCAGTAGGTGTGATAGTTGGTAGCGTCATAGGTGGACTGTTGCTACTGGCTGCGGTTGTTGGACTGCTGTATAAGGTAAACAGTTTTAGGTATTGTATTGTATTTAAATTAAGAAACACAAGCAATGGTTTATGTGGGGGATGGCAGAATTGTCTCAGATTAGTCAATTACCTGTGCTGCCCTTTACTTTGTAAAAAAAATTAAAATAAAAAAATCTAAAAAAAGTCTATATATTGAGCCTAAGGTGCAAAATACAAGAAAGCCTTGCATAATTGTTTATACTTTGCTTCAGAGGAGCTTTTTATGTTTTTTTCAGACTATGTCTGCAATCTCTTGAATCTATAACTGAAACAGCAAACACAGCACAGCTGCAAGACATACAGTTGTCATGTTGGAGAATTACAGAAAGCAGATTATTCTAACAGGAACTTGCCAAGTCGATATGTGCCTTCTTAGTCTGGCAACACAATAGAGAATGGGATGACCAGTCTTACTTTTCCAATCTATCTACAATTGTATTTAGTAAATTAGAATATAAATTCTTATGAATCAGATGTTTCAGATTAAAAGTAGATCTTGAAAAGTTATGCAGGAAACTTTGGTGAGATTTGTGAAAGATACAATGGATAACTTCTCAACCACCAGATTGTCATGATTTTTAGGTTGGACTCAGGTTATTGCCCATAATTATTCAAAAATGGTGCATGTCTATGCACAAGTAAGGGTAGCAGAAGGGCAGGCAAGTTGAGGATGCAGAAAAGACGAGAGGACAATTGGAGCATGTAAACACCAGGAAGTAATTAGAAGGACGAGAGACACCTGCAGAAAATTAAGGACACATAGGGGGCAACAAAAACAAGGACAGTTACAGTCACATCATAACAAAGATAGCCCTTCTCTGCTAGAGCCACTTTTTCACAACAGGAATATTACGAATATTAGACTATGTTAGGGTGCGTTCACACAGCACGCTTTGTAACCGTCAAAAAAACAAAAAAAATTATTAGTGTGAAGCCTAAACATTTTTAAGGCTGAAGCTTGCAAAGTGCATGGGCGGGCCGTCCTCTGCCTGATGTTTTAAACAATGGTGGATCATGGTTAGCTAGACATCATCAAGGTCAGGTAATGTCACTACAGCGAGACGCTTGCATTGGATGATGCTCAGGGGAAGGCTGCGGAAGTTCAGCTAAAACAACTTCTGTATTGCTGGCGTTTGCCACTTTCAAAAATTGTCGCGGCCAAAGCACGCAAAGCACAAAGGAGACTCTGGTGGCACTCTGATGGTATCAACCATTCATTTATTATCTTGCCACTCTGGACGATGATGTTTATGGCCGTGTGAACGCATCCTTTGGAGTTTTGGGTTCAAGGAAAGAAACAAACAAGGCTGAGAGATAAGGAAAAAGCTGCCTACAGTTCAGATCGCAGGCTTTGTCAACGTCAGCAACGTCAAGATTACATGTTAAGTCTATGGCGGAGGCCGTTGGAGGAGCGTCACGGTCTCTGAGGCACTTAGTGAGCTTTGGCTCCATCAACTTTTCGTGCTTTTCCTGCTTTTCAGGCTTCAAAGCTCATAAAGCCAGCAGCGCAGAAGTTCAGCTAGTTGAACTTTTGACGGTGCTGACGGCCGGAGCAAATGGTTGAACTCCCCGAACTCAGAACACATCCGTAGAATAGGGTGTATCCACAAACGGCGCTGATGTTGCCAAAGTCGACGTTGTCTAGCTTTATTTAGCAAATAAAGCCAAGCCACTTTCTCAATACTATCCACCATAGCTCACAATGTTCGACGACAGAAGAAGCCCCGCCCATGCGCTCTTTTTTGCTCAGAAGTGACAGACTTTGCAAGCTTCAACATAGAAGCGTCAAACTAGATGCTTTGTGAGCTTTGCCTGATGCTGACAAAGCCCTTGGTCTGAATGAAGCATAAGATAAAATGGAAAAAACTGTGTAAAGAAAGATTGCAAAGTTTAGTTCACTAGGTTTTCAAATGCCCTGTATTGCAAGAAAGTTTTAATCTTTTGAAGCAAGCAATCAAGAAATTAAGTGTTACTTAGGTGCAGTACTGGGTGCTGGAACTGAAACAATGCATTTTTCCTGGATCATCTTTGGTAAAAGAAACTAACCTACCATGTTTTTACTCTTTAGTTTGGATTTTTCAAAAGAAAATACCAGCAGCTTCAGAAGGAGGAGGAGGAGGAGGACAGACAGAGCCATGCACATGCTGATGAAGTTCTGTGAAGAGGAACCCCTCAGCGTTCTCTCTCTCTCTCTGTAAAGCTCCAGTGTTGGTATTGGCACATCTACAACACAAACAAATTACAACTCGGTCACTGGAAATCAGGCACTTTAATGAAACAAATGCTTTTAAGTTTGTGGCTGAATGAGAATCTGTTCTTTTTTTTCTTTTAGAGGATTATTGTTGATATACTTTGCTTTGTGGATTGTAGATATTATTGATAAGTGTGCACAGTTTGTATTATTATTTTTGATATATGTAATAATGTCCGTTTTTTAGGCTATGGATGGACTTTTGTATAAGATGAAAATTTTAGTTTTACACTGTAACTGGATCGTGTTAATGATGTTTCTTGTTTGTTTAAGTTTTTGTTTTTTTTGTACTTATTTTGCTATAAGCAATTTGTGCAACAAACTGAGTTGGAATTTAACTTCACACCTGAATCTCAGGGCTACTTTTATATTAAAAGTACTAATATTAACGGTTTAAAAGCAAGATAAAAAGCATTTAGAGACCCTGTAAACTGTCAGCTGTTTATTGGAACTCATTGATATACATGTTGAAAAAGGCCTTTAAATAAATTCATCTAATCCCAGTTTTAACATCTTTTGCTGAACAAAATTGCTGCCGTTTCTTGAGGCTGAAAATTAATCCTGACAGAGTTTGATGGTTTTTACTCATCAAGCCTTGTTTGTCACCCTTAATGTAATCTATTTAATTAGTGACCTAACCATGTATATTATGTAATGGCATTTTTGTATCTGCCATTTTCTGATTTCTAAGGATCCACTTTAATGGCCTGTTCTCTCATCTTTTCCATTTTGAAGAGTGGCAAAGAGAATTTGGGCTGAGTCACATAATTTATGTACCCCATGAAATCAGGAACGTTCTAATAAAGGTTCCTCAAGCAAAAGATTCATTCTGACCATAGATTCAGTTTGGTCCAAGTTCCATTTTTCTAACTCTTTCAGTGTGGGATTCAGCTACAGCAATAAAACCTGGATTTATTTTCAGAAAATGTTTGTATGTTATTTTTATGTTTACTTTTGTTTTTACTGTTTGTACTTTTAAGAACTAAATTTATTATTATTTTACATAATTTTTTATGTGGAGTTGGCATTTGATATACTGCTTTAGATCGAATTTGTGGTACTTGAGTTTTATCATTGATGACATAATTCATTTGTAACTTGTTGATGAAAGCTGACCATAGTTTTCAGTTAAATAAACAAAATTCAGTAATAATTCAGTTAGTCAAATAATAAATGGTGAATAAATATAATGGTGATATTGACCTGTTTCATGACTGATAATGTGGCTATTTAAATGTAACACATTCAATTTAAAATTCAAAACATTAGTCTATGTCATGTCGTGTTAAACTTCTCTCCATTTCTTTTTTTTTGTTAGTTAATTCAGAGCTTTAAGATTGTGCTGTAATTTATCTCTAATGGGCATCATGTTATTGTTCATCCATACACTGGTCTGTATTTATGTGCACTATTTTCTTTAGTCCTTTGATGTAAATTTCATAGGGAATTTAGTCAGATGGAAATAAAAAAATGCATCAGTTTTACCAGAAATTGGCAGCCTAAAAAAATTGTTTTTATGATGTTTTATCAGATTAAATATAAATTTGAAAATACTAGCCTTGAAACATTTCACTAAGCCTTTATTGGTCTGATGAAATATTCTGATCTTAAATGTCCTGATTGTATTTGCTGTAAACAAAAAACATCAGTCTGTGTGTAATTAATCTATGTCATGTATTTTACTTAGTGTACTATTAACTATTTTGAATGATTTTTCAGAAATTTAAAAATATATAAAATACAAATTTTTAAAAAATCTACAGGGAAAATAAACTAGAAAATAAAAGTTGATATAGTAATCAAATATATATAATTGAGTTATTAATTTATTGAACAATGTGTTGACTGGACATCCTGTTTTGCTAGGTTGAAAATATGTATCAATGTATTTTTGACACAAGGTGGCAGCAAAAGCTAATTTTATCTTACAATATTAAACATCTGATTACTGTGACTTGGTGCTCTTTTTAAATAAAAATATCGACATTTTTCTTGACTGTTATTTTTCTATCCTGCAGTTTTTCACTGGGACATCTCCTTCAGAAGTTCTGTGTTTTCTAGGAATGACATCTACTTCATCTACAACAGAGATATCAAGCTCATTTCCATTTTGGGCCACATAAAGATAATCAAAGTCCTTAAAGGGCTGGTTGTGGCAGAAAGTATTGATAAAACTATATTTAACAAACCGCTAAAACATGAATAAATATCTATCTCAACAAATACTTCTTAAATGATACTGAACATCTTTTCACAATGATATGATTTGGAACTATTCAAATTAACACTGATTTTAGTGATAAAAGGGTATTTATAAATAGAACTTGAAACTTCTATGTATATGGTCCTCTGCAGTTTAGAGGGCCACATCCATGGCCATGGCGGGCCGGATTTGGCCCCCGGCCTTGACTTTGACACCTGTGATCTATAGCATCTGCTACTACATTTACTGAACATCTTCTAAAAATCAACCAATTTTCTCAAATTTTTAATTGCATGTTCTTCCACTTTACACAGAGTCAACTCTAACAGCAGTCTTAATATTCACTTTTTTGAACCTGGTCAAATGGAATGAGCAAATTTCCCTACTGCAGACGTCATCTGGTGTTTAGGTGTACCATAGAAACATACCTAGCCATGCAGTTTTTTGCATGTGTCGCTGCGCGTGGCTGTAATTGCCATTAAAGACTGAATCAGGTATTATTCAGTTAGTTCAAATAATATAATATAAATAAATATAATTAGGATCACAACCATACCACTTTTTTCAAACTAATACGATACCGATACTTGGATCTGAGTACTTGCTGATACCGAGTACCATGGGCGCCGTAAAGGGGTGGAAGGTTAGGACGATTCTAAGGGCCCAGGCTGATGAAGGGCCCAGAAGAGCAGACCCTCTTTTTCTTTTCTTATTTCTTTTCTCTTTTTTATACATACGTTAAATGTGCTAGGGCCCCTCATACACTTAATGTGTATTTTGTCCGTTTTGACCATAGATTTAATATTTAACAAACAAATAATGTATTTACTTTTTAAGCCACACCCCCCTCACAATGGTTCATTCCACCTGCGCTGTCCGAGCTACACTCGCTAGCGTAACGTCTCTTGCTTATTGCATTTGTTATGATGCAGTGCAGATAGTGACACACGCAGGCATGTCACATCAAAAGTCAGGGCATCAAAAACGGAAAGAAAAGAAGGAAAGAGAAGACCGAGAACGCCGAAGTCGACAGTATGTCACACAGTTTTTCAAAAAGAAAGGTAGCTTGCCCTATTCCTGTATTCCAAAACTTTCACTTACTTATTTTTGTTGCTACATGACCTGCTTTTATCTAGCTAGCTTAGTAAAATAATTACTGAATTATGATTTACATCCAACAATAATAACATCTCTGCTGTCTCCGGGTTATCATGTCTCGTAGACACAGATTCAGCGGCCGCTGCACACCCACGTCTTCCTTCCCCCGCGGCCCCCGTCCCCGTCTCAGCCAAACAAGGTGAGCCTGAGCGCAAAACTTCACGAAGATTGAAAGCTCTAAGCACGTCTTATCTACTGTGTTCTCCACATGATGATAACTTTACTAAACAAAAAGTAATCTACACGCTTCAAAAATTACAAAATCAGTTTGCCGTGTGTTCTGTGAAGTGACAGTGCTGCTACTACGATCGATGCTGTCAAACTTGACGTTCTTAATATGAATAAAATGCCCCTTGAAAAAATGATATAAAGTGGAATAAAAATGTGTCTGTGGTAACCATTGGCTATAATTAGTTTATAGAATAGATATTTAATATTTTATATTAAGAAAACTATACAAAAAAATACAGTTTTGGATTGTCTAATTTTTTTTCTTGTGTTATCTATTTCATATTATTCAACAATGCAGGTGGCGAGAGAGCATTCAGTAAGCTCAAACTGATTAAAAATTATCTTAGGTCTGCTATCTTGCAGGACAGACTTTGTCACCTTGCCATACTGTCCATTGAAAGCAAACTGGCAAGAAAGCTGAACTTTGATGATTTGATTTTGCCAGCAGAAAGGCACGCCGCTGGGCCATTATAAAGTGATGTTGAACATAACTTGTTATACCTGGATAACAAACAGTTTATGTCTGGTTCAGTACTTGTTTAGTCCTGGACTGGTTTAGGTCTGGCATTACTCCTGGTGTGTCTTGATTTTGAGCCCTTTTGGCCTAGTTTTAGTCTTGGACTGATTTAATTATGGGTTAGTTGTAGCTGATGTTTCCTGATTGAGCAGTTGGACCCAGTTAAAGCTTGTTCACATAAAGTATATGTCAATATGTGTACATTATGTTCTGTTGTGTTTGCAATTGCAATTGAGATAATAAATATTCTCCTTTTATGTAAACAAGTACATATTTCCATAGCTTTTTCTTGTTTTTGTAGGCTTTTACTCATCAGACATTTTAACTATGTAATGTGCAAAGTATCTTTTTTAAAGTATACAGGGCATGTTTATTGGGTTACATTTTATCTGTAAAAAATGTAGGGGGCCCAGAAATTTTTGTTTCCATAGGGCCCAGAATTTCTGGCGGCACCCCTGCCGAGTACCAATACAATACTTATCGCACACAAAAAATTCAATCAGTTCGAAGACAGGTTTTATTTTCTTCTGCTTGTTAAAAACAAATGATGGTGAAATGGATAAAAAAATAAAGCATTAATAAAAATGACCACAAAAAGAAAATAAAAATTTTCTGTGAAATTTTTGCAGAGCTTGCACATTTTAAGTATAAGTTCATGGTATTGGTTAACTAACTGATACAAGTACATTAGAACGGTATCAGCGCCTCCCTATATATTTTAACATAGAACTATTTTAATACTAAAAATATCCTTATTTAAGTTTGACACATTCAGATGTTACAAAAAGTGGTTTATTTCTACTTGTGTTAAACTTCTCTCCATTTCTATTTTCTATTTTTATTTCAGAGCTTAAAGCTTGTACTTTTGTTTATCTGTTATCATATTGTGAAACTGTTATATGTTATTTTATCTGTCATCATATTCTTTTTTCTGTATGCTTAGGTGTGTATTTATGTGCTTTTATAGTCCTTACACAATTTAAGTTTCTATGGGAATTTAGTTGAAGTGACATAAAATTTATCAGAGCAGAGTATATATATATATATATATATATATATATATATACACTCTGCTCTGATATATTTTGAATTAGGTAGAAAATATGTATTGATATAGCTTTGACACAAGATGGCAGCAAAAAGCAAATTATAGGTTCTATGGCAATATTGAACATCTGATTCTTGTGACCTGGTGATGTTTTAAAATAAGATATCCAACTTTTACTTGACTTATTTATATTTTTCGCAGTTTCTCACTGAAGTATCTGCTTCAGAAGTTTTCTGACCTCTAGGAACACTGTACGTACATCTGCTTCTAAAAGTCGACCAATTTCCTCACATTTTTGATTGCGATGTTCACCCACTGCAAGGTTATTCTTTCCCCTTGACAGGCCTGGAATATGTTTCTGACTGTTTTACTTCTCATAGTCAACACCAGAAACCAGCAGTCTTAATATTCATTTATTTTAACCTGGCCAAATAGAATATGCCATTCTTCTCTTTTAAGTAGCATATTTCTCCAGGAGCTTGGGCTCTGAGCCTTTTCTAGTCAGAGGGGGGTATACAGGGTTTGATAAACGGCCGAGCTGCACTGTTTCACAATTACTCACACGGCGCAGCATTGTGAAACAGCTGTTAGATTCTATGTATAGGTGTACAGGGAGCGATGTGGAAATACTTGGTGAAATGAGATACAGCAAAGGTTTCTGAACAGATTTGAGAGTTCATCCTTCTGGGATTTTCTTCAGATGACTGGCAGCTACGCTGCCAAACAACTGGCCCCCACTACAGTGCAATGATTACTTCTGAATTGCTGCAGCATGAATGCAAATCAGAAATTATATCATTGTATGTTTTTTAAGTGTTAACCTTCATTTGTTCTTTCTTAAATGTTATCGACACGTTTACAATTATGCTAAGGCTTCTAAGATGAAGATCGCTTTTTGGGATGTAATTCCAACTTTGTTATATTCCTTGACCATGAAAACGCAGCAGCTGGTTTCACACTGATACCATTATTCATTCAGTAGTTATGCACGAAACTCCATTGAAGGCAGATTTCTGATCACCCCCCGATTCTAATCACCTTTTCCTGATCCCAATGCATGCATTTCTTGAAAATGTCATAAAAATCCACCTATACTGTATATTTTTTGAGTTTTGTTGCTAACAGAAAAACAAAAACTTGGAGAAAACACAACTGCCTTGGCACAGGTAACAAGCAGCTGATTTAACATTAACATGAAAATTGGAGGGTGTGTGCTTTTGGAACTTCAAGGTTGCATTTTATTGCAGATGATCTCTGTGAACCCTAAGCAGGAGATGAATGAACACACTGGGCTTTCATCAGCAGTAATGTTGGCATTGCTCAAACCAGTCAAGGTTAGGAAAGATCTGAGCCAAATTGCTAAGCTCCTGATTTTCTAGTCCATCCTTGCAGACATGACGCATGAATCATGACTTAAATAATGAGTTTCTAGATCTTTGTGGCTAAAATAAACGTCCTCCATAAGGTGACACAGGTTAGGAACTCCATCATTCAGAGGGAGTTCAGAGTAGATTTGATTGCTTTCAAAGTACTAAAGGAGTCAATTGAGATGGTTTGAGCATCTGATTTGAAGGCCTCAATTTGGAAAGAAAATATAAACCTCTTCTTTTTCTAGGAACATATTGAGATCCCTGAGAATGAGCTTGAGAGTGTTGCTTGGATTCCCTCAGGAAGCTGTTATACCTACACTAATTGATGTGGGAAAGACGTAACACAACATAAAGATGGGCAGGTGTAATGCACTGTGATGAAGTCATTTACCTTCTTTTGTTTTCTTAATATTTATCTTAGAAACTTTCCTATCATATTTTCAGAATTGCTTAATTTTTCACTTTTCCAGGTTTTTTGAGGTATTCTCCACTCCTTTTTCTGTCCAGTCCTTATACCTAACTATGAAAGTGCATCAAGCAGTTTGTCTATAAACTGAGATATGTTGACAAGACACAGTAACCACATCAGAAAGGTAAGTTAAAAGCACACGTAGGGGGGGGATAAATCCAACAGAGACCTGATGCAGGATCAGAAGTCACAGCACCCCAAAACTGAACCCCTTCAAGTTTTCACTGGATCATTTATTAGTAGCAGACATCACCGACAAAACACAACTCTTTGGGAATGACTAACTTGGTAGGAAAGTACTGTATCTCAACCTGCTATCTTGCAGACTTTTATATTTATATATATTTCACTAAATAAATTGAATAAATTTGCATTTGACTTTAATAAACACAGCCAGGTGTTAAAACATTTCAGAAATCAGGAAGCGTTCATTGCCAAATGTTGAGCAGATTTGCAACATTAGGAAATTACTGCGGTACTTTGTGCAAACATACGATGAGACAAACACTTCAATACAAATGAAACTTAGTGGAATGAAAATTTGCTAAACAGATTTATATAGATGAGTGCTGGTGATAATAAAAGTCAAAACAGACAGGTGCAGAGAACACAACACAGGGTCATATGACTGAATCAGAGCGGGTGTTTGGGTTATTGTTCATGGGTCCAACAGCAGAGGGGGAGCAAACTGTTCTTATGGCGAGAGGTTCTGGACCAGAGCCTCCTGTCTGAGGTGAGCAGGTTAAACCGTAGGCGTCCAGAGTGAGAAAATGTAAGCTGTGATCCATCCATGGTCCAGTGTCCTGGAGGTGTACAGGTCCTGTAGAGATGAAAGTCTGCAGCCAACCACCTTTTCAACAGAGTGCACGACACGCTGCAGTCTCTGTTTATCCCTGATGGTGTTGCCACCGTACCACACCGTGATGGAGGAGGTGAGGATGGACTTGATGATTACAGTGTTGAACTGCATCATTATCCGTGTTGACAGGTTGAATTTCTTCAGCTGCCTCAGGAAGTACATCCTCTGCTGTGCCTTTCTTATGGTGGAGATGATGGTGGGCTCCCACCTGAGATCCTGGGTGATGGTGGTACCCAGGAAGCGGAATGAGTCCACAGTGGTGACGGGGGTGTCAGTCAGGACTATGGCGGGGAGTAGAGCTGTGTGCTTCCTAAAGTCCACAATAATCTCCACTGTCTTCAGGGCAATCAGCACCAGGCTGTCTTAGCTGCACCAAGTCACCAGACCCTCAGCATCTATCCTATTCACCCTCATAAGCGATGAGTCCGAAAATGGTGGTGTCATCTGCAAACTTAATTAGCTTGACAGACTGGTAGTTGGAGTTAGGAATTTTGAAGCCAAAACAGCCAGAGGTAACTCCAGAAAAGTGAAGCCAGATGGAGGCCACTCACCTCAAAACTAAAACATACTAACAAATTTCAAGAGTTTTCTTATGCTGTTGCCATACATATACTCTACATTTTGTAGGTTTGGGAATTGCCTCCTGATGTGGGCCTAAAAAAGAATTAGCCATTGAAACATCGAGGGAGATAAAGCAAATTTGTAACGGGCTCTTTCACCTATAGCAGTGTAAAAATGTGTTCAAACAGCAGAAAGTATTTAGAAATCATAAATATTCCAAACACTCTAATCTCGCCAATAATCTGTGCCAGTCACGCAGATATACAAAATATTCTCATAGTTGAGGGATTTGAAATTTAAAAGAGTTTTTCTGGTGATAATGATTTACATAGGGCTTTGGAGCATATCTGTTAGTTACAAATAGTTACATATTCACATGCTGATATACAGTGCTTGGTCTAGGTTGCAAAATGAATGTTGAGGCAATAAAGAAAATAAATTTTTATAAAAATCTGCAGTTCAATATAATGCAAAGTAAATACTATTTCAAAAGACAAACAGGTCCCATTCATATCCAGTCATATAAAATAAATCATATCCAGTCCTATTCCAGTTCAGCTCAGTTCAATTTATTTTAATACAATCCAGCACAATCCAGTCTTGAAGCCTCGAGCAGGAGGTCAGAGAGGATAAACTGTCTCCTCCTTTGTTTGCACATACTTTGTTTGCTGTGTTAGAGAAACAGAATTGACAGGAGTTTGAGTCAGCTCAGTGACGACAAGTTATGACTAACGCTTACATTTTCTTTTACATTCTGTAGTGACGTGAAAAAATATTCCCCCCTTAATGACTTGTTTCTGTTCTTTTGTTTCTGAATTAAACGTTTAGATCAAATACGTTTTATTATCAGACAAATATATCCTGAGCGCTAACAGAATTTTGTTTTCAGTGATGATTTAAGTTATTAATGGGTAAAAGCAGAAAGTTATTTTCTCACTTTTTTCATAGTGGGTTAATTTTGTCCACCCTTATAACACATTATGCCCAAAATCCCTTAAATAAAACTTAAATTATGCGATAGATAGATAGATAGATAGATAGATAGATAGATAGATAGATAGATAGATAGATGGATGGATGGATGGATGGATGGATGGATGGATGGATGGATGGATGGATGGATAGATAGATAGATAGATAGATAGATAGATAGATAGATAGATAGATAGATAGATAGATAGATAGATAGATAGATAGACAGACAGACAGACAGACAGACAGATAGATAGATAGATGTTTTTTTAGTGTTGTAATCATGTCTTTTTAAATACTTATTTTTTGATCAGTATAATTTTTCCTTTAAAAGAAATACAAAACCAAAACAAATTTCTAAAGGAGTAAATGCTTTTTTACAGCACTTCATATGTAAACCAATGTTTGCTTTTTTTGTAAACATTACTAATTAGGTGTTTTTGGCATTATTGGCTAATAAAATGTCTTGTGGTGTACTTAAAGAAAAGCAGAGCACAAAACAAGTCCACTTTGGTTGCCATGCTTGACTTTATTTTCACAAATGTATTTTTTATTAAAGCTAAAGCTTTTGTAACGATCAGACAATCGCTAGATCCTTCTAAAAACAATACAGTAACCTTTGTTTCTCTCTGAAGCCAGATGAGCCCGACCAGCGGTCTTATTTTTAAGCTTGTTGTAGAGACATAAAATCTGTGATCAAATGTTTTGCTTTCTCTTTACTTTTTACAGATTACTGTTAAGGTAACAAAAATGTTCCATGATTCAGTTGCCAGCCTCGTTCACCTTATTCATGTAACCCAGTATGCTTTTGTAAAATTGTGTATGTGACATCTGGATTTGCATTCCTACATTTAAACTAAGAGTCTTGTTACAGAGCAAATATAAATAAAAACTTGTGCAAATATTAACTTTTACACCTTAAATTAGATACACTAATCAGAGTATCGCCTTCTGCTTTCAGAGATTGTGATGATGGCCTGAGGAAATGGTCTTGTTTTATGTTTACCAGCATATTTTATTCAACACATTTCATTCATAGAGTCCCAATTTACTACAATTATCATCTCAAGGCAATTCATATATTTAAAAAACCTAAATCCAATCATACAGACAGATTGTTTGTCATTCATTCCGAATTGATCCTTGTTATCAAAAAATGAAGTCAAGTTCAGTATTTTATTCAAACTGTTTCAAACATTTCTGTCGGAGAAAACTCAGATGATTGCATCAAGTCATTAACTTGCATGATTCTGCTTCTCCTGTGATAAGGTTGTAGTCAAATTAAAATGTGAGGTAAGGGATTTCCTCTGTGAGTTTTTGTGGACTAAGAGAAAGGATATACAGGGTTTTGGTGTTTGGTCACTTTCATTCTAGACTCTTAGTCCATGCCTTTTTTGATTCCTTGTTTGTTGGAAAGTCATTGAAACTGACTCTGCATTTGCGACCCCAGTACACCTTATGTAAATATTCAAAACACACCTGCTGAAGCCGCAAGTTAAGATTTATGAAATAGTAGGCATTGGTGGGAACAGTGACAAGTATTGGTGCTTCAGAGGGGCATGACATTTAAGTTGTGAACAAAACAGACAAAGAATTGAAGATAAACTGTAAATCAGTTACTTTGAAAACAGGTTCTGCTCTATGTCATTCGCCATCAAAACAAACCACTTTACTCCTGTTAGATTCTGCTATCTTTCCAAATGTTGTACCCACTTAACCGTAATGCAAAAGCACCAATAATAAGGTAGACAGAGTGCATGCCTTTCACAGCTTTACTACAACATCCAGTGCCACTGCCAGAAACCGTAGGGTCACTTAACCTTTCTTTTACTTCATTAAACCAGTCTACTACTTACCTTTTCCTGCTCAATATCTCAAAAACTAGATGCATATTCAGATTAATGTAACATGCAGACATCTTTGTTGCAATTACATTTTAGCAATATGTTCCAAATGATCCAGAATTTAGTGAGGGTGTAAGTCTGATCTGTTAGAAGGGATTGCATTTCTCCTTTACCAGCATCATTACATTGGCTGCCTTTAAAATTTTTAATTCAATCTTTCTTGTTACACTCAAAGCTCTGAATATCCTGCTACCAGCTTACCTGTAAGATTTACTTATTGCTAACCACCCTACACCCTCTGCTCTCAGGATGGAGACCTCTTCACCATCTCCACAATTTCAAGGCAGCAGGAAACGAGGGGGTACACCAACACAAGTCAACACTCTTATAAATGAACAAGCTTTTACTCGTTCTTCCTGTACATTTTACTGAATGGTTTCTTATACATTTAACATATTTTAACAATTTCTTATTTTATATAAATTGATATGTTTCACATCATATTATACACTCACTGGCAACTTTATAAGGTATACCTTGCTAGTACTGGGTTGGCTCCTTTTTGCCTTCTGGCCTACCTTAATCCTTCGTGGCATAGATTCAACAAGGTATATTAACATGATAGCATCACGCAGTTGCTGCAGATTTGTCGGCTGCACATACATTATGCGAACCTCCCGTTCCACCACATCCCAAAGGTGCTCTATTGGATTGAGATCTAATGACTGTGGAGGCCATTTAAATACAATGAACTCATTGTCATATTCAAGAAACCAATCTGAGATGATTCGAGCTTTATGATTGGTGGATTATCCTGCTTTAAGTAGCCATCAAAAGATGGGTATACTGTGGTCATGAAGGGCTGTGTGTTACAACGCCGATCAACTGTTACTACAGGACCCAAAGTGTGCCAAGAAAATGTCCCCCATACCATTACACCACCAGCAGCAGCCTGTACCGTTGATACAGGGCAGGATGGATCCATGCTTTCATGTTGTCAAAGTCAAATTCTGACCCTACCATCCGAATGTTGCAGCAGAAATCACGACTCATCAGACCAGGCAACTTTTTTCCAATCTTCTATTGTCCAATTTTGGTGAGCCTGTGCAAATTGTAGCCTACGTTTCCTGTTCTTAGCTTACAGGAGTGGCACCCGGTGTGGTCTTCTGCTGCTGTTGCCCATCTGCCTCAAGGTTTGACATGTTGTGCATTCAGAAATGCTCTTCTGCATACTTTGGTTGTAACGAGGGGTTATTTGTTTTACTGTTCCTTTCAATCAGTTTGAACCAGTCTGACCATTCTCCTCTGTCCTCTGGCATCAACAAGGCATTTCCGCACACAGAACTGCCTCTCACTGGATATTTTCCTTTTTTCGGACCATTCTCTGGAAACCGTAGAGATGGTTCTGTGTGAAAATCCCAGTAGATCAGCAGTTATTGAAATACTCAGACCAGCCCGTCTGGCACCAACAACCATGCCTCGTTCCAAGTCACTTAAATCACCTTTCTTCCCCATTCCGATGCTCAGTTTTCAGCAGATCGTCTTCCACATGTCTAAGTGCCTAAATGCATTGAGTTGTGGTTGGCTGATTTGAAAGTTTGTGTTAAGTAGCAGTTGGACAGTTGTGCCTAATAAAGTGGCCAGTGAGTGTATATTTGTAAAGGGATACTCATATTTTAATTTCCCTAAATATTTGTTTGTTTGCTTGCGTATCTTTTGTTGAGTGGTACTTTAGTTTAAAGGTGGGGTACACCCTGGATATACAGAACAATCAACCATGCATCCACACCATCATACCTAGAGACTACCTTACAGTCATGCTTTTGGAGTGTGGGAGGAAACAGGAGTACATGGAGCAAATTCACACATGCACGGGGACATGCAAACTCCATGCAGAAAGACCCCAGGTCACAAGATTTGAACCCACTACCTTCTTGCTGAAAAGGCATATACATCGCTGTGCAGCCTATTTCCAATTCAATGCGAGTGATAGGAACTTACTATGTCTGAATTTATTAAAATCAAATAAATATATCCGTTTATAAAAAAATAGCAAGTAAAAGCATTGTTAAAGGTGAGTAAATGAGACAATAATTCAAGAAGTGTAAAAATGTTTAATTAGGCTGTGATCGTCGGTTCTGCATGCGGTGACCCACATTCTGATTGTTCTGTTCCATTTGCATGACTGTTTGCCAAAGAAGACCCTTCGGAGATAATACAGTGTCGATAAAGAGATAGACCCCACCGTCCTCTGGCTGGCTGCTGGGTATACAGACGAATAATGAACTCGCCGGTGTCTGGCTCTCGCAGCCAACACGAGAGCTGTGACCAGAATTCCGCTGAAGAGGTCGCGCAAGGACTTTCTCAAGGAGTTACGGGCGCCTGTGTGAGTGGAGACCTGTGTGTGTGTGTGTGTGTGTGTGAGAGAGAGAGAGAGAGATTTATTCAATGAAATGCAACACCCCTGTTCTCCTCCGTCTGATGCCTTCCTCGGAAACAGGTTTGATTGTATTTAAAAGCTTGACCCGGGAGAGAAACCCAAACAACTGTCTGATCTAATATTAGCAGTGCGGCTGGCTGCAGACTACTTCTATTATTGTCCAAGGCTCGGATATGCTCCTGAAGGGAACGCTCACCAAAAGATTTGCACTCTTGTCCCCACAGCTGATGGAAAGAAATATCGGTTTTCAGCAAGTGGTGCCTTTAATATTATGATAACAGTGTGACCGGATAGATCTGCCGGCTTTCGGCCGAGTTCACTGTGTAGCAATAAATTCATAATTATTTATTATTATTATTATTATTATTATTATTATTATTATTATTATTATTATTGTTGTTGTTGTTGTTGTTGTTGTTGTGATAATTGATGCATACAACATTTACATTAACATATAAAACATGTAACATTTTGAATATTAAATATACAAAATAAATCATAATTTTTAGTTTAAAATAAAAATGCATATGTTGACATAACTGTTTTTCTCTCCATCAAAATTCCGATCCATATCCACCGCCACATTTTCTGCGGTCTTCAGTTTCCAGGAATATCTGCCTCAGTGATCCCAGCCTGTTCAGTTTTCCAACGTACATTTCCGTGTTCTTCAGTACAGGAAGAGAAACTTTAATTGTGTGTCATCTGATTGGGATTGAGAGAACTTTGGCAAGAAGAAAAAAAAAGAAAAAAATGTCCCCACCCCCACAGAGGAGAAGACCGCCCACCAGAGATAGTCAACCCGAGACCCCTTATAGATTTAAAAAGAGAGGCTGCATTCTCAGACTAACACTTATTCAACACTGCCACCTTAAGCAGATTAGTTTTGCGCTCGCCTCTGTCAAATACGAGCTTCAGTTTGCCTACATCCATCATGCTTGGGTTGCTCCAGCACAACCCGGGTGTTCTTTTCTTCTTCTTCTTATGGCTGTGCCATTTCATGGAAGATCAAAAAGTTCAAGGTAAGCTCTTTTTATTTCTTTTTTTATTATTTCTTTTTTTCCCTTTAAACTTTGCTGCCATGCGCAAAGACGCGCGGGGCTCGGATTAGTGAAAACTTTTTTATGGAGTTCTCCTTTCTCTTTGTATTGATAAAAGTCCTTCTTCTGCAGACGTTACGTACCTTCTCCATATATAAAACAGGTGTTATTGTGTGGGACACTTCAAAGTGAGAAATGGCAAGTTTTGCAGCCCTCTCCACTCACACAGACGCAAACGTCCGTGACAAAATCACACAAAGTCATTTTGAAGACGTTCTTTTTTTTCTTGACATTTATTCTTAATTGCTCTTTATCATACAGGAAACTTCCCCTTAGCTAGTGTGACTTAATTTGTGCAATATTTATTTATTAAATTTTTAAGTCCACACCCTTTCAGCTTTGTGCGCCAAAACGCAATTTTAGATTTTGGATTATGACAAAACGAAGTACAGGGCGGACGATCAGAAATCTGCCTTTATTATAAGAAACCCCACAGACACACAATGTCATGGGTGTCTGTGTCGCTTTAAACGTTATATATAAATTATTTTAATCTACCACCAACACATTTGGGATTTTTAAATATTTGAAATGTATTTATCTGTGTTTTGTCAATGAGCATGTCAATATCTGGCGGATATGCATGTCTGTGATAAAGTAGACGGCGGTGTGTTCAGTCTTGTTACAGCCTATATAACTGAAGACTGTGGTTTTCGCCGTCTAGACGCTCCAGTTTCTGTCCAGTGGAAACAAGCAGACTCCGGGAATAAAAGAACTCCCCCTTCCACTCCCTCAAAACAATATTCTCACTTTTTTTAGGGTTGTGGGTGCATTGTAAGGGCTGTCAGTCACAGTTGGAATAGGCAAGTGTCAACTGTCTTACAAGAAATACAGGGGAAAAAAGAAAAAAAATCAGACAAAATACCGCTGGGAGGGCGAAAGGGGAGGGAGGGCGCGTCTCGGATAATGCGGTCTGCGTGTGTGTCTGGTGCGTCTGGGTCAGTGGTTAAACGCTGAACGTGCTATATTCCATTTATTAATGAATTGTTCTTTGCAGCTGGAAACTGCTGGCTGCAGCAGGGGAAAAACGGGAGGTGCCAGGTGCTCTACATGCCCGGGATGACTCGAGAGGAGTGCTGTCGGAGTGGGAGACTGGGGATGTCCTGGACCGAGGAGGACGTCCCCAACAGCACGCTCTTTAGGTGGATGATCTTCAATGGTGGAGCACCTAATTGCATACCGTGCAAAGGTGGAGGTGCACTCATTTTCCTTTGTTTGATCTCAAATTAATTAAGCATAAAATGCATGCAGATGATCTTACTGGCGCATGTCAACTTGCGTAAATTATAGCGTCCAAAATAATTCAAGTTTTCGTGCAAAATGCACTTCAGAATCTAATAAAAACGCTCTTTCTTTAGAAAGCTGCGAAAATGTTGACTGTGGACCTGGTAAGAGGTGCAAGATGAACAGGAAAGGTAAGCCGCGCTGCGTCTGCGCTCCAGACTGCTCCAACATCACATGGAAAGCACAGGTGTGCGGCTCAGACGGCAAGACCTACAAAGATGAATGCGCGCTCCTGAAGGCAAAATGCAAAGGCCAGCCCGACCTGGACGTCCAGTACCAAGGAAAATGCAAGAGTAAGTCAAACATATACACATAAATTATAAATACTCTGAGTTTTTTAAAAGGAATCATCTCAGCGGCGGCATTAAGGGGGAGCCTGTGGGGGCATTGGCCACCCCTTCTAAATTTGCTGGTCACCTCATTGGCCTGCGCAGCCAGTCAGTGTAAAATGCAAAGTATATTTTATTGATATACTTTTCATAAGAGAAAACATGTTTCAATCAGTGGCAACATGTCTATCAAAACAGTTGTTTAGGCCTATGCAATTTGTATCCCCCTTCCACAGGTGCCAATTTGAAATAATAAAATCATGAAGTAATTACTTTTTTATATACATGCATATGATGACAGCTTGATTAAACTTAAAATATTCTGTTTGGTTTTGCTCTGCCATCCCAAAATTATCAGTGGGCTCATCTGTTCACACCTTTTGAAAACTTTTCGGAGGTGCAGGGGGTTTGAAGTCCTAACCACACCTTACAGCGTGTGCCAGGCCAGCAGGAGGCATACAAAAGAGAAATTGGCCTATACATTTTCCGAGTTTGAAGTATTGGACACATTTTTTTTTTTCTTAATTTGATGTCTATGCAAATATTGATGTTAATTTATGATTTACTATTTCAATTAGGAATGTTTTTATTTTCGCTAATAATTTGATAATTTGCAGCGCTTGAATTTGAGCTATAGGGTCATTTTTATGCAAGTGGTAATCACTGGCAAATAAACAAGCAGGTAACCGTTTTTTGGGGCCTAGCTCTTCTGAACGGTGGCTGCGTATCTCTGCTTTGCAGCCAATAAAATAGGTATTTACATTTGCTGTGAACTATCTGATGCATAAAGATACACAAGCAGCCAATACAGATTCATTGTGACGACCCACACTGATTCTGAATGTCTGGATTCAAAAAAATACTTCACAAGTTAATTTGGTGTGATCAATTTGGATGAACTAAATAAATGATCGTCTACAACTAAATAAGAGAACATATAAAATTATTATTATTATTTTTTACTTTGTTTCACTGAAAAGCCTTTTACTAGCACTGTGAGCCTCAGTGCCGTAGGGAAATTTGCCATTCATCCTTTAAACAACTGAACAATAAGCAAAAATATGTAGTCGCTATATCAGAAACATTAATAAATATGTTATCCTTACATGGAGAGGCTTTCATAATTGCTCACAGATATGAACATGTGGCATTAGTGACTTTCATAGGATGCAAAAACTAGTTGATAATTTATTGAATTATTCTATTATTATACGAAAACTTCCCATTATACTGTATTCCCACTCATAGTTGTTCTCTGAGCCCTCGAAGCAACTTTCTATTAAATATCATTCATTGGAGTCATATGCCATCTTTTCCTTTGAAAGACTAAATACAGTTTAATAAATTGCTTGTCAACTTTAAAAAGAACTTTACCCGGGTTGCATTTATTTAAGGAAAATCATTTTAAATCACCTAAAGAGGTTGTAAAGCAAATACATGCAGTTTCATCCCATCAACTTAGGAAATGTGTTGTTTGGAAAAAAATTATTTTAAATCATGCTAACTTAGCTGCTT
This sequence comes from Apricaphanius iberus, assembly GCA_028564705.1. NCBI lineage: Eukaryota > Metazoa > Chordata > Actinopteri > Cyprinodontiformes > Aphaniidae > Apricaphanius > Apricaphanius iberus. The sequence goes on from JAPXFQ010000628.1 coordinate 1,777,788, forward strand.
GTTGTACCACTGGTGGCCGGTGGTTTCCTAAATCAAATTTTGCAACTGTTTTTCAGCCCTTTATGAAAAAGGTCACAGCCCTCTCTTCCTCTTTGTCTCCTGTAACATCTTTTTTTCCTTTCTGTGTGATCCCAGAAAACTGCCACAGTGTACTGTGCCCTGGAACCACCACCTGTGTTGTGGACCAGACAAACAATGCTTACTGCGTGACGTGTAATAGGATTTGTCCTGACGTGCCGTCATCTCAGCACTACCTGTGTGGGAACGATGGGATCACCTACGCCAGCGCCTGTCACCTGAGAAAGGCCACCTGTCTCCTGGGCAGGTCAATTGGAGTGGCATATGATGGAAGATGCATCAGTAAGTGTGCAACCCGAGACGCGAGAGCGTGAGAATTAACACCCTCACTGCGCCTCCACAGTCTCTGACTTTGAACATGCTTTCAGTGCACTATTCTCTTCCAAATGTGTATTTTCACTGCCAACATTCCAGTTGGGGGGGGGGGGGGGGGGGTGTTGGTAGTTGCTTGTGTTTGCTCAACAAATGATAGACATCTTATTATTTCCTGATGTTGGCAAATCTATCTCATAAGGGAGAGAGAGGAGGAAAGAGGAGGAAGGAAGAGTGCTGGGGGCCATAAAGACATACTTCATTATTTTAACCAAATCATTTCCTATCCAGATTGCAGCCACTCTAAATCTTATAGTCAGAAATGCTCATTTGAAGCCATTTTCTGGTCCCTTCATAACATTTTACTCTATTAGGTAGGGTTACATTTCTATTCCATTAGGGATAAACCCAAAATAATCTGCTGTCTTTTCTAATTTTGCTTGAAAACTGTTCAGAGGTGTACATTTATTAATATTAATTAAAAAAAAGGACAGGACAGGCTGTAATTTGTTGCATAATTTAGTTAAAGAGATGACACAATCTATTGGCCAAACTCCTGATCGGCCATGAATGCTGATCGGCTGGTCAAATACAGAAAATCTGAATTGTTCTTTTTCTGTCTGATTAAATGCTGAAGCTCTCTTTTAGAAACCTGAGATTCATTTCTGCAAAATAAAAGAAAAAAAACTTGGTGAAAATTGGGATAATTTCTTTCTTTCTTTCTTTCTTTCTTTATTTCTTTCTTTCTTTATCACAATGCACTAGTCTGTCAATCAAATCTGGCTTCATCTACTCACTCCACATATAAAGAACAGCAGCATTGTTAAACTCTTCACTTTACACTATGGCTTTTGTTACTGTGTTCCCTTCAGGGTTATAGGTGACCCCCTTTTTGGCAAACCCTTCAATAATTTTCTGCAGGTGCCTAAGGGCCAGTTACTTCTAGCAATGCACAAATTTATGATGAAAGTAAAACTAAAAAACAAAAACTACAAGAATTCTACTGTTGCTTTTCATTTCATTTCCACCCACCCCTCAATATTTTCAATAGTCCCCATCTGGTAACCCTTACAAAACCTTTTGGAGATCGCCCCAGATTCTAATTTCTTCCTTTCTCCATCCAGAGGCCAAGTCGTGTGAGGACATCCACTGCAGTGCGGGGAAAAAGTGTCTGTGGGACGCTCGTATGAGCCGGGGTCGCTGCTCGCTCTGCAATGAGTCCTGTCCGGAGAGCAGGACAAACGAGGCGGTGTGCGCCAGTGACAACACCACATATCCCAGCGAATGTGCCATGAAGCAGGCTGCTTGCTCTAAGGGAGTGTTGCTGGAAGTCAAGCACACAGGATCTTGCAACTGTAAGTAAGAGATATAAGAAAGTGAAATATGAAACACGAGAAATAAAACTCCTCCCCCACCCCATCCAAGCAAAAGACAATATTCCCTGTTTGTTTTTCTAAAACAAAAACCCTCTCCTGAAAGTGTCCCTTCATCCCAACTCTACCCATGTTTCCCTCACCAGCTATATCACTCCAGCTTTAGGAGGCAGAAAGGACTTGGAAATGGAAGAACCGGCATGACTTTTCCCTATTTCACAGTTGTTGTTGTTTTTTTGTTTTTTATCTCTTACTTTCATTTTTTAAAGTATTTGTTGAGAAACAAGTTAAAAGAAAAGTGACTGAAATATTTAATCCTACGTAAATTGTCTCTAAAAGCCTGGGAGGAAAGATAATCTTTTTAAATAAGCTCAAATACTAGAAAGAATCTAGTTTGCTTGCTATAGTGCGACTCCAGAGCTGGCCCAAGGCGTAAGGGAACCGAGTTGCTGCTAGGGACACCCAGGCCAGCAGGAGGCCCCCAAGTTACCAGGCTAACGACTATCAGCATTATGGAAGGAAGTACAAAAATTTCCCCCAGGTTTTAAGAATTTACCAACGTTATTTTTTTTAGCCTAAATGCATGATCTTTATGTCTCTTTCAAATTTTGCATATAATATTTTGTAGAAATACACCTCTTACTTGAGTTGATATGGCAGTTGATGGATAATAGTCTTCGCTGTAAGTGGGCTCCCAAATCGTATTCTGCTTAGGGCCGCTAACACCTTTGGCCAACTCTGGAAAATCCTGAAACGTAAACCTAGTTAGAGCGTTGTCATGCTAGTCACCTGCTGAAGCAGGAAGCCTTAAATATCATGCAGTATCTCATATTAGAGATCACAAATTTACAGCTTGTGAATCTCACACTCGCATTTCTTACTTCTTGTTTTCTTTTTGATGTCTTTCTTTTTTGTTGATTTTGGCTGTAATCAATCAAACAACATATAAATATTAGCTCACAACACGCATAAGGTGATTGTAATGTTGGAGCCATCTTGGTGTTGCATGTAAAAAACCTTAATGAAGACCATGTTGGGATTCAGAAATCCAAAATATTAAACATACATTCCAGTTTGTGAATTTTAGGGAATGGCTTTTTTTTTCTTTCACCTGAAAAAAAATCTCTTAATCTGTTTTTAAAATATGCATTGGACTGGTGACCAACTTTATTATCACCTTTTGAGCTAATCATAAATGTGATCTGTTACTGTGAGTAGGAGAAGCTCTTTTTAGCTGGCTTTTACTGTCTGCACTGTTGTATTTAAAGAAAATGTATCAGATATTTTACATCCACTTTAAGATAACGAGGGACCCTTCTTTTTTTTGTATTGTCGTTGTTGTGACTGCTTGCGTGTACAACAAGTGTAAATGTGTTTAAAAAAGCAAAAGAAAATACCTCAGAACTATGTTGATTACGTCTAATGCGCTGGCCACAGCCCTGAACGTTTGCATCCTGACTTTGCATCATAATCAGATAAAAAGGAAAATTAACTGGTGAGCAAGAGCACTTTTTTTGTGTTAAGTCTGTTTGCTTTTCAGGATTAAGCCAAAAACAGAGCCAAGCTACTGGAACCATCAGCCCTAGTGTCCTTATATCTGTATATCCCACCTTGTGACTTCCCTTTAAACCTTTGCTTCCCCATACTATGGCGCTGACGTGATTGATTATATGAATGGACAATGTATAATTGGTGATTCTTACAGCATAGTCACACAGACTCCTTATCACAAAAGTCACCATTTAACAAAAAAAAAAGTGTGAGACGTTTTATTGTGAATTTTTTTGACATTCACTGATATATTCTGCGCTGTTGTGGTCCATATTCATACAACAGCTACCATGTATTCTCCCATTTAGCCATTACAGAAGACCAGGAGGAGGATGAGGATGATGGGGACTCAGACTACAAGGCCTATGTCCATTTATCTTCTCTACTGGATGGATAAGCTCCCATCATTATAGAGGGGGGGGGGACATTTTTTTGGGCAAGGAATCATGTCCATATTGTACATTATGTGTATGCTTATTTATTTTTTAAAGAAAAAAGGAAGTATACATATAGTTCACTCTGCTAGATGTTTATTTATACTGTTTTTGTGTTTTATAATTTATACATTTACATTGTCTGGCTTACATTTATCATCATATATCTCCCCTTTTCTTGTTTGTTTTTTTTATTTTACTTTTTACCATGAAGAATTACATCTGTCCAAAGAAAAACAGTGTTATTTATTTGTCATTCTACTATGTAAGTATAAGTCATCTTCAAGCTGTAAATTGCATTCCCTGAGCTGTATAAAACCTGCTTGTTTCTGTCCACAGATGTTTATGTCACACATACGTAAATGCATGTTTAGGCTGTGTGTTTATTTATTGGGGTATATAAATATATCAATCATTTTATGTACATACATTTTTTTTTGTTTACAGCTATATTAACTGACCAAAGGGGTTATCTCACCAGTTTGAGCATTGGAAACGGCGGAGGAAGTAAATTGAAAAGAAAATAAGACAGCCATTTGTGTTTCTTTTCTCACAATTTGAACATTTTCATTGTGTTTTCAGTCCTTTAGATTTGTTTTCTTAATGTGAAAGCATGATTTCACAGCATTTATGGAGTTTCATAGCATTGCAGCAAAGTTCAAATTTTTGGGCAATACTTGATCACTTCGAAAACAATGTGCCATTAACATTTGTGAACTGTCTTCTTGCCAACGTGCTCCGTATTGCTCTCACAGAGCCACAGAACTCTATACCAGACTCCTTTCTCTTTTTTTTTTGTCCCTTTCTCCCCCTCTGACTGCTTTTTTACTTTCAAACATCACAAGAGAAATACAAAATTCTGTTATGAATATATAGTTTTGTATTTTTATGTAAATGTCATATGTACATACAAAGTTTGATGGTATTTGTACAGACATAAGGAGTGAAACAATAAAATCTTTTCCTTATAACTTTTTGTGAATTTGTTGTATTTTTTTATATGTGAAAAAAATGTGACAGCTCTGTTTCTAGATGAGATTAACTTAAAGATTTTATAATTAGCATAAGGATGTGAAAAATAAGGAATAGTTCCAGCTCCATTATTTTTTTGTTGTTGTAAATTTTAAATTTCCAAATTGCAAGAGCATTAGTTGTTTTTCATGAAAATAGTCATCTATAGTTAGAAAACAATATATTGAGCATATTTTTGATAAGCCAGTATAAAAGTATGAACATAGAAAGAAAACGGAAGCTAATTTTTTTCTTCAAAAATCGATATTTTTTTTCATTTTTTAACAGCAGTATTTGCAGTATTGAAAGTACTGTAAAATATACATAATCTTGTAGAGTCACAATAGTTTTTGACAATAGTCACGTCACGAATTTCTAAGCATTTTATTCATATCAAGGTGTAACTTAATTATTACAGATATTGAACTCATTAATATAAATGCATTATTATTATTATTATTATTAGTTAATCATATATCATTCAACTCGATACAATTTTGTACGAACGTTTTGTTCTCCTTTCGTTGTGTTTGTTCATTCACGGCTACCGTATGTAATTGTTGACTACAAACATGGCGTCCTCAATGTCACTTCTCGGTTTAGGTCGTTTGTCTTTGAAGAATGTAGCATCTAGGATCCTCCTGAATCATGTCAGGTAATGTTATATTGGTTATCAGGTGATTGTCTTTCCGTTTGTGTTATTATTTTTGGGATTGTGTTTGTTTCTTCAGCTCAGAGGCGGAAAACCTCTAAGGCCGACCAGTCTGGTTTGTCCCATGCTAAAGAAAACAACTCTGGAACCAAAATATTCTTTAAAAATACCCACCACATAAAAAAATAAAATAAGGAATACATATTTTCGGGTTTTGGTGTTTCTCTTAACTGTTTCTCGTCTTCGATATATCTTATAGACTGTTAGATAAATGTCAACGTCCTTTCACAAACGTTGCTAGGTAGCTAATTAGCTGCAGCTAAGCTACATATCAGTGTAGTAGAAAACGCAAATAAATGCTCTGTACAGCTGTGAAAAGCGAAATACCATCACTAATGATCGGCGCGACACTGACATTTTCTTTAATGAGACGCGTTTAGGGTCACAGTGAGGTTTTACAACGGACCTGATTATCGGACATAATTTACTATATTTACCCACTTTATTACATTTGACTATTTCCTACAGTATGTCTCATGTGACCGTATGTTTAGGTAAAAACCTCCCTCACCAACATCCTTACTCTAGTGTTGCATAATGTATGTAAAAAGAAGTTAACCACTGAAAAAAATCAACTTTAAATAATTAAGCGCAAAACTGGATTTGCGCAGTTTGTCTCAATCCTTTTAGATTTAATGTGAAATTATGGATTTTTCTTCAATAATCAAACGTAGTTGTAAAAGTAAAAGCGTTATCTCGTGTTTAGTACTGTAGCAGTAACATTTGTGAGGGGGTTTGCCGTAGGATGTGAGCTGGCTTGATTTTTGACTTACTGACATAATGTTTAGACACGTAATCTGATCTGATAGAAAATCAATGGAAGAGCCCTGTCTCGCGTGGTTTAAAGGATCTCTTACAAAGTGGATGTAAATTGCCTATGCAGCCCTGTTTATTAAAGAAGGTTTTTTGTAATGGAAAAAATAGACAAGCTAAATCATTTGAGAATATATATATTTATAGTACAGACCAAAAGTTTGGACACACCTTCTCATTCAATGAGTTTCCTTTCTTTTCATGACTGTTGACATTGTAGATTCACACTGAAGGCATCAGGACTATGAATTAACACATACGGAATTATATACTTAACAGAAACGTGTAAAACAACTTAAAATACGCCTTATATTCTAGTTTCTTCAAAGTATCCACCTTTTGCACTGCTTTGCACACACTCATTTTCTTGATGAGCTTCAAGAGTTAGTCACCCGAAATGGTTTTCCAACAGTCTTGAAGGAGTTCCCAGAGATGCTTAGCACTTGTTGGCCCTTTTGCCTTCACTCTGAGGCCAGCTCACCCCAAATAATCTCCATTGGGTTCAGGTCCGGTGACTGTGGAGGCCAGGTCATCTGGCGCAGCACCCCATCACTCTCCTTCTTGGTCAAATAGCCCTTACACAGCCTGGAGGTGTGTTTGGGGTCATTGTCCTGTTGAAAAATAAATAAGAATGCCAAGAGTGTGCAAAGCAGTAATCAAAGCAAAAGGTGGCTACTTTGAAGAACCTAAAATATAACAAATTTTCAGTTGTTTCACACTTTTTTGTTTAGAAATCGATTACCATGACACATTTTGATTGGCCACATTTTCTTTTCAAAAACTGTCCAAATCTGTCAGATTGTGAGAGGACTATCCGGTGTGCAACTGTCTTCAAATGACTGAATATGGCTCATTCCTAACTCATAATTTTCTTTCTGTGACGCCAGCCTGTTGTTGTTTGAATGCATGCTTTGATTTTTTGCCATGCTTTTTCTGACAAGGTTAACTAGTGTCTAAAACAGTTCTTAATCCCACCCCACGTTCAGTTGGGGAAAAAACAGCTCCAAAGTAGTATGCTGCCACCACCATGTTTAAGTGCAGGTATGGTGTTCTTGTAGTAATCTGCAATGCTGCATTTGTACCAACATTATTACCAAAATGTCTCTCTGTTTGTTTTAACCATAACACATTTTTTTACATCCTTTTGGGGAGCTCGAAATAATTTCTTTTTTCCATCAAATTTAGCCACACCTTCATTTTAATGTTAAGTGTTTTGTAGATAAAGGCGTCCTTCTTGCCACTTGACTCAATAACTCAGGCATATGAACAATATAGTAGATGGTTGTCGCTCAATAAATGTAGTAGTTGGTTTGACGGGAAAATTCTTTTTCTTTTTTTTAACCTAGAGCTTATTTTTAGCAAATATTAAGTTCATCTACTCACCCAGACAAGTTTGGAGCCAGTTGGAGTCCTTCTGGAGAAGTTTATCTAGTCGTGATCAGCTTATATCCATATATTGGGAGTCAATCAGCGCAGGAGATTTGTCGCCCGTAATAAGGCGTTATCGAGGTAACACGGTATCCCAAATATTAGAGCAGCTCCTTGCTTCTGCAAAAACATGCATTTTAGACATGATCCGATTAGTCGTCTAATATGCATAATAATTAGTGATTAGTCGATTATCAAAAAAACTGTATGTGGCAGCCCTACTTAGGAGAGAGAAAGGAGAAAATCGCTCTACTGTTGATGCTAATGTTAGCAGCTAAACATTTCAAATAGTATTTTTTGTAAAACATTTAATATACCTTTTAGAAAATATTTAACTCACAATATGCTCTTTACACTGTTTTCCAAATTATTATGCAAATCATATTTTTATCGGATTTTCCAAATTACCTATATGAATTGCAGTCATTGTAATTTCCCAGTCATCAACTATTAGAGTACAATTGAAAGGTTTTTGAACAAACTGCCCAATGATAACAGTATATTTATTAAAAATAAAACGCTCAAAATACACTCAACTGTGTGTTCGAAATTATTATGCACAACAGACTTTTCATTGTTATTAAGAGTAAAAAATGGTCATTTGTGAAATTATAAGCATTAGCACTTTATTACAAACTGCAAGGTAACTGAAATCAAACAGTATTCAAATCAAAACTTTATTATAGGTGATGTTACATTTGCACATACGTCCCCTTGTTTGAAAAGAGCTTCTGAATTCTCCCATCCATTGAATTTGTCAAGTTTTGGATGGTATCTGCTTCAATTGTTTTGCATGAGGACAGAATAGCCTCCCAGAGCTGTTGCTTAGATGTGAACTGCCTCCCACCATCATAGACACTCCTTTTGATGATGCTCCAGAGGTTCTCAATAGGGTTGAGGTCAGGGGAGAATGGGGGCCACACCATAAGTTTGTCCCCTTGTATTCCCATAGCAGGGATATAAGAAAATATCCATAAGCCAATATATCAAAATATTTTGTCACAATATTTTATCAATATTCAATTGTAAAGTATCAATTTTATTTTTAAGAATTTGAATTGAACCATTTATAAGGAAAGTTATCTTCATTGTAAAATTTAAAGTAATACCCCTAGTTGGTGGATGTTTACACCTTCTTCATTCCAGTTAATCAACTAGATCTAGTAATAAAACTGAATGTGTTGAGTATGAAACAGGCTGGAGTGCTCAGAATGTGACAGTTTTTGTACAGTTAAATTCAGTTTTGAAAATCACTATACATAGTCTTCCTCATGGTATCACAATATATCATATAGTCCTCTTTTTATGGTGATGCATATCGAATCGCTAGATCGTTGCCTAGGGCCTGACGATAATTCGATAGCAGTATATATCGATCAATAGACGTGTGGTGCGATAGAAAAAAAAGGGTTCGATTAAAAAAGTTTGATAGAAAAAAAAGTTTCCCCTCATTTTTACATTATAGCCTATTTACTCCAAACAAATCATTAACGCTGACCGACGCAGTTCTGTCAGCCACCCCTCTCTCCTTTCAAACCACAAAAAGGATGAAATGATTTGAGCTGAAACTGAATTTTTTGATAGTCCCTAAGCAAACCATCGGCGTAACTTCGCCGCAGTCAGATCGCATAGCAAGGGAGCAGATGAGGAAGTTGTTCTGGATAAATGTTAGTGGCTCAGGTAAAGGTAGCGTCCCATTTTGCACTAAAACACTAAACTTAGCAATAATAAAAAAAAGATAATACTACGATCAGCCGTCGCAAGCCGCAAAAAGTATAAACGCTGCTAGAAGGCGTCTCGGCCAGTTCCGCACGTTTCATCTCCGAGCGGAATGTACATGTGTCAAGCATAAACCAAGCTTTAATATTACTTTTCTTTGTGTTTACTGATGTTACTCAAGTCTCTTGATTTCTTACAAACTTAGTTATGATGAAAAGAAGTGTTTGAAAAGTGTATCAATTTAATTCTTAGTTAAAATTAGTTCATTGAAGGGGAGGCACTTAAAATATATATTTTACATTTTGTGATATTTATCGATAATTATCGATATTGATCAATATGACTATTCCTTTATCGATATGTTCTTATTCTATATCATCCAGCCCTATTCTTGCCAATACACATCCCGAGACGTAATCAGATGAGGTAAAGAATAAAATAAGCCCTGGCTGAACAATCAATGCATCTCTTTGTTTCATCCAGTACAGTATGCCTTTTCAATTCTCCTTAATGAAAAGTAAAGTTATACTTTTGTAATTAATAATCATACAAACTTCTTGGTCATATTTTGATAATTAGGACATGTGCCCTTCTTTGGCTGAGTGGCAATGGCCCTGCGCTGCTTAGTGTCAGGATGCGAGATGCACTTTCACAAAGGGCTCCACAGTCCTCGGCTGCCAGTCACCCAACAGCCAACATTAAGCTCGTCTCATCATTAGGATGAGAGCGTGGCTCTGCCAGAGATTCACTAGACAGAACTAATAGGTGGCGTGGGGGATTCCTTCCTAGACGCTTCCTTTTCACTGTACACTCACCCCACCGCATCCTCCAAGACTGTCAGTGGCTGCAGAATGCCACTTGTTTGTGTAATTTATTGCTTTGTAGTGGGCTGTTGAGTTTAATGTCCATTCATTGATTGTTTTTTTGTTTTTCCAGGTCTGCAAGCACATCGGCATCAAGGCTGGCAGAGAAAGCAGGACAAGACACGCAACTTATTACAGTTGATGAGAAATTGGTAAGGATCCCTCCTGTTCGACGTGACACGTAGCTGCTTTTTTTTTTTTTTGTCTGATCTGCCGTCTACCAATTATTTCTTTGGTAAACAGTTGGAAACTCTTATTCAGCTTGCACAGGACAGTAGGCTTTTGCAACAATTTGATGGCAGATTTTCTTCACTTGTGTGCATGCTCGACGTTCACATTAATCCTCTTGGCACAGCCCTTCGTGTTATTACAACTACTGAAAAGGTTACTGAAAGGAATGTGGGAAGTAATTTGGCAGAATTTGCTGCTAGTAAAGCTTAAATCTGGTTTTGTTTTAAAATGGAAAATATGTAGTTTTGTAGAGCAACCAAAGAACTATGGATGGTTTATTAATGCATATTAATTTCCTGCCCTTTATGGTGTTTCCTTTACCATTTAAATAATATACTATATTGCACAGTTTTGTTATTGTCCATCATTGCATAAACTAATATGGATAAAATACACATCACATTAAAAGTACCTTATTGTATCAAAAATACACCCTACTTTTTATATTGAGCCAATACAGAGAGCGTGGAAAATGTAATATCAGTACAGGAAAACCAGTTGTTGCTCCGTCTTGGCTCCTGTGTGCTGTACCCCAGCTTATTGATGACTAAATATTGGCTGTGATCATTAACAGTATCACTCAATGTCTGATTATACATTTTTTACTTCACAGGTCAAGTAGAGTGTTAGATGAATATCCAACTGCATTTCCTCTGTGAGCCGCACATACTGTATTCAGTGGATTTCATAAACGAATAAGAGGCCAGAGTCAATTCCTATAAGAAATAATGTTGGTTCAAAAGTTTAAATGCATAGTGTTTGGTCTTTCTATATTTCTGCCAAACCAAAATATGAATATGAGGCAAACATAATTCAAATTAATATAGCAGTTTTAAATTCTGATTTTATTTAGTAAAGGTAAAAAATGCCCCATTTCCACTAGGGCCAGTACGGTACAGAATGGAACAGGTCAGCACAGCCTGGAACGGGTAGGTTGTGTTTCCATTACCATCTCAAAAGAACTGTAGTGGGCGAGGACGTGGTCGGGCTTAGCTTAACAAAAGCTCCAGCAAAAAGCATCTCTCTTCTGTTGTTGAGGTTTTAATTTTTTGTTTAACCAATGTACTACTTAGACTTTAATAGCTCAGAGTTATGTCAATCTAGCCATCTTGTTTTACAAGGATACAATGCAGGTTGTTTTTAGTTGGACATTAAATTCAAGTCAGCTCCAGGACAGGGTGATTGCAATAAAATCAGGATTTTTTAAAATATTTTTTATCACAATTTCTTCTTACGAAAAAAAATCAGGTAGGAAAAAATTTATTAAAACCGTAAATCAGGTTTGGTATAGCCCTACCGCCAAGTGTTTCTGTAAAAATTCACCCTCTATTCTGAACCTTTAGTCCTGTAAAATAAGAGGGGTTTGGCCCTTGGCCTTGTTGTTAATAATCTTAGTAAGGGGAATCATATTTTGACACAAAAATAAATAAAAGAAATACTGCATTGAAAAATCTCAAATTAGAAGTACTGCTCTGCCATTAAAATTGTGTTTTTGGTTTCATTTATTGAAATACAAAACCTAAAACAAACCTAAAACAAACGAAAATATATTAATAATATTTTTAAAAACAAACATAGAAAAGGTCTTTTTTTCTGAAACCAGGAAGAATGTCTGTGAACCTGAACCTGCTGTCAAAAAGACTTTAAGCGCTGCGATGTAACACGGCGGCAGTAAAGCAGTAAGAAAGAAAGCACAAGTAGTGGTAAATGTGTATTATCATACCATATATGACACTGCTTCAGTCTTTATTCTGCCGTTAAATGAAAAGCAACAAATTAATGACTTCCTATGGACACCCTGTTTGTTTTATTTGTAACATAATTATTTGGCACTATATCCAGTCTGAGTTCTGTACTGTGCCTCCTAGCGGGATTCTCCAGTACTACATACAAGACGCAGTCTGTCAACGCGAGGTTAAAAAGCAAGTATATTCTCAGCCTTAGAGTACTAAGAATCCTGTTATGAGTACAATCAGTCGTTTTATTTCTTTTCATAGCGTATACATGTGTCTGGACATGGTGAAAACAACATGATACAGTCCATATGACAGTAAAATTGGCTATTTCAATCCAAAATATGCCATTAATTATTTCTTATAAGATAATGTGTGTAGGAACGGTCTTGTTTGAAAAAAAAATATTGTCAAATACCTTATAACTGATGTATAAAAAAAGTGTTATAAAACTTTTTGCCACACTGCCCATCCTAATCCCCATTTAACTGAGGAGCTGTGATTAACCAATTTTTTTAACACTAATAAAGCCACTTATGAACAGCCAAACCAGCTGACGTATAGTGAGTGGGAATGTGTTACTTTAATCAATTTTTTGCAAGATTTCATAACTCAATGTTCAGATGTGAAAGATTGTTAAAGTGTCATCAGACTGTGATGTTCTGCCTAACTGTTATGGTTAAGCTTTTTATTAGAAGCCAGAAATAATAAGAATAAGAATTAAGATCAGTATAAATTACTTGTCCAGTCAGTTTGTTTATAAAACATTGAATAAAAAACAACAAAGTTGACCAAAGTGCTGTACATCAAAAAGAATATGAAAAGATACAATACTGTGGCAAAGAAACAGAATGCTTACAGTAAAAATCTACAATTCTAACTAGTAAAAGGCCTAGGAGTACAGTTGTGTCTTAAGGCGAGATAGTATTTAATGTTAGAATTAAATAGAAATGAGAAAAAAAAATCCTATCCCTGATTTTGGAATTTTTATCTCTGTGTGTTTTCAGCCTAGAGGAAACCAGGGTCAGTTGGAAATCATTATTGTTTCACATGTAACCTGCAAGGCTATCATTCAAAATGTAATGTTTAAATTAGTATTTGACCTCAATTTGGTATTTGACTTCTCAGACATTTCCACTCTCTATGTCTGATAAAACAAAGCGGAGGTTCATTTGCCTCTCAGTAACTCCTGCAGTTTCCTAAAGAATCGCTGTAAATTAGCCCTTTATTGCCTAGTGTTGCATGTTTTGGTCTGTAATTTTACATGCTTATCGTCGTTAAAATGAAACAAATTAATCCAACACCGTGTTTTCGTTCCCTCGTAACAATTTAATCTGGCCTGTGACTGCGACCAATTCAAGAATTGGACAGATTAGGCCCTCCTGTACAGTTGATGGGAATTTTAAAGCACTTTTTTATGTTTGGGTAAAGATATTCGCACAAAAACAAGTTTGCATTGAAATCACAGATATAATATAAAGTTTAATTTTAATAAAAAATATGACCAAAAACATCTAGCAACTTTACTCAAAATGAGGCTTTTGGTGGAGTAAAGATGTCAAACTTCTTCTAAGAAAGAGCTACACAGTGTTTTTTTCCAATGAGAATAAACTAGAAGAACATAGAAAACGGTTAATCCATAGAAAGTAGTAAGTCTTGTGTTATATTAAAATGGAAAACCATAGCCTTTTTATATGTCAGATCTATGCTGTCTAAATAACTTTTCTACAAAAGTCAGACTATTTTGTTCATTTCCTTAAAATACTGCCAGTCTATTGATGAAAAAGGTAAAAGAATTTAATTTTTTTCCAGCATGAGTTTCAGCAGGACATGCTAAATGTTCATCTAACACACAGTAACTAGGTCAAGTTAGTTGCTATTATGTTCAAATGAGTATCAGTATATGCATTTAGTCAATTACAAATTATTAAAAAATTTCTTCATTGTTACTTACGATATAATCAAAACTTTTCTATTTTGTAGAAGTGCTCCAAAAGAACATCTTTATAAACATTGTTTTTCTAAATTTCTGGTAAGACAAAAATAATTTTAATTCTTAAATGTCTAAATCAAATAATTCAATCAACATTAGAAATTTTTTTTTGTCTTTCAACTATATAGTGCTTAGAGAGGAAAGGGGCAGTAAAAAATAAAATATGAACCTACCTCTGCATGTTTTTATTTTTATTTTTTTTATTCATTTCTCATACAAAAAAATAAAATAAGCTGGTTTCATTAGGGTTCAACTACTGGATTAAAAATGCGCCGTCACTGAGTGCCTACATGGTCTGTCCACAGGTGTGGTGTCTGAGCTCAGCCCAAACAGAGATAACCCGGCTTTTGAAAAGGTCAAGGTTAGCGCTGTTCCAAATTTTCCAAACAAAGAGTTTGAAGTTTCGCATCTTATTAAAACATGAAGGACATAGAAGATAAGTGAAAAAAAAGGGATTTTAAAGGGAATGAGGGAGTCTGTTTTGGACTTTTTTGAATGGGCAGAGGGTGGTGTGGGCAGCGTCGGTGTGCTTTTGTCTCAAAGCAAAGCTGGCCATACCGGCAGACAAACCTTTGGCTGAGCCTAGTGTCTGTCTCTGTCCTCTCAGTAGGGGCCTCCGAAAGGACCAGCACAGACGAGAAAAAAGAAAGGGGAAAAAAACAAAACAGGAAGGGATTTTAAAGAAACAAGTTTGCATGAAAAAAAAAGGTTTTGAGACACTCTAAGACTCAATCGTGGAGGGAAACAGTGGCCACCTCAGTGTTGTTGGTCACAGAGCTTCCTTTGTGGCGTCTTGTTGCTAGTGACGGCGGGAACTACTCTAATGCTCACCCAGACGGGCCAAAACGAGAGGCCCTCAGCCGTTTACAGTACAGTGGTCTCAATCTCACGTGGAAGAGGGCAGCGAGAGGGCTCTTTCTGCCAGGCGTTTGGGTGCATGTCGGCACGCTAGTCAGTCATCAGGCCGTCGATAAGTGAAAATTGCTTTCAGGGAAGCCCAATCGGCAAAAAGATCTCGACCTTTTGAGAGGTTATGTCGGGTGAGGACGCTCCCTCCCTTTTCCAGCCTAAGGAGATGAGAATGCAGTTTTGAGCAGGGCAAGTGATATTTTGAATTCACTCCAAAAACTGGATGTTTCTGTCTGTGATTCTCGGTTGTCTTGTCCTTTGTTCTCGTCTGTCCAAGAAAATGCAACCTTTAACAGGAACTCATGTTCTACAGGTTTTATGTCCTTCTCCATTACACACAAATTTAGGAAAATAAGGACAAAGACTTCCATCTCTTCCAGAATCTGAACATATTGGTTCGAAAACAGCACTCTGTACTGTCATTAAAATATCTAGAATCAAGCATTTTAGTGCTTCAGTGCTTTAGCAAAGTAGTCACACTCTTGGAGTTTTACTCATGTTTTTTGTTGTTGTTTGTTTCATGTTATTATCACAAACGTAAACTTATTTTTAGTTTTTAGTTTTTTTGTGATAAATCAACAAAAACCTGAAAATAATGCATGTTTTTCTAAGCAAATGTCATGTTGATTAGATAGAAAACTTTCGTTAACACCAGTTTTAAGATCATGATTTTTGACTGGGCCAGTCCAACACATAAATATACCTCTGACTGTTTATTAAGAGTCGTTGAACCTCGACAAGATTTTTCTAAAAGTTTTTCTTTAGCTTCACCCGTCGTCTCGCCATCTCTGACGAGCTTTCCTGTTCCTGCTCATGACGAGCATTCCCAGTGCGTGACATAGCCAGCGCAATATTTTATTTTAGCGTTGAAAAAGTTTTAGTTGACCAGAGGAATGGGACTTCTTATGTCTTTCTTTCAACAATGTCTTCCTTCTTACCACTCTTCCATGAAACCCAGCTTCATTGAATGCATGACTAATAGGTGTCCTGACAAATGTTTCTTACACTTGAGCTGTGAATCTCTGTAGCTCCTCCAGAGTTGCCATTGGGCCTCATTGCTACTTTTCTGATTAATGTTTTCCTAGTTCCGGCTGTCAGTGTAGTTGGACAACTGGTAGGGTTAACTTTTAGCTACATTATTTCAAATTTTAAATGATTGAACAGGCTTTAAGGCCTTGGAGATTGTTTTAAAACCTAACCCAGGGCTGGGCGATATGGCCTCAAATCTGTATTAGATTTAATCTGAGGCATGTGCGGTTACTATTTTTATTACAATAAATTTTATTTGTTCATACTGTTTTTAAACATTCTCACATTCTGGATACATGGTTGCATAACAAGGACTTTGAAAAAGTATAGAATGCCACTTACTGCCTATTGGCGCTGATGAGCGGTGAGGCACCATCTTGGACCTGCTCCACAATATAATCTGTTTAACAGACTTAATGAAGCGTCAATACGTTTATCATAACTCACTGAATATTTAATTGATTTTATTGCATTTTTTTTGTTACCGTGATACATGAAGCTATGATACAAAAGACATACATTGGTATAATTTAATATATTTATAATGGGATTAACTGTAAACTATCCATATATACTTATGAGATGTTTGCAAACACGATAAGTATAAGATAAAAATGATAAAACAAAATGATATATTCTAGAGAAGCAGAAGGTCTTTTAATGTTAAATATATATAATATACACAGATACATATACGCACAGGTAGGCCTATATATATACACACACACACTCTTAGGAAATATATGTCTTTGGGCTCTGCTGTTGGCTAAATTTGTATCATTTTTACTTTATACTGTTTATATTACCCACTACTATTTTGGACCTAATTTTGTTTAGAGATATCTGAGTGTAATTGGAGCTGAAGTGTTTGCATTTGTCTCACATAAAGCATATTCCTAAACAAAAAGATAAAATAATAATCTATGGGATTATTAAAGCCATATTTTACTTTTTTTGTACTGCTGTGTTGCAATGAATTGCTCAGGTCTTTAGAAAACAGAATTTCTTGGCTGTTTTTATTTGAAATAATTAAAGAGTTTCATGTTTTTTTCTCCCCAATTCTTTTTAAATGTGAAATTTCAAGTTTGACTTTATTACGAACTAAACTTTGACGTCAATGTCTGAAATTGTGGGTCAATGCCAAACAAGAAAGACCTGCGTGATGGAGCTGCAGTGCCCAGAGCTGTTCCCTGGAGCACCCGGGCCGACGCGCCTTTGTTTGTAATTACTGTTTGATTAAGCATGCTGGGCAGCTCCCAGGGTCCGGCTGGCTGGCCACTGATACACAGTTTTACAGGCAATGTCTGTGACCTCAGTCAATTAGAGTTAGCTCCTTTTTGCTTTAACGCTCCTGCCCCCTTCTGAAGAAACAGGCATAACAGCTGCCTCAATAAGCAGTACTTTGTAGCCCCGCTTATGCACAATCGTCCAAACGTCTGCTACTCGTGCTTCAACTGCGGCCAGCTCCGCTCCCTTTCTCCACATAAAGACAACACCATAATCTTAAAGCGCTTGTGAAGCCTTGTTATAGAGTTCTCTAAAGGCTCCAGGGTTTTACGAGACGGAGGAGGACAGTTATTAAGCTGCAAGGAATCAACCAAGAAGGAAGAAGGATGGAGAGGGGAGGAGGGGGTTATTAGGTCGGTAGGGTCAATTTATTCTTGGCATACCTTGTTTGTTTAATGCAAAAAACTTTGTTTCTAGTCAATCCTAGAGCACACCACTTGCCTGGCAATTGACATAACATCTGGGCTCAAGATGTGGGATTTGACTGCGGTAAGGTGCTTGACTCAAAAGGCATGTTGTTGGTTCTTTTTTAAAGACCTAAATTGGAATCACATTGAAGGATTCCGTGCCTGTCAGTCAGCATTTATCTTGACCAACAGAGTTTCTCATGAAGGATGATTTTATTTGGCCTAAAAATTTAGTCAACTGGGAGTTTTAAGTCACTTTTTGGCTTTTGAAATGACCAAATCTGGAATGCTATAAATGTTGGACCAAAAATCTAGA
This sequence comes from Apricaphanius iberus, assembly GCA_028564705.1. Taxonomy (NCBI): domain Eukaryota; kingdom Metazoa; phylum Chordata; class Actinopteri; order Cyprinodontiformes; family Aphaniidae; genus Apricaphanius; species Apricaphanius iberus. The sequence continues at coordinate 1,795,987 of JAPXFQ010000628.1, forward strand.
AAAATATGTTTTTTAATAATAATTAAAAAATGTATTTGTAAACACACAAGTAAAACCCATCCATATGCTTTGCTTGCATCCCACTCGCAGACTGGATAACCAATGCACGTGAATGCATTTCAGCAGCACTTTGAATTCTACGGTAAAGAGATGAATACTTTCAGATTCATAGTACTCTGGTAGACATGTTGACCTACCACCGAGCATTCCACATTAACCACTCCAACTCAACTCCCCCCGCCATCATCTCCCACCCTTCCTCCTTTCTTTACGCACAGCAACTTGAGTCTGTTTTGTCTGGTTGAACCTCTCATATGGCGCGTTTATCCAAAAACAAAAAAAAGGGGGGGGGGGGGGGGGCTCTCATAGCTCAAGTTTGGAGTATAGTGGATCAGAGGATGTTAGTCTTTGAAAAGTACCAGACAAGAGGCTTTATTATTCATCATTCAATAAAAAGTATTTCCTTTATTAACACACACTACCATTGAGAAGCCGCCTCAGACTCTTCTGCTCTGTCAGGCTTCATATAGGAGATGTCTGTTTCTCTTTGCATATTTGGAAACAGAAAAAAGATCCATTACTTCTTTTTGTCTAAACTTGCATTCGTTCATTAGTTATAAAGGCAACTGCTTTCAAAACCTCTTTTTTTTTTTTTTTTTTTTTTACAAGATCTGACAAAGGTTCCAAAAATGTGTTCTGAAGTTTGCCATGCTATGATGCATGACTCATAAGACTGGTGCACCCTTTTAGAGGTGCAGGTAAGGATAAGGATTGGGCTGTACGGTGGTGCAGTTGGTCGCACTGTTGCCTTTGAACCAAGAAGGTCCTGGGTTTAAATCCAGGCCTGGTGTCTTTCTGTATGGAATTGGCATGTTCTCCCTGTACTGTGTGGTGTCTCTCCAGGTACTCCAGGTTCCTCCTAATCCAAAAACATTACCGTTAGGTTAATTGGTCTAAATCAGCCTTAGGTATGAGTGTGTGCATAAAAGGTCTTTTTTTTTTCTTCTTGTGTGTCTCTGTTACTGGAATAACGACTTGTCCAGGGTTTATCCTGTCTCCTGACTGCTGGAGATAGGGCACCAGCTCTCCCCACAATCCTGGAAAGGATAGACTGTATATATAATGCATGATAAGGATAACTTTTTTTAATCATTTCTGATAAATCTTATGCCCAGTTTTCCACTTGGGTCGGGTCAGTCCCGAAAGAGTCGGCTCAGCACAGCCCAGAACTGGTAGGTTGTGTTTCCATTACCATCTCTATTACCAACTGAGATGCGATCGGGGCGATAACGGCTCCGATTGCATCTCAGTTGTTGTTGTTATTGTCCACTTCCTGTTATTGAACACTCAATATACTGTGATACTGATTTTAGGTCACAGCTCTATGCAGCTGGTTTCTATCGCACTCGCTCTCAGCTGCTTGCCTGCCACCTGTTCACCATACATGTTGTCTATTTCTGCTAAGCACTTCCAGTGCTTGCAGTCTGAGCTACTCCGGCTGTTTTGCTCTTTCAATGTGCACAATTTGTACTTTCATTTCTTTATTTTCGCCCAACACTGTTTTGAACTCTCTGGAATCCATGCTTCGCCATTCTGTGACAACCCTTCAAAAAACAAAACAACAAAAAAACGCCAGGCCAATCCTTGTCTGCCGCTGTTAGGAAAGACTCAGAGTGAAATTACTCTACCGGACCAGTCATTCCACAGGTGGGCATGTTGGTTCATTCGCTACGCTACCGAGCCCCAACAGGTAATGGAAATACTCCAAAATGGATCTGAATCTACCCGTTCCAGAACCTTCTGACCCTAAAGGAAAGGGGGCATTGTTGGTACTACGCATAGGCCGGCTACTCGTATCTCGGTAAATTAAGTATTTTAGATACTCCTTTTGACATGCGAGAGAAAGTAAAAAAATAATAGCACTTTAGCTGTAAAGTAATGCTGCTTCCCCACCTACTGCTTTCTAATGTCAATCACCTTGCTGAAAGTAGGCTGCAACTCTCTTATGTTTACAGCTGTTAAAAAATGTTTCTAGTCAAAGTAATGATCTAGAAACAAAACATGCGTAATAGTAACTACTGCTATTGAGGCATACGCTGAGGTCTCATACAGGTGTGGGTTTTAATAGTGGTTTGCTGTACAGTTGATATACTTTAAAAATGTAAGATTCAGTGATGAACTGGAGAAAGTTTTGGAGGAATACAGAGTAATGGAGCACCCTCCCTTCCCTACTTGCTACAGTGGACTGATGGTCGGCTGTCTGAAGGAAGATTAAACTTTTTTCAACATTTAAAAGAGAGACTGATTCAGCCATTTTGAGAAATCGTGATTGCAAAAAAACCTGAAAAAAACATGGATAGTCATGGCGTGGAAACTAAAGTAACACCACCTATCACTATACATTAGCCCACTGGTGTTCTACGCTACATTCTTAGCAAAAAGACCCTGAAAGTTACTAACAATGTTAGTGGGAGTTTTTTCTTTTCTTTTTTTTTCTACAGTCAATTGTATCAAAATAACATCAAATAACTTTTATAGATAACACTACTGAAGCGGTACTAGTCATGTTCAATCATTTTTTTTACTATTGATTAAATCCATTGGATGATATACAGTTTTGTTTAAAGTTATACAGTGGATTCATGTAGTCGCTGATATTTTTCCTGTGGAACTTAACTCCAAATTATTCATGAAAAACATGCTTATTCTAAAACACCAAAACAAAATTCAGCTTGGAAAGCTGAAAAATTTGGATGCAGTGCTACTCGACATGCTATTAAACTGGTGTTCATTCCAGGAGCGCTATTTACTTTCCTTCCTGGCGCTGATTGGCTGTACGTGCAAGAGCTGAAATGAGGACAACTGTAGACGATAGTTTGTTCCAAGATGGTTTCCAGTGTTATTAATATATATAAAGTTATATTCAGTGTTGAAACTATTAAATGAGGCAGGTCTAAGCTTCTTCTTTTTTTTTTAGAGAAGTTTTAAAATATTTGTTGTTTTTAGCTATTTGTGGGTGGCTGTCGTCCCTAACCCTGGCAGGTTAGCTGTAGTGTAAAACTGCTGTGATATTTTTTTTAAGTTGTGGGAATTATCAAATTGTAATTTTCCGGTTTTGCTTTAAATCACATAATTGGCACACTTTTTGCTCTTCAAAGTCGTCTGAAGGTGGGAACCGGTGGAGGCTGATGAGTGAGCCTCTCAGTCTGGGTGTGGGCTGGACAGTCTGGGTTAAGGGTGATGTGTTTCGGCTTTCAGCACATGCTGACTCAACATCATTTACCACTGCTGACCTTACGGCCCTTTAGGCCACTGAGCTGCAGTTTTGGTTTACAGGTGTTCGTGCTGTGATAGGCTGCAACTTAGTGGCGTCATCACTCTTGTACAAGGTCCACAAAAATGTCGAGCTTAACATTGTGATGGTACATCTGAGCTGGTCGTGTTTATTTGTCTCCTTCTGCAGACCCAACTGGAAATATCAGTTTAAATGAATTTGTTTGAAAAGATGTACAAACATTTGTTCAGCTTTGCACCAGGTTTAAAAACATCGACTTTGATCAAAACCAGTCAGAGACGAGATGTGAGCGTATCGTTAGTAATACTGAGTTATAATCGTGATCCGGACGTCCCACCCCACCCACTCCACCAACAAAAAGGGCTGAAAAAGCACTAATGCATAATGTTTTCCACATAAAATGGCTTTCAAGGCATGTAACTGGGCAACAGGAAATTTATTGAAAAAATTAGACCTTTAAACTTGAATGTTTGCTATTCTGCCAATTAAATTTAATATAATCAAATCCTCAGTTAAAAGAAGAATTTTAAAAGTCTGTAAATGGTATCAATCTAATAATACATTGTTATGGGGTAAATTTAATGTCGGCTATAAAACATTTATGTACACAAATTAAAATATTAGTAAAACCCGTTAATCCTTTAAATGTTTGTCAGGATAATTCATCCAAGTTTTTTTCCACCCCAATAAGCATGGAGAAGTAATTATCTTAACAATAAATCTGTTTATCAAGGATCATTGCAGCAACAGATCGGAGGAGCTTTAATTTGCATAATACAGGTTCCTTCTTATTTATTTTCATAATTCTTTTTCCCTTTTGTTTTGAGTACTGGTATATGAAGTTGAGTTTATGGAGCAAGTGTGGGAGATTAACAGCAAGGTATTTTATGGTAAATGGTAAATGGACTGAACTTATATAGCGCTTTTCTAGTCTTACTGACCACTCAAAGCGCTTTACATTGAAGCCACATTCACCCATTCACACTCGCATTCATACACCGACACCCAACATGGCTCGGTAGGACAATGTAGAATTTTGGGGGTTAAGTGCCTTGCCCAGGGGCTCATCGACATGTGACTGGAGGAAGCTGGAATCGAACCTACGACCCTCCGATTGCAAGCCAACTACTCTACCACTGAGCCACAGTCGCCCAGAATTATTTATGCCATTTTTTGTAGTATATAATCTGTATCAATAAATATAAAAGGTAAAATAAAATTAAAAGGATGTGGGAAAATTGAGCTTTCAGAAAAAACAAGGTCATTTTATTTGTACAACACACTTTCAACACAAGGCAATTTAAGGGGCTCTACATAATTCATTGGTAAAGAAACCAAGCATATCATAAAAGTATAAAAATTAAAAACGTAAAACAGGAAACACAAAAGAAAACATCTGGCATTTGATTAAAAACAACAATTTGGGAAAAGCATAAAAAGAAAATTTGTCATAAATCACGATTACGCAAAAGCATATCTAAACAGCAGAGTTTTAATCTATGACATGAAAGAATCTAATGATTCTGCAGCTTTGCAGTCATCAGAAAGTTTGTTCCAGATGTGTGGAGCATAGAAGCTGAAAGCTGCTTCTCCATGTTTGGTTCTAATTCTAGGGATGTTTAGTAAACTAGAGTTGGAGGACCTGAGTGGTCTGCTGGGTTGTTATAGTGATAGGCAGGTCTTCAACATAATTTGGTATTAAACCTTTCAATGATTTCTAAACTAGCATGAATATTTCGAAGTCTGTTCTCTGAGCTACAGGGTGCCAGTGTAAGGCCTTTAGAACTGGGATGATGTGTTCTACTTTCCGGGTTCAAGTGAGGATGCGAGCAGCAGCGTTCTGAATCAGCTGTGGCTGTCTGAGTGGCTCTTTTAGGTAGACGTGTGAGGACGCTGTTGCAGTAATCAATCCGACTGCAGGTGAACGCATGGATGAGTTTTTCAAGGTCCTTTAGTGACATTAGTCCTTTAATCCTAGAAATATTCTTCAGGTGATAGAAGGCAGACATTATTACCTTTATGTGACTCTGGAGGTTCAGGTTTGAGTCCATCACTACACCTAGAATACACACCTGATCATTAGTTTTTAGTTGTATGAACTGAAGCTTTGTGCTGACTAGGATTGTCATGGTGTGAACATTTAACCTCATGGTTATTGTGACCAAAATTACCAATTTTCAGTATTAATGTCCTGAGCGCTGCTGTTCTTCTGCCATTATTTCAGCTTAGAGAAAGTTTTGGTCGTAAACTACAAAGTGTGCATGTGAGTTAACTTCAGAAGATGAAACAGTGGCTGGTAAGGCTCACCGTGCCTATACTGCAGACGCGGTAACCCACCAAGATATTTTTTGTTTGTTTTTAAAACCAGACAGTAATAATTATTAACATTTTTACTTGGATTTACCGCTACACCGGTAACTGTGACTTCCTTAGTGCTGACTCTTGATCTATCTTTTTTTTTTCTTGATTTGCTCTATGCATTTATTTAGTGCTCGGATCGGTACATAGTTACCTGGTGACATTGTAATGTACAGCTGAGTATCATCGGCATAGTTATGGGAATTGTCGGTTGTTATAATCTGGGCTAGTGGGAGCATGTAGATATTAAATAGTAGAGGCCCCAGGATGGAGCCTTGGGGAGCGCCACATGTGATTTATGTTCATTTTGATGAAAATGTCCTATAGAAACAAAGAAATCCCTGTTCTTCAGGTAGGACTCAAACCAGTCAAGTGCTCTACCAGAGAGTCCGACCCAGCTTTCCAGTCGTTCCAGTGGTATTTTATGATCAACAGTATCAAACGCTACACTGAGGTCCAACAGAACCAAGACTGTGGTTCTACCACAGTCTGTATTAATGTGAATGTCATTGAAAACTTTTACTAGGGCAGTCTCAGTGCAGTGACGAGCATGGAAACCAAACTAAGTATCAAAGCGGTCGGTCATTGTTAGGAAACTAAAAAGAGGTGCATTGTACAAATATCCTTTCTCTGTCATAGCCTTGAAGTCCTTTTTGAATGAGGGTCCACTATCTTAAGAGTTGTTGGCTGTAAGGAGAACAGAGGAACAAGGCATTGATCCTCTTCTACCCGTCTTAGTGCACTGCCAATCATCTGGCTGAAAGAACAAAAGCTACAAGTTTTTCATAGACGAATAAAAAATAAACTGAAAAAAACAACAAAAACAGTCTATGATGATGTGAAAACTCCCACTTGATTCAAAAATGTAATCCTTTAAATGTTATGAAATATTATAAACAAGGTAATGTTTTTTTTCAACTGTAGGAATAATTGTTGCATTTCTGATTATATTAACAAAGTAGTTCAACTATGTCCGTAATGTACATATTATTATTCACTCTTAAATTCTGTTTGTTTTTGTATACCTTTCCACTTCTGAGGCTTAATTAATGTTTGTATTTGTTGCCACTTTGCTGCTATTTTATTCTATACTAAAATTATTAAGTGGCATTACAGCAAATAAACCCTTAAAATTAAAGCTAAGTAGCTGTTAGCTCCCTCTGCTACTTTGATGATTTATTTTGGTTTTGTGCTCCAACTCGTTGAAGTCTGAAGGCGTCCTTGCAGTCATCCTTTAGCTCCCTCCGAAGATTCTCAATCAGATTAAAGTCACAACTCTGGCTTGGCTGCTCCAAAACATTAACATGAATTCCAGTCCCAGTCAGAAGAAACATGTTGGTAAAAAATTATAATTTAAAAAAAACTGTAAATCTAAATCTGAAATAGTTTTAAATAATAAAAAAATATATTTAAAAGGTTTAGAAGTGTGAGTCTATAAACATTTGTGTTTTTGAAATGGAATTATTTAGGGAAAACTTAAAAACATTAAGTCTGACAAAGATATTTTCATCTAAATTAATTTCTTTTTTAAGTAATTCATCTGATATGTATTAAACATTTTTCTCAAATACATCCAAAAGTGATATCTGATTGTCCTCTTACCTCTTCCTTTTCCATATGTTTTATTGTTGGCAAAGTACTTCTTCGGCTAAATTACATTTGCTGTCTTGGCGAAGCTCAATGGCTTACAAAAAAGCGTAACGCACCACAGAAAATCTCCTCTTTCATTTGGACCAGTCTGCATATTATATCGGAAGGACTATGGAAGGACTATGTTTTAGATCACTGAGAGGGAGAAGTCTGGCTTTAATATCCCTTTGTATAAACTGTGGGAAGTGAACTGCAGGAAATGTGGATATTCACCTGCAAATCATCTGAAACTGACAAGATGTGTTAAATGATATGACGGTAATGGTGGCTGGAAGAACGCTTGGAAAAGGACATTGTGGCTGCCTACATGTCCAGTTCTTCAGCAGGTCAGATTTTAAATATGCTGCTCTTTGTTGTCCACTTTCTTTAGCTTAAGAAAAAAAGTGACCATAGAGTTATGTTGGTGATAGTATAGTAACAATACAGGCTTTCAAATGTATATCCATACAGACATTCCTACTTTTTACTTTGTAACCTAAATACCATACTACTGCCGTTTACCACTTAAATTCTCAAAGACGGTTATTTTATTTTTAGCTTTAGGGATCAAATGGCAAAGTCTCTTTTCTGAACTCACTTTTTAGCAACCTGTGGTTCCAGAACTGCGAGTAGCTCTTTGTGCCTTTCATCATGGCATTTACTAACTATGGCTAAAATTCTAAAGAACCAAATAATATTTTTAAATTAAGCCCGTCAATTTATTAAAAACTTGTATCTACTTAATCACAGGGTAGCTGTGAATTAATCACGATTAATTAACGTTATCATTAACATTGACTAAAAGAACTATAATTTTCTGTGTAAAAGGACAAATCTGGATTCTTTCGTTCTTTTTTTTTTAAATGAAATAAAGGGGAGCTCACTAGAACTTTTGTTTTGAAGTCCACAATCACATTCGCACTTGGCCCTTTTAACCTATAGGGAAACTAACTGGTTAACATGTTCTGTATGTAAAACTGACTGTTTCTTAATATTTGCAACTATCCTATGCAAACAGAGTATTTTCATTCAGAGGCTTCCACAGTTTTGCTGCAACACAGACTGCTACTGTAGTGGAGGAAACACTGAGTTATCTATTGAGGTACTGATTCAGGCTGGAATGACTGTTCACTCTGGGAGTCCCTGTCAGATCTCCACTTAAAGCCATTCAGAGTATGAGAAGATATAAGTAATAGAAAAGGCTGTTATATTTCGTCTGTTCTTTATTACTTCCAAACGGCTGGTGATACAGGTTTGGATGGTATAAATGTGAGAAGGGAGATGAATGTATGTGTGGTCACATATGAAAAATAACAAATATAACTAAGGTAGAACTAGCCAAAATATATGAATAAACTTAATATTTGGATAACAGCAGCTGTGTTAAACATCACATAAATCAAATGTAATATAGACGTAGTAATCAGATGTAACAATTTACCATTTCCATACAAGTAAACACTCAGCAGATAAAACTGGTTCATCAATGTTAACATTAGGAATAAATAATTGATTCTGAAAGTCTACACAGCTACTTCTGCTAATGAGTTAGAATTAATTTGAGTCTGAAAACATTACTTTTACTGAATAATGTGCATTTTGTTGCTGTGGTAACTCACTATGGAATTTACTGAAGCTATACATTGAGCCAACATGAATAAATCAACATAAATACGCCACAGTTTTACTTTTGGGTTGCGCACAGGGTGGGCAAAGTGACTAATGGCAAGACTGATCTGACATCTAAAGTGGAAGGAAGTTGGCAAGGAAAATTCTCACTGAAAACTTCTGAACTTAATCATATCAACTCAAAGCCAGTATGTCAATAATAATATACTAAATGTCATTTACACACACAGACACACACGTGCTGCTGCACAACAATCGGCAGTTTGACTGGTTAGGAAGAAAAACTGCTGTGGTGCCGGCGGAATTATGAGATAATTATGAGGGTTGTATTCTGTGCATGCGTTATTTGCGTAAAAATAAATGATCCAGTTAATTCTAGGAATTAATCAACCCACTTTAACAAGTTCATTTTGACAGCCCTATTTTAAATATAAGGGTTTAACGGTACATGTACTCTTATTCTGATTTTTCGGCATGGAAACTTTGTTACGTCACAAAGGGCTAAAGTTTCCACACGGAAGCATAACTCTGCATAACCCATTTTAGCCTGCAACACGTGACTCTATAAACCCATTCTGTGCAGCCCGGTTTTCTGTGAGCAGAAGTCATAGCCAGCAACTTTTATAGGGGAAAGTTTGAAATTAAATGCCTTCCTCCGTTGTTACAGCCCCCCATTTAGGAACATGTTGGCTTCCTGGTGCTACAGAACAATGCGTTTTCATGCTGAAGGAGACTGCGTAGCTTCCCTCGCTGGTACTGTTCCCTTAACATGACACTAAAGTATAAGCAGACTGACGCCTAGTTTATAGCTCTCCGTTAGCAAGTTTGCACCCAGATGCAGATTGACTGAGACGTTTTTCATTTAGAGCCCTCCGTTGATTTTCTTTGTGTTGCAAAGCAATTCCCGATCGGGACAGTAGGGGGTGCTAACTTTTCATGGCAGATCTGCCTTCCACTCCAGTGTTGTTTCTGGTTAACTAGAGTTTGTTTTCTTCATTTTGTGAACACATCCCCCCCCCCTAAGGAGCAATGGAGGACAGAAAACGTTTTATGAGAAGCTCAGCTCATAGAATGCATTAAAACCACTTGTAAACAAATACCGCATTCTGTTTTGTCCTTTCCCTTCACCACCTTGTGTTCAAAATCGCCAAAAGACCATGTTAGATGAATTGTCTTTTTAATATTGAGCATGTGGTGCCCAAACCCTGCTTTTACTTCTGACTACAGCGACTATAGACCACTGTTCTGGTGAAATGATTTCTGGTTGTGGTTGAGCTGAACAATCACAGGCAAGAAATAACACCCACCGCTTTAGGCAATGATGTTTCCTTTTCAGATGTTGCAGCATTGTGGACATGCTGTTGTGGAACACTTAATTTATTTTTACAATACATATACTGTAACTGTACTGTGATTTTCTCTTGGTTTAGCTTGTAGGGACTCCATATTTCTGACTTTTTTTTTTTTTTTGTTTCTGTCGTCGTTTTTCTTCCTTGTGCTTTTTAATGCAATAATTTCTGTCAGTAATCCTAAAAAATTTAGCACGTTAGAAAATGTTAGCAAAAGCTAACTGATAAAATTATAACTGAAATGACCATCTGGGCAGAAGCCTGACATATAGCAACAAAAAACTCATAGCAAATGTATTGCCGCAAGGTTTTTTGGTACTCAAGTTTCTTGAGGAATCATTTCAGTCCAAATTTTTAAACCGCATAGAAATGTATACATCCTCTTTAAGCAAAGTTTTTTATTTATTTATGTATTTAAATTTTATTTAAAAGCTAATCAACTGGACTAAAGAGGCAGGGCTTTATCCTGTAGCTGCTGAGTTTCTCGTCCAAATCTCCCTCCGTCCGACTTTGCTGTTGTGAAAGTAATGTTGCTAAACCCTTGGTAATATCATTAGTGCATTGACTATTTAATAATTGGTGTAAATATCTGAACTGTAATCAGTCTTCCTGTCTACCACACACTTCAAGGGGTTCTTAAGACCAATCAAAGACTTCTTACGCCAGAGTTATTGTTACTGTCTCATTAAAATGTGGTCTAGGACGCATTAAGAACTGTTATAAGTTCTCTTACAAGTTCACCTTGGTTATATTCAATTCAATTCAAAAGTACTTTTTTGATCCCAGGGGGAAAAGAAGTGTTTTTGTAGCTCACAGTAAATAATTAATTCAGGAAGAATTTCTTGTAGCCGACTCTGTTACAGCAAAACTGAGGAAACCATTGTTGTTGTAGGATACTCCTATAAAGGGGATCCTCAGGGTTATCCATCATTTTCCTAATTTTATGAAGAATCCAGTGGTTCCACAGTCGTCCCCAGAACAGATCCAGTTGCCTTTATCAGGTTTTTTTTGGCGATTGTATGTCTCCGGCTCTGATGCTGCTACCCCACTAGATGATGGTTGAAGAGATTACACTCTCCACAACAGATTTGCAAAAGACATGCTGCATCTTGCTGCAAATCTTGAAGGACCTTAGCTTTCTCAAGAAGCCCACTCTCCTCTGACCCTTCTTTTACTGCTTCACTGTTCAGTCTCCAGTCCAGTCTGTTGTTTCCACACCATTCCACAAAGCTGTCCACCAGCTCTCTGTATTCAGCTTCTTGTCTTGTATTGTCTCTTTCAGTGTACAATAATGTCGTCAATGACTAAATGTAGTGGAAAGCACTTGTAAAGCAACACGGACTGAAAAAGCGCCGTACAAATGCAGGCCATTTACCATTTCTCCATCTCTGATACACTTGACAACTGCAGAGTAATCAAAGTATTTCTGCAGATAACAGGTCTGTGATTTGTACTGGAAGTCTGAGGTGTACAGAGTGAAAAGAAATATTAAGAGTACAGTCCCCTGTGGTGCTCCTGTGCTGCAGACCACCTGGTTTGACACAATTCTTCAGTCTCATAAACTGCGGTCTGTTTGTCAGGTGGTTATTGACGCAGGCGATTGCTACGGCAATATTAAACCTTATTAAAGGTTCACATATTCTCTTTCCATGACTCTACTAAAGTAATAAAGTTTCAAGTTGAGAGTTTTCTCCCCCCTATGGTTTCCTTTTAAAAAATGGATTCTGCAAAAAGCATCCGCTAAATGCACAGAACATCATTCACACATGATCCTCTTTCTTATTAAGTGGAAGCTTGACATTTTTTCAATCTGTTTCCGTTTTGCATTGTATTTGCCATGTTGTATATTTTCATAGGATTATTTGAGGAGTGGGATACCCTTCAGCCTTCGTTTATTCACATGTCTGTTACAAGAAAATGGATTTCCTGGAGCTCACTGCGTCCAGAAGTGTGGACCAGCGGAGCTTACTTGCACTTTTAACTTGGCTCAACAATGGATTCAAAAAGGAAGCAAACGGGAAGAAAAATCTGTCTGTTGCTTTCCAAATGTTGGACTTGAACTGTAGTTCCGTTTCAGTTTTAAAGAGCAACATGAGGATGTAATTGTCTCTAAAAACCTGCTGATTAGATTTAAACATTAACTCCTAAGACCTACAGGTGTTTGGTTTAGCTTTTAGCCACTTCAGCTCACATTTCTTGAAGCTTGAAGCTCATATTATCAACATCCTTCTGTCCAGCCGTTTTTCTCTCCTTCACATGAAAGCACTTTGCAGTTTCTTTGTTGTTTACACAGAAGTGTTGAGCTCCAGGTCTCTTTCGGAGCATTAGGGGTACCAGCTTTCAGCAGTCTGGTGGGCCAAGCTGCCCCACAGCGACAGCCTCCTATGCGCTTTTATTTGGCACGTAGCCAGGAGGTGTCAGAAATATTGACACGCTTTCACGTGACGAAGACTTTGCCAGCCAATCCCCCATCTTCCACCCCTTTCTTAAAGCCCGGCATTCTGTCTGCCCAGCCAGGTATTGTAGGGGGCCCTGTGAAGGCCCTCTGAATAGTGTCAAACTTGATAGTTCTCATTTTGCTTCCTGTACATGGCAGAAGAAAAAGTGCCCACCGTGTGGGTTTTCCTTTTGTGACGACCCTTTCTAGTCCTCCTGGGAACACACCACATTCCAGCCACACACACCCCCCTACTCCCTTTGTGAATCCAGGCATTGTGGGTGAGCCTGTTATGCCGATAACCCTCCTACCTCTCGGTTGTAACGCAAGAAGAGTATCATAGAGGTCTGGATTTGGATTTCTGAATGCGGATAATGAGCAGAAGGTTTTCTGTGATTTGGCAGATTCATGTTTTGGCTCAGTTAACTTGGAGATTCACTCCCTAACGATATGATTTAAGGTCTGCTACATCTGGACAAATTACCACACCAGTGTACCATGCATGGGCCCCATGTGTCAGTTATGGTTTATGTAACTACATACGCGGAACCATAGAATGACCTGCTAATCCCAGAGGCATCATTTTCTAGTGTGGCTCAAAGGGAGATTTTCATTAATCCAGCCACCAGAACTAAGTCGATTAAAAAAAAGCGATTCTGATTGCAAATATGATTTATCTCATAGTGAGATGCACAGAAAGGTAAGTGAAATGTTTTTGTTTCCTCTCCCAAGACATTTTGGGAACAGTTTCTATCCTTTCATTTACAGGAATCGTTGAACAAATCAGAACTAAATTCAACACACATTTCCGATCACCAAGCTAGTGAGAGAGAAAAAAATCATTATTTTATTTTATTTTTTGCTGCTATGCAACACTATGTTGTGTATTATTGTGTCATGAACCATTACCCCCTCTGGGTGAGGAGAACATGTTTTCCTCCTCTTTGTGACAAGAAGGAATTGTTAAGGTTAAGTAGATGGGGCAGCCGGAAATAATTACCAAGCACTTGTGAAGTCCAGCCCCCCCCCCCCCCCACATCCCACCTCCTTTTGTTCGTTATTTTCCTTTCATTTTAACAATCTTTTCAATGTGCAGATCTTGTTTATGATTAAATTCAGGCTGTACTTGCCTCTTGGCGCAGCAAAAGATGTTTCACTAATACTACCTGTAGTTTCACGGTTAGACCTGTAATTTACTGGGCTTAGATGCCATCGGAGGCTCCTTGGCCAGAAGAAAGGCGGGCTTTTGTGTTGGGTTCATGGAAAATGACCCCCTCTCTACAAATCAACTGGCAGATGACAGACAATGATGAAAATTAGATTCTTTGAAGTTATAATGGCCATTGAAATGTGTAAAATTCTTGCATTGAAAGGAGAACCTCCTGGAAAGGCCTCAGTCTTTGGGTGGCTGCTGCCAGCGTGCTGGGAGGTTCGTCTGTGTTTTGTCGCCGACTTCCCAGCCCTTGTTTGCTAATTCCCTGAAGAATTGGACCAGATCTTTGATAGGAGCCTAAAGGGGCTCCCAGGTCCCACCAACTCAAATTGTCACACGACCTACTTTCTTTGGACTAGTGATAAACATCTGGTCCCTTAGGCTGCAGCTGCTTAGAAGATGAAATCAATTATATCATAAAGTGAACTTCTGCTTTTCCTTTATTGCATTCGCCAATATTTATACTTCTTAGATGTTTGTGCTGAGTTTTGTCCAATTTGAACCACCCGTCTTCTCTCAGCATTCCTTCGCCTACAGCAGATTATATTTTAAACGTGTTTAAAAATCTTTTTTATGAAGACAAATTGCTCGATTCGAACCCAGGGCTGCAATGCAACAGTGCTATCAGTTTTATTTTGAGATGCGCTTTTGCAACATATATTTGTTTTTAGGAACATAAACGTAATGTTTCTGCACAATAGCATTAAACAGAAGCAGGCAAAATGCGTTCTATGGACAATACGACTGGGCGATATGGCCTCAAATCTATATTGTGATATAATCTGAAGCATGTGGGATTACAATATTTATTGCGGTATATTCTTTTCCTTTGTTTATATGTTTCAAAATGACATTCTCACATACCAACGGCAGGACTTCAAAAAAGTATAGAATGCAATTTAAAGAGTGTTTATTGTGCAAAATGTATTCGAAAAAATATACAAACCTTTTTCCATCATATGCAACACAAAACGTCTCACACCATAAAGATGAAGGTAAAATAAAAAAAATTAAAAAAAATGTTTTTATAAAAATAATAGCTAAATGCACAAATTTGAAACATTAAGTGTAAATACAAACAAGGAATATCAGGATTTAATCTTGCGCGCCTATGTAGGCACAGCTTGATGACACAATCAATATGATGAAATCATCTATATGTGGTATATTGCGGTAGGCCGGGATAATCAACATTTTTGCCGTTGGCTAAATGTATATCGTTTCAACCTTATGCCTTTATATCGCCAACAACTAATAGACAGTACCAATTTAATGCGCCATTATTTAAAATTGTGAAACCACACAGCCCTAAGTAGCTCAGGCAGTAATAAAAAACTTCAATTTTTACTTTGATTGACTTGTATAAAATCCTTAACAAAAAATGTACAAGATAATAAATGTTATTCATTGTTGAAAATTTTATAAACCAATAAAAATTCAGATGCAACAATCACTGAATTATAATATGAAATACATGAGCTGAATGTTTGTGGTCAAGCACAACTTGACATAAGCACTAAACCATTGGCTGACACAAGATTAAGTCTCCGTTTTTCTGCACCTAAAAAAACTGCCTAGATTAAATACATTTTTATGATAAGATTCAAATCCTGGCAGGTCAAAGCACAAAAAATGTTCAGATTCAAAACTAGAAATGTCCCAAACAATCCATCATATCAAAGAAACCACGAACATACAACACAAACTCTTCCTTTGCTTTATGGCACCTATAAAAATGTTAATTCCTTAGATTTATACCGATTTATTGTCGTTCAGCGCCTCTGTTATTTAAAGTGGAAATAATTCTCTCCAGTCTGATGATGGACAAAAACATCAAACAATAGATTGCGTATTTCCATTTCTGCAGCCATCCAACATTTTCCTTATGTCAAGATAATTTTTTTCGGGGCCTGAAGTTTGGGATTCCCTCCAGATTACCTCCTGGATTGATATTTTTGGCGTGATCGTCGATGCTTTTCAGGAAAGAATAAATGTCTGTAACTATGGCAACAAAAACATTCTCGGTCTCAGATGTCAGAATTTGTCCGCTCAGTGAAAATTCATTTTTCCAAAGTTTTTTTCCTTCTCCCTATTACAAAAATCTACTAATAATTTATCTGATAAAATGTTGTTCATCTGTAACTTCAAGATGGATCAAATCTGCTAGAAAAGCAAAGGCTCAAAATGTTTTACTTCATGCAATAAATTATTTGATTCCTAATTCCATGCACATCATTTTACTGGATATTGTTTCCATTCCAGGCCTCAGACCCCTGAGATTCATAGTATTTTGACATGGTTGTAGATGCTGAATTCACCTTTTTTTCCATTTTTTTTTCAGTGTCATCCCAGTTTAAACAGAATCACTGAAACAAATGTACTTTCATATCTCTTTTGGATAAAAAAAAAATATATATATAATTAAATACTTTTGGTTTCAGTTAGATTTATGAAACATGACTTAGCTATTGTGTTTTTTTCGGTGGTCATGTTTTCGAAGTACAAATAAACTCATCTCCTCAAAGTCTTTTGTGGGAAGTTTTCCTGTCAAGCTTTTTATGAACGCCTGTGTTCTGCCAAAGTAAACAAAATGTGAATCTGATGGCTATGAATTCATACATGAACAGAAATAGATGGTATCCTTGCATTAAAAACAAGCTTTTTAGTCTGTCATAATCATGGGTCTATATATTTCTCTGTTTAAGACGGTTCAGCTGGGCAAAGCCTGTAAATTTTTTTTACTGCTTTCTCTACCAGCCACCAAAATTTACCCATGATTAATGATTTTTCCTATCTGAAGTTTGCTTTTCATCAGCATCTGGGTTTTTGTTTTTGTTGTCCCCTTTCTGGTTCGTTAGGACATCACGACTCTGACGGGGGTCCCAGAGGAGCATATCAAGACCCGCAAGGTTCACATCTTTGTCCCCACCAAATCGGCCATGCAGTCTGGCATTAACAGCACCAAGAAGTGGAAGATGGACTTTGACACCAGAGAGCGGTGGGAGAACCCGCTGATGGGCTGGGCCTCAACGTAAGTATGACAACCTGAGTCGTGCATCACTTTGAATGTAATTGGATTGTTTGTGAAGTGGGTTTGTAAGGTATTACATTGACGGAGGTTCATTTGAATTATTTCTTATAATGTTTCTCTCCACCTGTTGAGTTCTGAATGGCTTGAGTTCTGTTTGTGTTTCAGGGCCGATCCTTTGTCCAACATGGTCCTCACGTTCTCCTCAAAGGAAGATGCCATTGCTTTTGCTGAGAAAAATGGTAAGGTCCGTAAAAGGAACAGAAAAGAGAAAAGCTGTGAAGTTTATTGGAACCTAAAGATAGTTGGTAACACTGAGAATGAACATCATACTTTAGCAAATATGTATATTTATTTATTTATTGTGGGTAAAAAAAAAAAGTATATATATATATATGTTTTTTCATTACTCATTAAAAAATTAGTGATCCTATCAATGTTTAGATGTACGTTTTTTAATGCTTTTGCTTGGATATTGTTGCCTTTTTTGATAAACACATTTACACGTTCCCCTTTAACGCCATTTTAGTTCTTTAGTTATTTATTCATTTTATAGTGTTTTGCAAAAGTATTCACTCCCCTATGAGAACGGAAATTAAACTGATGCTTGGTTTTCAAAAAATCTACTCAGAAGAATCTGAAAAGCACTGCATATTTGCCTTCATTCCCAATGATGCACGACCGTGTTAAATTCCAGGTTTGTGGTTGGAACGAGACAAATGTATATATATATATATATATATATATATATATATATATAGTGTGTCTGTGTGTGTGTATATATAATGACGTAGACTTACTGCTCAGCTGTTGTAAGCCCAGATGGTTGTAATACATCACCTGGTGAAGTTCAGGGGAAAAAAGCCTCCGAACAACTGAGGCACAAAAGAGAAAAGTTTAAAATGATTCAATCTGAGACGAACAGGCAGTTAAACATGAGTGATGTTTTTTCTGTCTAGCAGCAGTCAAGTTGACTCTGACTCAGAGAACGAACCATCTGGGGAAGTTTGTTGAAACCAAGCAAAGGAAACTGGCTTCTTCTGTTTATTGCGCCACAAAAACGATTAGAGACGTTCTGACTACACAGCCTGTTGATGTCCGCAAAACACCTCATCGGAGCTGGAACCCATCCAGAGTGAACAAACGGGACGCTCTCACCCCTCATCACTTACTCTCATGCTTACCCTTTAGGTTGGAGCTACGAAGTCACCGAGAAGAGGACCTCAAAACCCCGGGTGAAATCCTACGGAGCAAACTTCTCCTGGGACAAGAGGACCCGGAGGACCACAAAGTAAACCGAAGCCCCATCTGTTCTCCGTCTTGACCTGCGTGTGTCCCACTGCGGACTTGTATCATTCTTGTCAATAAATGCATAATTATATATAAGAAAACTAAACAACTGGGTCATTATTGCTTTCACTCTTCAAACATTCACCTCATTACTGACTACCTGACGCATTCTCGCCGATTAATGAAGTGTTTGATGTCTCGGTCGAGTTGTGCAACAGCAAAACAGAGTGGTACATTTCATTACATTAAGAACCTGTTTAAACATGCAGATAAATGTATCTGGAGGCCAAAGCCGGGGACATTGTTTTTATCCCGTTTCCCAGATTGTTTCATTGTTTGGAGAGCTGCACGAGTGGAATTTTAAATGGGAGCTTTGAACAGTCCTTTTACAACATCTGTGGGGTGAAGTTACCAATGTGTACAATCCCAAACAGTTAACTTCCAGGAGGCTTTTAAAGAGCCTGGCACCCTTAAAGATGAATTTCGATTTTCTTTGATGCTTTTTATATGAAAGCCTAAACTGTTTTAAATTATTAGATAAAACAAGTTCCCTTCAGGTTCTTAAAATGTCCTTAAAAGACCCACAACTAGTAGTCCTTTTGTAGCTATTTATAAGTCTTAAATACACTAAGATTTTCTATACTTTCAATAAAATTGCATCTACATCTTAAATTAGCATTTTAACCTCTTTTTATAATTTTAAATGTATTATTTATTTTGGAGAAATGCACAATCTGCATTATTTTGCGGTTGTGAACAATTTGGTTGTTATCACACCTGCTCCTGAATCTAAATTATTGTAGTTCTAAGAAATTTAAATTGTGTTATCTGACCCAGTACGATCTCCTTATGAAAAGTTGAATATTAAATATGATTTGGCTTGAAAACCGGGATGGTAATAGTTGGTTAAAATCTGTTGTCAATGAATGTTGAGGGAAAATCACACTGAGGGCAGTTAGGAAAATATCCTAGGGGTAAAAGCTCTAAGGTATGTTGACAAAGTAGGATTTAACTATTTGAGTTTCCTTGAAACGCTTTCTGTTGGGTATTAAATGGGCAAAGTATTTTTTTGTATAGCACAATTTCTACAGGGTAATTCAAGGTGCTTTACATGATTTGGTGATAGAGAAGCAATGAAAAGCATTGAAGACAAAAATTAAAAACGGCAATTCAGAAAAGCAGACTACTACATTAGATAAAACAACAGAAATAGGAGGGGCCCCAGGATGGAGCCTTGTGGCACCCCACATGTGATTTCTGTTCCATTTTGTTTCTATTGAAACAAAGAAATCCCTGCTCTTTAGGGAAGACTCAAACCAGCAAAGTACTGTACCAGAGATAATGACCCAGCTTTTCAGTCGTTCTAGTATTTTATGTTTAACGGTGTCAAATGCCTCACTGAGGTCTAACAGATCCCACACTGTGGATCCACCCGAGTCTGTGTTCATACAGATGTAGTTAAAAACTTTGACGAGGGCAGTCTCTGTTCTGTGGGGAGCACTGAAACCATAAAGTTATGTATGAAAGCAGTCGTCACTCTAAGAATGGGAGATTATAGATTGATCTGTAGTCTTGCATTAATCTGTTGTCCAGGTTGTTCTTCAGTAGTGGTTTGATAAGTAAACCAATAAGTGTAGCACTTTTTTTCACATGCGTGGCTGTCAACAGATTGTCTTAAATGTAGTTTCTTCCCATTTGCAGAAAGAATTTTGGAGATATTTAAGGTTGAGTTGCTGATGATTACTATCCATATGTAACGATAGCCATAATTTCCTCCTGTCCTTTGTCTATTGAATTAAAAACAGCTCAAGATCATACATCTTAAGTTTTCAACCAACACTTTTAAAATGTGAGTTTTTTATTACTTAAAAAAATAGACCATGACAAATGGCTCACTATTTAAAAAAAATTCAACTTTTAATAGGACATTTATGCTGCAGTTCAACTAAAGAACAAACCAATCTGTTAGAGATAAAATATCAACAGCCGGTGATACATTCAATATTTAATAAATGATATGATTAAAAACAAAAACATGTTTAGGTCCCAGATCGTTATGGGGAAGACTGCTGATTTGACAGTTGTTGCTGTCGTTGACAGTCTCTTGTCATTGCTAAAGAAGCTTCCTGTGAAGAGTGCTGTGTCCAAGAAAATACATATAAAGTTGAGTTGAAGGGAAAAGTTTATTAAAACAAAAGCTAAACAACAAGGATAATTGTGCCATTGAAAGAGTTTTGAAGCTAAGCTCATTCACGTGTTTTAAGAGATTCACCAGGCATGGACTACAACTACAAAATTTCAATGCTTGATTTCTGACGACCATAATTCTATAAGGTTATTAAAATTTCTCACAAGGAAAAAAAGACATCTGTATTGCAACTTTATTTCTTAGTCTAGATAAAGAAGACCGTTTTCTGACAAAGAACAGTCTCCCTGGTGGCCGGCAACAGGGATTTCAGTGTTGTCCTAAATATTTTTCCTATCACTATCAGCTTCCTTCTCTGTCCCATGACCTAACACTGTCTCTTTTTTTTACCCTTCTCTTGGCTGATACTTTTGAAAAATCATGTCCTTTTAGTGTCAGACTTCAGCTAAAAGATTTCAGTAAAAAATAAAACATAAGGAAAGTCCTACAAGGTTAGCTGAAATTTCTTTCAAATAAATCAAATTTAAAATAACTTAGGGTAAAGGTGAACTGAAGACTGAATGCTAAAACAAAAGTATTAAATGTTTGCACTTTTATAAAAATAAGGTACGTCAGATTTCTTTTTCTGTTGAATTGTAAGTGATACACATCACTTTAATAGTACAAAAGCTTCTAATGATTGTTTATTACTTCAAAAGGGTTTTTGAAATCCTTAGTGTCTCTCTTGTCTAAAAGGAAGGATTTCCAGAAAATCTACTCATGCTGGAGGATAAGATTAGTCAGCTTTTACTGTGCATATAAATTATTTGCATGACACTCTAACTTCCATTCCTAACTTGGACAGAAAAGCCTTTTATTTCTTCTCCATTTGCTAAATTTTTTTTCCATTCAACTCGTTGAGGTAAAAGTTTAAATCTTTGGAAAAGCCATAAATTCTCAGTGATGTCCATCTACGCTCACTCAACATCGCAGTTGTTGCCAGCTCTTGTTTACGCTCTTTGTGCTCAGTGAACAGTGGTGTTGCTCTGAATCCCGAACTGCGTGACTGCACTGACACTCACACACCAATCATGGGAGCCTAATTGGTATAGACCTTCATTAATTAACGCACCGCGCTGCAAGTCTCTCACAGCCTTGCGCTTGCTATTTATTTTGCTCCATCCCTCGGCACATCAAACGCACTGATCTGATATGAGCGTAATGGCCCATCTGAAC
Organism: Apricaphanius iberus; assembly: GCA_028564705.1. NCBI lineage: Eukaryota > Metazoa > Chordata > Actinopteri > Cyprinodontiformes > Aphaniidae > Apricaphanius > Apricaphanius iberus. The sequence goes on from JAPXFQ010000628.1 coordinate 1,817,576, forward strand.
AGTGAGGGCATGAATTGCTTTTCCCCTTTGAAAAGCCCTCAGAGAAGAGGGAGAAGAAAAAAAAAAACTCCCTTGGCACAACTTTGTATCATAAAAGTTGAAAGCATTCCACCCGTCTTGGCCTATAAGCGCAGTAAATTATGTGAAATGAGAATGGCAGCGCAGTGGCATTGTTCAGAACCATCATTACAACGCAAACATTGGCGATAAAGCTGCTCTGATCCATCCGACCCTAAACATTGGCTCCAAGTGATGAGTAGTACACTCAGTCCAAACAGCTTAATAGCCTTAGAAGCCCTGCACAGCCGCAGAAAAACTGCTTGTACATGCAAAGATGTCTATCGCATTCAAAATGTGCATAATTCTAGTGACTTAAATGCTCTTGTTTAATTTCATGTGGTACTCTCCAAAGTAGGCTGTTTCAGTTTATCCCTTCCCCTTGTCACAATAGAGATGTCTGACAGTATTTTACATGTTGCTTTGAGCAACATAGCAGTCCTCGGCCTTTCTACTTTCCAGAATTGGTGTCAGTGTTGCTTTGGAAAACACACTCACGTCAACATGTGCCTTTTGCAGTTGTTTACCTCCCACAAGGATCTAATGAGAGCCTGAAACCAGTAGTGTCGGATCACATGTGGCAGAGCTAAGAGCATCAACAAGTAAACACAATCACATTCAATGCAGAACATAGGGGAATGTGTTCGCCGTTCTGTAAGGTTTCCTCCAACAGCAACATCAATGTGTTGGCGGACCTGTTAGCATCTTCTGTAGGTTGATTCAGTGGAATTTTCCTCCAACATGCTAGGTAGTTTTCCATTATAGCTGCCCCCAATAGCGACCCACTCTTAGTAGAGAAGCTTTGTGATATGGATTGAATGCATGATCATTAAAAACTTTATGTATTTCAGTAATTCAATCAGAAATTGAACCTGATAACATAATGTGTTCATATTAAAGTGACAAATCTGATGCTTGAGCACTTTTTCTAACCACATATTATCCGTCCACTTAACTTTTCATTTGTGTACCCTAATATAGCCCAAACAGCTTGTTTAGAATTTTGTTTTTGTGATTTATTCTTTTTGCTTAGGGTGTCAGTGTCTAACTGCAGTGTCAGCAGTCTAAAATGCTTTCCTTTTCTTAGAAAACTAACCTTTGGGTTTCCATTAGCTATGAGCCACAATCATAACAGTCAACAAATAAAGGCAAAGTGTGTAACAAATGTACAAAAGGGTGTAAACCGCAGTTGTTTTTTTATGTAAAAAAATAAGACCATGTTCATATATTTTAAATACCTGTCCTACATAAAATGTGGCATTAATTCTCTAAAATACAACAAAAAAACATGAATGTGTGGAAAATGTAAAATAAATTAGAATTGGCAATAAAATGGTTGCATAGATGGGCATCCTTAAAGGAGACATATTATGAATATTTTTCCACTATTTAAAATAGGTCTATGAGTTCCAGACCCTCTGTTTCAGCCCCTTGCAGATTGTGCTGTTTTCTGCCGCTCATTACATATTACATGAGCTGCTGTTAACTTGGTCACGCCCATCACTAACATACTGACTGTTACCACTATGTGTGAAAGTTACAGACATGGCTGCTGCAGTAGTTCAACCATACAAAAAAAATATTCAGCCATACAAAAAAAATGATTCAATCAGGCAAATAAATGCAAAAAAAGTAGGTTAACCATACATGTTTGAACCAGATATCTGCTCCTGTAGGAGGGGAATCGCCTGAGAACCCGATATTCAGAATTCAGCAAGATACTGCTGAATGGTTATTGAAGAAATTACTTAAAGTTAAAAGAATATATTTAACTTACCTGTTACTTTTTTAACATGTTATTTAGCTTACCTGACACTCGCTTGCTGACTCCAGCTCTCTAGCACTGCAGAGACCCCGCTCTTTGAGCTCCGTGTGGCTGCATGTCCTCAGTCTTTCCCCGGGTTGGAGTAGCTCAGATCGACAGCTCGTCTGCCATCTTCAGCCCGGAGTTTGAGTAGCACTTTGCGGCGGCAAGTCCTCAGTCATCTTACCATCAAAAATAAAGCCAACCCATGCCGCTCTTCTGTCCTCTTCAACTGGGACCTGATGAAGTGATTTGATCTCTTTTGACCAGCCAAAAACGGAGCATTTTGCGTGGAGCTTCAATGGTTTTTCCTAATCTGAATGGCAACTGTTGTTTACTGCTGTACCATGTTACTGCTGTACCTGGTGGGTGGAGACAGTGCTCTGAGGAGGTGTGGATATTTTAATATTCCGGTTTGTGACGTAGAAAGCCGGACAGATTTTGAGCAGCTCAATCAGAGACTGAATGGAGGATCAATTAAGAACCCCCTATCTCACTCAAAGCAGCATGGATGTTTTAGTTTTTTCTCTGATTTGTATGCATGTATATGCACCAGAGACACACAATAACACCCCAAATCCTAGGAATCCCAAAATCCCAGGAAAAGTGATTTTATTTTATTTTATATGTCTACTTTAAACTAACGCTCTGTTAAAACATTTTCTGATTCAATCGAAGCATTCAGTGTTCTGGAGGTCACACCTAGAATCATTTACATTGAATCTCCTTCACTCTAATTAGTCTTTTGCCTTCCAGCTTGGACCTTTCAGACTTTTCCATATTTGTGTCACTAGGCTTAGTTTTGCTGGTGGTGCAGTTAGTAGCGCTGTTGCCTTCCAGCAAGATCGTGATTGTAGATCCAGGCTTGGGTTCTTTCTGCATGACGTTTTCATGTTGTCCCTCTGCTCTCTCCAGGTATTCCAGCTTCCTCTCAGAGTCTAACACATAACTTCCAGGTTAATTGGTCTTTCTAGATTGCCCTTAGGTGTGAGTTTGAGCCAAATGGTCGTTTTGTCTCTGAGTTAGCCCGCGACAGACCAGGTGACCTAGTCAGGACATATCCTACCTTTCACAGAATGAAATCTGCAGGCCTGTTAGGAAAAAAAGAGCATAGACAATGAGAAAAACTATATGAAGGACACAATGTATAAGTCAAGAGGAGGATGCAAACAGTTCCACAGCATTAATGATATAATTTGGCACAGGGGAAAAACAATATTAAACTGGAAATTACTCCAAAATTATTGAAAAGACAAGACAAACTGAGACAAACTTTAAAGGTTTCGGTTGCCATAATTTCAATTTTTAAATTTATTTTTATTCCTTTTCTTGTCTTCCCATTTAGGCTTTTTAAAGGAGACATATTATGAAAAAAATAACTTTTCCTGGGATTTGGGATGTTGTTGTGTGTCTCTGGTGAATATACATGAAACCAAATCTGGAGAAGAAAAAAAAAAACATGCTGTTTGAGTTAGATAGGGGTTTCTTAACTGATCTTGCATTCAATCTCCGATTGAGCTGTTTAAAATCTGTCTGGCTTTCTACCTCACAAGCCGGAATATTGAAATATCCACACGTCCTCAGAGCGGTCTCCACCCACCAGGTACAGCAGTAAACAACAGTTACCATTCAGATTAGGAAACACCATGTTGAAGCTCCACGCAAAATGCTCAAAACACTTCATCGGGTCCTAGTTAAGAGGACAGAAGAGCGGCATGGGTTGAATTTTATTTTTATGGTAAGATGCTGGCGGTAAGGGCGAGGAAGACGAGAGATCTGCCTCCGATCTGAGCTACTCCAACCCGGGGAAACACTGAGGATATGCAGCCACACGGAGCTCAGAGAGCGGGGTCTCCGCAGTGCTAGAGAGCTGGAGTCAGCAAGAGGGAGATGGAAGGCATTAGAGTCGGCGTCTCAGGAAGATATTGGAGTGTCAGGTAAGTAGTTAAATATATTCTTCTAATTTCTCAATAACCATTCAGAAGTATCTTGCTGAATTCTGAGTATCGGGTTATCAGGCGATTCCCCTCCTACAGAAGCAGATATCTGGTTCAAACATGTATGGTTAACCTACTTTTTTTGTACAGTATGGCAGAATTTTTTTTTTTGTATGGTTGAACTGCTGCAGCCATGTCTGTAACTTTTACACATAGTGGTAACAGTAAGTGAGTAGTGGGTGTAAGCAAAGATTGTAGAAGCTGTAGACATGAGATGTCCAAACAATCTGAAGGATTCGGAGAGTTTTTTTCTGCATTCTAATATTAAATGGTGAAGCTGTAAATCTTTCTATGTTTGTGAAACCAGGTTCTTCCTCCTTTGTTGATCAATCTCTTCTCCCTGTTTATTTTATGTTTAGTTGCTAAAAGAATATATTACATTATGTGTGGAAAATGTTTTGAAAAACCTAAACTTTAAATGATTTCCTTAATTAAAATGCACCACATTAGGGCAAGCAAATTAAAACTAGAATGGTAGCTAATCTGCAGTTATAAACAGTATTTAAAGTTAATTTTAGTGGATTCTCTGCTTATTTAATGTATTTGCACACAGCACAGGGAATGCACATGTGCTGTGCAGATTAGCCAACAATTTTCCATACTTTATTTGTGCAACAGCAACAATGAGGCAGGCACCTGCTCATTATGACAGTGTTTTATAGTGTTTTCAGTTACCAAAGCAGTCTTAAAGTTGAACTGCTTTAATGGATTAAGTAATAATTGGCCTCACCAGCTGGAAGATGCAGTAAAATGTTGCAACAGGTGATGGTCTTTTGTCAGAGACCGCCTGACTGGCCTGTCAATTGTTAAAACACTCCCAAGGTGATGTAATATTAAAGCTCAAATATGATTAAGACACACACACACAAAAAAAAAAAATGAAAACTCACCACTGCTGCTCATATACTGCCAAAAACCTGTTTTCGCCCATTGCTGTGCTGATTAAAGTCTGGCAATCCTTGAAACATCCACAGTCATTGGAGATCAATCTTCATGAGGCTTTTATGGGTAAATACTAACCTCAAAATAGTCTTAAAAGGGATGAGAAGATCTTGGCTTTGAACGTTGATATGGGGATGGTAGACAACAGCGTCTATAGTTCTTCAACATTAAGGAATAAGACTTTCTGTCACAGGTCATTTAAAGCCTTGGGAAAAATTATTCACTCAATATTTATAGCCTGAATATGAATCTTAACCAGCAATACCTTCAAGTTGTTGTTTTGGGGGCAGCAGTGGCTCTAGTGGGAGTAGCAGGTTGGCTGCAGACCCAGAGGTTCCTCACTCAAACCATGTTCCCTCGCATTCATCAGGAAGGTCTTATAACATAATAACCTCTCCCAAGCCCATGTACACATAGCTGTGAGGTTCCTGTGCTGTGGCAACCCTGTGGAGGGAAGTGCTGAAAGGTCAACAACCTGGAAGTTGTTTTGTGTATGACCCCTTAAGCCTCTAACACTGTTGTGGAGGAGCATTTCTCCTAACCTGCTTTGCAGCATCAGTTCCTTGTGAATAACAGACATCACTACATCCATAGCTGGCCCAATAATCTAGCACAGAATTTCTAAACTTCGACTCGGCCACTGAAACACCTTGATACTTGAACTTCAGCAGCCGGACAGATGGTCTCACATTTGACTCTGAACACTACCTTACAACATAAATATTTAATTCTGTCTTTGTGGGACATGGTTCCAGAAGTTCTTGTGGTTCATTCATATGACATTCTGCAAAACTAAATAAAACCACCCATTTTGTATACCTGCTGTATCCTTGTGGGGTATTAAAGGACCTACAGCGGTTAGTGGACAACAGGTGAGAGAGCTCCTTGGACTGGTTGCCAGTTCATAACAGGGGAACACAGAGACACAGGACAGACGGCCTTTCATGCATCCACAGGGAGAACATACAAACTCAACAAACAGAGCATCCACCTGGCATTGCTGTTTGAGTGCTTAAAACTTCATCATACAACACTAAACAAAAGTCTTCCTACCATAAACTTCATAGAGAGAAGATCCTTTCTCTCTTGGTAGCCAACCTCAACAAGGCTTTCTTGTTTGGTCCCTTTCTGCGTTGTGAACATTCTGACATTGATTTGTAGAGGCATGTACACCTGGGAAGATTGGCAGCTGTAAGATAGCATCTATTCGTGAATTCATTGTCAATGTATCTCTACTTTGGAGTAGTGTTTACACAAACCAGCATGTTCCTGAGTAGCAAAACCTTTGCTCTATGAAGCGGCTCACAAATATTGGTGATCCAATAATCTATTGCTTGATTAAGAGCACATGGCTACAAAGTGGACCCACAATGTTTCCCAGGGACTGAATTGATGAAATTTCAGAGGATGCTCTGACAAAAGTCCTTATCGGATTGTGCAGCATCACCAGCGCCTAGCGTTTACCTGCAGCCAGAATCTTTCTCCAACAAACAGCAGAATGACAGTGAAGCCAGTATCAGCTAAAAACAAGCTAGTATGTGTATGTAGTGGATCTAGTTGGCTGAATCAGACGCATACATAAAAATACTAATCAAACTCACAAAAAGTTCTAATTTTTTTATCTAAGCAACAGGAATAAATTGTGGCTTTTGACAGAATTTGGTCAGAGATGCCTTTTGATTTTCAACTTTTTCTTATATGTGGTGATAAAAACTTGGGCAATGGTCGTCCTGCTTCTAGCGCTTCCAATAACTTTTTTCTTTCCAATTTTACTTCACTACTGAGGGTGGAAGGGTTTTAAGCAAAGTCATTTCTGTTGGAGACTTGTGTATTTGGAAAAAAAGGTCTGCTCATCCATCTTGAATTGTTTTTATTTACCTTAGAAAATGAGACTCATTACTACATCTCTACCATAAAAAAACACTCCTCTTGAACTCATACAGAGCATCATTAAACCCAACATTCTGTTTCGCCTCAACAGCTGGATGAAGGAGCTGGTGTCAAAAGACTGAGTTGGAAAAATTATGTTAAAACCAAATAACACACGACTTCAGTCTCATAGGCTACCTTTCTCTCACTCTTTGCAGTTTTATGCTAATATTTCTGGGCTTCTTGTCACTGGGGAAAACCCATGGTTTTGGAGAGCAGTGACAGCAGAATAAATATCAATTATGGATCTTCCAAACATAAGCTTGTCACTAGTAATACCCAGAAGAACATTTATACCAAGAATGGACTGTTTATTATTAATCTTTGATTTAATTTCACCACTGATTATTCTATCCTTGCTGTAGTATTAGTGCTCCTGGAATTTTTGGGACATTTTGTCACAGAACCACAAACTTAAATGCATTATTGAGATTTTGATAGATTAACGAGTTAAGTTATAAAACCATATCCCAAGCTTTGATCATTTGATTGTGCACTGTTCAATCCATCCATCCAATAACAGAGAGATTTTGGCACATCTGCAACCATACCAGGACATGGTCATGCAATTACGCAGGAAAGGAGCCAAGGGGCCCGTGGGAGTTAAGAAGGAGCTGTACCAAATTATCTGGAGGAAAACTTAAGGTGGGATCAAACTTTTTGATTTCGCTGGTCTTAGACCTTTTCTTTCGTTTTGAAATTAATCTTGATCAAAAACAGGGTGTGTGCAAGTGATCCACAATTCCGTGGCCGTGCAGTGTGACAGGCTCCCAAACAGCTTATTCAGCGCTCGTCTGACCAAGCGACACCGCTGTGAATCTTCAGACACGGCCATCAATGGTGAAGGCTTTAGGTATGTCCTGCAACAGCGAGACGTGATGCAGTTTTGAAATCTCAGTGGAGCTCGCACAGTGTGTCATGAAGCATTCCATTGAGTCGACCAAAAAACGCAACGTGTGAACCAGCCTTTAGGACAGTGTTTCCCAACCTTTATTGACTTGTGTAGCCCTAGAGCCATTTTCTCATACCAAAAGTACCCCCTTTAGTCAAATGTGTTGATGATTCTCCGGTAGTAGAACATACCACTGATTAATAAATGTAGATAGATAGATAGATAGATAGATAGATAGATAGATAGATAGATAGATAGATAGATAGATAGATAGATAGATAGATAGATAGATAGATAGATAGATAGATAGATAGATACCCTTTGAACAGAGATTTAAACAAAACACAGAAAAAATTAGCATATCAGTTTTACTTTATTTAAAATGAAATATTAAATGTTTCCATCAACTCCCCGGTTTCGAATCACTACTTTGGAGAACGAATAAGGTGTGACTCCGCTGGATGTTCATCTTTGACCCTAAGCATACAGCTGTTGATTTAAAGGAAGAGTTCAGACCAAGCCATTAATGTGTTAGCATGACCCAGTCAAAGTCTAGATCTAAATGTAACGTGAGAATCTGTCACAAGATTTAAAATTTGATGCCAATTTACAAAAAATATTGTCTCATGGCATTTTTCAAAAATAAAATCTATGTATAAAAAATGCTTATTCAGCTTTAGTTAGTTAATTCCCTTACTTCTGATTTGTTATTGTTATAACAGGTATAATTATTCAGTCTTAATAGAAAATCTGGAAGGGCAGATGGACTTAAACATTTAAACCTAATGGATCCATCCTTATGCAGATATATGTGGTTGTTTTTTCTTTTTTTGAGTTCTGAATGAAAAAGGAAGTAATTTGATTTGATGGAAATATGCCTTTCCAAATAAAAGATAAATGTAGAAAAAAACTTATTCAGTCAAATCATACAAATTCAAACTAGTTTACATGGACTGCCACTGAACCTAGTTATCAAACAGAGCAGTAAAGTGATTATTGAAGTGAATTTATCTTTTAAAACGATTTCTATCTAAAGAACCCAAGCAGATTGTCTAGAGTCTCTGACGTACAGAATTCTACTGAACGAGCATGTGGCAACAGCGGATAGTCGCTTGCATTGTGTGGTTGACTTTGCAGCAATCTCTCTTCCTGAGAAAGCATGTAGCCACAGCTGAGAGGAAAAACTCCCCTTTAACAGGAATAAACCTCCAGCAGAACCAATCTCAGTGCAAGTGGCCGTCTGCCACAACAAACAGAGGTGGAGAAAATAGTGCATATGCACAAAAAAGACCAAGAAGTACGGAGTACTTTCTATGCCAATGGCGACAGTAGTTCCTTTAGTGGCCTCATCCAGGATAGAAACGCTCAAATTATAATCTCTGAGCCACTTATAAAATGTATAGTATAAAAGACAATTCGAGTCTGATTGAATGTGATATACAAATATTGTAAAGACATGCCACAAAAGACTACCATTGTGGAAAGATATAGACTCTGGGGTGAATGGGTGAACACAAATGCATGCCACACATTATAGATTTCTGCTTGTAAATAGTTTTTAAGACCTGGTAATACATCTATACCACTTTATAATATAATATGAAATCAATACAATACATAATATGAACTACAATACATTGAGGTTTGTGGTTGTACTTTGACAAATGTGAAAAGGCAGGTGTGATTACTTTAAGGAGACGGTTTCCTCTGGTTCCAATCTTCTCTCCTATTTTCATTTTTAAAAATCTTTGTTTCTTTCCCCCCTATTTTTAGAATAAATATATCACCTTGAAGACAAAACGATATGCTAACCTACACCACAAGATAAAGTATTTCTTTCAGCATAACTCTGTGGGTGTAAAGGGTTTGTATTAATAAACCAATCTACACCTAAGGGTTTATTTTAGTTTTGCATCAGAGCAATGATATCTCTGACTTCAATGTTTTTTAATTTGTTTAAACTGGCCAGAAGAAGACATTCCTGTCTGCTCATTTCTTTGCAAAAGAGTCTCCTTGATGGATTTTCCTGAAGCACCACATTGTCATCATATACAGTGTTGTTGCAGACACCTAAAATATTTATCAAGTCACAGTATCGGGGAGGGTAAAATACTCACTCTGCAGCATGACGAGAAGCCAAAACACACACCCAGAGGCATTTAAAGAAAAAAAAAAGATCTACAACAAAAAGAGCAAGGAGTTCGGATCAGAACATCCTGCTGTCTGTTCGGGAATACAGGATGAGATCAAAGAACAACCTACCTGCCAGGATTCTTCAGAAAAACGACATGAATAGATAGATGCCATGATGGGGACACCAGAAACAGGAGTATTAAAACCTTTGACATGACAATAGAAAACTCACACCTCATTTACATGTTTTCTTAAACATGTGAACTGTGTGATTTATAAGCCAGACCACAGCTGGAGCGGGTTGAGCTCGTATCATGATGGGATTTTCAGACAGGTGTAAAAGCAATCTGTGCAGGGAGAACACGCTCTGAGGAGAAAAGTAAAACTTAATCCCATAAGTTGAGAGGTCAACTATCAACTCCCTCAATGCTTCTCAAATCAGAAAAAAAAAAACAGACTAAGGCAAGAAAAGCAAAACTCACATAGAAGGCATGTTTTCAGCTTGTTTCTGTAAGAAATAAGAAAAAGAAACTAACATGATAAAAAAGCGACACATGAACACGTTCTATGTTAGACTCAGTAAAGACCTGAGAGATGCATTACCCTTTATATATATATATATATATATATATATATATATATATATATATATATATATATATAATTTTCAGATTATCACTCTTTGTAGAAACGTAAATACAATTTTCTCTCTAATAGTTGAAACGCGCCAAAAACATAGGAGACATAAAATAACACAAAGCACATTTTTCCAGAGGACTGAGAAGCCAAAAGTGGATCTTTTAGAGCCTGTTACATTGCGGTGTAAAGAACCAAAACAAAATATAACTGTACTCCAGAAAAAGAATGTCTCCAACCACATGGATTGCACAGCAGAAGAGGGATCTGACAAAAACAAGACCATCTCTGAATGGCAAAGCAAGCTAAAATTAAAGAAGAACCTTTATTCTGTAAACTCGTGACTTTCTGTTTCTTAGGTAGGCTTTCAATCAAGGGTAAAATGTCAGATTTTTGAATGTTATCTTCTTTGGGAGTATTTTGTCAGCTTTTCACATTTTCATTTGGCAAAATCTGACAACTCTACCCTGTAGTTGTTCTCCGAATCTGTCAGGTTGTGAGGAGATCTCTTCGCCACAGATTTAGATCTGAATTCTGGTTCAGCCTTTCATTTTTTCTAAATTTCCTCCAATGAAGTTATTCATACGTGAATGAGTTTGGCTCACTGTGATAATAAAACATAAGATTGCTCTTTATGTTTAGCTTTAAAGCAAAACATTGAAGGTATAGATTAGTTAAAACTTTTCCTAATACATCAACCATGGAAAAAAAACAAGCTATTCATTTTAGAGTGTCAGGCTGCCATTACCATTATAAGTGTGGGAATGGTATGTATAGAACAGTTGTCCAAACTTGATGTTTGTTTTGGTCAGAATAAAGCACATTCTCCTGAAATGTTTTGGGATGTGTTGAATGTTGACGTTGGAACAAAAACCTTTTTCATCACAACCATTCTCTTTAGACCAGCAATAGGGAAGCTACAGAAGATTATTGTCACTCTTAGAAAAACCACCAGGGAATTTTGCTGATCCTTTTGCGTTGCTGTTGGCAGCCTCCCTGACCACACTGTCTTTCAAATAACTAAAGAAACCTCCAGTTTGTATAGCGTGATTGTTGCCCCAAAGTTTATCCAGTTATTGATAAATACACAGTGAGATCATTTTGATTGTTTGTAATTTTCTGTAAATTATGGCTTCAGTTAAAGGACGCAAATACAGGGAAATCCAGGAAATGCTTGAAGAGCTTCTTACAGATTTGTGTATTTTTAGGTTAAATAATATGTGATAGCTACTACTTTGCATAAAAAAAACAGTTTTTGAAAGGATTTGTCTAGTTCTCATTTTCTCGGCTATAAAAGCTCGCCGTAGACTTTTGAGAGCCACTCTAAACAGGAAGTAACAGAGGCCCGTGTTCTTCAACTCTTCCTTGAAATGGGAAAGATGAGAGTACATGTGCATTGCAATAAATTCGATTTTTTTTTAAAGTTAATTTAATCTAGTAACTCACAAAGTCAGACATAATATAGATAAATTACACAGAATGATAATTTTGACCCTTTATTTCTGTTATGGGGATTTTCAGTTTAAGATAATTTACGTTTAGAATATAACATCGGATCCATATAAAAAAAAAAAAAACAGTTAATTTTATGTTTTCTTACTCACCCTGAGAATTTTGGAGCCAGTCTGAGCTGTTCAGAAGTATTTATATCTGCTTCCTCTATCAGTGGACATCCTTAGAACGGGAGTGGTCGGAGCGGTCCACATTCCAATTGTAATAAGGTTTAATCTGGCCCGAACGCCTTAATATTACCATGTTTATTATCCAATTTGTCTTACCTGTATGAACGCCCCGGCAGTGCCAGGCCAATTTGGACGTAGTACACAATTACGCCACAGTAGGACTGCCAGTCTGTGTTTTACCGCAGCAGATTCGCCAGGCTATACAGTCCTGTCGGCAGATTCATCATCTTTTTATTATTGTTTATTGTTAAGCCCCCAAATCGGCCCGGAAGACAATCAAGAGGCACTTCCGGGGCGTTTGTAAATCCAAGGAGAATATAAACAATGTAAAATTAAGGTGATTGGGGCAAATTAAATCTGATCACAAGCGGAATTTGTACAGCCTCTCGTTCTATGGATGTCTGCTGATCATGACTGGATGTATAAATGCTGCTGAACGGCTCAAACTGTCTCCAAACTTCTCAGGGTGCGTGAAAAACATAAAAATTGCTAATAAATAAAGTCCAGGTTGAAAAAAAAATTTAAAAAAGGAATTTCCCTATAATAAAAAAATTGGGATTTAATGAAAAGTAGGTTTATTGTCTGCTTAAACATTTTTATCAAAACTTCCTTTAATCTCACAAAGTAGCCTCATTATATTCAAATGTACCAAAATGTCGCTGTAGATAACATTCACATAGAGCAGCTGTGTGTTGGTCTTCATGAGTTAGGAAATGGTATCTTAAATTAGCAAAGAAAATATTAAAAATGTTTTTTTTTTTAAACTGGAACTGTGACAAACAAGGCTAGATGAGAACCCGGATTTGTATAATGGAGAGGATCTTTATGCATGTATTTGGGACTTAAGCATAAAACTGCCTCTATTTTTGTGATCAAGATAAAAGTGGATAGGTTCTTTACACAATTAAAAATTTGAATAGCTGATCTTTGTTTTAGGATTAAACGTCTATCTCTAAACATATTTTCTATGAGATTGTGTGCAGAGTATTCAACCATAACTGCTCCCAACAGATAGATTTTTAAACCAGCACTGTAAATGGCACTAATCAACCAAAAAACACCAAAACAGCTATAACTTGCGCATTATTTCCCTCAATTTATTTATACCAACTTATTGGAAGTTATGTTTACTCTTTATGCACAGGTACAACGCACATTCTGTACATATTTCTAAATATTTTGAATTATTCAAACATCTTTCTGTATCCTGCTCTGTTGCACATTACAACCTGGGTTTGCCAAGTCATCAGTACTTTAATCTTATTAATGGTGCAGTACTCTGTTTTTGTAACTATGTCCATTACGTAAATATTTTTTCTGTAAAAATTGTGTGTGTTTCTGTTCCGTGTTCTGCTTTTTGCTGCTGTTAGAATCAAATTTGTCTTGTGGGACAACTAAAGGATTATTCTCTTCTAAAAAAACAGTTTTCCTGAAAACAGGCAGAAAAGAAGAGGTAATTTTGAAGCTCTTCAAAGAACACCGATAGATGGTGAAACACCCCACCCCACCCCCTACCCACCTTTGCTTCTCAGGTCTCAGGCAGGAGAAAAGTTGGGGTTAGGAAGGTCCTCTCCTGGGACTGAAGGCATCCGCACCATGAAGCTTTTATGTTCTGAATTCTTCTTCTCAGTTCTCCCATTCACACAACTATCAGGTTGGACACACAAACCTACACAGAGAACAGAAGCCTCCACCTGGAGGAGATCAAAGATGCTACAAGTGAGTCCTCTGAGTCTGTGTTAATGGCTCTCTGATGCTGAAGTCCACAGTTTGATGGCAACATGACGTTAATGGTTGGAACAGGCCACTGACATGTCTTTGCGGCCTTCTGAAGGCGAGTAGTCTTCATGCTCATAAATTACGTTAAATAAAAAAAATTTTAAGCTTCATATCTGTTTTATCTGTCTTTAAGGAATCATTTAGATGCTTTACAAATTAAACTAATGGCTACTTTAATCTCTTCGCTGCTAAATTAGACATTCGTTTGTAAAAATGTCTGGAAAAGCAATTAATTTGGCTCCGCGTTTGAAGGTGGCGGGTGGCGATGAATTGTCCCCCAAAGAGTTAATTGATGGAGAAGAGAAAAACCTTTCGGGAGGGAAAAGTTAACTTTTCTACCTCTGTGTCCCGTTTGAAGGAGATGTGAGTTGGCAGGGCAGGAGAGGCTCTAAGATTAATGCCGCCAAAGGGGGCTCTGACAGCCTTTCCGCTGGCTGCGGCTCTCTTGGGTGGCCCGATTGGTCTTGGATGTCACTTTTGCTACTTAATCTTGTGTATGTGAACCGGGCCGATTCGCGGGGTTGGGGGGGTTGGGTTGGGGTGGGTCTGTGTCTGCTAGACAACAACAGGAAAGACAAACTGTGAAGAATGCGGGAATGTCACTTTGTTAACGTTTAGCAGATGATGCTCTTGTTTTTCTCCCTTGCAGGTTAACGCAGCTTTGTGAACATTTAATTATGCTTTTGCACATCCTGTGTTGTGTTGCACACTTTTACGAATGATTTTTACAGTTCATTTCACAAGCCCGTTCAAACATTTATTAACACAGAAGAAACTGAATAAAATAAATCGATTTGGAAACTGGAAGATGTAGAATTTTCATTCCAGTTTTGAGTTTTTAAGTATTCATTCAGACCTAAGGAAACCTATAATGATAACTGAACAGCAACCACTTTGAGTGCTTTAATCAACTTTATTACTGTGTTTTACAAAACTATTCATACCCTTTTAATTTTACAAAATTTGGTGACTCTACTACCACAAACTTTGATTAATTTGAGGGTATTTTGTTAGTTAGATCAAAACAAAGTATTCCAGAAAACCCAAAGTAATGGAAACATCTTTTATGTTAGGTTCTACATAAAATCTGCCATCAGAACTTACCTCATTTTAATATGACTATATATATATATAGCTGTTTAGTAGTGCATTATTTTGAAGGGAAATGAAAGGGACACATAATTTAATCATGTTTTAACCAAACAAAATAAAGTGTTTAGCGTTTATAATTATTCAGCCTATTGTGGTCATTGGATGGGAAATCACAGCCAGAGAAAAATAGATTTTTTTTTTCCTTAATCTTTGCAAAGAAGCTCAAGCTCAATCGATAAAGCGAGGCAAGGCATTTTATTTGTATAACACACTTTCAACAACAAGGTAAATCAAGGTGCTTTACATGCAACACATCAAACAGATAATTAAAGCATTGAAATTAAAAACTGCAAATAAGAATAAAGCATGAAAATGATAAAACATGACGGGCCTAAAAAGTACAACATTAGTGAAAGTAAAAAATAGCAATTCATTGTAAAAGCATGGAAAGTAAAAATAACAATTAAGCATAAAACATGGAAAGCATTAAACATTAGAGAAAGTAAACAGCAATTAAGCGTCATCATCGTTTCCTCAAAGGCATCTCTAAACAGATGAGATGAAGAGCATCTGTGAACAGGACAAATCTTGCCACAGATTCAACATTTGGTATGAACTTTGTCAAGGTTAATATAAATACATGCTTTGACTAAAACCATTCCCTTCTACCTCTGACTGTATAACCCTAAGCTTCTGATAGCTTATCTTAGAATTTCTAGAATTTCTGTTATTTGTCGTCACATCCATCAATATCACATATTTGTCAGACCTGCTTCAGCCCTATGTCCCCTCTCATTCACCTTGGTGTGCTGACCAGCTGTTTCAGTTTCAAACCCCATCTGAAACGTACAGGAGACCGTTCTTTCTCAGTTGTGACTCGGAAGCTCTGGAATGAACCGTCTCTGCAAATTAGGTAAGCTACTTAACAAGATGTTTCTAATTCCCATTTATAAACTCACTTTTATTAATTCACTTTTAAATCAGTGGGTGGCTGACATTGCATGTGTTTTTTATTTTATTTTGTGATTTTAAATCATGATGTGGTTATCGAGCCATTTCCCTGCTGAGCAGCATTTTGGGCAGATGTGTCATTTTTTTAAACTTCTATAAAAAGAGGTATTTAGAGCGTTAAAAAATGTACTCAAGTAAGAATATAAAGCAGTCATCCAAAAAAAAAAAATACTTAAAGTGACAGTGTGTAGTTTTTGCAGTACATCTTTGAAAATAGCCATTAAAATATTATGTAATTATAATTACGTAAAGCACATTAATCGCAAAATATTGGCGATATTGTAAAATATGAATTTAAAAATTAGTTTTAAAATACATAGGCGCAGGTCCTCTTTTCAGGGGAAAGCCATATTAGATGACGTCTTTACTTCTATAAGAGCCCGGACGGACAAAGCGCATGGAACAAGCCCGCTATTAAAACATCGATTTCGCCATAAATACATTTTTACCTCTTCGCTAGTTCCAAGCGATGAAAGAGAGACTGATGTGCTCGTCATGTTGCTGCAAATAAATAATTCTCAGGGAATTGAGCGTTTGAAAACAGCACTAGTTGGACCTCCGTTGTTGAGTTTCTTACTCGAAGACACAGATACCGCATGCTTGTGATAATTTAGGTATGCACTGCCCCCTACTGGCTGAAAATTACACACTGTGCCTTTAAGAGTTAAAAAATATGGTATATTTGGTATAAAGGCTATTCCAGTACTGACTAATTAATCATAACATCTGTGTATAAAAATCTAAATTTACAGTCACATTATATTTTATAGACTAAAATAATCTTTTTCAAAGCATAACATAATTCCAAAATAGCTCATTCAAACAGAACAAAAAAATGTCCAAGTATCACATACACTTGCAGTTGTATATGATAGCATAATATATCAAATTACTCTTATGATATTATGAAGATAGTTGGTATAAAGAATTATAAATCTCCTATGAAGTAGCTTGCATTCACAGTCACAGCTGAGAAATAATGGTCTTGCCCAGGTTTTAGTTTTGGTATTAAGTTTCACTGCATTGTACATCTTTGCTTTACTTGAGTAATATTTTTCTGAAGTATCATTACTTTTGATTTATTATGCTATCATATACCACTACTAGATTTATACTATAATTTACCTTATATAAGTATTTGTTTTATAACTTTTTTGTTAAAAATTGACTTGGTAAAAATGTTGTTCTGTCTGAATTTGCTATTTTGCAATTATGCTTTGAGAAAAGATTATTTTAGTCAATAAAATATCTGAACATAACTAAGCTAACTAGTTATAGCCCCCATCTGTCTATATAAATAAAGTATGCTATGGTTTTCACTTCTGACATACTCTTCATTTTCAGATGATAGAATATCAGAACTCTATGAGACGTCCAAAGTTTGAGATAATGTTTTATAACAGCATCCTCCCTGACCTACATTGTTGCCTGGTCTTTACGATGCTGGATGTTCTTCGACAAACCTGAGGCCTTCACAGAACACCTGCCATTTATTATTTATACTGACATTCTAAAGGCAGTTGTTTGCAGTAGATTTTATTTAGGGGTATCAGACAAAAATATTAAAAAGCGTGCATAATTTTTCTTTCGCTTCAACAATCATGCATTATTTGAACAGGGCAATTTGTAGCTTGTGATTGTCCCATTACAAGCACAATGTAGCAACTCATAAGTATTGGGTCACACACAGCCATCGGGTAGCGCTAATCTGCATTCTAACTCCACAGGAAGTGGAGAAAAAGAGGGTTTATATAAGCAACCTGCAGGCGGACGTTCTTCCTTCATTCGATCAGAGCCACTGCCTAGCTCTGATCGGGAAGGCCCACATCAAAGAAACTTCCTTCGCGGGCGAAGGAGAAACATCTGAGTTTGAGGTGGAAGTCATTCAAGCAACACCGATGGACGACCGCTCAGGTGACTGAAAAACATTGATAAACAAACCCTGTTGTTCTGCCTGTACGCTGCAGACCATTCCTGAATCTGCCTGTGGCCATGAGAGAAACGGGAGCCTAAACTGCAGGCCTGAACCGGCTGGAGGCCGTGTCCATTCGTGCCAGTGCCAAAAAGAATTGCCGTCTTGCCAAAAAGGTAACTGTTTCCAGTGAAAAAAAGTTGGAGCTGATAGCCGCCCAGTCAAATCGGAAGACGGGCCACCGGCAGCTCCAGCGACCAGCTGCCACATAGCTGAGGTCAGAGAGGAGGGAAACTACACAGAGGCCAGACGTTCCCGGTTCTACCAGCCCGCTAATTAGATTGGCAACCCCATCGAGCTTCACCCTCGACCACGGAAAAAGCTGGAAAACTTTTATCATTCTATAAGGTCTGTTTGGGTAGAGGCAAATTAGTAAGGATAACTAATTTTAAAGGTGTGTAATTTACTGTTGTTAACTTGTATAAGTTTTCATCTGCTTTTTGGGTAAGAAAGGCCCCTCGGCCTGAAACTTTAATCAGTGTTTTAAAAGACTTTACTGACAAAGAGGTGGTTTAAATCCTGCAATTTGAGCTACTCAATCAAACAGGATATTTTCTTTCTTTGTTTAATTTCTAATCAATGTATTTGAGCCATTTCAAATATCCCTCGCGTGTTACAGAGAGCTAAAGCTAAACAAGCCCTGTGTTGGTTTAGGCCAGCATTTCATAAACAAATATTGCTATTAACGGTTCAAACAGAACTCTGTTTAAAAATAGATTGTTTAAGAACAGAAACTAATCTTATTAGCCGTGTTTGGAACTCCTTTTTCAAATACTTGAATTAGATTGTTTACTGCAGTGATCAATCCATGAATTAAGTAATTCTTAAAAGGTTAATTACTCTTATCCAGACAACTTTTAAACACACATTTCTTGATCCAAAGAATGTAAATTTTCCTTACATTGTCCATTGGTTTACACAAAAATCAATGGTGCTAATTAGTTAAACTAATTACAATTGGCAAACTAATTTAGCTTTTATTCTTAAAGCATCCAGATTTCCCCAAAAGCAGAACATCAGAATTCATGGTTTCTCATCTTATTACATTTTCATCTTTTTGTGTTTTTATTTTTAACTATTCACTTATTTTAATCAGTAGTGTGTTCTTTTTTTAGCTTCTTTTTTGTAAATAAACTTTTGTATTGTGTAAAGTCACTATTGTCATTTATTTTGAAAACATACATTTGGCAAGGGGGCTGCACGGTGCAGTGGTTAGCATTGTTGCCTTGCAGCAAAAAGGTTGTGGGTTCGTATCGTCTTTCTGCATGTAGTTTGTATGTTCTCCCCGTGCATGCGGGTACTCCGGCTTCCTCCCACATTCCAAAAACATGAGTTAATTGATCAGGTTAATTGATCACTGTAAATTGTCCTTAGTGTGAGTCTGTGCATGGTTGTTTGTCCTGCCCTGTGATGGACTGGCGACCTGTCTAGGGTGTACCCCGCCTCTCGCCCATTGACAGCTAGAGATAGGCACCAGCACCCCCGCAACCCATTAAGGATTAAGCGGTTAAGAAAATGGATGGATGGATTGACATTTGGCAAGGTTTATGTTCCAATACACAAACTCATTCTTTCATGTTTTCACCTCGGTCCTAGCTGGGCAGGTGCTAGACTATATTAGATGATAAATATACATATTTGGCTATTAATAATTATTGACAGTCATAAGCAGTCCCTTAACTTTTAATAGCCAAATAGTTATATTTCCCTTTAAAATCCACAACATAAGGCTTCTCTCCTGAATTTATATTCACCAAACTTTTTCATCTAAACCTTGAGTTAGTTTAGCAGGACCAAATTCATTGAATATATATTTTAAATTACCAAAACCAACACCTCCTGCTCAGGGTTTCCTATGAACGCACAGTTGTTGGTGAGCTGGTTCAAAGAGCAGACATATTTCTGCCCTCTACTGATGGTTAATCTTATTAGAGGATGTTTAGGCTATGTCCTCAGCACTGGAGTAAACAGAAAGGAAACGCTGCCACATGATACCAAATACTGGACCCAACTGCTGCCACCTAAGCGCTAGCAAATGACCCAAAAAAGCAGAAAAAAACTAATGGCGGTTTAAATCTGTGACTTTTTAAAGGGCTCCAAGATATAATATGTAATAAAAATGTGTAATGTTTTTCTTCATATTGTGTATCTTTCAGATCAATACTTAGTTTGAATCAGGTAGTTTAAAAAGCTTTATTTTCTTTTTTTCAGAAAAACCAGCTACAAAGATGCATCAGGACCAAATGCTGAACAAGCTAAGTCCAGCGAGCGTCTTTAAGCCAAACTAAACCTGACCTTTTTGACATTTAACCCTAATCCCCAACACCTTAAACACTATTTCAGGCTGTGGCTCTAATCTCATTCGCGCTGCCTGACCCGTGTTTGTGTCCACGGCTCACCGCCAAGCAGAGCTGAATCATCGTGGCACTTTCTCCTATTTCCATTGTTTACTCTGATCTTATTTGTGACTGACTCTGCAGTTTCCTGCATGAGTCAGGGAGCGTTCTGTCACTGCCGTGGGCACGACGTTAAATATGCAGTCCGACCAAATATGGCCCCCCGCGGTTGTTGGGGACTCCTGGGCTGCCAAAAAGTTTGGTAAAACACAGGTGTTCCCTTTCTGCTAATCGACCCTGTTTACACATGCCAAAGACTCACTTTTTCTTCATCTTTTTTTTTTCTTTCTCTCGCATAGAAGGTTTGTGTTTTTGAGAGCTGCAAGCTGCCCACATAGTGTCGTCACTGGAGCCGCTTTCCTCGTAAACTGTTTAGATTCAATAAGCTAATCCACCTACAGAGCTTGGCCGGCTGCCACGCTGCACACCAAACAGACCCAACGTATAGAGACGGTTAAATGTTTACTACAAATTATCAGCTTATGAATAAGTCGCACTGCCACAGCTTGTTTGCTTTATAAAGGATCACAAAGAAAGAAAAAAAGACAAACCAATGTACAAAAAGACAGCACTCTTCTTTTGAAGATTTATAAGCAGCCATCATCCTACCTTCATTAAATATAAATCCAGATTGGATGGCCCTAGATATTAAGTTTACCTTCAATAACCCCCATGTTCTCAAATCCCGACAACAGGATGCGTACTACAAATCTATAAACAGCACTCACTGCCACATATTGATTGGAGATTTTTAGATGGCTAGCTGTGAAAACTGTTAAGTGAAAAGTGTGGCGAGGGTTATTGGTCAAACCTCTTTTAATCCGATATCCTCACGTAGAATCCACTACGGCTAAGAAGTCACCTAATGAGACAAAAGAAACCTTGGAGTTTGAGAAAATATCCAGAAAACTCAAAGCCACTGTCGAAAGAAAGCCACAAGAAGACCTGTTTCCAATCCATGTGGGGATATGGCCAACATGTTGAAAAAGTTGTTCTGGTCACATCATTACCAACACAAATCATAGACCAAAGGGGTGGCAGAATCAAGGTTTGGGATAAACGCTGGTCAGAGCTGACCACATGGCGATACTGGAAGAAAACATGTTTTAAGCTGCAAAAGACTGCAGTCTGAGCGGCAATTTCACCTTCCAGCAGAAAAACACTAAACATACAGCCGTAGCTACAACAAAATGGTTCAGATTGAAGTATACGCATGTTTTTGAATGGTGCAACACAACCCAAAAGCCAGAACATTTGCAGATTATAACTACAATAATAAAATATTCAAATTTGGCCTTTCAATTAAATTAAAACATCTGGAGAGTTGGGTCATTCTGTCTGACACAGTGCTTCGCTGGTTTAAGTCTTATCTAAAGAACAGGAATTTCTTAGTCTCAATGGGCAACTTTTCATCGAAACAGCCAAAAATAACATCTGGGGTGACCCTCTTAGTTAAAATCGACATACTCCTGCTAGCCCATATTATAACAATAAATAAGGTTAGTTAGCATCACTATGCTGAGTAAATGCATCAAGCAAATCAATGGATGGATGTGCCATGATTTTCTCCAACTGAACAGAAGTCAGGTCCAAAATACAGACCTGACATACATGAACCTCCAGAGTCACAGAAAAACAATAACAAGGTCAGTCTTCTATCACCTGAAGAGCATTTCTAGTATTAAATGACAAATGTTGCAATGGGACTCCAACATGCATTTATCTTTGTTAGATTGATTACCGCAACAGTGTCCTCACAGGTCTGCTTAAAAAGCCAATCAGACACTTTCAGCTGATGCATAACGCTGCTGCTGGCGTCCTCACTAGCACCAGGTTAGTAGAACACATCATCCCAGTTCTAAAGTCCTTACACTGGCTCCCTGTAGCCTATTCAGGGAATAGACTTCAAAACATATTTACTAGTCTATAAATCATCGAGTAAAAGAAGTTTATTGAACATCCGTCATCATACCAACCCCCAGACCACTCAGGTCTTCTAAATCTTGTCTACACAGCATCCCTGGAATTAGAACCAAACATGGACGAGGAGCTTTCTGTTTCATTCTTTCCAGACCATTGCAAAGCAGCTGTAACACAGCGTTTCTTCAAATCAAGACTAAAAACCCATCTGTTTAGAGCTGCCTTTGATTAATTGGATAATAATAGCTGGTATGTCATAACTGTAGTATACTTTAATGTTCTTTACGTTTCTTATGTAGTATCTTACCCCATATATCCACCCAAAGCACCCTGAATTGCCTTGCTGCTGAAAATACAATGTCATACAAATAAATTGCCTTGCCAATTTATTCAAACAAAGAGTTCCGTTTATTTATTTTGAGCTAATTTGCAACAAATATAACCTCAATGCATTTGATAACCATAGACATGGAACTCGTAAAATCTGACTTCGGGGTGAAAGGAGAAGGCACAGTTTTGCCTTCTCCTTTCACCCCGAAGTCAGATTTTACGAGTTCTCAGTAAGAAAACCAATATGAACACCTTCTTAGCTGCAACTACTGACATCAGAGCTTGCAGGGCAACCCTGAATTTTGGATCTAATATGGCTGTGAACAAACATAATGTAGCAAAACATGTTTTTATAGACTATTTATATGCTTTTACATTTTTATTGTTTTGTTTTACCTTTCTCTTGTACAGCACTTTGTGATTTTATCTGTGGAAAGTGTTCAATAAACAAAGTTGACTAACTTATTTTTACTTATATCATTTGGTATCTCAGTTAATCAAAGGCACACATAGTGCTGTAAAAAACCCTTTTGTGAGCAAGCTAATTTTGTTTTAATGTATGAAATTGGAACAAATATATTATTAATGCCTGGTAGTCCTGTGTTGAAGAAAATTGG
This sequence comes from Apricaphanius iberus, assembly GCA_028564705.1. Taxonomy (NCBI): domain Eukaryota; kingdom Metazoa; phylum Chordata; class Actinopteri; order Cyprinodontiformes; family Aphaniidae; genus Apricaphanius; species Apricaphanius iberus. The sequence continues at coordinate 1,840,765 of JAPXFQ010000628.1, forward strand.
AAAGATTCTGAATCAGTTCTTATAGAAATTGAATCAAATTGGTTTGCAAGTTCAAAAATTGATTTTATATTTTAGAAGAGTTTGTACTTTTTACAGCTAAAATGGAAAGGAGAAGTCCAGACAGTTATTTTAAGTCATGTGTCTGAAAGTGTTAATACGGTTTCCCCCAGTGAACTGTTACCCAATGTTAAGTCATTGAATTACAGGCATTTAATTAAGATAACAGCTCAACACATATCAATATCGAACTGTATAAGAATGAAGCAGATCGAATTGGATCGGGTCGTGACAATCGATTCCAACTCTTAAGAATCTGAATTCAATCAATTCTTGAAATTTGAATCGATACCCAGCCCTAATGCCTGGTATAGTTAGCAAAATTTAGCTCTAAAACGAAGAGCAAATCTGTCTGTTTTCTGACTTGCAACCAGCCACTCTACTTCTACTTTAAGGGTATGTTTACACAGCATAGTCAAAAAAAAATTCACCATAGTTCTAGACCACACATGGCAATAAAAAAACAACAAAGATATTCCTGTTTTGGTCCTACAGTGTGTGGTGTGCAGCTATCTAGCAATGACAAGACACCACACATGATTATTATTCACAAACATTCCCAGCTCAGAAAGGAAATCTTGCAGAACCTGAGGATATAAAATGTGTCTAAAGTCAAAGGAGTAAATAAATATAGATGCAGAAGATGAGGCATTGGCAATAGTTTGTGGACTAGTTTTAACAGAGAGAAAACAAATAAAATCCTGGTGTTGGATAAAGGAGGGAACAAACACATCAGGAGCAGGTGCTTTACTTGCTATACAAATATATGGAGGTTAATTATTGTTTGAGTTTGTTTTTTTTTACTAAGGAACGTTGTTACACACTTCGCTCTGACTGTTTTCAGTCAGCATGTCTACATGCACATCTAAATCGAGCTTTTATGAGTAAACTTACTAACGGCATGTCCCTGTTGAGAGTCGAGTCCCAGTTTACATGTCACTCAGAAAATCGAATTATTAAATAGAGTGCATTCGACTTCCCTGTTGATAGATGGCGACATGCGCCCCTACATGTTAGCCTTATAGCGGTTAGCCTGGAGCTGCACTCAGGCAGTAAACAGAGGCTGGTGGGAGTGAAGCCGACAGAGTAAAAGCAGGATATGTACAATGCATCATGTCTTCATCAGTCCAAAAACTGATCAGCCACTTACGAATGTCTTAGTAGCCAAGTACGGGCGGGGTTTGGTAGATGAGAAGTCTGATTCCCAATCACATTCTCTGGGTAGAATATTCAGATTTTAGAAACTGCAGTTCAGTTCGATTCAAGTTGAGCTAAGGTGCATTTCAAAAGTAAGGTAATAATTCAGCTTTCTCTTGCTGTATGTAAATGGACTGTGTTTCTATGCATTTGTGGACAGTGGACACATGAGCCACTATACATCACATGAATTTTGTGAGGATTATTTTAAGAGCTATCCTGATAATCGGAGTAGGTTGAAAATCGGCCTAAGCATTCTGGCCCCTCCTGACTACTAGTTAGCGTGATGCAACGTGAACACAGAGTAATCTACTGCAGGAAACCAATTACCTACTTATGTCCTCTCAACTAAATTTCTGACGTATCCCTTTAAAGCAAAACTTTCATTTGTTTTCACCTAATATAGACTGCAGCTCAATCTTCATGTCCCTAAGTCTTTAAAGCTGTCATCTCCACTACATGAGGACTTCAACACCCTCTCCACACACGCTCTTCCCATCTCCTGCACAAAGGGATGGAGCAAAATGCATGGGGAAGGCATCCCATCTGTGCATGCTCAAAGAGTTATGACAACAGAGTCACTTGTAAAGAGCCCAGAGTCTGCTGGCTATCAGTGGAAAAGGGAGATCCAAATCTATACCACTTGAGACGGATTAATTCTCTTTACAGACCTGGACGGGAAGAGGCAGAGCAGGGATCATCTGAACAGATGGATCCAGGAGCTGCTGCAGGATGAGAGGCTACTGGGCCTCACCGTCACAGAGGGGGCAATGACTTTCATATGAAGCGCTTTGAAAAATCTAAATTCTTAAATTACTTGACGTCAGCTGACATACTTCTATGTTGTGTGTATTCATAAAGAGGAGAGGTTAACGTGTTAACACAAAGGTGTTATGCTGAAGGATTCTAGACGAGCTGAAGTGATTTGACAGTTATAACTCTTAAGCCGTTTCTTGAATCCCAAACACTTCCTGTATGCAACAAATCCTTCAGTGGCCACCACTAACTGACCTTTGTAAGGAATGCAACAGTTTCTCCTTGACTGACATTTGCTTTTAGCAGCTCCTGTGGGATGGATGGGGCAATGTGCTAGTGGAAGGCAATAGCAAAGGCTTGGACGCGGGAGATCCTCTGAGATAAACTGAGACCCCCACCGACCCACACAAACATCCCTCAGAAAACAAAGAAAGTGAGTGATGTTTGTCATGAAAACCAAGAGCTGTGATCCCCTCTTGTTTTGATGTGTAGGCCACCTGGGATGTGGGACTCCATCAGCACTCGGGCCGAGCCGCAGGGGAGGAGCAAGCCAGAGATACCGTCCCCAGGACAAACAATCTGAGTGACGAACCCGCCGGAAGTCACCAAAACAGACGAGGCATTCAAACACGCAGGAAAAACAAGATGTCCTGAGGTGGCTCCGGACAGGTGAAGATCAATCACACGGCATGTTTTCTTGTGGCTTCACATAAATATCTAAAAGAAACGTTCAATTATTTAAACTCAAACCTGTTCTTGTTTAAAGATGACCGGTTTTATACATTATGATGTGAACTCCATGTAAGTTGAACCACTCAACAACAAAGTTAGTACTTAAATTATTTTTTTAAAGCTACAATGATGGCATTAAAGACGTACTCTGTATCTTTTATACCTTAAAAACAGAAGTTTTCAAAATGCTTTGGTGACACAACACGGTTTATGGTGTTTATTTTCAGAGTAATCACTGCATGGGAGGGCCGCGCTGCTGAATACCGCACTATAGAACTTTTCAACCGCGGGCCGCTTCCCCGGATGTTCTGACTGAGTTTTGCTTTAGGGCAGTACGCTACGAGCTACCTAATGATCCAAACAAAGCCGCAGCTTTGACACTTGAGCTGTGGCAGATCCACCAAAGAAACCAAAGAAGAAGCTATAAGAAGAAATGAGGAAAAGAAACTTGGCTGCAAGAGCGGAAAGCTGCTGGAGCTTCACCGCTAGTCGTATGTTCATTCCGGGGCGAACGGATGCACCTGGCGTGTGTGCTGTATAGCTGGACGCTGAGCTGAGCCAGCTTCTCAACTGGACCAGTTGAGACGCTGGTTAAGAAAGGATAAAAGAGGCTATAAATAAGCTTCTTGAACAGCTCCAACTTTAAATGTGCCATTAAACCAACTGGTTTAAATTAAGCATTTTATTTTATGATAATGAGATTAGTCAAATATCCATCCAGAGTAATACCAGAAGCTTACTATGGTTACAGAAACTCTGTGGCTTCATTGACACTTGGTAAGAAATATTTAACCAAATATTAGTGGAAATGTATGTATATACAAATTTTTTGTGTGTGATTTTGACTGTGTTGATTTGAGAAAATCCACCCAAAAAAATATAAATAATAATAAAAAAAAATGTAACCTGTGCATCAGATTCTTGTTTTTGAAAGTAATCAAAGTTGTTTTTGTATAATTATTCCACCCTGAAAAAATAATATCTCAGATAGATAATTAAAGGCTAACAGTTATAACTTAATTAATTAAAGCTCTAGAGTTTCATTGCATTTAGGCTGCTTTTACATTCAGAGTAAAACTGGGTTATTATAAGGTTAAGGTCAAGTTCAACAGAAAAAGAAAACTATTGCAGTAACTCCAAAAAAGCCATTAATGGGGAACAAAACAACAAACATAAATTAGAGGTATTAACAGTGATGGCACATCACACACTCACTAGTTGGCAGGGCGTGGAAGCTGTTAAAGTTTCTATCAAGCCTGAGTCGTTCATTAGTTTTACAGCTTTGCCACAAATTTGCAGGATGACGTGCTCGACAGGAGGGATGCATCCGTCTCAGTCAGCTCGGAAGAATCTCCTGCCATATTTCTGATAACAGATTAAAGAAAGACAGAGAGAAAAAAACAATAGCTGCAGTTACCTGGTAACTCATCTGTTGTTGCTAATTACTGGCACATCAAATGATGGCAGCAACACCTTTAGGCACCTTGAAGAGATGGACGACATCACCACAAGGAACAGGTCTGAATATTTAACAGTAATTTAACCGATAAATTGAAATATTGTCTTGAAACTATATATTAAAAAAAAACCAGATTAACTTTTTAGCATAATGTTTTAATCAGAAGAACCAAAACAGATTTGGTCTCTTTAAAAGTGTGAACATATCCCAATAAAACTATTTTTATGAATAATGTTAATGAATAATATTAATGAATATTAGGGGCCGTCTTATCTTCAAGTGGTCCATGTTTTAAAGATCAAAACAATGGATTAGGTTAACATGTCCACTGTTTAATAAGTAAGACTAGATGACTCTATGAGGGCTAAAGCTACCTAAAAGAATTAATTCAGGAATATGAATCACTTGATTTTAAACCATTCTTTTTGTTTAGAATCGAAGTTAGGAAACCAAGTAGAAACACCTCGAAAAAACACAGAGGTCCAGTGTGATTATGGTCAGGTGTCTGAGGGGACGGTAAAACCAGCACCAGAGTGTCAGGACGGGAAAGGGGTTTCTGGATTTTATGTTGTGTGGGAGCAGACCCCCGAAGAAGAGCAACTCCACAGTGAGCGTCTGGCCGTCCTGCGTGGAGCGTCGGCCATGGGAGGCATGGGTACAAGGCCCAGATGGATGTTAGGATAACATCTGCTGCACCTCTTGATGGGCTCTTATCAGCAGGAAAATTCCACAAACACACACACACACACACATATATACAGACAGTGGACAGGAGAAGATGGAGAGAAAAAGGGCATTCTCAACAGAGTTTAAGAAAACAGGCCTGCGCTTTGTTTGTCGTGTAAACGAAGGTGGGTTCCCCGTCGGGTCACTCATTTGCATTTCACAAAGCATCCTAGCATCAGCTTCACTCATCATTGTGTGTGAATAAACACTTTGGATTTCTTCTTATTGTCCTGAAACATGAAACATCCCAGATACTCCAGAAGAATTACAGACTTTTTACATTTAATCAAGTAATTGTAATCAAGTAAAATGTTGCTCTTTTAAATGAGATTTTCTTCCAGTAATGGGACAATGTTCGACTATGGGGTGTTTACATTCACTCTTTACAGAGAAATGCTTTTGGTTTGAGAAACCAGGATTGATTTTGACAGGAACCTTCACTGCGAGTCCGTTTTCCTTTTGCTTTGTTTCATGCTCATCATCAAATGTTATCGGTATCTTTCACCATTTAATTGCTCTTGTAATTGTTCTTTAATTGCAGTGCAAGAATCCTACAGCGAAAAAATAAACTTAACCCAACTGAACCGTTCTTATAAGTAATATTTTTACTTGTTGAAATCAAACTAGGAAAGTTTCAAATATATATATATAAATGATAATAATATATAGATATATAAACAATAATAAATAACCAAAGACTGACCTACTAAATAACAACATAATTTAGGCTTATTGTAAAACAAAGAATGAATATGTGGGAAAACAGTTTTTGCCCACAGTTAAGTATGGTGGAGGAGTTGTGATGCTGTGGGCCTGTTTCTCTTTCTAAGACCTTGGGAGTGTAGTTGAAGGACTCACCATGACATTTTAAGTCAAAATCTCGATGGTCGGCAATAAATGAGGATTCATGTACGGTAATATGGATCAGAAGATCACTGTACAGAACTTTAAAACAATTAATACTTTAATGTTCTGAAAACTGTGGATGGAGCCATTCCTTCCTAAAAAAAAGTTAAGAAAACAAAATATACAGAAATATTTTGTCCGATCAGAATTAGAACCACAAACAAGTAATTTTTCCTTTCCTTTAAGTAGCTTCCTTTTGTAGTGCTACAAAGTCCAAAAAGACGTTGCAAAAATAAAATGTTTTCTCTAGAACCTACAACACTCCTACCTTAGACATCTCCAGCTGCTATATTACAGAGTCATGGATTCTCCAAAGTGTTAAGCAGAGTGCAACCCCTGTCGAAACCAGTCCACACTTGACTTCCTGTTGTTGTTAAGTGTGTGCACTGTACACACCGTGTACAAACAGTAGAAAAAAAAGCCCACATAGTGACGTGTGAAGCTTGAAACCAGAGAGATGGATGATAAACTATGATGAAGGCGGCAGAACTACACAGTTTGGAGGTTTGATCTCAGCTACGTAAGTTATGTTTGCTTCTTTGCGGCTTTCTGACTCACTCGTTCTCTTAATGGCCCTTCGGAGCACTTACTTCCCATATACTGGTGCCAACAATTAGTTCTCCATGTTCTTTCGCCCTACAGGTAGCTGTTAATTATCACGCCTGTTCGTCATTTGTAAAAAAAAAAAAAGAACACGTAGAGACTTGAATGCTTCTTTAGATACAGTATCCAGCTCAGTAAACAGCCTGCCTCAGGTATTCAGACTGGATAGAAAAATCTAAACTGCTTCACCTCACAACAGCACATCATCCTGAGGGTGTGTGCAACCAGCAGGCATCCCTGAACACCACATGCAGACACCAGCAATTAGAACAAGGAGAGCAGGTAAGAGCTGTGGGTGGGAGGAAAGGACTGACTGCATGTTCTTCAGGCCAATAAACAAATATGTTCTACATAGAGAAATGGTCATCCATCTCTTTCCTTGTTGAGGGAGGGCTGATTTACCAAGATCCAGGCTGCTTCCCTTCCCTTGGGCATCCAGGATGCCCGAGGTAAGAGAGTGCTGCGAGACACAATCTGCGTATGCAAAAGAAGAAAAAAACAACAACACTTAAACAAAAACAATAAAATAAAGAGAAAGTGAAGAAAAAGAGATTGTGGGGGTGAGATGAACGCAGCAGCCCATGGTTTGTCTCAGGGTTGCAACAGCTTCCAGAGCTGATGTGCAGCAGACTGAAGAGAGGCACGTCTGCCCCACAGGCAGAGACTGGAAAACAGGATCAAAGAGTCGCCAGGGCAACCTGCTTGACACACATTGTATTAAAGCCACACGGTTAATTTGAAAGAGAGGGAAGAAGGGCAAAAGGAGAAGAAAAGGGGAGGTAAAGCGGGGGGGGGGGGGGGGACAGACGCAGCACAGAGTCGAGTATATTTATCAGGAACTCCTGTCTTACTCTGTTAACTTTACACTCAAAACTTTCTTCAGCTGCTCCACTTTGATCGCTTTTTTTTTTCTCCTCTCTCCGTTTTTACCTTCGAACTTTGACTTGAACTCCCCTGGTTCATCTGTGTTTTCCTGATTGTCATTCACCGTCTCAGATTTCCACAGGACACCTTGGTCCACGAATCAGAGGAAAATATCTGCAGGAATTCACAAAAACGTGTAACCCAGGATATACTCTGCACTGATCCGGCAAGAGAAAATATTCTGTTGTAAACATATCCAGATGTATGAAAACATTGAAATTAATTCTCCTATTCCTATAATGTTAATGTTTTTAGGTTGGTCATTGCGCCTGTAAACTTTTAATTCAAAATATGGCAACTGAAAGGTTTGATCTCTGTCGACTCTTCTAATGTGTAACTGTGGCAACAAGCTGGGATTTTATTTTTTACAATTGACTACTGCAAAAAATGACTTAAAGTAAAAATCCCTTGTTTATGGGCAATTTTTCTTTTCTTTTTTGAATATATTCCTTTATTTCGAGACATCTTTTCAAGAAAAGTTTCACTTGTTCCAATGGCAGATTTGTAAGCTCATTACAAGCAAAAACTATCTTGTATTGATTTTTTTACTTGTATCTAGAGTAGCCTTGTTCCAGAAGCATGTAAAATGCTCAAATAATACTAAAGCTCAGGACCCATGATAGAAGAGATGTGTCAAGGTTCATATCCCCATCTCCAGCGTCTCTCAGCTCAGCTTTTGTACTATACGACCAGATATGGATTTAAAGAGGAGACTCAAAAACAAACGAAGTGGATTAGCAGTGGTTGCCAACAACTGACTGTGTCATCCAGGATGTGGTACTGTGGAATGTTGTCTCTGCTGCCTGGGAAATGGAGCTGTTAGCATGTCAGGACAGTCATGAGACAGTCACAAAGTAATGGCTTTCAGTCAGAGGAAAGACTACAAGACTACCACTGGAGATACTTTCTAGCAACAGCATCCCCATCCACAATGACTCCCAACATGGGTGATAATAGTAAATTCCCTTTGGGATAAAGCTTTTTTTTTAAACTGAACTGGATGTGTAGAATAATGTTTTCCAGATATTTTCCAGCACTTAGAAACCCTGACTTTCATTCTGGATCCTCTACATATCCTTTAAAGATTTATTTTACTGCTTTATGCACCACTATAAAAATGCTAGATCATCCCTCCAAAGTAATAGTTATTCATCAAGTGTGTGCAACAATTGATTTCAGGTTATCAATAGTTTCCCAGCATTCTCTCTGTTACCCATGGGGGGAAATGTGGGCAGGGCAGCCTTGAAGCCTGCGTGTGGCTCCACACATTTCCCTGCTAATCTTATTAATAAGTCTGACATGTGTGGGAAAAGGCAGGAACATTTTTTTTTCACACCAAGCCGAACAAGCCTGGATCATAGTCATATTTAATCAGTAATCCCAGACTCACTTGGTCGCTTTCCACATCAAACTTTCTTCAGCTGTTCCGCTTTGACCCTTTTTGTTTAACCTTCAAACTTTTGCCTTGAACTCCTCCTGTTCATCTTGCTTTTTCTGATTATCATCTGGAGAAGAGATAGGAATACACCCACCCAGGTAATCAGGTGTTCCAGTCACTTGTCATGCAGACTGCTTCTACAGACATTTATAAAGGAATGGGTCACTACAGCTGCAAGGGTTCCTGTGTGTAAAGGCAAGTAACATGTTCATTTGGCCATATAGTGTATCATTAGGGATTCAATGTAAACTTCATACTCAGCAAAATATCCAACATTAACAGCTCAAACTGCAGCATTCTTTTAAATGTTAAAAGTTTAATTTCAACTTTGGACACAATGCACAGTTGAATGCACATATTTGTGATTTCTTTTGTGAGCATACATCTAAACTCTCAACTCAGATTTAATCATTGGTTTATAGATCCATTTTTGAACTCAAGCAAACAAATTTACTTAGTTCTCCTATCAGGTACAAAAAGTAATCAAAATTCTGAAAACCTAACAGCAGGGACTAAAGGGCCTGCTGATGTTTATTTTTATTCATGAAGATAACCCGACACCCGTAGAACAATGAAAGACGACTCCTCCGAAATGGTACGGAGTTCACGTGAAACGACATAAGAGATAAAAAAAAAGAAAGAGAACCAGCTCATCGAGCAGCGACGGGAATGTGGAGCACAGTCGGGACAGAGCTGCTCGGGACGAGGTGGGGGGTTGTTTGTGCGATAAACAGCAGACGAGGTGGGGTGAAAGGGGGGGGGGGGGGGGTCTCCAGACAGTTGGGAGGTATTAGGGTGTCGGACAGGGACTTGTCAGATGCAGCTGTTGCTGCGGCTGATTGATAGTTTGTATTCGGGACTGATGGGAAACTCCAGTCACTAGTCAGTGTTGAGAGGTTGAGTCAAATAAAAAAGGGAAGGAAAATAACAGTACAAATAAAATAAAAACAAATCTGTCATTAGTCAACACAACAGAGACGCAAAATTCATTACATTGCTTTGTGTTGTCAATCATCTTTTTTTCGTTCCTTTTTTAAGTCTTTGATTTGAGACATGATAGACGTTTAAAAAAAAAAATTAGACTGCTGCGTTATGATATTCACATACATAAGCAATAAAATATAACCTAAACGCACATTTATAAAAGCCTCCCACAGTTGCTCTCAGTCACTCAGTTAGTAGATTGTACTTGTGTACGGTTACACAGCAAACTGCTTGTTTGCATCTACATAATATTCCATGAGATACTCAGACTACACTACTCAGTTTACAGGCGACTACGGCTTTAGACTACACACTCTGGTCTAACAGCATGGGATGTTAGAGAGTGAAAGGGAGAAGCAGACCTTACAGCAGTACAGTACTTCTCAGAGGAAAAGAACATCAGCCGTGCTCTCTCAAACATCTTGCAAAGCAATTAGTGGTGATGCTGAACATGTCAATCTTGGCTCCACTCAGTTTCAGGTCTCTGTATATGCGTGTTTGTGTGCTTAAGAGTGTGTGTTAGTGTTTAATGCCTACTAAAGAATCGCCTAATGTCCTAAACGCCTTTGATCACATCACAATGGCACAAACAGTAGTAAACAACATTTCCATTGTTGGCAGACTTCCGGGACTTTTCTCTGAGCCTGGGTGGCTTTAAAGGTGGCTTTCTTCTGTCAGTCTGCAGTGCTCGACTGATGCCCCCGCTCAGTCTTCCGATGTGAAAACTGAGACCGCGGCGGAGAGAGAACAACATACAATATTCATCACAAAGAGTGGCCGACATCTGTTGTGTTTTTTTGTTTGATTTTTTTTTTTTTTTCCTGTGTATTTGTGTCTGCGCTTGCTCAGGTGTGTGGACGTGGACACCAGCAGGACGTGGCGGCGGTCAGCAACCTCTGACGTGTATTCGCTTCATATCCTCACAGGCTCTATTTCTCTGTCCTCCAACAGGCTGATGAACTGACCAAAGCTCTCCTTTACTGACTCCATGTTGTCGGTGCTGGTGCCCTCAAGGATCCAACGCTTTCCTCGCGCTAGCGGCTCCAGTTCAAAGTATTTCTTTATCTGCAGGCAAAAAAAAAAACAAAACACAATGTCAAATTACACTGTTCAGTCAAATTTCTTAAAAAGTACAAGGGAAAATTTGATTTTGTAAAGGCTTTTACAGCTCATCTTTTCATTATGTTTCCAAAGACAAAATAATATTCATGTAATAATTTGCAGAGGAAATACATTTGAGCTAATCCATCATGTCATGGATGGATGGATGGAGGGAAGTATTATGAATATAAATATTTTTCTCTTTTCCAGACACAAAGACCTGTAAAAGTAACAGGATTTATGGTGAACAGTGCAGATTTTCTTCCTAAATATTTAAACTGTTAAAATCACATTGAAATGACACAACTTTCCCATAACACTTTCCATGTGTCTTCTATACTTTTTTCACTCTCAAATTTATAAATTCTTACGGCAGTTTTTAAAATATCCGTTGGTTTCTATTGTCTACATGTCTCACAAGTCAATAAGACAAAATGCTTCCAATTTAGCAGTGCGGTAAAAGGTTAATTTATTTTATTGCATCAAGATTTTTTTAATCAGCTTGGATTCTACAGTAACTCTAAACTAGACCAAATTTCACTGATTTCACTGTTTTACTTAGGAACGCTGAGAAGTAGTGAAGTTGCCATTTTCCTTTCTTTTTTTTTATGAGCGCACTGAGAGTATTTACCTGCATGTTCTAAGGATTTTACAAATCTAGTATGAAAAAAATATGTTGTGTTGTGACAAATCAAAAATAAAAGATGCCATTTAATATAAAAAAGGAATTTATTTTAAGAAACTCTAATCCAGAAAGTTTTCTTATACAAATCCGAAAATTATAAAATCAATTTCCAGACCATGAAGGGACGATGGAGGAAGGAGCCGGTATGTGCTTAAGGAAAGTTTTAAGGCTGATAAAACTTTAAGATGTGTTTAGATCAGTGTCACCTCATCTCAGCCAATTAGGAGTGAAAATCAGCTTTGATTTTTGCAGCCCCGTCTTGACGACGGTGTAAACCAACAAATAAAACAAACACAGTCGGACAGATGACTAAATGAAACAAAGCAGGCGCTTCATGTGAAAAATATTTGGCATGTTGGCTTGGCACTGCTCTTTGTAGCGGTTGATTATAAAGTTCATATGCTGGCTTTTGGCAGCTCTTGACAGCAGGGGTGCAGCAAGGTTTGCGGAGGAACCAGAACCAGCTGTTTGGTAAAAAAAAAAAAACACCTCACAGGCAGGGGGAAACAACGTCCCAGACCTCCACCAAACGTCCTGCAGGTTGTTAGGAAATCGGACATTTTCAAGATAAGATTAAATAAAGCTTTTGCTCAAATTATCACCCCTTGTTTGCCAATTGAAAGGTAAAAAAATGTGCAAAGACAAATGCTTGCATGGAAGCAAAAAATCCTAAATACTAATCGAAATATTCGAAGTCTTGTATACTCATGAAGGAATCATAAATTTAAGAAGTTAGTAGCAATAAAAAAGTTTAAATGTCAGTAAACAGAAATTTCAAAAAGCTCATCTTAAAATTTGTATACATTTTTGAGTCGTAATTTTTATTTTAAAACCTACAATAGTTATTTGAAAACAAATTAAATACACCAGTCCCCCTCCCCAAATACACTTCTTTGTTTTTGCTTTTGTCTCAAATGTTTTAGATCATCAAACATAGTTTAACATCGAACAAAGATACCGTATTTTCCAGACTATAAAGCGCAGCTGATTATAAGCTACAACAGCCTATTTTAGGGGGAAAAAAACACAAATGTGTACATAAACAAGCCACACCTGATTAAAAGATGCAGAAGTTTTAACCTTTAATTACCATATGTAAGGGTCCATGCAGAGGGAATTGTGGGGAAAGTGATTGCTGTTTGGGGAAGCTTCGACTTTTTTATTTTACATTCCAACACAACATTCCTCTCTCTCTGTGTTCAGACAATTTTGAATTTAAATTTATTTATATAAAAAGGGACAATGTGCATTAATGTATATACAATTTAAGTATGTAAATACACAAATTATACCAGAGCTGATTTCCATTTCAGTCCCGTTGCTGGAAGAACCAGCAAGAAGTCTTTCAATAAAGACTTCAACTTCGCGCCATATGCTTTATGCTTTTGTTACCTCTCAAAGCTTTTTTTCTTCTCATTGAATTGAGACAGTTTTTCACGCTGGCACCAAAGTCTCATCATCATTGCTGTCAGGGATACGTGAAGCTACTGCCGCTCAATTTTCTTCTTTAAAAGCCAGATAGACTCCCTTCAACCTTAAAGTGACATATCTATTTCTTCGTTTGTTTTCCATAATGAGGGTTTGTGCATGAAAACTTGTTTTTGCAAACCGTCCCTTTCTCAAAATGTCTGTCTGTTCCACGTTTGCTTTAATTGTTCGCTCAAACTTCCTTCTCGCTCTCTTTGGGCCTCTAAGGTAAAGGACGTAACTTGTACAATCCATAGATCGAGGAGGTCCTCTAGTGGCCGTTAGCTGTAAAAATCCATAAATAAACTGCACCGGACAGGCAGCATGGTTCAAAACATGAGAAGAAAGTAGTGGCTTATAGTTCGGAAAATATGGAAATTTAAATAAAGTCATTTTCAAATAATCTCCTTTTAAGGATAAAAAAAAGCTATAAATAGGAAACATTGTTTAAACAACTGCAATCAGGTAATTGTGTGTCTTTCATCTTTCTGTGAATGAATTCTGGCCAACTGTTCTTTGCGGAGTTGTTTAATTCAGTCACATTAGATGATTTTAGGCTATTAATTGTCTGTAAGGTCAAGCATCTTAACTTTCACTAGAACCCCGAGCCATTCAGAGATGTGCTTAATGGTGTGCTTTGTACGATTGTATTATTATCTCAAGGAAATTTCAATCAAACGCAACTGGACTTGGTAATTTGTCTTGGAAGACGTTTCACCTCTTATCCAAGAGGCTTCATCAGTTCATGCTCGCCGCTGACCAGGCTGGGACTGTTCCAACTAACTGGTGTGGAGACTCAGCTATTTAACCTCTTGAACAACAATCATTATGTCATTGGATCCTTTGTGCTCCATGTCTTAACGACGGTCGTTGGCGTGTCGCCTATTGGTGGAGGTTAGGTTTCGGCTTCATTAGTGCCCTATTGTGTTATAACGACAGTCATTGGAGTCACAGTTGTTTCTGTTATTAGAGGCTAATTTGTTTGAGTCTTCTAGGGAGGGATGAAAGGGCAGCATTGTAAATTGGAGATACGTGATGTCTCAGGCCTCCTCCTCTGTTTAGCGATGGTTTCTTTACTTTTACATAGATGGCTTCTTTTACTCCTCTTTCAAACCATCTGTCCTCTCTGTCTAATATCTGGACATTGCTGTCCTCAAAGGAGTGGGCTTTCTCCTTGAGATGTAAATGAACAGCAGAGTCCATGCCTGAGGAGTTAGCTCTCCTGTGTTGGGCCATGCGTTTGTACAGTGGCTGTTTGGTTTCACCAATGTAGAGGTCCTTGCATTCTTCATTGCATTGGATTGCATACACCAGGTTGCTTTTGTGTGTGTGTGGTGTTCTGTCCTTGGGATGTACTAGTCTCTGTCTGAGTGTGTTGCTGGGTTTGAAATACACAGGGATACTGTGTTTGTTAAAAATCCTCCTGAGTTTTTCAGAAATCCCAGACACATATGGAATGATTGTATTATTATTGTATTTACAGTTGGGAGAACAAGTATTTGATGCTGATTTTTCTAAGTTTTGCCACTTAAAAAGAATGTAGAGGTCTGTAATTTGTATCCAAGGTACTCTTCAACTGTGAGGAACAGAATCTAAAACAAAAATGCAGAAAATCATAGTGGATGATTTGTAAATAATTAATTTCCATTTAATTGCATGACATAAGTATTTGATAAATTGGACAAACAGAACTTAATATTTGGTACAGAAGCTTTTGCTTGCAATTACAGAGATCAGACGTTTTCTGTAGTTCTTCACCAGGTTTGCACACACTGCAGCAGGGATTTTGGCCCACTCCTCCATACAGATCTTCTCCAGAGGGTTCAGGTTTCGGGGCTATCGCTGTGCAACACAGACTTTAAGCTATCTCCAAAGATTTTCAGTTGGATTCAGGTCTGGAGACTGGCTAGGCCACTCCAGGACCTTGAGATGCTTCCTATGGAGCCACGTCTTAGTTGCCCTGGCTGTGTGTTTTGGGTCGTTGTCATGCTGGAAGAACCAGCCACGACCAATCTTCAATGCTCTTACTGAGGGAAGGAGATTGTTGGCCAAAATCTCATGAAACATGGCCCCATCCATCCGCCCCTCTATAGGGTACAGTCATCCCGTCACCTTTGCAGAAAAGCACCCCCAAAGAATGTTTCCACCTCCATGCTTTACAGTTGGGATGGTGTTCTTGGGGTTGTACTCATTCTTCTTCTTTCTACAAACAAGGCGAGTAGAGTTTGGACCAAAAAGTTCCACTTTTGTCTCATTAGACCACATGACCTCCCATTCCTCCTCTGGATCATCCAGATGGTCATTGGCAAACTTCAGACGAGCCTTTACATTCACTGGCCAGAACAGCGGGACCTTGCATGCACTGCAGGATTTTAATCCATTACGGTGGAGTGTGTTAGTGATGGTTTTCTTTGAGACGGTGGTCCCAGCTCTATTCAGGTCATTGACCAGGTCCTGCTGTATAGTTCTGGGCTCATCCCTCACTGTCCTCATGATCATTGATGCCCCATGAGGAGAGGTCTTGAACTTCTTCCATTTTCTAATTATGCACCAATAGTTGTTGCCTTCTCACCAAGCTGCTTGCCTATTGTACTGTAGCCCACCCCAGCCTTGTGCAGGTTTACAATTTTATCCCTGATGTCCTTGCATAACTCTCTGGTCTTGACCATTGTGGAGAGGCTCGAGACTGTTTGAATGTGTGGAGAGTTATGTCTTATACAGGTAACGAGTTCAAAGAGGTGCAGTTAATACAGGTAATGAGTGGAGAACAGGAGGGCTTCTTAAAGAAGAACTAACAGGTCTGTGGGAGCCTAACTTATTAACATTTGATAGGCAATCAAATGCTTATGTCATGCAATAAAATGGAAATTAATTATTTAAAATCATCCACTGTGATTTTCTGCATTTTTGTTTTAGATTCTGTCCCTCATACTTGAATAGTAACCTTTATACAAATTACAGACCTCTACATGCTTTGTAAGTGGGAAACCTTACAAAAAATCAGCATCTATCAAATCTTGCTCTCCCCACTGTATTGCTTTGTAGATTAAATCATTTTTTGAAAACTACTTTTTGTATTTTTTAAAATCTTTTTCTGATACAAAAAATGGAAAAATAGAAATCTGCAAGGAGCAAATCATTCTTCTATGCACTGTGACTTTAATGCATTCCTCCAGTATATAACAGGCTACATACCCATTAATGCAGACAGATTTTAGCTTAATATTAAATTTATACTTTCCAATGATTAAGTGGAAAATTTACCACAAATCTTAACATTTTAATCACCTAAACATATCATTTTAATCCTGGAGGTCAGTTTCTGAGGGTGAAATCCTCTGTTGACTCGCAGGTTATAAGTTATTTTCCGTCATTGCTTCCCAGTGTCAAAAGGGTGGGTATTTTTGTACCAGAAGAGCACCTGAATTCCCCAGGAAGAGAAGGATATTATAAAACAAATAAATGCCACCAGTGCATTCCTCAAAAATGTAGATGAAAGAACGAATTACTGAATATTTCTACATATTTAAGACCTGCTGCATAAAATCTGGCAGCATTTTAGACTCTTAAAAGCATTAAATTAAGATAAATATATTTAAGATTTATATTTTTTTCTGTGCTTTTTTTTAGGTAAATTTGAAGCTAATTGGAATAACAATCGGATCTTTTAAAGCGAACAACGAAATTAGCCTTGAGTTCATCGTTCAAATAACATTTCTGCATAACATTTGAATTTGAAGAAAAAAATCATTTTCGACAGCAAGCTTTTGGGAAAAGCAGATATATACCAAAAGAATACAGCAAAGACTGGGAATTTCACACAGACACCCATCACACAGCCAAATGACTTTTCAACTTTCAAGTGAAATTGCTTTCGTCTAGACTGTGCAGCGCTGTCTAGCTGTGCCATGGTGTGTGGCATGAAGAGGATGGGAAGGAGGAGGAAGGGGGATGTATTCTTTGTGTCTGCCTAAACCCAGCCAGCCGTGCCAGCGAGTGGAAGAGTGAGTGCCGTCTCTGCCCCCCTCAGCAGAGTCTGTGTACGGGTGTAATGTGAATTTAATGACAGATTAAGTCACCTCAGCCGCGTTTGGCTCAGAAGCCTGGCTAGAAAGCTGAGTGGACCCAAACACTGTTAACAAATCTGTCTGGGTAACTTGAGCTGCCCTGGTCCAAGCTGTAGCTCCAGACCGAGACTGCAGACGATGTGGCTCGCTGCCTGTCTGTCTATCTATCTGGTTGGTTGGTGACTGGAAGACACTGGCCGCTATACGAAAAGACAACCGAAAGGCCAAGAGTGACCTCTCTGCAAGTGCTCATTAGCTAGGCTTCTCTCACTTCCCCTGCTTGGCTCATATGCCAGCTGAATATACCTGAGAGTATCTACTAGCCTTCTACAAAACAGAACCCAGCCAACCAATGGCACCATACAACTTATGAACTGAGGTGTTAATTGCTTACTTGCTTGGTTTAAGTTTACTGAGAGTGACTTTACAAGGGCAAGATTTGAAAATGAGAACCCACAGGTTTAAATCCTTCAACAGACAGAGAGGGAAGGCTGTTGAAATCAAGTCTCCGTTTTTACGTGTCTGAAAGAACCCCATGACCTAACAGCCGGTGTCTATCCACTCCGAAAGTCAACAAGTGTGGCCCAAACCAGTTTCCCTGAGATTAAGCCCTCCTAAGTACACTTATGCTTGCTTAAGGAATTGCGTGAGGCAGCAGGATGGGTAAGCCAAACAAGACGTGGGTTACCAGATGGCTTCAAGGATGACCACTGGGTCACTCAGTCTAGATTCTTCTAGGTCATACACTATGGGCTTCACAATGTACAAAGAAGAAAGGGGCTTATGCATACATAAGGGTGTCCAAAACTTTAAACAGGTCTCTGACGACCCCAGTCTGATATTAGAGAGATTACAGTTAAGAGAAAAATCTCACGGTAGGTAATGTAAGACAAACTACTTTACTAGGTGAAGGTTTAACACCTGCAAAGGCTTTGAGATTTGACATACTGTACTTCTATTTTCATCTCCAACATCACAAGACTGCTGATTTTTAGAATACAGAAAAAAGTTATTCACACTGGTACACCACCTATTCAACGAAACTACAAGTTAATGTCACATAAACACCTGATTTAAAGGAATGGGGTAAAGGTGTTAGGCAACCTGGCAAAGTATGTCAAGTTACCTAAATCTGTATCTAGGGTATCGGTGGGACAGCAACTGAAATAAACTTGGCTGAGGAGTAAATAAGCTTCATCTAGAAGTGTTTAAAACTTTCATCATAAATTTAACAAGTGGAATAAATATAGCCAACCCAGATATGACCATGGTGGAAAACGGGTCTGTGGAAAACGTCACGTCATTAGATATGGGTTGTTTGGTTTGACAGCTTGTGACACAGTAGCTGCATGGTTAGTCAGCTAAGCTTAAGCTCCAACTCTGGCAGAAATATCTCAGGCTACTTAAGATGGCAATGGGGCATGGATGGCACGTGCTTTCAGTGGCTCCATGACTTATGCCAGATTACTTCATGTGACGGCTGCGATCGGCATTGTGCCAAGTCAAGACAATATCCTGGCAGAATTAAAAGGGCTTTAAAGGCTCTCTACAGAGCTCTATTCTGGCCACCTGACTAACTGAACTAACCAGAAACAGAGGCCAGAACAATAACTAAATGGACAAGAAAGTCACTTAGGCCGTTTTTACATGTGTGGCCGTACCAGAAAACGGCCAGAGAAAATGCTAATTTTTTCTGTTCACATGGCACGGATCTCTGCCCGTATTGCGATCCAGTCTTTTACTACAAATAAACAGCAGGTGGCGGTATACAAATAAGTCTTAGTTCTCCAACAAACAAGGGAGTGAGAAGTACCGACGTCATAAAACGAGCGACAGCCTAGAATGTAAACAAACTGGTCTACTGGTCAGCTGCTACCTGAAGCCATCTACAGGGTGAGTGTTGTAGTAAACCCGCCGTTTTGTAACCTGCTGTGTTGCTGTGGGATGCTTGAATCGCGTTGTTTTGGTATTTGTATGGTCGCGAGGTGATTCTGTAATTTCGGCCGGCGGTGTCGTCATTTCCGCATGGAGCGCGTCTATTGTCTTGAGTACGGCCAGAGTACGGGTTGTGTTCACATGGTACGTGGCCGCTCGTACCTGGACTCGGATACTACCTCCAAGGCAGGTCTCTCTGGCCGTATTCTGGCACGGTACAGTCTGTGTTCACATGGTACGAAATAAGTGGATTTTGACCAAATACCGTACCCGAGTACGGACTCCCGTACCATGTGAAAGCGCCCTTACAGGCTTAGACGTTATACAATGATGTCTGCTGAACATACATGAGAAAACTCAGCAATTCTCATACTATGGATGTGTAGCAGGATCCATGTCTGTATTCCTGACTTTGACATAAAAAACTCCCCTAAACTATCCAACGTGTTCCTAACTGGTGCCTCTCCTTGTATCCAAGAACACACTTAAATCATTAAATTATTCCAGCATATTTTACACAAAAGCTTCAATCTCATGAAAGAAAAGGACAATAAATAAGCCCCAACAACTTTACTCATAGTTTTATTCACAGCTATAAAGGATTTCCAGCTACATCACCGGGTCATTCGTCAAGTGTCCTATTTTAAATCAAACTTTCATATACACATTTGTAGGATAACTGGTCTAAAAGGTAAAATTTAAATTACTCAAAGATCCAACCATGTGACCATGTATCTCAGCACAACCAAAGCACAACCTGTACCTTGGGGGTCTGGGTCAGTGTCTGACTCAAGTAGGGGGTTTGAAGTTATTAGGTTCTTTGTCATGTGTGGGGTTGCACATTTTCACCATTGGTAGAACTATTGCCTTTTAGCAACAAGGTCCTGGGTTCAAATCCCTGCACAGGGTCTTTTAGAATAGAGTTTGCATGTTCCCCCCTGTGCATGCGTGGGTTCCCTCCTGATACTCTGGCTTCCTAACTTTTTGTCAATTGGAAGTAGAAGCTAAGCTGAAAGGCAAAGCTCTAAATTTACTACTCTGGTTATGTTTCATAAACAATCATGAGATATTGATAATTTGAAGGAGGAATGGCTGAAACAATCCGTCACTGGTGACTGACCACAGTTATAAAGATAAAAAGCTTCTTGTTTCATTTTAAACTAGAGTCATCCGAGGAGGCTGAGACAATCAAACAGCTTGCCTACTGAAAACCTTCCTTTGGAGTTTTCCCAGGCATGTCCCACTGGGAGGGGACCCCTTTGGTCTAAAAAAGCCTGGTTTTTCCCAGAATTAGCTAGAAAGCTGAAATAGGAGGTCTGGTTTTCCCTTCAGAATGTGTTACCTTAATGACCTGACCTTGGATAAAGTGAAAATATTGGATAGATGGTTGGAAACTTGCTTGAATTGTTCAGACAGAAAATCTCTGCTTAACACAGAAATGACAATTAAACTTGCCAATCTGTGGTGGTGCTTTTACAATAAATCCAAAACCCCTAAGAAAGTCTTCAGGAACTTTTGGCTCAGAAACAGAACACAGGTTTTCACCCACAACTCTACTTGTGGAATCACACAAATACCGGACATTGGTGTCTCATCTTTAGCAGTAATTGGATGTCAAAAAAATATGTTGAAAAACCTTCTTTGTCCCAAGCCCTTGTTTTTGAATTTGCATGATGACCAATATGACTATATAAAAAGCTACAAATTGGTGGTAATGAGGTCCTCTGCAAATACTATACCTATTGCTCAATCTAGACTACACCCACTTAAAGTGCAAAGATTTAACAAGCCTCATAGGAAAACAAATATATTCATTGAACAGTGTCACAAAAATAGTGTATAGTGCTTCAGTTTTGAAACATTTATTTTCATATCAGTGCCATGTAGGTTTCCGAGTTATTTCTGATGAAAGATTTGTGATTAGTAAATGTTAAAGTAATGGCGAAAACCAAAGAAAACAGAATGACATTAACACACAATGTTCAGGTTCTTACTCATAAAAGCCCCTACTATGGTTCAGTGGTTTTGTTCTGTTCCCAAACTTGAGAAATCTAGAGTCAGTTTTTGCAGATGAAAACAGTGGAGCCAGATGGAACAGATTCATTTTTGCTGGACAAACTCCTACGGCAGAATGGTATTGTGAAAGAGAGCTCAATGACGTCTACTGTCAGCTCTTAATTTCTCATTTGGGAAAAGCTGTTTTGTTGAGTTGAACTCTGTTAGATGCCTCAGGTTCCAAAAGCCTAGAAGAAACTGTCAGTTATTATGAGTCAATTTAGTCCTAACATTTTAAATTCTAAGATTCTAGAAGGAATTTTATAAAATGCTTACTCGTAGTAAAATACTTAAAATAATTTTTAATTCTATTTAACATTTAATTCTATTTAACATTTAATTCTATTTAAAATTTAAAACTAAATAGAAAGGTAAGAGAAAATACTTAAACTGGTAAGGTATTGATTTAACACCAATTTTGCTAAAACTCTAGTAGGTAGGGAGGCTACACTTCGTCGTAATTCCTCATAAGATCTAGACATGGAGTTCATGTATGTTGATCTCATATGTATGTCGAGAGATCACTTGTTTCCCCAGCTCTGCTGTTGCGTCAAAACCTCTCAGTACAAGTAAGCTATATGACTGGAGCAGAAAGCATTAAGGGGTCTCTCCACAAGAGAAAGTGGGATACTCAAATATCCTAGACAATCAATTACACCATCCCTTGACATGTTGGCCCCTGTGAAGATATCAGTCACTTAGAAATCGGCCCACACTGGCGGCTACATTGAAATGGAAGGGTAATGTGAGATCCCCTCACTTTATAATAATGTGCTTTTGTTTGCTTTTCCGGCTAACCTAAAGAGTCTTAAAGACATCAGAGGGCTTGGAGGTCCCCGGGAGAGGAACACTTAGGAAGCTCGTGAAAAAACAAACACTGCACCACAAACTGACGGAGGCGTCGAATGAAACGGCCCACTGGCCAGTAAGTAAAACTTAAAGCCTATTTAAGCGTGAGTGTAACACATTCGATTATGGACCACAGGTTTTGCATCATAGGGGATTACTGCCAAGGGTCTAACTCAAGGTGGATAATGACCCAATCACCTGTTCAGTAAAAGTGTTCACTTTAGCAGAGGAACATTGAAAGAAAGAGTACCACCTGTTGGTGGATTTTATTTGCATGTTTTCCCCCCCCATTCTTTTCTCTAGTTTACTTGCCTCTGATGATATATTCCCTTTAAATAGGCAGAATTAGTCAGTCATGGCATGAAAGTTTTCTCGCAAACACATGCGTATTGTCTAATGTATTTTACTAACTACTTGAAAAAAAGCTGAAAATCTTTATTCAAATGTTAAGCAAAAATGAAGAAAACATCAGCTTCCCTATATATACACTGCAGTTTGCAGTGCTTCCATGTCCTTATTTGAAGCATAAAAAATAAGTTTCTAAGGTGCTTATTGAAAATGTCAAATGTAAAGACTAAGACAGCAGAGCCAACAAATCCAAACATAAAAAAGGAAAAACTAGAGGGCTTAGTTGATTTTTTTCACCCTTAAGTAAACCCTTAATAAAGATCCTGTAGTATTCTAATAGTATTGGAGATTTTTTGAATAATTGTACCTATCAGTCCTAATGCCACCGAATGAACTCTTAAATGGCAAAATAACTACCTTCAGCCAATAGAAAAATCTGACAGCCGTTACAATCTCTTTTCAATAATTGAATTTCCCTCTGTAATAAATAAAGTATTCCTAAACTATATCAAATTTAATAAGCCTTCAATTCAGTTTGCATAACAAAATCAAATCAAGAACAAAGGCTGTTTCTCCATTCCCTAATGAGTTATACCACGAAAGCAAGCTTACAAACTTTTGTTTGACTCAGTAATTGAAAATCACATTGTAACAAGGGAAACAAGACTCCTGCTGTCTGACACTGTAGAATGGTGCTAAGCATGAAGTTATGTGAGCAAGTAAGGTGATTTCATAAAAGGAGAATATCGCTAAAGAAAAACATTGGCCACGTATTTCCAAAGAAAGACTTTACAGCTTGCACATCCAGGCTTCATTTCACGAACTAGAGATTCCAGTTTAGTCATGCTAATAATACATCTTCGGAAAGTAGAGTTATGGAGTACAACATGGTTAGTGGTGGGCCAACTCTTTTAATCATATACTTGCCTATACTTGGCAAAATGAAACTTCCACTTTAGCTTAGTCTAAACAAAAATACAGACACAAAGTAAGTTAAATGGATTACAAACTGTGATTTCCCTGGATGAATTGATTTTTTGCTTCTAAATGTACAAAAAAATTAAAAGGGCAGTATCTAAGGACCAGATCACCTAAACAACAAATTGTATACGTTCCCACTTACTTTACATACTATCAAATTGTCATAGAGTAATGTAATTCAAACAAACAAAACACCTTAGAATTATATTTGACCAGGAGATGTCTTTTCAGTCACATAAACAGGTTTGTATGGCACCTTTCACTTGCATGACAACAAATGTGATGATGATTATTATTCTATTGTAAGTATTATAAAGAAGCCCTCAACAAATCATCAAAAGTCTTTCAACAGATCCAAAATGCTTCCATATGTGTTCTGATAAAACAAATCGAAGGAGAGATAATATTTATCAGTTTCTTCCTGAATCAAAAAAAAAAAATCTAAGATTTTTGGCCCACCATAAAACATGCAACGCATTTGTAAATGAAGAAGCATGACAAGAGAAAGACCACGTTTCATTTTTCATTTGCTATGGTAATCAACTTGGAAAGCCTTGGAAGTATGTAAAAAGAGTTGGAGAGGTCCTGCAATCCAAGTCCCTGTGTCACAGTAAAAAAAAAAAAAACAACAACACAGAAGCCTTTAGGATTTACTATTCTGTTCCACACAGGTGAGAGCAAGGGTTCTCTCTTGGGTTTATCTTGGTGCCAGTTCAAAGTGATTCACTTGCAGAACACTTTGCTTCAAAAGGAACTGATGACTGCCAGATCAGATCCGTTCTCCATGGTGCTGTAAATCACGGATGCATGGCGAGCCATTTGGTTCAATGTTGCTGCATTTATTCTCCACAATGATGTCCTTTCCTTTTATGCAGTAAATTAGAAGATATGTTCTGAAGATGAGCATGAAAATATAGTATACCCCTACAGTATAAAGGTGACCTTCATTTAATTTCTTGCAGGTTTTCGGCTGACCAAAAAAAAAAAAATTAAAACCCAGCCAATAAAAAAATAACACTCCAGCTTCTGCATAGACTTCTGCCAGAGTTTAAAAGAAAGAGTCAGCAACACATGCAAAATGTTTTCTAAAACTTGTCTTTATCTACTTTAATCAGATTCCAAAAGATTCATACATGCTTCTGCATTTTTCTTCAGCATGTTTCGGTTCGGTTTTTAAAATTATGGCTTTTGATTAATCTGACAGCAAAAGAACAGAAGTAACATTTTACAGGCTGGAAATGTTGTATCATGTGAAATGAAGTGCAGCGAAAAGTTTCAAACTGAAATAAATTAAACATTTTTGTGTTTTTCTGACTGATAAATAGTACATTGTTACTGGCACTGAGCTTTACAGGAAAACCAACAAACAATCGGTCACATATCCAGTCATAAGTTTCTGTTTAGCAATCATGCCAAAAAGCATTTGGGTAAGACTGAGGGTAAGAAACCAGGTGATTTACTGACTAGAAACATGAATAGGTTATAATTTAGAAAGCTGTGAGTAAAGGGGAAAGAGTTAAAGCATTTACAAGTGCTGCATGAGAAAAACACTTGGCATATTTATCGTTTAATTTTGCCGAGTCTCCATAATTTGACCCATTACAATAAAAGAAATAAGGGATACAGGGTGCCCATGTTTGCCTGCCGTTTTACACATAAAGTAACTCAATTTATTAAGGGCCAAAAGCTCCCTGACAAGGAACATCTGGTCTATGGGACTTGAATGGGTGAGCTGGCATTCTGCCCGCGCTCCCTGCAGCAGGGGCCAATGTGCCGGCACCTTCACTTGAGCCCGCCCTTTCTGTCCTCTCCTTCTCAAGGAGCCTGCCGTGCTGTGGCAGCCCACACAGAGGGCCCCCTGAACCCAGGAGGTCTGTCACAAGCAACCCCTCCTCCTCAGCCTCCACCCCTTTCACTCTGAGACCCCCCTTTAACGCTCCATTCCTGACAGTTGACCAGCTTGAAAGCTGCAGCAGGCTCCTGCTTTAGCACACAGCACGCGGCATACCAATCAAAGTGCTGCCCTTCTGCGAAGATTTAAACCATGCATTGAGTTGGAGTCTGTAAACATATTCACACAAAGCCGCCCGCTATCACACATACTAACAATATATGATGAGGGCATCAGGAATTTAAATGTAATATTTCTGAACTTTGATTTATCTTTCCATAAATACCTTCTTACATTAAATAATTAACTTTTGTTGATTCGTATATAGTATATACATATGCTAATTTTTATATATTACTCATACATCAAATTTGTATTAATTATTAATATAGTTTGTATTTGTTTACATATTGCTGTAATGTTTATTGACTATGCTCTGGATATGTTTTCAAATCCTGTTTATTACATTCATATTTTTAAATAGAATATGAATCTTTACACTATATTCTGCATGTATGTTGACTGCTTTGTAATTAGGTTACAAAGCAGTCAACTTACAACTGTAAGTTGTGTATGGCTGCACAACAAATTTAAGTAACAAAGACCTGTGATGCACGTAACATATTGGTGATGTTTGCTGGTCATTTTGACCCTTCACCAGTTGGTGCTTCTGCGCTTCTGTTTGGTTTGAAACCAAAAATATATTTTGGAATTAATCAAGTGTCATTTTATGCCATCTTTGAGCAGATTTAGTACCAGCTTGACAAGTAACACTTTAAAATGTTGTATAATCTATTCCAGGTCTACCCAAATATGGGCATACTAATCAAGAAAAACATTATCTTCAAGAAGGAGGTCACTGAGGTACTGGTTTAATTAGGAGATTTGATCTTTGATATCTAAAAGTCAACTTGCCCAAATGAGGATCACAACAACAATCAAGGGAAATTAGGTGTATTATATAATTTTCAGATATTTATGTATTTAAATGCATTTTAAAAATAATTTAAATACCAATAATTAATCAAAATACTTGACAACCAGTGCAAATATTCAGAGAATGGTTAACTGCAAGGGTATGGAATTGTTTCTTTATGCAGGATGGCAGAGACAAATGGGTATAAAACAGAACAGTTTATGACTGATAAAGACAGACAGACAGTTGCCCCACAAATACTGTAAATGTTGATGCCAACAATTCTCTGTTTTAGTCACGTTTGATTATCTTGTATGAACCCATGATAAAAAGAGTGCATTTGTAGGCAGTCATCAAAAAAATCCATAAAACCGTTGTTTTTGTGAGAACTTCTGAAATACCAAGATAAACTAGAATGTAAACAACAGGTGAGTAGTTGGTTTATAATAAAGCATCCTCTGGTCACATTTGGCCCTCACTTCTTCCACCAGCTGCTTGCAAATTGCCTCCTTAGACCACAATCTGTTAATTAATTTACTTTTAATTAACCTCAATAGGCATGTTGTTTTTGTAACATCCTGTCTCTACATTAAAAACACAACAACAGTTCTGATCAGGAGTTTTTTGTTTAAGAGAGAGACGCCAGGGTCACCAGGTCAACAACCAAACAATACATTCTTGGAAATGTTATTATGTACGCTGATGCTATGAAGACAATATTTTTCCTCTAAGTAACTTTCATTATTGACAGATGAGTAAAGAGAAACTTCCTTGTCTTTGTTATTTTCTAGATTTTCTGGTTTCATCCCAGGTGCCTTTTCTAAAAACTATTAAATGAATGAATGAATGAATGAATGAATGAAAGAATGAATGAATGAAATTTATGTGATGACTTGTTGATCTAGTTTTGGATTTTATATTGTGGCTTTAGGTTATTCTGAATTTGGGAGGCTAAAGCTTGACATTTGCCAACACACAGACAAAGAAAAGAGTGTCTACCTTGTTAGTTTCTATCATTTTTGTAATAATATTTAAATATTTTTAAGGGGAGGTAAAACAGAAACGTATTATTATAACTAGTTCTGCAGGAAAAAACTTCTGAAACTAGGAAGATTTTTTTTTTTTTTACAGTTTATGGATCTGAAGACCTTTTTGAATGTAAATAGCGAACTGCAGAGGATCATTTAAATTCAAAGTTTCCCCACGCAGCAGCCCTGATGGGTTATCCGAGCAACATAATGAAACCGCTGCCTTTGTTCATAACCCTCAGCCCATGATAAATTCCACCTTTAGCAAAGTTCAATAACTGATGTCATCTTTGTATACGTGGATGTGATATTTTTTGTGGTATGAGCAGGAACAAAAAAGAGACTTAATGTTGATTTTTTTCCAACAAAAATCTTAAAATTTTAAAATTAAGAATGTGGTCTTTCAAATCACACAGACCTCTGTATTTTTTCTCGAATAAAAGCTGCCATACATTAATTCTGTTTTGACCCAGCTCTTATAGATAAAAGCAGTACGACTTTGTCTTCTTTAACTGCATAAGCCAGTAACCTTTGGTAATAAGATAGTGAAGTTGAAAGGACATAACGTCTACACGAGATGGAAGCAACACTTTCAGGATTCCTGAATTTGGAAACCAATGTTGAGGCATCCAACTTGAGTGGGGAAAAAAAATCCAACAAAAACTGTCATTTTGAGTTGTGAAAAGAGTACATTTCAATAGATGAAAACCTCAATGGAAAAGAACCCCCAGAGATTCCCAGCGTTTGATCCATGTGAGTCAGCACTGGATCCCGGGGGTCGGATCACATGCTGAATAGGCTTTTCGGAAGTCTTGTTCTAGCTAGTGGCGGCCGGTCGTCCGACCCTGCTTGACCAGCAGACAAAGGGAAGGCCAGTATCCACAATTGGGGTGGGGGCATTCTTTTCTCCTCCAGTGGAAAGTCCTGTCCTGAATAGGGTCTGGCAGGATGAATTGCGTTCCATGACAATTTTGAGAGTGAAGACCCACTGGGGTCAGGGTTCAGCAGCATTTGACGCCGGCTATGGGAAAAGGCGTGCACAGTGCCCGCACAACCTGCCAACCGCCCTCTCACCCAAAGTGCCCCTTAACCTCCCACGGGGACGGACCACCGGCCCAGGAGTGACAAGACGAGAAAGACTGTATGGGTGGGAAAAGGAAAGAAAGTGGAGATCAAGGTGGGTGGGAAGAGTGCAGTGGCAGGATAGACAAAGATGTAAGAGAGATAAACCATCAAAGAAATTTTCTAAGTAACTTCACATATTGCGCTTCCAAGGTCTCACACATTCTCAAGAGGGTAATTATGCATCTTGACTGATTTTCCAACCCTTTCCTCCCAGGCCAGAATGGATCAAACAGTAGGTACAGGTCTGTAAGATCTCTTATGACACCAAGGGCATGCAGTTCTTTTTTGTAATCAATCATGGACTAAACATGAAAACAGAAGTTGATAGGCACTGTCGAAGTTTATGTTACTGGACCTTTTATCATCTATATTTACAAGCTGAACCATTTGAAGACACAATGTTCTTTTTCATAGATATGTGTGAGGGAGACTTTAAGACTTCTGAAATGCCAAGCACAAAAAAATCCCCAAAACCCCATTAATCTTAGTTTTTTTAGGTGGTTGTAACAGTGCCTAGTAAAACTTTATACAGCCCTTGAACCTTTTAAAAATGCTGTCACATTACAACCAAAAAAGGTTTTACAAAGAAGAACCTTATATTTAGTCGCCCCATTTAAAAAACCAACAGTTGCTGCAGTTGCATTCAGTTTTATTTGTAAGCTCAGTTGATTAAGATCCCCCCACCCAGCCCCAATTCCACTTTCATTATACCTGCTGAAGAACGGCATTCCCACAGCATAATGCTGCCACCACCATGTTTCACTGTGAGGATGGTGTGCAGCAAGTCTCTAATCAGATGCCAGAGAAACATCTTGAGTAGGCAGAGGTTCCTCAGTCACTTGCTGCGGCACGATCTCTGTCACTTCTACACTACACTGAAACGCACATGAGTGGCACCCATTACTCTAATTAAGATTAAAACATTTTTTTTGAAAGTATAGTTGACATGCTAATAGAGCAACTGGTGTATTAAGCTGCAGAGTGTAGACTAGCTATCCAAGCCCTTAGTTTCCCAAATTAACCAGCTAATATCAGCTCTTCAGACTCAAAACGTAAGACGCAATTTAATTCTGCACTAAAAGTGTGTTTACTTCAAACTTTTAAGAAACTCAGCTCTATATATATCTTGGTTTAGTTTTTCAACACTGTAATCAGTACAAAAACAAAACAACTATTGCTTTTTTAGCTGAGACCAACTTTCAGTTTATCTCCCTACATTTGACTAAAGCAGCAAATTAACAAAAAGCTAGTGTTGTGAGAAACAATATTATAACCAAAAAAATCAATTTATTGTATTTTAGATGAAGAGTGTAATAACTGTTGCTGCCGTGCCTTAAAATAGGGGTTTCGCGTTCTTCTCAGGCAGACAGAGCAATTCTGTGGTACAGTACACTTTTAATATTATCGTAAATCAATCTTTAGCTTCAATAAATGATATATACTACCTATTTGAAAAATTGCACTCACAACATTTTCAAACTAAATGCCTTGAAATTAGCTACGTGTCTCTTTAAGAGCCTAGGACATTCCCACTTCGACATGCTGTCTTCAACTTCATCACAACATTTTACAGTCGCATGGGCTTGAAGAATTACATTATGGCCGCTGCTTCTCTCCACCGCTCTTGGCGGCAGTGGTGGGTGGCATCTCGTCAACTCTCTCCCCCGCTTTCAGAAGCAGCACGGCCCGCACCTCTGGCTGGTGGCAGTTTATAGTTTACAAAGCACTCAGTTCTTAATGGTGCTACTTAAAGCAAATAAAAATAAAACCTACTCTGAGACTTTGAATATTTACATTTTTATGGAGAACATTTTTGATTTCTGTGTTGTTACTGTTATTACACACAGATGATAGTTGATTGCTGTCGACAACGTTCTGCTTTTGTGCTCGGGAAGCGTTGGAGGGATGGCTATGGAGAGAATGGTCGGTAATCAAAATATAGGGGCATTGCTGGGAGGTAAGGGCAAACCTAGTAGAACTCTGGCGTTCAGCGCTCAACATGGCGGCCACCAGAGTTTTAGAAGAGTACTCAAACATACATAAATTACCCTAAGAAACAATTTAGGCATTTTTTAAGGAGAGAATGACATAAGAATGTGATGAAAAGATCATGCTATAAATTTTAACATTATCATAAATTATTTAAAAAATTTTAATGGTAACAATCTGAAACTGGGGTTCAGTTCTCCTTTCAGCTAAGGATATCTGTCGAATACGTAGCAGAAACAGACCGTTGTGAAAATAAACAAGATGCAAATATGACCAAAAAAAACCCCTGAACAGATCCACCCACCTGAGCTGTGGATCTCTGTGGCTCTTCCAGAATTACAACAAGCCACTTGACTGCTAGGCAGCTTCTTTTATTAGTCAGTTTAGGTAGATGGATATGTCTTGGTACGTTAGCAGTTGAACCATAATTTCTCCATTTTCAGATGACGCAATGACGCATTACTTTGTCTTAGAGTCAGTGTTGAACATAAAGTCCTGATAAAATATATCGATGTCCCAAAATGTAATAAAGGTCAAGGGTTGCGAGTACTTCTAAATAATTTTTTGTTAATCACGTTAAGACCAAGGGGCAAATTTCGCAATCCAGATTTGATGCCAAACCTGAAAGTTACAAAAAATACAGTTCCCCCATCATCCTCAAGGGGCAGGCTCAAAAAACGGGTAAGTTCCTATCAACTCCCATGTTAAAAATGGCAACTTCACAGAAGAAATAAACATGTTCACAGCCTGGTTCCAAAAAACATTTCAGGTTTATTGTCATGAAAAATCTGAGTGGGGTGAATTTTTTTATAACTCATTCATTTAGATGCAACTTCATATTGAAATTATGAATAATTGGGGATTTTTTTGTTTTATTTAACAGGTCTCAGATTTATGGTCAGCACTAGCGTTGGAGGCTTGCAGCTTGCTCCCCCCTGCTTTCTCCAGGGAAGGCTGCAGCATTGGCCTCACATTAACAGTCTTGGCTATTTTATTTCTCTGAACTTTACCATAAGTTGCGTTTGCTAATTTTATTCCCGTTCAGATTTTAGTCATGCACTTATTGGTAAAGATTAATCTTTTTTGTATCGATTGCACAAACAGATTATCCAAGAAGTCTATGCTCCATTGGTTTCGGTAAGTAAAAATATATTTCTGTGGTGCATTTAAAATAGCTCCTTGATCAAAAGTGGGTTAAATTTATAAGATTTCTTCTTTGAATATTGATTATTAAAACTAGTTTTAATTAAAAGGCTATGTAATTTACCTTATAAATCACCCAAACACCCCCACGTAAAAGGCATATACACACACTCATATACAGAAATTAACAATCAACCTCTTCAAAAGCAAAACTTATTTAAGCTTCTTAGCTGCTTCTGGTGTATGCTACTGCTATCTGTTTTGTTGGTTTTTATTTGTGACCCATGTTGGCAGAATGAGTCGGAGTGCGCACAGACTGATTATGAGCAAAAGCCGAAAATGTGAGAGAGTGTTATTTGTTCGCAGTAAACCTGTTTGTTAAAAAATGTAATGCATTACCTACCCGCTAAACGTAGTCGTCGTGGACATTAATACAACATGTTGTTTAAGCGCTTGCAAAAGCAAACCGACAAAGAACTCTTGATTATCAGGTTTAACAATGCCTCATCCTGTTTGAATACTATTTTTTACTTAATGCTCCTCCAGTTTGTCGGATTCAAAGTTGCCATTTAATAACTAGAAAAATGTGCAACATTTTATTGTAATGAAGAGTGCCTCTCTCCTTGTTTATCTCTTTTTTGTGTGCAAATCTTATGTCAGAAAAAAGAGAAAATGCAGCAAAGTAAATCTTTTTTGTGAACGAAGAGCACTTTTTTGCATTAAGTAAATGTTACATTTTGTTTTATACTTTTTTGGTATTTTCTTTCCTTTAGTCATATGATTTGGTTGCAGATTTAACTTCTTGTTAAATGTTACCTCTAACACGAGATTGTGCTAATACTACAACTTTAATTGGGATTTGATTTTACAATTAAAATGTGTTCAAATGAAGAAATTTGTTTATTTAATTGAAATACATAAATTAATAAATGTCAAATTTCTATACAAATTAAATAATAGGTAATCGAACGAATTGAAAAATTAATCATTACATTAATCGATTCATCTAAAAAAATAAGTGCTAGATTAATCGATTACAAAAATAATCGTTTTGCCCAGCCCTAATCCACACCCACCCTTACAGCCCCATGTTTTGCATTTTCTTTGCGTGACGAGGCATGTAATCCAGCCAAGATTGCGGCAGTGGGAACCACCCAGCTGGCTTCGATACAGCTTTCCAGAAACCTAAAGGTGAAGCTCCATTCATCTAATATAAAGTCTATGGTTAAGAATTGATATCACCATGTAATGCACAATAGAGGACACGGCCACTAACCGGGACTCTGGGACTTTTAACAT
The DNA here is from genome assembly GCA_028564705.1 of Apricaphanius iberus. Classification (NCBI taxonomy): domain Eukaryota; kingdom Metazoa; phylum Chordata; class Actinopteri; order Cyprinodontiformes; family Aphaniidae; genus Apricaphanius; species Apricaphanius iberus. Next base: position 1,873,426 of record JAPXFQ010000628.1, read on the forward strand.
GCCAAATGCATTAACTAGAAACTAATGCAGAAAGAGACCAACAGTAACAGTTTCAAAAAATTACTTTCACATCTTTTGGGAAAAGAACTAAGGCTATGGAATCATAGACTAACTTAAACCCCCAACCACAGAAAAAGCAAGCAAACAAACAAAAACAAAAAATAATAATACATAAAATCAATTAAAATTAAACAAAACAGTAGACCGTGATCAAAAAACTGCATTAGGTTACATTATTAAATTACTCAACTTCACAAAGAGGAGCAATGCTCCAAGACTGAAGGGCAGACTGTCGTTTAAACAGCTTAATTGTTAAAGTCAAGTGTTCTGTTGGAAAATCAAGCTGTCAACGCTGCCTTTTACAGGGAGAATAGAGTCATCTAACTGGACATGGTGGGGCCACAGGCTCGCTGGAGACACCTCTTAAAAAACTATCACGCGCTGCTTTACATGGAATGTCACACTTCAGGGTGCCATACAGTTCACCTAATCAACTGACAGCAGGCAACAGAAAACACACTCACAAACTGTACCGGATATTCTGCAGCTTGAGCATAATGACTACAAACATGTCTGTGTCTGATAAGGTGCTTCATGTAGAGCACGTTCTGGAGTTTTTGTAGTGCTTCAGAAACAGACAGAAAAAAAAGGTACAGAGCTTTTTCTACTCCCACTATTTGGCTATTTCTTCTGTGAGTAGTTCTTTTTATTTTTCTGAAAAATAACGCAAACCACATTTATAACAAGCTATTCTGAAGTAAACCATCTTGTTGCACCCAAAGTCCAAACAGGAAGTAAAACATTACTCATAAAACTGAACATCAAAAGGAAAAGAAGGAGCAGAGTGGGAAGTTCACACTTGAACTAGCACTTGTATTTTACATATCTAGAGGAAAGAATGCCCTTATTTAAAAAGCCAACACCTTGTAAAGAGGAAGAGAGGCCCTGGGTAAATTTGTTTAGCCTGTCAGGCATAAGATTATTGACAAATATCCTATAAATGCTCTTGAAACTTTTTGTTTTAGTTTGTTTCAAGGACTATATTAGAATCAGGACTATAACAAATTTTCCATTTTAAAACAATAAACATTCCAAAATCAAATTTAAATATTACATTACATGTAATTTAAACATTGCAGTGGTGTATTATTGGTTTCTTTTCTTACTTTGTACAGGGTTCAGCATCAGTGTTATCTTTGATGAAGCTTTAAAACTGTGTACAAAACCGATATTTTCACAAAAACCGGCCATTAGAAACAAAGCTGTGGGAATGTCCTAAATTCTGCAAAATCATAAACCTGACAATTTCATAATATCTATGTAACAAGACAATAAGCACACTATGTTGTGGTAATGACTTCCTTATCACTTATAGGAAACAATATAATTTAACCTTTGTTTTGTGAAGTTTTTCGTTGAATTTTTATCCTAAGATAAGAAACTCAGCCTAATTTATCATTTAATTATCTCGTTATTTTGACAAAATAGAAAACGAATGAAATAATGGAAATTAGAGGTGAAAAAACATTTTCGTTAACTGAAATAAAAATAAGAAATAACATTTTTGTGGCCGACATTTTCCTTCCACTTTACGTCCCATTATTATGGTTGTCTGCAGCACTTTGTGAACAACCTGCTTCTTTACCACTGAATTTCTCTGGCTTACCCTGGGGAATGTCAGCAACTTTTCAGTCAGGTCAGCAGTCTTCATCTGAAAAACATTTCTGTATAAAAAAAATCCCACTTGGTTTTATGAAATATTCCATTTACTCAAAAGCTAAATTTACGGTTTTCATCATGAGAAATAAATGCTTGAAATATATCAATCTCTTTGTAATGAATCCATATTATATACGAGTTTCACTTTTTTTTCACTTTTGAGTTTAACTACTGCAACAAATCGGTAACTGCCTTGGTGACTGCATATTTTCTTTTTGCACTGGGGTCAATATGCATACAGATTGTGATCATGGATCCGTTTAGCACTTGAGCGAAACGAGGGCACATTCTCCTCGTCAATTTTTCATATGTGGCCAGCAACTCACAAGTCTGGGGTTGGAGAGGGGAGCAGGGGGCGGGGAGGGCTGGGGTGCTGACCAGCTTCAGTCTAGACGGCTCAATACGCAGTTGACTTTTTAAACCCGCTTGTCTGGAAAGAGAGCAGACGTGAGGTAAGCAGAGGGGGGGTTGAGCTGCACAAGAGAAGTGGCAGCGGTGGATATTGCCCACCATAGCACCTGGCAGGGCAGATTTGCTCAGAGTGAGCAAAGATGCAGAGAAAAAAAGGAGTAAAAAAGATGGCAAAAGAAAAAGAAAACAAAGGAGAATGAGAGGAGAGAGCAAGAGACTGTATTGCAGACAGCTATTGGAGTCACTGGCTGTGGCTCCATTGTCAAGGTCAGTGAGCTGCTGAGCCCCCCCACACCCTTGTCTGCTCACTTGCTGTTCGTCCACTTTCCTCCAGCACATCACATCCATCACTCTACCTACTCGCCAAACACTGAGGAAATATGATCTAAGTGACAGAAACACTAGTCCAAATACAGCTAAAACCCCATAACTACATACACTGTATTTAAAGACACAAACCTTCTTTTTCTCTGGGTCTGACTGACGTTTTCCCGTTTTAAGTAGAATAACATTACTAAAATATTTTCAGCAAGCAAATGTTTAAAAATTTAGAAATAGAATTTTACACTTTTACATTAAAAAAAGTTACATAGACAGAAATTCAATTATTTATTAATAATTTGGGAAAGTCTAGATGAAGACATGGCTTGGTAAGTTTTTAATAAGTTAATTCACAGCATCTAATTTAGCTATACAGGTGGCTGTCTTCCTGCTAAGCAAAGAGACAGATTCAATATCCCAGAAATGAGCAAGTAAAAGAGTGTCATAATTAAAGGATACTGACATGGACTGGAAAAACACTTAGAAAAAAAGAACTCATTGTTTCAAACGAAACATAAAAAGACATAAAACAGTTTTCATATACATCGAAGCACAGAAATGTCTGGTTAGGACAAATACATTTTTTTTTGAATGGATGTTTGTTACATTTGGGGGGAAAAAAGGGGGAAGCATGCGAGCCTGGGAACAGCATTCCACTTGTGAAGTACGGGGGTGTCAGGTTCATGTTGTGTGAGTGTTATGCTGCAGGAGGGACCAGTGCACTTCAGGACATTATGTGTTCATTATGTGTTCAAATGTATTCAACATCTTCAGACAATGGTCAAGAAAAAAAGCTTTTGCACAAAAAGTTCATATTTTTAGTAGCCATCACGAAGCTATGATCTCAATCTTTTAAATAAGCAGGGATCAAAAGATAAAAATAAAAATAAATATTAAAATAACTATTAGAGCTGTGTTGAAATAATAAAAAAAAATCGATTCTGAATCGATTCTTATAGAAATTGAATCGAATCGATTCACAAGTTCAAAAATTGATTTCATCTTTTAGAATAGTTTGCCCTTCTTAAAGTTGAAATGGGAAGGAACAGTCCAGATGGCCATTTTAAGTTTTTTGTCTGACAGGGTTAATACAGCTTTCCATGGTTAACTGTTACTCACCCAGTGTTAAGTCATTGAGTTTCTGGCATATAATTAAGATAACAGTAAAAAAAGCTTTTAATAGCACAGGCCAATATCAATATTGAATTGGATCAGATTGAATCGAATCCAATCGATTCTTGAAATTTGAATCGATAACCAGCCCTAATAATTAAAATTATTAAACTAATTTGAGAAGCTTGTTGAAGGATAGCCAAAACATCTGACCCAAGTCAAACAGTTTAAAAGACGATTTTATTGCATACTAAGGAACAGTATGTACACATCTGACAAATGTTAAAAATGTTCAAATCTATTAAATCAATGTCTATTTCGTTATTATCACATTTGAGGAATATAAATAATTTTGGTAATCCTTACAAACCTAAAAGAGGCCAAGTTTAGTTGGATTTAATGTCAGACATTGATTAAAAAATGCCTTTATACAAATATTTGAGGCTTTCACTGTAGATCTCATAAATAAATGTGAAGCAATTATTGTAATGGTTTTGTAATTCGTTTTGTTAACTGGATAAACGTCTGCAAAATATGAATACTGTTCTACCTTCTCTTAAACATACCAGGGATTAAACGCATTAATGGAAACACCATGGTCTCTTTAAAGGTGCTGTATTTATTTTAATGCTGCCGCTGGATTTTAAAGTTCAGGGCACACTTCTCTTCATTTGGAACCCTGGAAAAAGCCTTTATTAGGAAATTTGTAGAGTTTAAAAGATTGGTTGAAATGATTGCTGCACTTGCATTGCAGTATTCATTAGTCACAGATTTTGCCAGTCTACCAAAATAAAATGCTTTGACAAAGCACGATGACCTCATCCTTCCAGAACTGGCAAAGGGCCTCAGTTGAATATTTCTTCATTATTTTTCTGCAGCAGAAATAAGAAATATGGTTCTGGCTCACTTTAACATTTGCAGCATTATTTAACTCTGAAAGCAAAGGCATTTAACAAACCAACAGCATTCCGTCACTGATCGTCTGTAATTAAATTTAGATGAAAAAGCTGAGGCAGGTCATACCTAACAGACTGCCCTTGCAGTGATTAAGCGCCAACCGCAGCCTATTCCGGCAATGAGGTATGTGAAAAACCAAAGGGCGAGCCAACACTACGCTGACACGCTGTGCAGTGTTAAGCATAGCATCACTTTTGTCATGAGCATCAGTGATTAGTTGAGCTGAGCAATCGGGCCCCCCTCCGGGCTTGTTAATATCACCAGACCAGCATTTTCCAAAATGAAAAAAAGGGAAACGGAAACAGGAAAAAGGACGCCCATCACCGCATGCCACAAAATCGTGCAGTGACGTCTGAGATTATCTTGTACAAAAACACCACACACTTGTGACATGGTTAAAGTTTTCCCTTTCAGACAACTTTATTAAGAGTCATATTTGACATCTGTTAGATTTCAGTAAAAATTGAAACACCCATTTCATGTTTCTGGACATAAAATCATTTGGTCTTCAAAAGTTGCTCTTGAGAACAATTTAAGTTGAAGTTCATTGAGGTTTACATACGGTTGTTTTTGAAAGGGCAGATGGATTCACATTTAAGTCTGGAATATTTTATTGCACAGAGGGGATCAATGACTGCAAGCTAATCAGGTCTGCAAAATAAGCCAAAATCATAAGCTGCTAAGTAACAGTTCGGTGGAGATATGCCATATTTGGTTTTGCCAAGCATCTCCACTTTGAACTCATCTTCCCCAAAGTCATTGCTCCCTCAAGTCGCCTGGTTCATTCAGATGCAACCTACTATTAAGTGCTGGACCTCAAAGCTTATCGGTGAATGATGGAGAGCAGGAAAAGATTCCCTAAAATTGTCCAACCTGTTTTTATGGGTGTAATTTCTTGATTCGTTTGACCCATCAGGTATTCCGGAAAGTAAATTGGGAACTAAAGCTGTAGACCAGAACTAAAAGGGGGTCATTTTCCAAACAAACAAACAAAAAATCATTTATATTTTAAGCTAAAGTGCAATAATTATTGATTCTTATTTGTTGCATCTAAGAAAAATGTCAAAAAACTGCTTTAAAGAGGTGGTCACACATGGTGATGATAAAGTAATAAATTTATTTAGCAATAGCTGGCTACTATTTTCCCATACATACGGCCACCATTTTGGCTTCAACTTTGATTAATACAACAGAACATGGTGGAATCTGTGGGGACATTTTAGAATCTGTCAAAGAAAAGAACATTTAATTTTTTTCTGATTTGCAAAAGCGTAGAATTAAGATTTTCTTTTCAACATGACTATATTTTCCCCTTTTTATGCAATTTTTCAAACTGTTATTAATGGGTTTTTTTTTTACCTGCCACCAAACATAAATTACAGAAACATCTGTCTTATAAAAACAGAGAAATAAATCCGTTTTTATCTTGAAACACCTGGAACTTGCAAATAAATCCTAACACCCCAATCTTCTCTCCAAGTGAGCAGCATAACATTTTACCAGGAGCACAAGAAGTTCTATCATAAATCATCAAATAGACCTTAAAAAGGACTACAAAGGTTAGAGTGTGGAGAAAGTGCAGAAACACATTTTGTGAGTGAAATCCAACTTTCATCCTGATAATTAATCCAAACGAGTTGGCAAAATTTGGACATTTCCACTCAGTAATGACGCAAGTGAACGGCATTATAAATGGTGAACTTAACAAATTAGTTAGAGCCAGTTGGTTTAGCAGTTGCCCACACTGTGCTGCTTCCTTCTTGAGGCTCGTCGATTGGCTTATACCTGTGCCTCATCTTCAACTTGGCCAATCGGCATCCACTGGGTAACTCAGAGCCACCAGCGTCAGAGGCCACAATGACACACCGGCACCATGTGCCAGACGTTTGACGAAAGTTTCAGACACTGGGCGCCACATGAGTCACTGAGCACAGCCACCGCCCATGTGTGCCAGGACCTGCGAGTTCACCATGTGTGAAAATGTGACAGAGGACAGTTGTTGACTAGTAACTTCCGTCTTGGACGCTGCCCAACACAGTTAGAACAAAAGTTAAGATAGCATATTCAGGCAAGTGACTGCAGTGAAGAAAAAAAAGTATATGGGCACTTAGAAACTATGGGATTACATAATTGAATAAATGACACACTGTTGCTCCTGGTGTAAAAAACACACAGGAGAACTCAATTTTGTCTTTTTGATTCTTGTAAATATAATTAACCAAAATGGATCAGTATCTTAAAACTCCAACATGCAGAAGAAAAGTTAATTTTGACAGATCCAAGAAGGATTTTTGTGGCTTTACAGTAATGCAAAGTTGAGCAGCAAAAGAATTTTACAGCAATTCTAAACTAGCAGTGGGTGTTATTACTAGAATAAGGGCCAAAATAAAAAGGTGAACAAGTTGTAACTCTAAAGTGACCATCTGGATGCAGGAACACTGAGTTCTTGCGTGGAGGGAGAACACGCTGCGGTTTGGAAAGATTTGTGTCATATTTCAAACAAAACATCAGTTGTTTTTGCCAACTTTGTCCATTACTGCAAAAGATACAGATACATTCCATCAACAAAATCTTTCATTATCAATAAATTTGCTGAGCTAATATCTCCCAAAGTTTAGTCCGTCAGTCAGGGTCGAAACACTTCAGGAGATTTATTGGGTTATGTTGTGGTTGGATGCATAATTTTTAGTGATCATATACAAATCAGGTAATTTAATTAAACATGTCTACCTGGTCATTTAAAATCCTGTAAGGTGAATGCATTTTCCTTAAAAGGACTGAGAAAACTGTGCTGGAAAACATAACCCTAACAGCCTCACTTTCAGTACGGTCTCGTATTTAACTACATTTGAACTACTTAGCTCTGACAAGATTCCCCGTTCCTGTTACAGAAAAACATCGCCTCAGAATGCTGCTGCCACCACACCATGTTTCACAGCCTGGATGTTGCGACCACAGTGATGTGGAGCGGATGTTTTATGCTCTTAGACTTGAAAGCTTGAATAGCTTTGCTGTTGCTAAATTGACTGTTGAGTCAATTTAGGGAAGGGGTGCATAGCTTCTGTCCTTGAGTGCTACCACCTTGCAAATTTTTAGATGCCTCCGTTTTCCAACAGAACTAAAATCAACAAAAACACATCATAAAATAAAACTTGTACTCTGGCAACACATTGAAAAGGGAAAAAGGGAACCCAAAGGAAGTAAACTGAAACTATATTTAATTTATTTGTTTATCTATGTGGACGAAGATGTATAATAAGGGAGGCTGATGATCTACCAGAAAATTTATTTGGGAAATCCCAAATAAAGTGGAGATGTTTTTGGTTGGGAAACAAGTTCAATAAGTATTTAATTGAGGTGACGAAATCCCATTGAGAGCAGAGGCCATCGGTTGAAGGTAACATTATATTCTGTTGTGTAACATTTACAGTGTCTAACAGCAGAAGATGAGGTGAGTGCCTTGAAAGAATGCACGTCTGTAACTCTATCAACAAATTAGCTATGAGTCATTTCCCTGAGCCTTTCCTGGAGGAAAGTAAATATCTTTTTTATAAGAGATGTAAAAGTCCAATCAATGTGGATACATTTAAGGTTTGCTGAGTGTGCGGTATGGTGGTACTGGAAGTTCTGAGACATGGCAGGGGATTATTTATTTATTTCTGTGAAGGAGCGCTAACTTTCATTGTCTGGCTGCGTTTCGAAGTCTTTAATTTTTCCTTTCTGAGAAGTTGGGTGTGTTGTCTGCATCGAAATACTACAGGGCTATCACCTGCACCATTCAACCATATGAGACACAACAACGCTGAAAATATATATGACTCTGATGGATAATTGGTGGGTAAGAGACTCCAGTTGAGGTGTGAGCCTAACTGTTTGGTGTGCATGTCAGGTAAACAATAAAACTCCCTCAATAAAGATTTATCATTTCAAAGGGCCTCAATTACAAGGGATTATTGCGACCTTTCCGTTAAGCATCCCAGATTTCAGCGATAATTGTGAGAGCTGGAATGCCATCCTCTCTATTGTCGCAGACTGGCAGCTCATCTCCACAGGTAAGAAACAGATGCCAAGTTTCCACAGGCTAGGATTATCAAGCAAAAAAAAAGAAACAATACAAATTTAAAATGGCTGATATCCCTGTCTGCACAACAGACGTTTGAGTAGTCATTTAAAGGAAACAGGAAGGACAAAAAAAGGCTTTAATTGTCTTGCTTCATATTTGTGGGAAAAAGGATCATTGGGTCTTTTCACAAAATATCAGAAAAGGACAATACCTGTACTATAATTCTGCACCCACATCCTTAGGGAGCTGGGCACCCTCAGACATCAAGAGGGTGGTATTTCATTCCCTGACAGACAAACAACGATGTGGGACATGGACAATTCTCTCACAGGATGTCAACACTAAGAAGTGGAAATGCTGTAATTAGCAGACACTAAAGTAACCTGGTCACGTCACATCAGATACCATTACAACCTTCCCATTAAGAATGAGGGGCTTAGTCGGATCCCTAAATATTTCAGCGATTACTTGAGGAGGACTGGTCCAACTCGATCAGTAACGACTGAACCTTAAGACACGCTTTAACTCAACAAACCAAAGCGTAACAAATCTCAACTTCACATGAAGTTCTTCACTGTATTATACATCTTTGGACCCCAGGGAAAGCATTTTAAACATCAACGGTTATACTAAAAAAGATAAAGGTTGCTTTGCACATCTATAAAATGTTAGAGATGTAAAATGTGCAGATCATACACCGTATTTGGTGCCGAGTGATCTATGATTTCACACTTCTGACATTAATCAAAATCACGTTTTTTATTTGTTTTCAAATACATTTTTAATTTTCTATATTGGCCATCGGCTGAAATTTGTTTTACAAAGACAATAAAACAAAACAAAAACAAAAACAGATTAGGCACATGTGTGGCCAGCTGCAGCCAGTACTTGACTGAAGGAAGAACCCCCAAAACACACTATGAGCCAGCACTACTGACTGCATGATTTTTATATATATTTTAGATTATTTACCACCAAGTGGTAGTCAATCAATCTTTATTTATAAAGCGCTTTTCCAACTACAAAAAGCATATCAAAGTGCTTTACAGGTTAAAATGACCCCACAAACCCCACCCTTCCCAAACCCAAAATAAAATCTTCATCACAACTATAGTCCCCGACAACTCCCACCCACTCAATCCAACCCATCTCCCACACACACATAAAAGCAACAGTTGATAGCATCCCAAATTATAAAATATACGAGAATGATAAGATATGATCAGATAAAATTGTAAAACAGATAAATAATAAGTAATAACAGGTTAAAAACTTAAAATTCAATCAAATAAAACATGCAAAGCGATAAAACAGATATTAATAAATAATAATCAGTGAAAAGCTCGGCCAAAAAGGTAGTGGGGTTTACTTAGCGTGGTTTTTCTTTGATACTGTAAGTCCAGATTCTACATCAACCAGCTCTTTACTGTTTGGATTAATTTTATTGTGTGAATTTAAAGAAACTCAAATCGTTTTTTTTTCTATTGTTCTGAAACCATTTGCACTCAGGTTACTATTTTGAGTTTGTTTTTCATAATGTCTTATATTTGAAGTTCAATAAATATATAAAAGAGTTTTATTGACTTTTTAAATTATATTGCGCACAGTGAGTGTTCAGTTGTTTTTCACAATCAATGTGCTGTTAAAAAGTATATATATTTGCCTTTGATATCGGGCCCCATAATCGGCTTTAGATATTGGACATCGGCGACCAAAAAATAATAAGAAAAAAAGAAATCGGTATCGGCCTTTAAAAAAAAACATATCGGCGGGCCTCTAAAATAAACCCACGGGTTTACTCACCAGAATCCTGGTCCAGAGTGACCATAAGAGACATATGAGATATGTTGTGTGTGTCTGCTTGTTGATACAGTAATGCAGTGGATCATGAACTCTCTTTTCTGGCCCCCCCCTTTTTTGTTCATAAGAAAATTTTCATGACCTTCCCTTTATTTATTTTTTCTTATTTCTGCATTGTAGCAATGTATAACATTGCTTTCAATACATTGTAATAGCTGTGCACAGTTGATTTATTATCAAAAACATTTTAATATGGCTTTTCACTTCGATTTCTTTCAGAAATGTGTTAAAACACCAATTCTTTCGTGGTCTGACATATTTTTACAATTTAAAACATTGCATAAAAGTCTTTCATCCAAATTTTAGTTGGGCACTAGATTGTAAATTAAGTGAGTATTTGCATAAAAAAGAAGTGCTAAGTTTCAGTTGCAACCTCATGAAGGCTTCTGTAATCAGTCTTGATTAGCCCATGATCCCATTGGACTATTTTTTTTAGGAATATACTCCAAAGCAGGTGTGTTAATAATGCTATCAAACAAACACCCATTCCACTGCGGTTTGCTTTGCATACCTGACGTTTGTGATGTAATGGCCGACAGCGAAGAAGAGGGAGACGGGGAAGGGGAGGTAAGCTTCGTGAGGAGTTTTTTCACAGTTCGGCAAGTCCAGACAGAAAGGCAGAGCGAAAATAGCTCAAGGGGCAAACAAGGTAACCTTTTTCAAAGGACGCTTCAGGGGGTGTCTGCCAAGTCCCACACAATACCGTCTGCAGCCAATGTTGAATTGCACTGCAGAACAAAATATCTTAGCATGTCTGGTTGCATATTTAAGGCAGACCAAACAACAACAGATGAAAGGCAGAGCTGTTTCTTATGTTGTAACTATAACTGTCCAAGAGGATAAACTTCCTTTTGCAGAAACACCAACGATCTCAACTGTTTCATTGTACTTCAGGTCACCTTTTCACCACCGTCTCAAAAACAATACACCTGCAGATAGCAGCAATCTTATTGCAAAGTAATCACTGTACATAAAGAGGAATTACTCGGCAGAAATGAATGTTGCAAATACAATGTAACGTAAAAGGTCCTGCAGTCCAGTTTTAACCAACTAGTTATGTTAAACCTTAAAAATAAGGAAAACAAACATCACTTCATCACTTCTTCTGATCACTTCTAAACATGTAAAAGTTGGTTCAGTGCTGCATGTTATAACATTGTCAGCATCTACTGAGAAATTCACCCTCGCCTGTTTGGCTGTGGATAAATACAGGAGCAACACAAACATGGGGCACTGGAGTCATGGACACACATCCCTTTTTCATGGCATCATGACGGTGGAAAATGTTGCAAGCAGCTAGAACGTAACTATATTAAGATATCTGTCATGGTAACTGCTGACAAGAATAAGACCCAGAGAATTGCATTTCCCGGTTTGCTTGAAAGATGAACACATCCCTTCAAAGACATGTCTGTGATTTACGGGGGGCATAGGCAGAAGTGCACAACAAGTCTGGACACGCCAGCAGGGAGATCCCTATTAAAAGGGCCACTCAGTTCTAAAATCGGAACGAGATGGAGTGCAAGGATCACATGGCTAAGTTGTTTACAAGACGTATTCCAAGTTAAATATCTAAAAATATTATAGAGCCAATAAAAAAAATAAAAGTACGCATTGAATATAAGCCTGGATGTGGTTTTGATTGGAAACTTTCAAAGGGATCTAAGATGAAACATTAACAAAATGAGTCAGATTTTGCACAAAATGAATTACAGACTTCTTTTCAGGGTCACACATTGGTTTATTATGTATCATAAAAGATCCATAGCAAATTCAAAAGCAAAAAAATAAAAAATAAAGAGAGGAATCATTTACATATGAAAAATAACAGAGCAAGACTTAAATCTCTTCTATGAGCTGTAAGGCTGGGGTGCATCCTCTATGACTTCCTTCATGTGCTCAGACCTCATTCATGGCTAATGTAGCAGATAGAGCCGATTAATCCTTGATCTACATTCTTTGTGCTCAGCCAAGGAATCCCCCCCCCCCAAGCAACGCTCCCTGTCGTCCTGTTTGTCACACTGAATTGTATGCAACTAGCTTGTCTTGAGTTTGGAAATTTGTATGTGACAGGAGAATAAAAAAAAAAAAGATTCTGTAGAAATTTGCAATAAAATTTACTTTCAGATCTCTAGATTTTGGCCGTTTCTGATTGCTCTTTCAGAACAATAACATGAAAAGATATAGAAACAGCATTTAAAAACTCTCTTTCTAGCCTTTCTGTCATGATTATTTATATTGGTAGCATACAAGCAAATGCTCTAAAGCAGTGTTTTGTTTTTTGTTGAACCCAGCCAGAGAATTGAGATGTAAATTAGCAAATTAATAACATCAGCAGTAGCCACGTGTTAAATGCTATAAAATGTTATTTAAAAAAATGCATTTTAAAACAAAGACAAAAACTAATTAAAGTTGACATTTAAAATAGACCAACTTGTTACATTACTGAAAACGGGGCAAGCATTATTAAAATCAGTCTGTCTGGATTTCCTGAAGACTTTCACAGAGAAGATAACATTTATAAATCCATGTTATTTCATAAAACACGTCGACAGCTCAAAAGGATGAAAAAGCTGTATTTTATCCAGCCTTTCTGGTATCTGCTAAAAATGTTGTTCTCTCCTACAGCCAGACTGAAAATTGCCTCAAATTAACTATGTTTATATAGCTTCTTGCATTTCTGTGCTTTGACGGACCTTAACAGATGAGTACACACTGAAGAGGGGTCAGTGCAACCTGGTAGCTCTTATATGATGTGTTCAGTGATGGGAAAATGATGGGATTCAAGAGTTTTTGACCAGCCAAGCTGAAAATCCTCTCATTTCGTAGTCAATCTCTTAAAATAGACCCAAAGAAAAGCCTGTGAAAACTTAATGAATCAAAATCAAAAGTAGTCAAGTTAAACAAGATATATGCATAAAAAACCTTCATGCAAAGTTGATTCATGAGGTCTAATGTCTGTTTTTCAGAGTGGGCCACTTGTCATCAAGGACTGTTTGAAGTGATGGCTACAACCGGATCTCTGGGACTGAGTGATCGCCATCAGAGACTTTTGTTTTCTTTAAGTCCTTCAACGGCAGCCTGAAGAGCTCCACCGTGGTTCCACACTGCGAGAAGAAGCTTAGACCCCAACCCTGTGTTTACATAATCTCACCCATCCGTCTCTCACTCAACAGGGATGGAGGACCGCTGGGCAATGAGGCATTTACATCTCATCCATGGCCTGTTTGTCTCCAATGAGGAGTGGCAGCCCAAATGCAAATAGCTGAAAATATATTCATTGCTTACTTATTGGCTCAAAAAATTGAAATAATAACGTATGTTGTAGTTTTGGAACGGCAACGTCTAGAATAACGTACATGAAAACATAGAAGTTGACTTATAAAGTAGTTTTACCCTGAAACAATTAAGACTTTTTTGAATGCTTTACACTAAGACTCTAAAGAATTAGACAAAAAGGCAATGAAATGAAACATGCAACATGTTTTTTTTTTACTTTCAATTAACTTACAACCGTATAAGGGGAATGTAGAGGTATGGAGTTAAACTGTGTTTAATAGATCTTTTGCTTGATATAAATAAGGATAAAAATAGAATAGAACAAACCTAAAAAAGATTGCCATACATATACGTGTAACAGTATTGGGTATTTGAGTTTTTTACTGGGTATTTTGATAGTATAAGTGTTGATAATACCCAATTTAAATCTCAGTGACGCTCTCCAAAGTAAAATATTTAGATAAATACATACAACACAAAAAAGGAGGGGAAAGAAACCTTTGTGCCCACAGGTTTGGCATCTACCAGGGCTGGCAGAGGCGCAGTGAAAGATGGTTGAGTACATTCCCAGCCCTGGCAGAACAAATGGTGCTGTTGTCTGGGTTCAGGGGAGCTGGCCCTCAGAAAGGGCACCGCAGGAGGGAAGCAGAGGGGAGAGCAGGCTTGACAAGGACAGACGAGGACACTGGAGCTGGGCGGCCGGGTTGCATGGTTCACACCAACAATTTCAGCTTCGACAAACAGAATGGAGAAGTTCTTAAGAGAGTAAAGATTAGGGGAAGTAATATTTATCATGCCATTAAATAACTAGGATTTTTGGCAGAACTGAACTTTTTGAACGTTTCTTTTCTCATTTTCAAACACATAGTAGAGCTGTGCGCAATTGGCGATTTACTGTGAACTATACAATAAACGTATCTTTAACTTCCAGGTTCTGTGTGTTATTCTGTGTGTTATTCAGAGCAGAGGTGGTGGTTGTGGCTTGACGTGGATCAGCATCAAAATTTGTATTACCACAACTAGTTCAAGGTCCTCAAACTAACACAGCACTGTTCCTCACTCACTTGTTGCTGCAACAGCTGGTATGCAGGCTACCACAGTTTATTTTTCTCTCACTTATAGGAAAAACTAATTTGACTGTTTTAAAAAATTTAGTGCAAGTAAAAGACAGTCGTCGTGCATAAACTAAAGAAAGGCAACAGGCACTATTTTGACATTAATGCCATTTTAAAACTTCCGCTTTCAAACTATGAATTAAGGCAAACTTTAAAAATATTTGTCTTTGATAAAGATGTTTTCTATATGCAAACAGTTAAAATAAAAATAAATAAAATATGTTAACTGCACTCCATGTATAGTTGCAGATTGAACATAGATTAGAAAAAAGCCAACCATCATCACCATTGGTTTCATTTCATTCATGTGATTCAAGAAAAGAGAAAGGTCGTCCTAATGCCCTCCCCTACTGGGTGTGTGCAGTTTAAAAAAAGTGCATTCTTTTAATATGACAAGTATGAATCTGATAAGAGAACATGTATTAACATGCTTCTTTCTATAGACACTCAAACTGTGGAAATGGAGCTTCAAAGTCGTTATTGTTAAGTGAGGGAAAAGGATGTTTTGTTTGATGTGGTGAAGTGTAACGATTCCACGTAAAAATGTATTTCGAAATAATACCGCTGTAGTATTCCTTCATGTTCTCATCCTACGTAGCTCTTTGAGGAGGGTAATCCAGATCACAGGAAGCTGTTGAGGACTGTCTCATGTGGCACAGACAGCCCAGGGGATTCATCTGTCATCTGTGGCTATTAACACACGAAAAGAGCTGGAGCAGCTATACTGCCCAATGTAGCACGCAACACCCTTTGAGAGGTCTGTGGCAATAATTTAAAGGAGTTAGTAATGAAAGTTCATAATATAGTAGCAGTTCCTCAGATCTAAACACCTACAATGATTTAAAATTGCAATTACCGATCAAAAAGTTCTTAGCATTTTGTTTAACATGATATTATTCCTTGTACTTTATTATTGTTTGCTCTTAAAGTATGACGTTTATTTTGTTTTAATTTAGTGGATAGGAATAAAAATGAGAAACAATAAAAAATCTGAGCCAAAACCCTTTCTAGGGTCTACACCAAAAGTGAAGAATGATGAAATTACCAAAACAGTATCCAGAGAATCCAACACAAATATTTTGTGTAAACACACATTAGGTGATGAATCAATGATTATACAAGTAGTATAACCAGAGGCAGATCACATTTTCGTCCCGTGGATTGTGTGGGGTCCGAAAACAACAACCACATGCAACGAGACCACACTGACATTCTCTCTAAATACACCATCATTTTCAAAAAAAAAATTCTCCATTCAAAACATACATGACGCTACTGGCCTATTTAAAGTGTGGAGACCGGTTAATGGGATTCAGATTCATTGAGTAGAAAGCATTACTCTTGTAGCATGACATGTTATCTAGCTTGAAGAATGTTTCAGATAATGCTCCGGCTTTAATCATACCCAGGCAGGCTTGTGGCATTCAGACACCTGGTTTCCAAATCCTAATCAGCCACATATCTTCGTTTCTGGTAAAAATTTGTCAGAACCATTAAGGGTGTCTGCACACAGGTTGGCTAGATTTGTTTACCAGGTTTGCAGGCTATATAAGCGTAAAAGAGTGCTGTTTCTGATTAAAGAGTGGATTACATCAAACTGTGATATTTGTTCAAGATGCACAGCACAAAATTCAAAACAGTATTTTTGTAGCCTTGTTGGAATTAGTACGGTGCTGGCAGTTGAATTTTCCTTTTAGTTTTCGCTCGGCAGCTTTTGTTTAAGTGATTACCATTAGCGACGAGTGCAGAAATCTGGATGCGCTCCACTCAGGGTTTCAGTGGGATTTTTTTTTTTTTTTTTTTTAAATGATGCCAGTGCAAAAATGCTTCAAGTCAGCCTCATTGCAAAAACAGCTCACTGTGCTTAACATAAATTACTAATGTCAGGACAATTTCATTTAATGTGGTGATTCAAAGTTTAATTAAAATGCTAGAAGGCTATTTGACATGAAGCAAAACTTGAGGCTTTGATCAAAGAGTTCAAAAAACCGATGTCATTCATTTTATAATGGGGCTTACTTAACTTTAATTGACATAAATAGGCTTCCTTACCTCTGAATCAACTATCACTCTCACTTTCACCACTTTGTCTTAACCTTCTTCAATTTAATACTTGTAATCAAATAATTCTCTTTCAGCAATGTGATGATGAGATCTAAAGTTAACGCTAAATAAAAATACTGATGTCTCATGTATTTATTTAATTGGACACATTTTGACATGATTTACAATAATTTTGGCTATTTGAGCCAGGTAATTCTTGCAAATCTTAGCAGCTTGTTGCTCCTGGTCATAAATAATATTTATGGAAACACTGAAAATAGTGTTATCCCTGTCAACGACTAGATCCCTAGTTGATAACAGCTATTTAGCTATAGTATATGCATAACATTTATTTCCAAACCCTTCTGGCACCGTGAAAAAAAAAAGAAAAAGAAAAACAGCAGCAGTTGCTTGTCTGCTTCAGTTAAATAGCCCACAATCCTGCGCTGCAACACTAAGACTGTCGCATTTCTAAACAAAAACTACAAGATGAACCGCCTCCCCCTTCAGAAATACAAACAGCAAAAGGATGGAATTAAACATGGGTTGTTGATACTGGCCCAGTTTTAACAGAAAGTAAAAAATCTTTCAAGACAGGGGCTTTTGCAGATTGAAAAAAAATCGCAAAGCACTTTAAGAAGGTGGTATGCAAAGAACAGGGCAAAAAACACTTCAGGGTCTCCAGCCCCAAAAGCATGTTACACAAGAGAATGTATGTATGTAATAGAAACATAGCGTAAGAAAGTATAATTAAAATTAGAAAATATGATGAATAAAGAATATATAATAAAATAAAACAATGAACCAGGAAAGCACTCAGACACCCAGACCGCTGCCAGGGCCCTCCATCCCCATGTTGTGTTCTAATTCTTCTTCTTACCACTCTCCAAAACTATCCAAAATAACCAGAAAGAAGTCGCTAGATCTGTTGGTAGTTGCTTTTCTCCTAATGAGTCGCTAAAGGATTGTCAAAAGTCTGTAATAACTATAACGGGAAAAATCGGGAAATGGTCATGACAGAGAGCATCTTTAAGCAGCATCTCAGTCTGACGAAGCTGTGCTGTCCCTCGCAAAAAGTTGTAGATGATTTATTTAGATATTATTTTCATGATTTACTTGGTTTTGAAAACATAACCTCCTTAGCAGAGGTAATAAAATTTCTCTGAATGAGACAAACGGCTGTGTTTGTGCTGTTGCTGTGCTCTTTAGGCGGAGAGTGGATTTTCGGGGCTCCTGCATGGGGGGATCCATTTGTGAGCTCTCTGACATAAAAAGGAGAGGAAAGGAGTGGAGGTTAGCGCCGCTGGTCATTGGGTGGACACAGGCTTCATGTCAGATCAACCCTAACATTTAATCAGCTGGTTCTAGTCCCATTGCGGACATTTCCAAAAAAATGCCATAGAAATCTGTCAATAACTTTTTGCATAATCTTACCAATAGTTAGACAAACAGACAGGCACAAAACCATATGCATCCTGATGGAGGTGAATTAAAAAATACAGACAACATACATTTCATCCTCAAACAACCAAAATTTTGTTTAGTTATTTTAATGTAAGTAATTTAATGTAAGGAAAGAGTGTTTTTGCATTTTATCCAGGTAAATAATATAATGTCGCTCTTTATCCACATCTTTCAGCAACATCAGAGATGTTGTTAGTTTATAGAACAGGGTATTAATACCAAAGTAGAGAAACAGAGCCCTGAAAGTCAATCATATTTGTCCTCTAGTGATGTTTGTTTGTTTGTTGTTTTTGTAAGACTGCAAACCCCCGCTATGCAACATGACTTAGATTACTAGATCATTTGTCAAAAAAAAAAAAAAACAACACATTGAATAGGTTCTTGCGTAGGACTGGGATGGACAGATTAGATTTTATTTTTAGACTAAACTATATATCATGTAGAGAATGATAAAACTGCTGCATTGTACTGCCCAAAGTAATCCCTAAGGAGACAAAGTGACTGTGGGTTGACTAGAACCAGTTCAGCTAACCATGGCTTCACCTGTATTCAAGTCCAAGCATTAAACAAGATTCAAAGATTCTAACTGTGAACTGGTTTTTAAAGCAGCTATAACACATCTACAGACTTGGTAGAAACTGATGCAGTTAATAAAAAATGTCCCGTGGCAGACGGCTCTTTTTCAAATCCTAAAAAGTTGGGTACAACACAAAAGAATTGACTGCAAAAACATTTAATAACACAAAGAGAGAGATCATTAGCACTTCTTTAGGTATTGAATATTAAACAACCAATCCACCATATAATTTCCGCATTTTCTGGACTATAAGCCCTACTTTTTCCCCATGCTTTGAACACTGCGGCTTTAAATACGGTGCGATTTATTTATGGATTTTTTACAGCTAACGGCCACTAGAGGACCTCCTCGAAATATGGACTGTACAATTTCCTTAGGGAGAGAAAATAGGCTCACAACTTCTCTGTGTGTGTAATACCTGATTTCTAACTTGTGTCAGCCTGTTTGTGTGTAACTTTGGGTACTTGTATGTACAAAACCTGATTTGCAAAAAGTAAAATACATTTTGTGCTTAACTTCTGTTACTGGCAAGTGTTTGGTAAAATGTACACAAAAATATAAAAAATTTAAGAGTACATAATCCATTTACACACAAATTAGAATTACACTAACTTAAAACTAACTACAAATTCAAAATGGCTCCCATGCATGTAAATAATTAAGTTTGCATGCACCAATTGGTTGATACACACAGACAAAGCCACATTTATGCACGGATCAGAGTGCATGAGGGGTTTTGAGACTCATTTCACTTCTTGAGATTTGTGCGTAAATGATGAGTTTAAATGGCTGTGGAATGCTGGTTCTTCTGACTACTTCACTTTCCCTATAAACCTAAAGCCTAGTTTATACTTCTCCGTTTTGACGGATTGACGCAACGCCATTATCCGTCAAAACGCAAGGGCTCTCCGTCACCTATGCAACGACGCACGGAGTAGAGGCCCATTTTTTAACTATCCGTCTCAGTCGACGGATAGCGTATGCATCTGATTGGTCAGTTTCAGTAACAGCCAGAGATCGCTTCACCAGAACGGGGCTCTATAGTCGCTGTAATCAGTAGTTATTGCAGTGTTTCACTACTGTATGCTTTATATAGAAAAGATAATTTATCTAATCTGTTCTTTTGGTAAATTTGAAGACAAGGAGGTGTAGGAAAACAACAACAAAGGCTGCTGTGTTTGTTTCCATGTATTTCTAGGGGATTCAATGAGTTGCACCTCTAGTAAAAAGCTTTACAGCTTAATCAAAACGTACTTTCTGTTGTTCATTGCTCCTTGATGAAGAAATGCGTTCACAAGCCTAGAAAAAAACAGAAACGTCACTGTGTGATTTTAGGCAGAGACGCCATGTGTAGTGTATGGATTTCCCATGCAGCCTTGAATGCACCACAAGTGTGGATGTCTGCGACCTCAGCTCACAGACAGACAGCAGCCGAACAACGGACAGTGTGTCGGTTCATAGGACGGTAAGTTTGATGTTGTGATTCACTCATTCATGCTTTTATTTAGGCCTTAGTGTATTTGGATGACTTAGACGTTTTTCCCTGCTTCTTTTTTAATGTGGCATATCGTTTTTAGAGGGAAAGCGATAAGAGTAATCAGATGACCCAGCGTTCAACCAGCCTTTAAACGCACTTTTACTTAATCACATGCAAGTAAACTTGAAAAACAAATGCAATCTGCATTTCGGCAATCCGCAACACCCCCCCATACTCAAACACACACACACACACACACACACCTTTATATGTGGCTTGATCAGATATGGCAGTATTCCAGTACACATGAAAGCCCTTGCTTGCCGATGCAGATGAGCACCTCCCAAGCAGCTACCTCACTCCTTTCCTCGCTCCTGGCAGAGCATACCAGTTTCCACCTGGATGGTCTTCAACTATGTGCCAAGAGGATATCACGGCAGCTCCATATCCTCTGTGTGACAGTGTAATTCCCTCTGCCCTGCAGCAATGTCTGCAAAACTCAGACAGTTTACATGTTCATGTAGCTACATTGCACTGGGAAAGAGAGAATTGTCAAGTATTTGGTGCATTCATTTGATGTCTGGCTCTCAGAGCTTAACCTCTCCAACATGCAAATATTGCAAGTGTAAAAACAAAGGCCAGATCTGTTTCCTTAAGTCAAAATAAAAGACTGCTTAAGTGCGAAAATAACAATAAAAACTGAGTTCAAGAGTTACATTTGTGTAAACAAATGCAACGTGTAGAAAACATGTTCCAGACATTATTCACATATGTCTACAAACAAATCATAGCATATAATACTGTCATATTGGATTTCACACTTGCTAATCTTGTACAGAAAACTAGTCAATTTTTTTTACAGTCACTCAAAGATCAAACATTTTAATTAAATTTCCAAACAACATGCCAAGGACCTCAGATAGTTGACAGTTCCATTGTAATGTTTAAACTGAGATGAAATGTTACACGGTTTCACTCAAACACTTAAAAGTACACAAAGCCGCAATATTATTATTCAGGATTGCAAAACCCCCTCTGGACATATGCCTGTTGAAAGGTTGCATGAAGAGAAGCTGAAAAGGACCCAGACTGGTAAGATTTGAGAAGAGGTTGATAACTTTATATAAAAATAATAAACATATATCATGTTTCGCAACCACCATCTGTTAGGAAGGTCCCATCTATGGTACCCAATGTCTATTAGAGATGCAAAATTGGATGACATGTTATGAAACTCCAACTACTGGTTTGGATTTGCAGCAAAAAGTAGTTGGCTTTTAATGTAACTTTTAAAAGCCAGTCAGAGTATTGGCTCAGTTCCTAATGTTTAGCTAAACAGTCTTAAAAAACCATGTGTGTATGTCCTGTAATAAACTATAAAGACAGGTAAAACTCTAAAAATTATAATACAGTGCAAAAAAATTATTATTTGACTAATTCAACTTAACAGGTAAATATATGAAAGCAATGTCAAAAAATACTGTGAAAGAAAAGGAGACATTTTCTGTAGGGTATTACAATTATATACTGGTCAAATCTGAAAGTAACCATAATTTAAGCCTTCGATACTATTATAAATTTTTTTATTGTTAACTAGTGAAAATCATTTTTAAAGTCTAACTCACTAAATGAACAATTCAGTACTTAACAGTAGGAAAATTGGCTTCATTTGCAATGTTTATTTAAATTTGTTTAGCAGAAATAGCTAAAAAGACACACTGGTGCATATGTTCACTGGTTTCTAAACCGATTCTCTGTCGTATTGTGCAACAAATACCCCCTCCAGCCTGCACTCTGAGTTAAGGCTATCAGACAACTAAAGCTGCAAAAGTAAAATGACCTAGTGACTGGTAAAGCTCTTGGGATAATTTCTGTCTGGTTTCTGAGATCATTGATCACTTCTGATTCTGGACTATAACACACCGCTGTTACACGGCTGTAAACTGAGTGAAGCTTTACAAACATTGATTAAGCTGTACAAACAGTGTAGAATGAAGTAGATATGAATAAAAAAAACCTCAAGTGAACATGCCTGCATGTAAGATGTTTTCCAAACCATTTTAAAGATGGTCTTCTCAAAAAACAATAGAAAACCCCCCCACAAAAAACCCATCGAACTACAAATTTACAAACACCTAAAAAGCAGGGTTTTTCTTATACCCCCATCCATTTCTACACAAACTTCACCACAATCCTGCCCTCCTGGCCTTCGGGTCAGCAGACGCACCGATTACCAACAAGTCCTTGACACAAGGCAAATCTTGGTGCTTTCATCTGTGTCGGTGCGTTGTCCTTTAATGCCTTTTTACAGGATTGGCGATTGCCAATTAGCGCAATTAGCTTTTGGCAAGCCGCCGAGGGCATCACATGGCACCAGCTTTACACTGATGTTACCTGACAGGCCGGCAGATCTATTACGGCTGCTATCACAGAGGAGGAGACATTTGCAGAATTAAGGACAACATTAAGATCTTAAGGAAGCACTTCATAACCTAAAGCATGCAATAATCTTTTATGAAATCACTAATGTCAGACAACTACATCATGCAGAGTTTTCTTCTCACATTCTGCTAGTCCAGTGATGTTTAACTGAAACTAAAGAAGCAGATGAAACTAATTTAAAAAGGGAACGTCCAGTTTGTATGTCAGTTTAGGTCTTGAGAAAGAGTCAGTCTTGTAATGAACCTGATCAGTTTAACTCTTGTTTTCTACAAAAAGGCGAGGTCATATTTCCCCCGCTGACATTTGTCGTCTTTAGTCAGGGCCAGGGCTTGTTTGTGAGGCTTGGATCCCTTAAAGTTTTATCCAGAATACCTTGTTGTGGGGGTCCCATCTCAAAGTCTTTTGAAGAAAGGAAAAACATTGGCAAATAAAGTGACTTAATAGGGGGGAAATCCAACTCAAAGAAGGATTCCCAGCTTTTAGAGATAAGAAAATATTACATGGACAAAGCATAGTAAGACAACATCTGGATGTGGTTGTAGCATGAAGAAATGCAGATACTAAAAAAACAGAAGCTTCTATGTACTGCAGGGCAAAAGTTTAGCGCAACAAAACCTGGTGGTGGGGGGGCAACACTACATACACACATTACATGTGTTACTTTCTTAACCTACCATCACAAAGCTGCTTCAAATAATCTATCCAAAAACACTTTACATGGGCCTGAATGTTAAGTAATCAGATTTTGTGAAACCTTAAGTTATGAAAATGCCTATAAAGTCCATGTCGCGTAGGATGCATGCCTGATTTGTATAGGCTATTGCAAGAGGTTGGTAACTGTGCAGTGATATAATCATTTGCTTTTTGCCATGACGACACCCAGCTATTTTCCTCATGAACATTTTCGTTTTAGATGTTTTGGGCGAGGTTGTGAAGTCCAGTTCTGATTTTGGAGCAACAAAGCATCCTCAACCAATGACAATTCTAGCTCCAAGCCTCAAATTGATACATTTAATAATATATAAGTCATTAATAATGTTATGTATGACTTATGTGTCATAAAATTAAATTATTCCAACATTATTACAGCCTTTAGTGTTTGTCTTTATGCTTTCTTAGGCAAAAAGCAGAGAATGCTTCCAGTTGTTGTGAATCCCCACCTTTAGAATATTATCCACACAAAGGAATAGTTGATTTCAAAATTATTCTGAGACCTCTCAAATACCTTACTAGAGTCATTAACTGTGACAGCCCTCTCACCACACACCTAGGAATAAGAAACAGACATATAAACAGATGAGCTGGCAGGAGGGGCAAGGGTGAGAATTGACAAAGGGGTGAGCTGACCCAGAGCCATCTGAGGAGGACTGGATTGGCAAGAATCGTGGTATCTCTTTTAAAGTGCCATTTGTTTTACAGACTTAAGAATTTAGCACTAATTATTGTATCCCTTATTCATCCATAGAAAATTTTTAGAGAGAATTAAATCTTTTTTTTTTTTTTTTTTTTCAGAAATGGTGAGATTGTTTTATTGAACAAATTATGAACAAATAGGCGCCATGCAAATACCCATAAAAAATAGCCTGGGTGCCAGCCAAAGTCCCGCCGACAACATGTACTGGAAGTTCGGTCTGGCATTCCTCCATTTAGGAGCAAATATACCCGAACAAGATGTGTTCGGACCAATCAAATCGGCCTTACGATGATTGACAGGTGAACAACAGTAACGTAATCAACCACGTCACCAAAGAGTGCCTGGGTTGAATTTGTTTAGAACAAGGATGACTGCTGCTGGAGAACTGAGATGTGTAGATTCTGCCACGGACTCTGTTCTAGAAAATATCGACGGCGCATTAATTTTAAAAGAGGAATTTTAAGAGAGGAACAGATGACGTCCATTGCTCTGCAGAGCAATGTCACACACTTCCGTTGCTCTGATTGGTTATAGATCTATCCAATTGAGTGCAGAGGTACTTTCTTCCCTGTTCGGTAAAAACACGCTCCATAATCACAGACCAATGGAGCAGTATCAGACTAGAATTGAGTATGGTTACGTCAGGCTACATACAAATGGTAAAATGCATGAAAATCGTGCATCTCAAAAGTGAGGATAATGAGAGCTAAGGAGTACGGTAAGCAGATGCAGACAGTATTTGGCTTCTAATATCAACTCCCTCTTAAAGAACAAAATGTTAAGCACATCTTAAGAAAAACTGTAATGAGCTTGCAATAAATTAAAAGCATCTGTCTATTTTCTCAGCACTTATGTCACAGCTTGAAAAGGCTGTGCTCGTGCATGCCTACCACACAAAGGTGGTTAAAAAAAAAATAACACAAAAAAAAAAAAAAACAGTGAAAACCCTGTGGCCTGGATACAATTGGCGTGTGGATGAAAGAGAGCCAGACGATGGGCAGAGAGATAAGCAGAAGGGGAGGTCTAGGGCACTGATGTTCTTCCACAACACCCACTCTCATTCGCAGCCTTGGGTTTCCCTCAGCCCTCTTGCTTTTCTTCAGCCCGGTCAGGGTAATCTCTGTGTCTGGCTACAGTTTCTAAGGTAACACTACTCAAGATCAGTATCTCCTCTCAAAACAAGGAGCAAGGAAGTGTTCCATCTGTCATAATCACAATTCACCCATTACAGTGGGTTTCCTCGTCACAACACATTCACTTTTTATTGCTTCCTTCCCACGGAATTTGTGGGAGTGAAGTATTTTCTTATAATAATAATTTAAAAAAACATGTTCAGCTGAAGACAGGGAAGAAGTAAACCACAGGTTCAACATATAAAGTTATTCACCTGCAGTTTAGCCAGGGTGCAGCTGGATACATACCTGAGGGTACGCTGGAAATTGTCCACAAAACAAAATGTTGTGTGTTTGGGGGGGATGAACTCTTGAGAAAGTCTATTTATGTGAAACAGTTGGATTTCCATTAGGTGTGCGCTTTTGTGCATAAATGAGCACATCCACACAGCTGCTCAGGGACAGGCGTGTTGCAACACACCTTTTCTGACTACACTCAGGCATATCTGGAGGTCTTGAAGAGGAGACAAGTTAAAAGAGTGACTTAATTATCTGGCTTGAATATCAAAGACGCAGATGAAAAAAATTCCATCTCTTCCTGCTGTCATAATATGTCTTCTTGCAAAACAGCCCCCAACAGAAAAAAAGTTTGTAATCTACAAGAAAGTCTCCAACTAATTTGCCTTCTAAACCACCTTATCATCAGTTGTTAAATTGCACTTGGAAGGATCAGATACAGAGAAAGGAAATAATAATGACCACAAAAACCTGTAATGCACCAATGCAATTTTAAGAAGAAAAACAAAAAAACATCTAAAGGAAGGAAGGTTACAAATGTGGTTTTCCTGAGTAAAACAGAGTAATTTCTGTGCAACGAAAGGACATACGCGTATGAAAACACATGATATGGCAAGTGTTCTCCACTATTTTAAGTACTAGCAAGTTACTGACGATTTGTTTAGTTAACGCCAACTTTGCAGACATGGCCTTCTGCCTCCAGTATTTTCTTGTTTTATGGCTTCCCAAAATTAAAATTAAAAGGAGGACAAAGTGCAGTGAAAGTTACTCTCCCATTTGAATTTGTCTTAGCTATAGCTAGCTGAAATTGAAGCACAAAACCACGGTTGTCGTTGCATGGAGCGATGATGGTCTGACATCTTTATTTCAGAACAAGTACAAACTTCTTTGGCAAAGCAAGATTTAGCAACTTGTCTGTTGGACCGGACCAGACTGACCAGCCTTGGCTCTCTACATGCAGCCAGCCTTGGCCCTTTTGCCCTGTCACTGTTTTAACCAGGAATGAAGGGTACAAATAAAGAAAGATACAATGAAAAAGGATATAAAGAGGAAATAAATTAAGGAAGCAAACAAGCAAGAGGTAAAAGAAGAAAAAACTAAGGGAAGGAGGACAAAAGGACATGAAGGAAGGAGCGATGGAAGAATATAAAATTTAGACATTACAGAGGGAACAAAGTCTGCAAATATAAATCTTTTTCTATGCTTTATTTTATTTTTTTCTCATTCTTATACAGACCAGAAAATACTGAAATTCTAGCATTTTCCAGACTGTGCAGAAAGCATGAACTCTATTGTAAAGCAGATGTATTTAAAAGGGTTGAGTATGTCTGTCTTATCACAACATTTATGCAGGCCCTTTGCCGTTTAGCTTGAGCCCACAGACAGAGACAGCATTACCCTCTAAAGATAAGGACTATATAGTAAAGTGAATGTTAACCCTTCTTTATGGAAAGAGGTAGACATTTGTTTGATGGTACAGCATACTCAGAGGAGTTCTTAGCATTAGGAAAACAAAAGGAAAACAATCTTGAAGTCTCTTCTGTTTAATAATCAATGCAATTCTTCTAGAGCTGTGAATGAAAGCTAATTCCTTGGTTCATGCTAGAAGTTTCTGCCCTTACAGTCCCATGACATAAGTGCACAAGCATGCGCTGTTTTGGGGGGCATTTTCCATCATTCTGGCCAGTTATGCATATCCCTGTGATTGTAAGTCTATGCAGCACAAGTGGCGCCCACCAAACAGGGAGAGCAACAAGGCAGAGTCTGAAAGCTTATCCTTTTTTACAAGCATATGCAAAGTTGAATATAAACACAGAGGTAATAAATATTGCTAAATGGTTGATAGACTTGTAAAAATAGCAAAATAGTTACACATGAGGCCACACTTTCTATTCATAGCTGTATTAGGAATGCACTCCCTCTATAAACTCATCTTCTACTTCCAGTTGTTGGACACAAGAAGATTTTTTTTCTGCCCCACTGTCTATAGTTTATTGTAAGGACTACAGTGCTTAATGGGGGTGTGCCATCTTGCTTCCCTCACAATTTTGATTCGGTTGCCATGATTTCAATTTTCAAAATTATTATTTTTGTTCCTTTTCTTGCCTTCCCATTTAAGCTTTATAAAGGAGACATATTATGAAAAAATTCTTTCCTGGGATTTGGGGTGTTATTGTGTGTCTCTGGTGCATATACATACATGGATACAAATTTGGGACAAAAAACATACTGTTTTGAGTGAACTCTAACTTTGCACAGTGTTTTCATTGTTTCTGTGTCAGTGAGATCAGCAGGATGATTGGCTCCTGTCAAACGCAAAAACTAAGCTGGATTTATGAACACGCTGCACTCTGATGCACATTAATTAAATTGTGAACAGGATGGTATGAAGCAAATTTCCTTCGCGGTTCATCTGTAATGCTACACTTGGGCTGATGAACCAAGCTTTGCTGTGGTGCAGCTCGAGCAAAGGACAACGCCCTGGACAGCAGGTGAAAAGTAGACCTTTTTAGGGGGAAAGAGGTCGTTGCTCCTAAAATAATGTGCAACAACATAGATGCTTCTTTCACAACTAAAGTGCAAATTATTTCTTATGGTATGTGAATTTCATGCTGCAGGTTATAACACTAGCTGCGGCCATACTGTTTCCGCCAGTCTAACCACAGAAAATGTCCCCGGACTTTCACGTTTTTCTCATTTTATTATCATAGGAAATAATAGAGTTTTGAATACTTCTGAATCTCTATTAATTTGGAACATTTCACATCGCAATTCATCAATTCTTGGTGAATCGACATACAACTGGCTTAACTAAAGTGAAGGTAAAAATGCCAAAAGGATGCAGACAAATATTTTAAGAGCGGGAAAGTTAAAAGTTTAAAAATACAGTGCCAATCAACCCGTAGCAAAATCAACAAAAAACTCGAACTGACTCCAGTAATATGGCTATAAAATCTGAACATATTTGACCTAAAATAAAGTATTTTGCTTC
Organism: Apricaphanius iberus; assembly: GCA_028564705.1. Classification (NCBI taxonomy): domain Eukaryota; kingdom Metazoa; phylum Chordata; class Actinopteri; order Cyprinodontiformes; family Aphaniidae; genus Apricaphanius; species Apricaphanius iberus. The sequence goes on from JAPXFQ010000628.1 coordinate 1,902,082, forward strand.
AATCTCTACATTTAAAAACAGGAAAAATGTCACACATTCAACCAGACTCATTGCACGTCTCCCTCTCCACTCAAGTAGAAAAGCTTGCAACCCCCCCCCCCCCCCCCCCCAGTTTCAATACAGCATCCCCACTCTCCTGATAGTTCCCAGTCAACATACACCCCTCTAACCCCTACCTAAAAAATCCTTCAAGAGGTCAAGAGAGAGATTAAGACCCTTCAAATGGGGTCATGGAGATCAATGATCAAACAGTGGGTGAGGAACAGCCCCCCCCCCACTCCACCCACTTGATTTCAGAAAGCCTGATAATAGAGACAAAAAGGCTGGCTAAATATTACTTCCCCACATCATGACCCAGGCACCTTCTTAATCTCTGAAGGTGGCCTGGTCCTTAGCTGTCACTGACAGCTTCAGTGGGGGGCAAGTCAGAACATGTCTATTGGGGCCAAATCTCAAATATTAAAGAAAAAACTCAATCAAGCCAACAGATAGATTAAATTATGAAAATATAATGCATTAGTTATATCATCTAAATCATGATAAAAAAGAACTTGAACAATTACAATGCATAACATTAGACTTTTAAGACTTATCTGAAATGATAAAACACAAATCATTTAGTAGATGATCAGTTTACAGATCAAATAATTCCATTATGTTCAGTTTATATAGTGCCAATTCATAACAGAAAATGTATTTCAATATAATTTTACATACACCGTAATAAGTTAAAAGTTTTTTATTTATTTAAGGAATCCCAGCAAACTGAGTCAAGTCATTAACTAGGAACATTAATTCTTCCTGAAAAAACATATAGCGACAGTAGAAAGTCGTGTTGGGTTGTTGATATCACAGCAATCCCTCATACTGACTAAGCATGCAGCAAAAGCTGAGAGGACAAACTCCCTTTTAGCCCAAAGAAATCTCCAGCAGAACAAGCCATCTGCCACGATCATCTGGGGGTTCGAGAAGAAAGAGAAAAAACACAGAAAGAACAGAAGAACTGATGCAATGGTACTTTCTATATTGAAGACAGTAAAAAGATGGAAGATGGAATTGCGGTCCTCCTCTGTATTACTCCGAAATACTGAGGGAAATGAGAATGGAACAGATTCTGTAAAACTTGTTACAGCATTGGTTGATAAAGCTGTAGTGCAAAGAAACTTTCTTTCAGGTTATGGGTGGACAGGTAAAATTAATTAGAAAGTAATCAAAAAATGTTCAGACAGGATAGGGTTATGTGGGAGGGCTGTAATTTCCTCACACTCAATACCATATGTCAGTACAAGGTCCAAAGTGTGTTGACCCAAGTCGGTGGGTCCCTGTACTTTTTGAGGAAAGCCCATTTAGTCCAAGATAGCATTAAAAGCTGCACTTCTCCACTATAATGACATTGACATTATCTAATACTAAATCAGATAAAAATCTGAGGTCTGATCTAAAAGTTGAGAGTAAGGACATGGTGGATGATACAGTTACACAATATTTTTTTGCCAGTCATATTGAGCTCATTATTGAATGCAACACTTTATTTGATTAATACCCTTTTAATGTATTGTTTGTAAAGCACATTTTCACTGTATATTCAGTCTGATAATTGAATTCAAGCTTTAATTCCTGGGAACAAGTCTGACCCTGTCTTTCAACAAGCTAAGCTCACCACTTTAACTTCTGCAAATAAACACTTAGGTCAATGTCTAGTTACAAATTACATTCTGTATCAATCTTTTTTTGGGATTAAGCATGAGCTAAAAGTACCCAAAACCTGTCTCTCAAGTACAGATCCTGTTTATGATGGTGGGTTGCTGCAGGGCTGTACACGGGGAGGAAATGAAAGAAATTGCCTTGAAAATAATGTTTGTTTTCAAAATAAAAATCGAATTTGGATTTCGATTTCGAGGACATGTACAGATCCGGATGGAACCCAAACGCAGCAAAATGGAGGTTTGTTAAAAAATAAATTCTAAAACTGGAAAAAGTGATTTAGTCGATGCATTTCATATTTTGTTACATATTTTATCTTGTTTTTTTTCTTTTGTTCAAAAGTGTGTATCAAGTAAACATGTAAACACCAACAGCCCAAGCCTTGATGATTAGGTACTCAAAATTTTCATTAATGAAGAGTGGTGTCACAATATCGATTTTGTATCAAAATCGATCGAAATTAAGTTACGACCTTACGCATCGAAATCCAAAAGAGGATCGCGATCATCTCCTCCTCCTGTTTACTGTGCGTCCCATAGCAACAGTTAGCAGGCAAAAGTCTATTTACTCAGATTTCCTCGTCAGAAAGAAACACACATTGCATTTTCCTTAACAAGTTACACTCACCAGTTCTCGTACAACTTAAATCAACACCTGGTAACATTTTAACTTCCTGTATCACATCCCCCGGGATCACATCATACGTCTACAGAGCACATTAGCTGATACTAGCAAATAGCCAATAGCTAAGCTACTGCTCAACCACGGCTAGGATAGATGAAGCAGTGGGACCGGAGCTAAAGCCGCTCCTTCTACTTTCAAATCCACAGTGAGGAAATTTTGAGTTCCTGGCGAGTCAACTCCCCATTCGCATTGTTAACCAGAAGACCACCAAAGAAAGGCAGGTCCACCAAAGAAGACAAAGAAAACATTATCAGAAGAAGTGAGGAAAAGAAACTGGCCTGCGAGAGCTGAAAGCTACTGGAGCTTTACTGCTGGAAAAGGCTTGTTAAACCCTGATTCATACAGGGGTGAATGGATGCGTCCCATGTAAGCCGTGGAAGCCTAACACTGAGCAAAGAAGACGCCAAAGGAGACGCTATCAGATCAAGTGAGGAAAAAGAACTAGGCTGCAAGAGTAGCTGAAAGCTGCCACAGCTTCACCACTGCAAAGGGCAAGTTATGAGGATTCATTCGGGGCGCATCAATTCGCCCCGTGTGAATCGAGGGTAAGGAAATTTGTAGCATGATGAGCTGCAGAGCAGCAAGATGGGAGAAGACAGGTCAGAGAAAATGTCCGTCCCTTCACTGCTGTAAAAGATGTTTTCTGTCACACCAGTGCTCAGTTTATACCAAAGTAGGATTAGTTTTTAAAACTTTTCAGTTTTGTGTGGTCAGCTGTTGTAATAGAGATGTTAGAGATACTGTATGGATGCTGAACTAGCAGTGTTGCTACTAGACTGGTAAGTAATAAATGCTTACTCTGGGGTTATTTGGGCATGATTATGCGATACACTGCCGAGAAAACTGTTTGACAGTTTACCAACTGACACATCGTTAAATTGATTTGTTTTGTTTAGCAAGTTTTAGGAAGACCGAGCCGACAGCCGAAGCGGATGGAAACAAGAAAGAAAAATTCCTTTTGATAACTTATGAACTTAATCATATTAACTCAGAGCCATTATGTCAATAATAATATACTCACTTGTCATTTATGCGCACATACTTGAGCTCTTTCGTGGTGCTCTAGCACCTGTCATGTCGTGTACACTAAAGGAGGCTGCACATATGCTAGACAAAAAAAAAAAAAAATCGATACAATGGGAACAGAATATCTAATTTAGATACCAGTTTAAGTATCGATTAATATCTAGGTATTGATTATTTTGACAACCCTACTGACTCAGCTCAGCCCTGTTTCTGATCGTTTGTGCTGTACAACATGAACGCTTACCACTGAGGCTGCAGTTATGCATTTGGCCTGAGGGAGAAATCTCGAGTTTAAAACTTTCAAACTCCACAGAGTCTCTTTAAATTACAACCATAAACTAAAACTTTGGCTAACCATCTCATAACTCAATTTCAGAATAACAGCGTCTTTGGTAGGTATCTAACAGCAAACCCCAACTTGAATAGGTAATAGTTTCCCCCTCTTTATTCAGTAAAAAAATCTTCCATGAACTAAAAGATTAACCAAATATTAAAAGTAAGATGTCACATCAAAAGTGGACAAATTTGGAAATTTATCATGGTCTCATTTTGAAAGATCACAAATCTCTTTTAACTTCTGCATCTAGTTTTTAGAACCAATGTCAGCATCTATGGAAAGAAAAACAGCAACAACAAAAAAATCAAAAATAGTACATTAAGTAACTATCTTTTAAGTTTAAACTGAATTGTTGCTTTTAATCTGAAATACTATAGTTAAACATAAGTGGAAAAAAGTTATAGTTTGAATAAACAGATGGAAGGCAAGCGTAAGGAAAAATATCAAAACAATATTTAAAAAAAAAAAAAAAAACTAAGTCAGACAACAAAAGGCTAAATGCATCACAGCGCAACAACAAGCCAACGATGACTTAATTTATGGTCAGTGCAGATGAAAAATCTCCCTTCCCCACTCATCAGATGACATTTCAGGACATGTGTGGTGCTTTTTCCCCACTGTCTGACACGTTTTCATCGTGTGTGTGTCACATTCATACATTCACAGTATGGCTGTGTGACAAGGCAGATCACACATGTGGCCACATGAATTTTTTCTACTCCGAGTACAAGTATTATGGACATTATCCCCATTAATTGAGCCAAAAAAGGCAGAATTCCACAAAGAAATGCATACAGGAAGGCACTAAAGGTACATAGAATGGTAGATTGCAACATTTATGGGAAAAGAGTTTTTTTGATTAGAAATGAAAGTCTCTGAGCCTTTGCTTCAAACCCAGAGCATCTCATGTAGATCTTGAAAAACAAATGGTAGAATGTGCTTACGACTGGATTTTGTGACTTCAACAGACTTCAGCAGCAGCCAAAAGAAAATATTACCCAGTCAGGAAATTCAATCATAGGATCAGCTGAAGGCAGAAAACATGGAGAATACGAAACAAATACCATCGTCTATATGCAGAACATGCCTTATTAAGTGTAGATTTTTGTCCGCCCTATTTTTCAAGGAGTTTAAAAAACTGGTTAGTAAATAAAGTAAAAAATTGTTTCGATTGTGGAACGAATTGAAGCAAAAACCTGGAACCATGTCTTAAAAACAATTGGATTAATTCAAAGCTACTGTAAATTACTTTATTTCGAGAGAAACATTTACCACTTTTGTACAGACCGAAACTTGTCAATGTGAAGTAACACTGTCACAATGAATAAGTAATATTAGATTTAGTTTTGGTACACTCGAAACAGATGTGCTCCAACTTCTACCAGGCACAGCTTTACTTAAAATGACAGAAAACACAAAAAGACAGTTAAGCCCCCGACTGGCTTACCCTATGTGTGTGTGTGGGTGGGTGGGTGGGTGTGCGTGCGTGCGTGTGTGTGCGTGTGTGCAACAAAGAGAGGGAGAAGGAGAGAAAATAAGAAATTGAATGTGTAAAAAAGATGGAGGGAATGGAAAAAAATGTGCATTAAATAAATGACGATCCGAATGACGATGTTTCAGTGTCTCTGTCTTCAATCCGGGAGTGGAGCTCTTCTTGTAGCTTTGAAGGTTAGAAGTTACAGCTTGACAGTGTTTTCCTCTGTGTACTGTGGGGTTGTTGTTTTTTTTGACTCCCACATTTAACAATGTGAGTCAGTTCATTGTTTTTCCAACCGTCACGGCGTGCATCACCACTTTCATTCTGTCTTCTATCTCTTCTTCAGATAACACAATTGCCAACAGAACCGAGAAGACCTCTAACTCTGTTCACGACGCCGATAGCGTTTTCTAAAACAAGAGCCCCTCATGCGTGCAGTCCATTAGGCCCTCACCACACAAACAGACCTGCTTTGTTGAGGTGTTATATCAACAGGCTGACCTCCCCTCTACTCCTCCTCAGCTTCCTCGGGCCCCCCAACGGCAGGAGATTGATGTCAACAAGGAATTCTGGTCCCACGTTTTCTTCCTCCAAACCAAAAGCAGCACCTAAAAAACACTTGCTCCAGCACACAGGGGCCCCAGTGAGGTCTGTGACCATCACCCTTAGTGCCACCCGTGCCCAGCAACAGGTGTGTACGAGTGCCAGAAACACCCCAAGTCACAGATACGGGGAACAAGGAGTACCGCAGAAAACAGCGCGGGTAAAACCAACCATGTGTGCGTGCTTGGGGAAATAACCCGCCTTGTTCTATCAACAGAGTTGTTGCTACGAGGGGAGGGTCAACATGGTTACGTCATTTGTGAACCGTGTTGTCGCCAAAAAGAGCTGCCAGAAGAATTCAGACCTGCTAAAATGTGACCTTGTTTCTTGGGTGGTGCTTGTCAAAAGTTTACAAGAAACAAGAACCTGCAAAGCAGCTGCTGGATCTACGAATCTGTATAGCCGGATGAATAAGGGTTTTTTGTCAAAAAAACGCATCCATGTTGAGATGTAGCCTCATCTGTGAACATGTTTCATAACGGAATAAAAATGGCATTCACGAATTCAATGATACAGAAAGTATGTAACGCCAAATAGTTCAACCCACTTTTAATCTTATTTAAAAATCTTATGTAACTGAACAAAAGCTAAATGCAGATGTTTTTTTTCTCTATTGCATTCTGTATATGTCAATAAAATTGCTGGTTGCAGTCTTTCATCTGAGTTGTGGGCTCTTCAATTACCTCAGTAGTGGTGTTTACATGAATGAAGACAACAAACGTCTCTTCTACAGAATAAAGTGCGTCCGACCAGAAATGATGGAAATAATTTGATTCAGCTATAGTTTTGTATAAGCGTAAATTCTAAAATTACAAGAATTAATCAGAGCATTTTAAACTATTAGAGGAACAGCAAATAAAACCCTGGGTATTGCAAATATTTATGTCCTGGCTACCATCTATAGCTGATTGAAAATTCAAGTTTAAGAAAGCTCAGTGAAATTAAAACATGATCTTCTTTGTTAACCTGAAAAGAAACAGAACCTTAAGTACCTTAGTTATAAGACTGGGCTATAGCCTCAAATAAATATCCCAATTGTTTGAACAGTTCACCCTAATTACAATAAATAGACAATAACTACCCTACCCCACTTGTTTTCTCTAGATTAGATTGGGCCTTGGCTTCATTGTGTTGCTAAATAACACACGGGGGCTCTGGTACAGAGCTGAATTCATGGTTCCTTTAGGTAGGGAGCATGGTCCAAGTCCTGAAGTAGCAAAGCAGCATCAGACCATCACACCCCTAACCCTGAGGCTTTTTTCCAAAACCTGTTGTTACCCAAGTGGTTTCTTGATTCTACAGGTCTGGCAGGAATCAAGCAAGGGTTTGATTAGAGAAAAAGAAAAAAAAGGTTAAATCTGTTAACTATTTTTTAAAATACAGCAACATTGGGGTTTTTTTAACAGCTTTTTCCTTCAATAAAGGGAATCACAATTTTAAAACAGCATTTTGTATTTAGACAGGTTATATTTGCCTGATATGAAAAATGCCAATCTGAGGGAAAAAGTGAAAGGGGGCATCCTTTTTCACAGCTTTAAGCTTTCCCGAATTTCCTTATCTTGTCCTTTCAAAAGATAACACAAGACAAAAATGAAGTACCTGTTTTATTTACTGATTTCCACTATGCCGCGTTCAAGCTATTTAACAAAAAGAAGATCTGGAAACAATGATATCTTTTACAGTTGGTCTTTTTTTTTTTTCCATATAAGAAAAGATCATCCATGACTCACCGAACATGAGGTTCGTTCAGTGAGAAGCTGTGAGTCAGAAGATAAAGTGTTCACACAGGCACAAAAGGTGTAATAAAGACATTCATCCCATCCTTTCTTTCACATAATGCTTGGGTTACGGCTGTTGTTTTTATCGCCATGGCCAAAAAGTGAAATCATGATAGGGACAGAAACAGGCACTTTGCGTGATCATTGGAGGTGCGCAAATGCCAACCTATTAACATCTTGATAGGGTCATTCAGTTTCAATTCAATTCGGAAATGGTCTCAGTAGTAGTAGTAACTATTCTCAAAGAATACCGTATACAATTATCCGTGACTTAACCTTCAGTATAAACTTTAACAGAGCTTTTTCATGATGTGTTGATGTCATGAATCACTAGCCTAATTACTAATCCATCGTTCATACTGTATGTAGAGTCACATGTCAGCAGTGTTTGCAGACTGTTCTGCAAAGTCAATACTTCCAGACACTGATGCAATAAAATATGTCAGAGTAAACATCATGGTAAGACCAGTGGGTTAATGTAGAAAGCTCAGACAGAATTATTTGACTACATTAATGTCGGACAACAAAAGACCAGTGTTGCAGGATTAATGCAGGCAGCTGCTTTATTGAAATATGACGACAAGATTAGGGGGTTTCCAAAACCATTGTGGCGTTTGCTCAAGAACATCCTGTCCATAATAATTACTTAAACTAATATAAACTACATCGGGGGATTACGAGTTTAGAGTCACAACAGAATCTGGTAGAGAACTTTACTCTCTTGTTTCCCATCTTAGATTTCCCATTACTGTAAAGCAGCTACACCGGTGGTCCAGGCTGGGGGAATACAGATGGCCTTTTCTCCAGGCATCCTTCGGAGTTATCCATTTGAAACATTCAATAGGCCAGCAGATGATACTTGTGTGTAGATAGGTTTGCGTTGGTGAGTTTGAGAGTGTGCAGGAAAGTGAGGTTCCAGACACATGTGTGAGCAGCAGCTCAGGGAATGCTAGCCATAACATCCAACAACAAAAGGCTCCTTCTAAAAGGGAGTTGTTGGGGGAGCTTGATGGGAAACCAGAAGGGATGGCAGAAAAAAAACACAAACAGTGCATTACCCTTGGAATTCATTCATAACTGGTCACACTAAAAGCACAAAATTGATTATATTTATTCTAATTTCATGTGACCGACAGAACCAGAGAAAAATTGTGCATGACAAGGAATTGATAAATGGTTTTCCAGCTAGAAATCTGAAAAGTGTGTTGCAAATTTTTTTTCGGATCACTTTTTGCTTGTAACATTATGATTGTGATCCTAAACTTAAGAGACTAGACACATTTCAGTACTCAGCATCACTTTTGAGGGACTAAACCTTATTAAGTTCCTCTTAAAAGGCACACCAAAAGACTTGAAAGCGCTTGCTGAAAAGGGATTTTCTGGGGGGGGGGGACGGTATTTCAACCTGGACCTTATTTTAGCACATTTTTTTGTTGTTTCACTCATCCTGAGAAATTTGGAGCCAGTTTGAGCCCTTCAGCAGTATTTATACATCCAGTATAATCTTTTATCGAATCATCTGCAGATTTGATAAAAACCTGACGAATCTGCGGATGCCGCGGCAGATTCACGTGGTGTGAAGAAATCAACTGTGGAAGCAATTATTGGAAAATGGAAGACATACAAGACCACAAAGAATCTCCCCTTGTTGGGTATAAATGAACACAAGAACGGTGAGTAAAAATCCCAGAACCACATGGGGGACTAGGGTGACATCAGGTAATTTGGGACATCGGGTAAAAGGTTTAGCTTAATTTCAAAATGATTAGGCAGTATGATTTAATTTTTCAAGGAGAACACATTTTAGCTAATGTGGTGTGCTTCAGTCAAATTGGGACAAAAAATGTTCAGCTAAAATGGGACAATTTTGGCTGATGTTAATGGGTGTCATTTTAAGCCACAAGGATCAGAAATCACACGAAAATGTCCCTTTTATGCTACATTGTGAGATATTACAAATATTGTGACAGGTGAGGGACTGAACTTTATTGAGTTTCACTTAAAAGGCACACCAAAAAAGACTTGAAAGCGCTTGCTTAAAAGGGATATTCCATTTTTTTTTCAACCTGGGCCTTATTTTTAGCAAAAAATTTTTGCTGTTTCACTCATCCTGAGAAATTTGGAGCCAGTTTGAGCTATTCAGCAGTATTTATACATCCAGTATAATCTTTTATCTTTTAGCAGATTCAATAAAAAGCTGACGAATCTGCGGATGCCGTGGCAGATTCATCACCCTTTTTATTTTTGTTTTATTGTAAGCCCCCAAATCGGCACGGAAGACAATCAAGAAACAATTCCGAAGCGCTCGCAAGTCCAAGGAGAATATAAACATGGTAAAATTAAGTCGTCTGGGGCAGATTAAACCTTATTACAAGCTGCATTTGGACTATCCCAAGCACTCCTGTTCTACGGGTAAAACTGATCAACACTGGATGTGTAAATACTGCTGAACAGCTCCAGACTTCTCAGTAAGTGAATAAAACGCATAAAAATTGCAACAAAAAAAAGGTCCAGGTTTAAAGCAACAAACAGAATTTCCCTTTAAGACCTGATCTCACAGTGTTTTTTTGAAAAACCCTAATTACGGTGCCTCATAATGAGCTAGCCTACCTTGGGAGAGTCCACAAAGGTAGTGTTTCACAAATTAAAACACAAGATAGGGACAGTAATTATATTTTCTCTAAAACTATTGATTTATGTGCCGACATATTTAAAGTTAGGAAAATTCTGGCCAATGAGTATGATTTTTTTTTCCAAATGTGTGGAAGGGGTAGGAATGTGTGTGGAAAAGACCAAAAAAGTATTTTGATGCACAAGAAAGAACCAGCAACAACAACATTTAAGAATCCAGTTCACCTGATTTGGCGGTCTTGCTGCAGGCTTGTCCTGGTGATTGGCAAGTATAAGGAATGGCAGCGTGCAGAGTTGAGGGTGCTGCAGAGCCGAGTGGAGCTCATTCCGCGCTGCCTCAAGGTCTTCATCTGATGACGCGCTGTCCAGTACAAAGATTACACCCTGTGACCCCTGGTAATAACGACTCCAATATTTCTTGATGTTGTCAGCTCCTGTGGACACATGAGAGTATGGTGAACTGGTCTGTTTACTAACATGAGATCCCAGCTGCTCAAAGTTACACAAATTCTGGCTCACAGGTACTCTAAATGATTAGGTCATTTTTAACTGCTTATATAAAAGCAGAAAAAGTTGGACACAAACAGCTTAACATATCAGACATATTCTCTTCTGCAGATAGATCAAGAAAATCTGACTTAACACCTAAATGAATGTGAATCTAAATGAATCTGCACTTCGTGAAATCACAAATGACCTACTTTGTGATGCAGGTTCTGGACTGGTTTCTATTCTTATTCTTCTTTATTTGAATGCGGCCATTGCCACAATTTCTCATACTGTTCTTCTCAATAGATTATCCTCTGTCTGCATCTGCGGAACCCCTCCAATGGTTCAAATCATATGTCTCTGGTCGTTCTCAGTTAATTCAACTCAAGTCATTCTCATCTCATGAGTTTCCTCTCAATAGTGGTGTCCCCCAATTCTCTCTACAGGGGCCTCTTGTTTTTATTATTTACCTCCTTCCTCTCAACAATATTTTCCAGAAGTATAATATCTAATTCCATTGCTATGCAGAGGACACTCAGCTCTACATCTCCAGTAAGCCCAATCCTTCTTTCCTATCCCCTTCCCTTCTGAACAGTTTACATGATTTAAAATCCTGGTTTTCATCCAACTTTCTCAAACTCAATAGTGATAAAACTGAGTTTATTGGCTCTCCTTCCACCACTTCCAGGGTTAACAGTTTTTCACTCTTTATTGACAACTCATTGCTGCAATTGCTCCACTTCCTGTCTTCTTTCCGCCTCGTCATGTGAACTCTCTCCCACCCGATCTTAGAAACACTGATTCCCTTGTTTTATTTAAATCCAATCTTAAAACCCACCTGTTCAAACTTGCTTTAAATCGATAATCTGTTCTTAGTCTGTTCTTAACTATTTTAATCATTACTTTGTTAGTATGTTGGCTTGTAGTTCTGATTTTTCTCTCTTCAATTGTATTTTTGTAAAGTGTCCTTGGGTGCTTTGAAAGGCACCTCAAATAAAACGCATTATTATTATTATTATTATTATTATTATTATTATTATTATTATTATAGTTTCACAGTGTTTTTCAGGCCTGAAATGTATTTTTTTTTTTTTAATTATCTTAAAAATTTGTAGAAAACCAAAATCAATTGAATAATGATTCATCCCAAAGCACTAACTTCTTCTATAAGATGCACCTCTGTCCTCCACTCGGTACCTGAATAAATGGCACCTGTTTGAACTCGTTATCAGTATAAAAGACACCTGTCCACAACCTCAAACAATCCCACGCCATACTCCGCTATGGCCAAGACCAAAGAGCTGTCAATCGACACCAGTAAAAAAAAATTGTAGAACTGCAATAGGTTATCAGCTTGGTGTGAAGAAATCAACTGTGGAAGCAATTATTAGAAAATGGAAGACATACAAGACCACAAAAAATCTCCCCCTGTTGGGTATAAATGATCACAAGAACGGTGAGTAAAAATCCCAGAACCACATGGGGGAGTAGGGTGGCATCGGGTAATTTGGGTCATCAGGTAAAATGGGACAAATAAGGTTTCAACCCTTTATCTCTCTAAAAATCATCAGCCAATAAAAATGCATTAAACGGCAGTTGCTGTTTGTAATACACAATCATTTTTATTGGTCTGAAGTATCAGAGATGGGAGAAGCCAAGCTTGAAATAAATCGGTGCTTCTAAAACATTGAAGTTGAGACCCCTGACATGTCAATTTTGTCATTGTGATTATAAGGATTTTGCAGCTAAAGTAATGTGAATATAGCAAAAAACATGAATGAAATGTATATTGTTGTGTGTTAGGTTTAGCTTAATATCAAAATGATTAGGTAGTATGATTTAATTTTTCAAGGAAAACAAATTTTAGCTAATGTGGTGTGCTTCAGGCAAATTGGGACAAAAAATTTTCAGCTAAAATGGGACAACTTTGGCTGATGTTAATGGGTGTCATTTTAAGCCAGAAGGATCAGAAATCACATGAAAATGTCCCTTTTATGCTACATTGTGAAATATTATATATTGTCACAGTTGAGCAAGATAAATTACCAGAGAATATGTAGTATTTTGTGCTAATGACTGTCGGCACATTAGCTTTCTGTGTGAACACACAGCCAACCCCTCACCCCCTCACCCCCCCACCCCCCACACACACACACACATGCACGCATGCCACACACAGGCACCCACACCCTCTTGTAGCCTCATGGTATGTGTAGGCTACATTTAGCCTACTGTACAGTATGTGAACAAACTTATACAGAAAGAGCTGGGTGTCCACACAGACATACTCTCGTCATTTAACACACACTTTTCTAATGCATGAAGTCAATGCATATTTTATCCTTTGTAGACACTATGGCAGGCAAGGGAAGAAAAGCAAAACATGTTATGTAATTAGATAAATAATTGATATTTACATATATGTTGTTTCTGATTTATACAATTTTTTAAATTCAACTTATAGGTCTAGGTTTGAAAATCGGTTCCTAGTTTCGGGGTAGTCAAGTTTCTGTCCTGAGGGTATTTAAAAGAAAACATGTTTGTTTAATTGATAACTGACTTCATTCACTAAATAATTAATTGATTATTGATAACTGACTTTATGAACTAATAAATTGCATTGTTGTTTTTCAATTTTAATAGCAGTTCTTTAAACCACATACACTGTCCCATTTAATGTGAACGACTGTCCATTTTACCTGAACCTCTACCCAGATCACTTTAAAGGTTAAGATCTTGTAAACTATAATTATTGGCAATATATTTTCTGCACAAAAATCTTACCAAGTCTCATATTAAGCTACACAATTCATTCATTTCACCAGGTTTGGCATTTTAAATGGTTTACTTGCGATCACCCTAGTTATGACCTGAAGACAGCTGTTTTGTTTTTCCTTTTCTTACAGTAGAGAGCTCTATGCCCTTTTCAGTCTAGTCTATGATCATTGATTTTCTTAATTAAAAATGGTACAGTAAATCTTATTTCAAAAGCCACAAGTGATGCAGTTTCCATTATTCTTGTGTAATGTATCACATTAGGCATTAATGGTCAAATTGATAATTTATTTACAATATCAGTGTACCAATCCTGTTTTAATGAATAACAGAAATGATTGGTAACAGAGGGTGGCTGCTTTCTAGCGACTCTTTATAGATACTGCATTGCAACAACTCTTAAAGCAGACACGCTGGCTCTGGCTTTTTCAGAGGAACGAGCAAATGTGCAGCAAAAAGTGGTCCTCTTGTTTACAACCCGAATGATAACTTAATTCACTCGGAATTAAACATTTCCTCACCGGTGATTTGAGAGTAGAAGGAGCGGCTCTAGCTCTGATCTTCTTTCTTCATCTGTCCTTGGTTTAACTGTAGCTTAGCTAATAGCTACTAGCTGCCGTCAGCAAATGTGCTCTGTTCACGGGGGATGTGCTTATTGTTATACAGCAGTTAATGTTACCAGGTGTTGTTGTGAGTTTAATGAGAACTGGTGAGAGTTACTTGTTAGGGAAAATGCAATGTGTGATTCCTTGTGATTAGGAAATATGAGTAAATAGACTGTTACCTGCTAATTGTTGCTAAGAAGTCAGAGTGGGATGCTAGTCACTCTACAATGTAAACATTGGAGGAGGTGATGGCAAGCCTCTTCTGGATTCAAATGTGCAAGGTCATGACATAATATCGATTGAATCCTATAGTGCCAGACGTGTCCCCCTGCTTAGGCCAGGGACATTGAGTCCGAATGGGCCATGTTCCGTGCCTCCATTGTCGAAGCGGCTGACCAGCGGGTTCGAGCAACCCTCGAACCCGCTGGTGGACACCAGTGGTGAGGGATGCTGTCAAGCTGAAGAAGGAGTCCTATCGGGCATTTTTGGCCTGTGGGACTCCGGAAGCAGCTGATAGGTACCGCAGACCAAGCGGAGTGTGGCTCGGATGGTCGCTGAGGCAAAAACTCGGCCGTGGGATGAGTTTGGGGAGACCATGGAGAACGACTTCCGTATGGCTTCGAAGCGATTCTTGTCCACCATCCGGCGTCTCAGGGGGGGAAGCGGTCTGCCACCAACACTGTTTACAGTGGGGGCGGTGTGCTGCTGACTTCAATGCGGGACGTTTTGGATCGATGGATGGAATACTTCGAAGACCTCCTCAATCCCACCGACACGCCTTCCTGTTTGGAAGCAGAGTCTGGGGACTCTGGGACGGGCTCTCCAATCTCTGGCGCTGAAGTCACAGAGGTTGTTAAAAAGCTCCTTGGTGGCAAGGCACCGGGGGTGGATGAGATTCGGCCGGAGTTCCTCAAGGCTCTGGATGTTGTAGGGCTGAGTTGGTTGACGCGGCTCTGCAATATTGGACATCGGGGGCAGTTCCCTTGGATTGGCAGACCGGGTTGGTTCCCGGTCAGAGTGTGTTCCAACTATAGGGGGATCACACTTCTGAGCCTCCCTGGTAAGGTCTATTCGGGGGTTCTGGAGAGGAGGGTCTGACGGATAGTCGAACCTCGAATTAAGGAGGAACAATGCGGTTTTCGTCCTGGCCGTTGAACACTGGACCAGCTCTACACCCTCGGCAGGGTCCCGGAGGGTGCATGGGAGCTCGCCCAACCGGTCTACATGTGCTTTGTGGAGTTGGAGAAGGCGTTCGACCGTGTCCCTTGGGGTGTCCTGTGGGGGGTACTCCGGGAGTATGGGGTACCAGGCCCTTTGATACGGGCTGTTAGGTCCCTGTATGAACGGTGTCAGAGTCTGGTTCGCATTGCTGGCAGTAAGTCGGACTCATTTCCAGTGAGAGCTGGACTTCGCCAAGGTTGCCCTTTGTCAGTGGTCCTGTTCATAACGTTTATGGACAGGATTTCTAGGTGCAGCCAAGGCGTGGAGGGGATCCGTTTTGGTGACCTCAGCATCTGTTCTCTGCTTTTCGCAGATGATGTGGTCTTGTTGGCTTCATCTGAACGTGATCTACAGCTCTCGTTGGAGCGGTTCGCAGCCGAGTGTGAAGCGGCTGGGATGAAGATCAGCACCTCCAAATCCGAGACCATGGTCTTGAGCCAAAAAAAGGGTAGAGTGCCTTCTCCGGGTCGGGGATGAGGTCCTTCCTCAAGTGGGGGAGTTTAGGTATCTGGGGGTCTTGTTCACGAATGAGGGAAAAATGGAGCGGGAGATCGAGGGACGGATTGGTAAGGCGTCTGCAGTTATGCGGGCGCTGTACCGGTCTGTCCTGGTGAAGAGAGAGCTGAGCCGAAAGGCAAAGCTCTCAATTTACCCGTCGATTTACGTTCCTACCCTCATTTATGGTCACGAACGCTGGGTGGTGACCGAAAGAACGAGATCGCGGATACAGGCGGCTGAAATGAGTTTCCTCCGTAGGGGGGCTGGGCTCTCCCTTAGAGATAGGGTGAGAAGCTCGATCATCCGGAGGGGGCTCAGAGTAGAGCCGCTGCTCCTCCACATCGAGAGGAGCCAGTTGAGGTGGCTCGGGCATCTGGTCAGGATGCCTCCTGGACGCCTCCATGGTGAGGTGTTCTGGGCACGTCCCGCCGGGAGGAGACCCAGGGGAAGACCCAGGACTCGCTGGAGGGATTATGTCTCCCAGCTGGCCTTGGAACGCCTCGGGATTCCTTCCGAGGAGCTGGCCCAAGTAGCAGGGGAGAGGGAGGTCTGGGTCTCTTTGCTTAGGCTACTGCCCCCGCGACCCGACCCCGGATAAGCGGAAGATGATGGATGGATGGATGGTTAATAACCAAGCTGACGTTAACACTTTGCAATATAAACTTGGTTAGCAATGACATAGGTCAAACGTTTTCCGTAAGTCCTCACAAAGTTTTCATATAATGTAGTTGGTATTTTTGCCCATTCCTCCTTGCAGATCTCCTCTAGAGCTGGGATGTTTTGAGTATGTTTTGGGGCAACACTGACTTTAAGCTTCCACCGCAGCTTCTTTACTGTGCGGAGGTCTGGAGATTGGCTAGGCCTCATTGTCATGCTTAAAGATCCAGCCACATTTAATCTTCAATGCTCTCACTGATGAAAGGAGATTTTTGTTCAAAATCTCATAATACATGGGCTCGTTCATGCTTTCTTCAATACAGATCAGTGTCCATTCCCCTTTGCAGAAAAGCATAGTTTTCCACCCCCGCGCTTCACAAAGAGTAAGGTGTTGTTGGGATGCAACTCGGCAACTTCGGTAGCAGCCAAATACTTTCTTGCGCCACTGTATACGATCTAATCCTGTTCTAAACCTCCACACAAGCTTCTCCCTGACAGGTCTTCTGTGTTCCTTGGTCTTCATGATGCTGTTTTATCACTACTATGCTCTAGGAAACCTCTGAGGCCTTAATGGACCATCTGATTTTATTACTTAGATTAAATTACACACATGAAAGACTTTAATTAGGGAAATTCTTAAATCAGATGTTTCCACAAGTTTTTTTTAGGAGCATTAGAATGGAAGGAAATTAATACAAATGTATATCACAAATTTCAGATTTCTACCTATAAAACGTTTTAAAACCCACATAGAGTATTTCAACTTCAGAGCTCTACACTCTTTCCAAACACAGCAAATGGAAACCGGCAATAGTCATCAGAAAATATCAAAGGATATGAATACTTTCACAGGCATTACTTGTTCAAGTAAATTTAATTTTATGCAGTTGCTATTAAAATCTATTGTTCATAATATAAAATGTTCACTCTGCATCAAACAAAGTGAGTTTGCAAACGCAGAGTTATATACACAAGAAGAACAAGATGTCCTGCAACAGATGGCATGGCCCCCACCAAGCCGTACTCCCAACATCATGGAGTCAATCTGGGATTATGAAAGGAGACAGAGGCAACTGAGACTCTGAGCAACCCTAAATACACAGGAGAACTGTGGCGAGACCTGTGAGATTTTTAACAAAACCTTCCAACAAAGCATAAGAAAGTTTGCATCTCAGATTTTCCCAGCTTTGCATGCATAGAAAGATCAAGTCATCTTTCGGTACCTTGTGGCTTTATGAACAGTCAGAACACAGCTCTTTTTTCTTAGATTTATTTCCATCACTCCTTTGTTTTATTCTGTGCTGTCGCCTTGCTATATCACCAATTAGGCTAATAGGTCTCTAGATCTTTAAAAGTATGAGTCAATAAAGAATAAACAAATTAGATATTGCATTTACTGGTTTAAGCAGTCACAATTTCATAGTATATTGACAGATTACACTGTTCCAAAACAAAGATTCTTACCATTTATAACCAGTCATAACTAAAAGTGCAAAGTCCAAGAAAATTATATAAGGGTTTTGTTATTGTGCTAAGCAAGAAAGCTTTTTAAAAACGTAGTTTGTATAAAACCCAGGAAAAACAACACTGTTCATTTAGGACCATATTTTACCTTTAATAAAATAATAATAATAATAAAATGGCTTACACTCCTCACCTGCTTATAAATCTGCTGAGGATGGCCTGACCAAGACTTATTAGTCCCTTTTTAGACCATCATTGAAAGGTCCCGACACTTAAAGGGGGGGCTGAAGTCAACCCAACAATATTAAAACCCTAATCTACCTGAAGAGTTAGTAATAAACCCCTATGAACTGTAAGCGGTAATGCTGGTTTTGTCGCCGTTTACAGTGTTTATCTACAGACGGTCAAGTAGCGCTCAACACTTCCCCCTACTGGTTACTCTAAAAATCGTTTGCAAAGATATTCCGTTCGGTTCTCGTCTGACATTTTAAAGCCGATAAACTTTTTCAACTACAGACGAGGCTCCTCTGTTTTGGAAACACTTCATCAGAATTGTGTGCTTCGCTCCTGCATGTGGAAATTTTCTCCAACCTGCATTCCCTGAATTAGCCCCAGAAAAAAATGAAAAAGAAACCGAGCAAGTCAGAAATAGTTGACTCCTTTTACGTCAGACGCAAAATAATGTTCATGGTCTTGCCTACCTTGCGACGTCTACATAATTAAAAACTGTGGCAGAACCACAGTGCTGGTTCTGTTAGACCTCAGTGCGGCATTTGACACTGTTGATCATAAAATATGACTGGAGAACTGGATCAGACTCTATGGTAAAGTACTTGGCTGGTTTGAGTCTTACTTTTAGAACAAGAAATTCTTTCTTTGCAATTTGCTTTTCATGGCTTATGCTTAATTGCTGTTTTTACTTTACATGCTTTTACGATTAATTGCTGTTGGGTTTTTTTCACTTTCATGCTTTTTATGTTTTATTCGTAATTGCTGTTTTTACTTTCCATGCTTTTATTATATCTTTTGTTTCCTTGCCACCAAATCATGTAAAGCACCTTGAAATAAGTAAAATTGCCGTGCCATACCTTGTCTAGAGACCACCCACGGAAATGCTGATTTTGCGGCCTGGAGAGTGGAGTATGTCTCTGCTAGTAGTAGCTAGAAGCCAAAGCTAACTGTTAGCAACTCAACAGCATGGCAGAACACCTTCGGGCTTGGCTTATTTGTGAATATAGCACATCAGCATTGTAGTTTTTAATCGGGAAAGATGAGCTGAGGAACAAACAGTAGGAGTCTGTCTTGGAACACCGGCAGCTAGTAACTTACTTTATTATGCGATCAAAGACAGCAAAAGACTAAAATTGCTGTTGGCCAATCAGTGACAGGATGTTTGCATAACATGAATAATCCAGAACTAGACTTGTCATTCTGACGTTTCACCCCACTCACTCCTCTGAGAAAGTGCAACCTCCTGAAACAGGACTGGGATAGCATTTCTTTCAAATAAAACTGCTCTTAAGGTAAATAATTGGGCAACAGACCATAGGAAATTCATTGGAAAAGAACGAGTGAATTACACCTTTAAATTTAGTTTCTTCTTACATTAGAAACTGTTTTACATAATTTTCCAAAAATCTCAACATCTCATATAAGAAAAAGTATCCATCCTCTTTAAAATAAAAAAAAATACCACTTTTTTATAGAAGTATAGTGTTTTGTTTCCCTCCCCCAAAGGTAATTTAACATTTGTGGCTCTAAATGAATTTAATCTCATGCTAGACTGTGGGCAAAAGGCTCTTTGAATTACAAAGGTTGCAGACGTTTCTAGAATGTCACAAGTTTTAAATTTATGTCAAAAGCTAACTAAGCCATGACATCATTATTTAGGCTGTCCCAAATTGCAATTGTTGGGTGTATCAGAGATGGAGAAGAAGCTGAATACAGAGACCTGGAGAGAAATGGTGGTAGAGGAGTACAAATACCTTGGAGCTCATCTGGACAACAGACTGTACTGGAGAATCAACAGTGAAGCTGTCTACAAAAAAGGACAGAGCAGACTGTACTTTTTGAGGAAACTGAGGTCCTTCAAGGTTTGCAGCAAGATGCTGCAAATCTTCTACAAGTCTGTTGTGGAGAGAGACATCCTTCAAAAAACTCCTTGAAAAATGAATTGGTAATGAGCTACAACAACGCTTAATTTCTCTCTGGGATCAATAAAGTATTTTTGAATTGAATTGGTTTAAAGGAATGGTATTTAAAGCGTAAATGTACAAACTCTGGTCCGCCTGAAAAGCTAGGTCTCTGCTTGGTTGAAGTGAACTCTGGTGCGGTTCGATTGCATAGGTGAATGCCAAGTGGCCAAGACTATAGCCCAGGGCATTCCAGGTAAATGAATGAAACAAAAATGAAAACCGAGCAAAAACAACTCTACCTTATTCTCTGCAAGTGCTGAGCCCATCACTGCAACATATTTGTTTCGCACATAGACAAAGCCGACAGATCAATCCTAAAACCATCTTTTATGAATAATCTTCTCCATTTTATTAAAAGCAAAATAATATTTTAAAAATCAATGAGTTTTGATTACTACCAGCTTTTATAGATCCAAGTTAACCTAATATGGGCTATGTCCTGCTTGGTCATATCTTTTGTGGCACTCATCCTGTGAGCACTGACTGTTTTTTTTCCGTAAAGCCAGCGGCTGATCCTCATCACATATCTATCAACTTTCAAAACAAAATGAAAAGGCTGGTGAAAATCTGAAACAGACTCAGAATGATGTATCCCAACTATGTACAACTTCTTATGGCTAATCATTTTCTTCCCATAACAAGTTTATTTTTTTTTGAGGTTGGATAAAAATAAAGCTTTATGCGTACTATTAGAAATTAACCACAAAATATCCCGTCACATTGCACACACAAGTACATTCCTTATCAGAGGAATGCACCATATTAGGACAAAACGTTTGTCCTCCATTCGCAAAGGTTACTTCCTTTACAATCTTGTGAACTGTTGTTTTGTGTTTTAGTGGCTCATAGTATTCCACCTGCCAGGGAATGACGAGCTGTGAGGCTGTCAAATGTTTATACATCACGCAGTCTTCTCACTGACATTTAGCTCCCTTCCCTTCATGCTCGCCCCTCCCTTCCCCGTTTCCTCCCTCAGTCAATCCACTCACACCTCTCACTGGAGTGAAAAGCTATCAGACAAAGTGGCACTTGAGAGATTGTCTAGGAAGTTTCGTCTTTGCCTGGAAATGGTGGAATGTCTGTCATGCCTCTGGATCTTTTTGGCAGCTTCTGCCACCTATTGGTCTGACAGGGAGGATTTCTGAGCATGATGTCATGCCACAGCATCCTTTAAATCAAATAGGAACATCATGACTAAGACGTTTTATCTTTTCGGTAATCGATTTTATTTATTTTTTTCTTTCAGCTATAGAAATCTGATTACTGTTTACAGATACACTTATATTAAAGTTTTTTTTATTTTATTTAAGCAGCCTAAAATGCCAGAAACACTGCTAGAGAAGAGAAGGCAAGGCAAGGAAAGGCAAGGCAATTTTATTTGTATAGCACACTTTCAACACAAGGCAATTCAAGGTGAAAAAACGCAATGTTTCTTATTGACTTTGAAGAAGTGAACCATGAAATGAAAGCCTTATATCATTCATCCCACGAAAGTGCAAATTAAATAATGGGCGGCTCTTCTGTGTTAAATTAACTGTAACATGAAATACAAAAAAAATAAACATTTTGTAAACAGTCATCTCACGATGGATTAATGTGTGCATTCTTAAAAATGTATTTTAAAAAATGGGTTGTCAGCTGCTTGTTTCTTTTTAGTTTTTTTGAACACTGACATTACACCTGTATTATTCTATTACTGATATGTCCAACCCAATTACAGTATTTTCCAGACAATAAGCCACTAATGTTTTTTTCCAAGCTTTTAAACCTGCGGCCTATACAACAGTGTGGTTTATTTATTGATTTTTACAGCTAGTGGCCACTAGAGGACCTCCTCGATCTATGGATTGTTCAGGTTATGTTCTTCACCTCTAATGGTGCGTTCAGACCAAGCTTTGTCAGCGTCAGGCAACGCCCATAAAGCGGCTTGTTCGACGCATATAGACTAGGGCTGCACGATTATGACCAAAATAATAATCACGATTATTCATCCAGTCTTGTTAAATATCTAATTTTATTGCAAAAAATAAAATAATGCAAAAAAGAAACCCAACCTGAAAACAAACTCCAAGACTTTTATAAGTACAAACAGAGTGCAATCTCAAAGTGCAACTTAATGGAAACACTTACAGCTTATACAGAAAAGGCCAAGGACATTAGCTGCATCCGAATCCTTAGTATGTACTACATGCTACGTAGCAAATACTACTCGCCAGTTGATCAGACGTATTGTAATAAAGTAAAAAAATATATAAATAAATAAAAAATCAGACGTATTGCTCCACCATTTTGTGTGTCTGTTGACCCCGATGTTTATGTTACGTTCACCTGTGGTCCTACCATCCACTAGCGGTTATTTTGCCTGGTTTAACTTAACTTGTTTAATCAGCTGTAATCAGTAACATCGCTACATGTAAATTTATATGCCGAAATTGCGACAGTGTCAATGGTTGATAGTTCGTCTGTAGCCAATTTTAGCTAGGTTGCTCTTCTATGATTTCGGGTCTTCCGCTGTATTGTGGGATAGCGTAGCGCCCACGGGCTGCTTACTGTAGCGGTACTACACATCCAGGAACTTTATGCCTACTAGTCAGATCCATACTGGAGATTCGGATCTGATACATCGCTTGCATACTGCTTTTCGCCTGCTACGTTGTCGACTTATTCAGATACAGCCATTGTGAGTGCTGAGTGGTGTAGGTGTGTTTTGTATTTGGGCAGCTTAATGAAGCTTTAGCCATGCGTTTGCCCCCTGGTGGTTGGCAGACTATTGGTTGTGGCAGTGTATGATGAAGAGGCACGCAGTGAAGCTCGCATTTTGAATGTAAATATCGTTGACGATCTGGTTCATTTAATTGTGGCCACCAAAATCGTGATCACGATCAAAATCCGATTAATTGCCTTAATATACACAGATGCATTTTTAAGCTGTAGCTTGCAAGCTCGTGGGCGGGCCTTTCTCTGCTGGATATTTTAAACACTCGTGGATCGTGGTTGGCTAGGCAGCGTCGACGTCGGGCAACGTCACTACAGTAAGACGCTCTGATTGGGTGCCGTGCTGCGTCAACAGCTTTAGGACCGTCAAAAGTTCAACTAGCTGAACTTCTGCATTGCTAGCGTTATGAGCTTTGAATCTTTAAACGCAGGAAAAGCTTGAAAAGTTGACGGAGCCAAAGATCATAAAGCGCCACAGAGACCCTGACGCTCCTCCAACGGCCTCCACCGTAGACTTAAAATGTAATACTGACGTTGCTGACGCTGACAAAGCCTGCCGTCTGCATAAGGGATACTGTTCCTTTAAGAGGAGGTCTCCAGCATTTTCTGCTGGAAACCAGAAAAAAGAGAGTGAGGAAGTTTGTGTGAATAATGAAAGCATAAGTGGAACAGACAGACATACGAGAGCGAGACAGATGCAAAAAACAAGTTTTCATGCACAAACCCTCATTATGGAAAACAAAGAAACACATAAGATGCTGCTTTTAATTTGAAGGCAGTTGATTTCGCTTTTAAAAAAGGAAATAGAGTGGCTTCATTTACCCATTGCAGCAATCAATTAATGGTGAGATGTTGGTGATACCACCATGAAGAACTGCCTCAATCAAAAAGATGAAAAAAGCTTTCGGAGTAATATAAGCATAAAGAATATGGCTGGAACTTGAAGTCTTGCTTGAAGATTGGCTGAACACAAAGAGAGAGGATTGTCAAGGTGTTTCCACCATGTTGAAATGTTAAAAAAATCCAAACACCAATTACTTTCCCAACAATCCCCTCTGCACGAACTCATGCGTATGATAAATAAACATCAAAACACCCGCAGCTTATAATCGAGTGCAGCTTGTATATGTACAATTTTGTGGGGGGGGGGGGGGGGGGGGGGGGTTCCCCTAAAATAAGCTGGTGCAGTTTATAATCAGGTGCACTTTATAGTCCGGACATTACGGTAATGGTTTATTTAAAAAAAGGCTTAAAGCTACAGTCTGGAGGATTTATGTATGCATCAAAGTTTATATATCCTTAAAATTATAGTGGGGTTTAGTACTATGATAAATTGCAGGTGCTCCACAGCATTTATTATTTTCAGTCCCTCCTTCCTTCCATTGACCCCTATGCAATTCACATTAACCTGCAATTTTTATTTTTTTTTATCCAATAGAATTCCAGTTGTCTGCTTCAAAAATCAACATGCATACACATCACACAAACCTGTGAAGATGTGACTGCACACACAGGCTGCTCTGTGTCTTCCTATTTACTGTAAGAATGCAGTCATTCAGAAGTCGTCACAAACTTCTGATAAACAGCCATTCCCAGCTACCCAGGATCACATCAACTTCAGAAAGAAAAACAAAGGAAAGTATGGTGAATAACTCGCTGAAAAAAGACCTTAGAGACGTTAGGCGTTAGGTCAGTAAGTGTCCCTCCCTTGATTTACATCACAGATGCAATGGAAATACCATTGACTCTTAAAAGGCTTCAAACCGAGGCAGCTTTGGCCACATTTCTGCTTCACACGTCAGACAGTCATATTTTCAAAAAAAAGCAAATCAATCTAACATTTAATTGATAAAGTACACAATGACATGCTGTGAAATCACAGGTAATGTGAATGCCCAGTTGTAGAGGGCGAAGGGGGGGATTTAGGAGAGGCCTTGGTATGTTGGATTTTTAAAAAAATGTATCTCTGAAATTCAATTCACTTATTTATATAGCGCCAATTCACAACAGATGTCTTCTTTTCAAAACAAGGATCCAGCTCAGGGATCAGGTGGAGGTGGAGACTGCGTTGGTAAGACGTATCGCGTAATTTCCTGTTTGTTGACTCACTCGGTTGTAGCAAGTCGGGGTTTCTCTCTCTCTCTCTTGAATTAATCTAATTTTCTCTGTCCAGAAGTTTTTCTGAGTTGCTTTAACACACAAACACATTAAAACATTTATTTTCTGTTAGTGTTCTTTGCGTTCTGGGACTCTTAAGCGTTACACTGGTTTTCTGGGCTCGGTAAGGTACCGCTAGGTTAGCTTAGCTTCATGGCTAGCATGGCTTCGGCAGCTTTGTCTCCTGTTCCTCCGTCTCTCTCTGAACCTCCTACTCTATCCTGCTCTCTCTGTCAGATGTTTAGTTACTCCTCCGCCTCATTTAGTGAAGTTGGTAGGTGTATTAAGTGCAGCATTTTTGTAGCCTTGGAGGCGAGGGTTTCTGAGCTAGAGGCCCGGATCCGCGCTGTAGAACAGCCAGGCCCAGCACTAGCTAGCGCGGAGTCAATTAGGACAGGACCCCTAAACCGTCCTCCAACAGCTCCCGTGCAGCCGGGATCTGAGGCGAGCTGGGTGACGGTTCGTAGGAAGCCTAGCGCCAGACCCCATTCCGCGGCCAACCTCCAGCCCCTTTCTCTGAACAATAGGTTCGCCCCGCTCAGCGACGCACCCGCCGAGCAGGAGGGGCCGATTCTTGTAATTGGCAGCTCCATAGTTAGGAACGTGGCTCCAGAGACACGAAAGACCACAGTCAAATGCCTTCCAGGGGCCAGAGCTGCAGACATTAGGTCCCATCTGAAGCTTTTGGCCAAGGACAAACGGCGGTACAGCAGGATCGTTATCCATGCTGGTGGCAATGACACCCGGCGACGGCAATCGGAGGTCACTAAAATTAGCGTAGCTTCGGTGTGTAGGGCTGCCAAAAAGATATCTGACTCTGTAATTTTTTCTGGTCCCCTGCCTGATCGTACTAGCGATTACATGTACAGCCGTGTGCTGTCGTTTCACCTTTGGTTGTCAAGGTGGTGTCCAGAAAAAGATGTGGGCTACATTGATAACTGGGGGGCCTTCTGGGGAAAACCTGGACTGTTACGTAGAGACGGAATCCATCCCACCGCGGACGGAGCTTCGCTTCTTTCCAGGAACATTGATAGGGTAATCTGTAGTTCCCCAAAGCCGTGACAACCCAGAGTCCAGCTCAGGGATCAGGGACTGCCACCCACCCACTACCCTATAGAGACAGTTTCCCGTCCACTGCCCAAAACTAATGAATTAAAAGTTAATGCTAGTAGAGCAAAGTATAAAAATCTCATAAAGATAAATACAACTCTGACTGAACAGAAAAATAAATCAATTAAATGTGGTTTACTGAACATAAGATCTCTCCCCTCAAAAACACTCTTAGTAAATGACTTAATTTGTGAAAATAATATTGATTTGTTTTGTCATGCAGAGACATGGTTGCAGGAAGAGGACCATGTCACAATAAATGAGTCAACTCCCCCTAGCTACTTAAACTTTAGTGTCCCTCGAAGTACTGGTCGAGGAGGTGGTGTAGCCACCATCTTTCATTCAGATTTACTAATTAATCTCCAAAAAAATAATAATTACAGTTCCTTTGAGCATTAAATCTTTAGCCTTCCTCATATACATAACAAAGCAGTAAAGACATTTTATTTGTGGTCTTATATCGTCCACCAGGCCCTTATTCTCAATTTTTAGATCAGATAGCAGATTTTCTATCTGACTTAGTTTTAAACACTGATAAAGTCATTATAGTCGGAGACTTCAATATTCATGTTGATAATGAAAGTGATAGTCTAAATACAGCTTTTAACATTATCTTAGACTCAATAGGCTTTACTCAAAATGTGCAGGGACCAACCCATCGCGGTCACCACACCTTAGATCTTGTGCTGACTTATGGCATTGACTGTGAAGAAATAACAGTCTTTCCACATAACCCAATCCTGTCTGATCATTTCCTCATCACTTTTAAACTTACTCTAACAGATCATATCAAACCTGAAAGAAAACTTCATTATACCAGAATGTTATCAGACAATGCTGTAGCAAGTTTTAAAGAAGCTCTTCCAACTTTAATTTCCTCAGTACATAAAAGTACAATAGAAAACAGTGATTTAACTCATAACCCCTCACAACTTGACGTTCTAGTTCATAGCGTTAATTCCTCCCTTCGTCTGGCAATAGATAAAGTTGCCCCACTGAAAAAGAAGGCGGCCAGCCTTAGAAGATTAGCTCCCTGGTTTAATTCAGAGCTACATACCCTGAAGAAGAACGTTAGAAAACTAGAGAGAAAATGGCGCTCCACGCATTTACAGGATTCCTATTTAGTGTGGAAAAATAGTCTATTGCTATATAAAAAGAGCCTTCGAACAGCTAGAACAGCATATTATTCATCTTTAATCGAGGAGAATAAAAATAATCCTAGGTTTCTTTTTAATACAGTTGCTAAACTCACACAGGATCATAGCTCTATCGAGCCAACCATTCCCCAAGCTCTTAGTAGTGATGACTTCATGCAATTCTTTATAAATAAAATAGACTCTATAAAAAATAAAATAATTGGGAACCTTCCCAATATGCTTGCTTCCTCCCTAGTTAATGAGGCAACATCAAAAATAGTTGAACCTAATATATGCTTAAACTGCTTTAATGCAGCCGAACCTCTGATGTACTAAAATTATTAGCTTCATCTAAACCTTCAACTTGCGTTTTAGACCCAATCCCAACTAAACTCTTAAAAGAAGTTTTCCCTCTGATCGCTGCTCCAATTTTAGATATAATGAATCTATCCTTAGTCAATGGATATGTACCACAGGAGTTTAAGATAGCTGTAATTAAACCTCTACTTAAGAAACCATCTCTTGATCAAAACGACTTAATTAACTATAGACCGATATCTAATCTTCCCTCCTTATCTAAAATTCTTGAGAAAATAGTTGCACACCAGATATGTGAGCATTTAAACAATAATGAGCTGTTTGAGAAGTTTCAGTCAGGCTTTAGAGCTCATCATAGCACTGAAACAGCTCTGGTGAAGGTTACTAATGATATTCACATAGCCTCAGACAATGGACTGGTGACCATTCTGGTTCTGTTAGATCTCCGTGCTGCCTTTGACACTGTTGATCACAATATTCTCATAGAAAGGCTTCAAAGTGTCGGAATAATAGGAACAGCACTAGGTTGGTTTAAATCTTATTTGTCTAACAGATTTCAGTTTGTTCAGGTAAACAATAGATCTTCCTCAACCTCAATAGTTACTTGCGGAGTACCACAGGGTTCAGTGCTTGGGCCGATTCTTTTTACTATATATATGCTTCCATTGGTAAAATAATTAGGCAGCATGGGATAAAATTCCATAGTTACGCTGATGATACACAGCTATATCTATCCATAAATCCTGATGAATCCAATCAGTTAGGTAGACTACAGGCATGTCTGGAAGACATAAAAACTTGGATGACTCTAAACTTCTTGCTTCTAAATTCTGATAAAGCAGAAGTTGTCGTCTTTGGACCGGAATCTCTGAAAAAGAAACTACTTAGTCAACCCCTTCACCTAGACGGCATTAAATTAGCCTCCAGTAATAAAGCAAAGAACCTCCGTGTTATTTTTGACCAAGATATGTCATTTAGATCTCACATTAAAGAAGTCTCTAGGATTTCCTTTTTTCACCTTAGGAATATTGCAAAAATTAGAACCATCCTGTCCAGGAGTGATGCTGAAAAACTGGTCCATGCCTTTGTTACTTCAAGACTGGATTACTGTAACTCTTTATTATCAGGTAGTCCACAGAAAACAATTAAAAGTCTTCAGTTAGTCCAAAATGCTGCTGCTAGGATTCTGATGAATATTAAAAGAAGATATCACATTTCCCCTGTTTTTAGCTTCTCTTCACTGGCTCCCAGTAAAATCTAGAATAGAATTCAAGATCCTCCTTCTGACATATAAAGCTCTTAATAATCTAGCTCCATCATACATAAGAGACCTGATTGTTCCATATGTTCCTAACAGGGCCCTTCGCTCTCAGACTGCAGGTTTACTGGTAGTTCCTAGTATTTCTAAAAGTACAATGGGTGGCAGATCTTTCAGCTATCAGGCTCCCCTCCTATGGAACAGGCTCCCAGGGTTGGTTCGTGAAGCAGACAATTTGTATATCTTTAAAACTAGGCTTAAAACTTTCCTCTTTGACAAAGCTTACAGTTAGAGATATGTGAATAGGTAGTTAGAGACAGGTTAGACAGGTAGCTAGGAAGAGATAGGTTAATGTTAGTAGCTAGGTAGAGTGTCAAAAGCTAGGAAGGGATATGAAGAGGTAGAGTAGCTACGTAGAGATAGATTAATGTAAGCCAAGTAGAGAGTGTTAGTAGCTAGGGCTCCTAGTAGCTAGGAGACAGGTTAATGTTAGCAGTCAGGTAGAGTATCAAAAGCTAGGAAGAGATAGGAAGAGGTAGAGTAGCTAGGTAGAGATAGGTTAATGTAAGCCAGGTAGAAAGTGTTAGTAGCTAGGTCTCCTAGTAGCTAGGAGACAGTTAATGTTAGTAGCTATGCTGCTTTAGGCTAGACTGTTGGAGGACATTATTAGGGTCTGTTCCTACTTTTTCTCCTACTTCTCCCCAACTGCATGATGTGCTGTCAATTCAAGCGCTAACCTGTTTTCTCTTAGTCTCTTCCTACAGTAGGTGCTCCTGACCCGCCCTGCTTGACGACCCTGACTAAAATGGGATTGCAGTGACGGAAAGTTCTCCACGTCCGGCAACATACTTCTGCATCAGCTGTGTTGTTCTTTCTGTGGCTCTGTTCTGTGTCTCTGTTCTGTATTCTCCAAACCACAGACAGTCTCGGCAGATGACCGCTTGTGCTGAGCCTGGTTCTGCCGGAGGTTTCTTCCTGTTAAAAGGGAGTTTTTCCTTTCCACTGTTGCTTCGTGCTTGCTCAGTGTGAGGGATTGCTGAGAATTACACTACGCAATCTTCTGTGGTTCTCTAATTTCTAAATTAAACATTGTATTGTAATAACTCTTCTTGTAAAGTGCCTTGAGATGACATCTGTTGTGAAACGGCGCTATATAAATAAACTGAATTGAATTGAATTGAAATTCTTAAGGCACTTTATAAGAAAAGGAATTTCAATACAATTATACAAACTTTCCAGTAAGTTAAAGGTTTTCTATGTAAGGAATTCCAGCAGATTGCGTTGAGTCATCGACATAACGTTGTGCCCAGCACATAAAGACTCCAACCACAGCAATTCCTTAGCAAACCCTCATACTGGGCAAGCATGTAGCAAAAGTGGAAAAACGGGAAAAACTCCCGTTTAACAAGGAGTTAAAAGTAACAAATTAAAGTAACAAATTCATCAACTAGTTTCTCTGCATCATTCCTGGACAGAATGTTTCTAATTTTTCCAATATCCTGGAGGTGTAGGAAAGAAATCTTGGAAACCTGTTAAATATGGGATTTAAATGTCCCGTCTTGTTCAGAGATTACGCCGCTGTTCTTTACACTATTACCATAGGCCAACTTATTGCAATCCAGATGAAATAATTGATTTAACAGTTTCGTTCTTAAAGCGTCTGGTCCAAAGGCAACAGCTTCTGTCTTGTCTGAATTTCAAAGCAGAAAGTTTAGAGACATCCAATTTTTGATGTATTCGAGAAATGCCTCTAATCTACCTAGCCGATTGGATTCATAAGATTTAGGGTTAAATATAGCTGTGTATCATCAGCATAACTGTGGAAATGGATACTATATATATATATATATATATATATATATATATATATATATATATATATATATATATATATATATATACATATATATATATTAGTGCTGTCATGAAATACATTTTTTTAGATTAATTATGATTTGTAATTAATTAATCTCATTAATCTCATTTTAAATCTCACCTAATTGCTGACAAAAACCCCCAGCGATCTAAAAACTCACTAAATATACCTACGTTGTGTAGACTGTCTGCAACTCTCTGCTCATTCTCACCTCGCCCTCCACCACTATGATGACAGAAAACAGTCAGCTTATGATAACTTTACAGCTAATTACCCTTAACAACTCAAGCACAATAAGCCTGAAGCATAAAAACTGATTTCATTTAAAGGCAACTAGCATGTAGAAACAATCAAATTAAAGATTATAAAACAGATTTAACGCAATAATTTGACAATCCTAATATTATATATATATATATAATACATATATATATATATATATATATATAGTAAAGAGAAGCGGTCCAAGCATCAAACCCTGTGGTACTTCACAAGTAACCTTTGAGCGCAAAGAAAATGTATCATTAACATGAACAGATAGGATTTAAACCAGCCTAGTGCTGTTCCCTTAATCC
Organism: Apricaphanius iberus; assembly: GCA_028564705.1. Lineage (NCBI taxonomy): Eukaryota > Metazoa > Chordata > Actinopteri > Cyprinodontiformes > Aphaniidae > Apricaphanius > Apricaphanius iberus. Next base: position 1,933,371 of record JAPXFQ010000628.1, read on the forward strand.
CTGCAACATTTTCGAGCCTTTGCTAAGAGAATATTATTATCGACTGTGTCAACAGCAGCACTGAGATCAAACAAGACCAGAACAGTCAGAAGTCCACTATCTGAAGCCATTAGAATATCATTATATCCGGACTGCAGCTTTGATTTATGTCCAGTGATTTTAAAATTATTTTTGTACAAGTGAAAACCTATCTGAAGTTTGTAATTTAACTATGGGGAACCTAAGTCTCCTCCCCCTTCCTGTCGGCCCATGGGTCCCCTGTCCGGAAAAAAATAAAATTGAATTGAAGTCAATGGAGCGATATGTTGTACCTCAATTTAAATAATACCTTATGATGTGTGTTTAAACTGTTTGTCAGGTGATTTCAGATTTATTTGCTTTTAAAAATTCATAATTAAATCAAATCAGAAGTCACATATGATGTCTGGGGCTAACACTAGCTAGCACTTGAAATACTCACCAAGACCTTGTAGAGCTTCTTCCGCATGCTGGCTCCTACTCCACCCACTATTTTTCCCCCAGCCTAGCTGCCTCTTTCCACATGGCCAGATTTATAATGGTTTTCTCCACTTTTAATGCTGCTTTCTTTGCCCTGGAGGAAGGAGGCGAATCAAGGCCCGTTTGTCAATCTCTTTCAGTAGTAGTCTGGTAAGTGTTTTTACACATAACCTAAGGTGACAAAGGTTTTGCTGCCAGTCAAAGATTAGCGTTTTATTTGCATAAATATATTAACATAATACATATTAAAATTCACGGATACCATATGTTCAATTTATAGTGCATTTCAAACCAGATTAGAAAATACATTGTATTGCTCTATTGACTCTCATTGATTTCTTGGAGGGTTTTTTGGTAGCAGGGACCAAGGACCGGAAGTAGAAGGGTGTGACTTAGTTTCCCCATACATTGTAATCACATGTAATCACATGGAAAATGCATGCTTTTAATATGTTTAGATCATAAGTCTTGGCAAGGGGGCTTTTTTGGGGGGAGGAAAAACCATTTGGTCACTCTACTAGCACAGCCTTCAACTGCTTGAAGAACCTTTCTAGGATTAAAAAACTAATATCACAACAGGGACTCGAAAAATGCATCCATGGGTTTACCTTTAGTTGAATTGATTATGCAACAGCATCTTTACAGTTCAGCAGCATATGATTTTGAAACCATAACTGTTTAGGACTTTGGATATTTTCCAAGGCCATATCTAGTGGGGATGTAAGCAGGTTTGTTTGGGGTTCTTTTTAGATTTCAGATTCACAAACTCAATAATAGGCCTCCATGTGTTTTTACTTTGAAAAGTATGTTGCAAATACCGTTTTAAATAATAATTCTACTGTCAAAAGTTAAATGCTAAAAGTGAACACAGCAGTCAGTTAAATGAAAAACCAGCAATGTTTCCCACAGAACAAGATGTGCTAAAATACAGTCAAGGGAGGAAAGGTTGGTAACCTTCAGTGAGAACTTAACTTGTAAAGAGAAAAAGCACCTCAGCTGGCAATTCTGATGTCAAGCTGATTTAGAGTAAACTGTTTCTGAGCAAAGCTTGGCTCAGATCATACCTCAGTCTTTCTCATCCATGCACATAACTGACAGCAACTGTTTATGCAAACAATTTGGCTGTTTATTCGCTGCTGTCATTCATACCCCAACTCTGCAAAGCCGAGCCATTTTCATGTCGTGGAACTATAACTGGTACAGCTGTTCAAAGTTAAGCAGTGGGACTAAATCAAAGTGTAATGATACTTCGCCACATGATTGGTATTTATAAAACATTTTACCGAACTCCATTTAACACTTATCCTGTTGATCCTGTGTGAACAGAAAATTAAAAGCACCTTCACACGTTTCAAATGATTTGGACTTTAAACCTTGTAAATTTAACATCAAAACCAAACGTCCACTCTCTGTGGATGTTTCAGAAATTTGACCACAGAGAGCTGGTTTTACAAATACCTCCCAAGATACTAATAGTAATAATAACAGTATCTGTCTCGCATTATTCAGTCTGCATCAACAGGGTGAGCTACATCAAAGACGACAATATCCTTGAAGGAGGCCCTGAACCTCAGATAGGTTTCGTTCCGATCCTCAGAACTGTGAAATTCAGAACAGCGACTCATGTGATCAACGTTAAACCCAAATGGCAATTTACAAATTACTTTACAGTTGGAAAAGCTTTCCTGCAAGGCATACGAGCCCCCACTGTCTGGATACACGATAGCGTTAAAAGAGTCACATTTGATCCGCGATGACTACCTTGCACTGGTTTTGTTTAAAGAGAGGCTTGCATACTTTCATCGCCTACTCTTAGTTACAGGGAGCTGATGGATTGTCTGTCATCTTATTGCTTCCCTCTCATCTCTTCCCTATGTCCTTTGTGGTTAGATTTGCAGTGGCAAGTTAAGTCCTAACATATTCCAGCTCTATATGCTTCACAAGCCTTGAATGCATTCTTCACTGACATCAGACATGCATGTGTTCATCCACAAATAAAATCAAATAAAAGGCTTAAAACAACGACGCAGCTATTTTTTTCAATCGACAAATATTTTCTTAAACAACCAGGTGCAAATATTGTGTGGTTTATTTAAACAAATCAAGCCTCCTTAAATCCCAAAGAGCACAGCACTGAAAAACAACAGCAGTGAGTTGTGATTATTAGGACCACGTTATCAGCTGTCACTGCGTGACATGAATGCACACTGTGAAATTGCCCGTCTAGACTTGACGTCATATCACTACCCCCCGACACGCGCTCTCACACACACACACACACAAACACATGCACACCCCCTCACACCAGAGGTGCCCTTCCCACCTAATCCTTATACCTGACACTAGCCGAGTAACAAATGCTTGTGGGACAAAAGATCAGCAGATTCAAATTCTCAACATGAAGCTAATGAAACAATCAGTTTAAACTCTCATGAATTAAATAAAAAGATTAATGGCAGCTGCAAATAGTTCAAAAATGAGAATGCAAAGTTTTCCTTTGCATGTTAATCATAATTTATTTGAAAACAAATCTGTTCTATGAATACAAAATATCATAAAAGCCACATGGCTTCGATATAAAACAAACGTAGAACCTTAAAAATAAAAAACAGAAAACAAACTAATTTAAAGTATGTTTAATTATCCTAGTATTTTTTAGGAGCAACTCACCCCAAAAACATTTTTTTTTGCATGATAAAGTTTATAAATAATGCTGTCTATATGTCGAGGCATTATGTTTCGCATTTTAATACATTTTAGTAAAACTCCTTAAATTCTACCCAAACCTGTAAGTGTGGCGCCCTCTTCAGGTTAAAACTCTACATTGCACTTTAATTTGAATCGGGCATTGCTGTTCGCTCTACAGTGATGTCGCTGTGGGGTATAAAACAAGCAGAGGCTCTGTCATGCCTCTATAGTGAGTTGGATTTGGAATAGCAAAGAAGTAGTTTAACCTGATCTTTTTCTGACTGTGTAATCCGTTGGCCTGCAACTCTCAGCTGCCGTTTCTCTATACACAACTGGTGCTTTAAGGAATAAACAAAAAAATTGTCAAGCTTTTTTACGCTTTTCATCGTTCTTTCTGTCTACTCAGGAACACCAAAACTGCGGGGGTTTTTGTGCGACTCTGATTATTTTTTTTTGTCTGTGTGAAAACCATTTTGGAAAAACGTATCGTCCTCATTCAATCTGATTCTCAACCAGAATTCTCTAATTCTTATTGTTTAATATTAAAAAGGATTGGGACATCCCTGGATGAGTTGGTAAGAGTTTGTGTAACCTGTAACTGGTGGGTTGCCAGTTCGAACCCCCATTCCATCTGTCTTTGTGCCCTTGGGCAAGACACTTCCCACTCCTTGTGGTGGTGGTGTGAGGGCCTGGTGGCGCCCATGTACGGCAGCCTCGCTCCTGTGAGTGTCAGCTCAACATCAACAGCGTATGAATTGGGCCCGACCAACATGGATTTTTGGTGTCAGATACCGATATAAAACCATTGCAAAGGCCGATGGCTGATATAATGGGCGATTCCCATTATATCAGCCTGTCGGTTTATGACAGTAGATTTTAAAATGGTAATAAAGTCGCTATTATGGATTCATTTTTATTGCTGTAACTCATACTTCACAAAACCAACATGCATCATTATAATATTTATGATCGCCTACTTCGGTCTCATTGTTACTATACTGCACATATGACTAAAGGGAGTCATAACACGTTGCACTGTGTACGCTGCAGCTACGGCGTTTTTGTTGTTGTTTTTAAAGTCAAATAAACATTTGATACAATATTTAATATAACGCACCAGTTAAGCTAATAGTTACATGTATGCCATTTATTTGTGCAGATGTAGGTTTAAGCAAGGATATATGCAGTTGATCAAAACCTTTTACGCGCTAACTTTTCAACACAAAGCCATGAAACAGACAAGTTAAGTTTATGTAGGATGGAAGAGGAGGAAACATTTTTGTCATTGCTTATTTCGCAGCTGAACTTACCATTAACAACAAATATGCTCAAGACTTTGATTTTACTCACCTCTGCTGCTTTCTCGTTACAAAACATATTAAATGGTCCGACTGAGCTGCCGCATGTCTGTCAAAGGGGCTTCCACCCCCAGGGACAGGAGAAACAAGACGCGGTTTGACAAATCTGGTGCAATCTGCTATATAAGTAGCCCAGTTGCATAATTTGACGAAAATTATGGTATATAATTTTCCTTATGGTTGGCTGGCCACCTGTTGGTATAAATGGATAAAACTGCAAACTGCATTACACATTTTTTATGACGCTTCCACTGGGTACTAAAGGCTTTCTTTGAGGTGTCTCAAAAGATGCGCCCTAGTATACCCCAGACAACAGCAATGATCTCACTTCACTTTGGGTGCATGTTAAACAGAGCCCTACTGAAAATTCCATGTAATTACAGATGGAGTCGTCAATGGCAAAACAAAAAGCAGCACTTTGCAGGAACGTTTCGTTTCCATAAGTATGTGAATACTGAAAGGACGACATTGGGCTAAGATATAAACTGGTAACTTGAAAGATATAGAATTCTTCCAAAGATTACTGATCAAAACAAACAGTTACCTTGCACCTGCAGAATGACAGGGATAAAGTAGACATTAGTCATTTGTATGATTAGCACACTTAGCATTATCTACAATAAATATAAGTCTCCCATGTGTATTACTCAGAGAATGCCTATCCTTACCGTGTCATAAAAAAGCAGGGTTTTTTTCAAGTTTTTTTTTTACAGTTTCCTCTGAATTTTTAAACATCTGATACTGAAAATGATTACCTATAAGTATTCTTCTTTCAGTAAAGACTTCCACACTAAAGAGTGTTGTCGGCATCACATTTAGGTATGTCGTATTCGATATTAAAAAGGAGATTTAACTTTTGCTTTGTTTTTTGGAAAACGACAATCACCATCCAAAACTAAGCCACTTTCTCAGTCTGACTATTCTGACAAGTTTAGCTGATTTTTGTGACATTAGCTTCATTCATTAATAGTGTTGCAAAAAGAAAGGCATAAAGAAATACACAGGGAAAATATTTTGTTGAACACTTTTTTCCTTAAATTATTAGGTCAAGAAATAACCATTCAGGAATACTTCAGTGGTAACTTCCTGTTCCAACTCACTGTAATGCAAAATAGCATAAAATAAACTTGCCAGCTTGCCTGCTTTATACAATTACTGTAGTAGTAACACATGAATGAGGAGTACCAAAATGTACAAAACCAGGCCCATTTTAATCAGAAAATTGTTTGAGGAGCTCATTGTGAAAACTTTGGGAAGGTTATGCAACAGCACCAACACTACCCACTTCATATTTACGTCACGTATCTACGGAAAAAGAAGTGTGTGTTCAAACGGCAAAATATGTCAACATTTATCTTCAAACGGAAACCAAATCCAATATTCAGCTGCAAATAAACAGTGGCTAGTAATGCCATCAAACATATGCGCATCATATGTTTGCTTCTACTCTTTCTAATGCACAGATAGCAACACAAATCCCTCCAATTTTTGTGGTCTGTGTTGGGTGCATGATGAGGAGCAGAACTGTGGATATTCAGCGGGGAGCTGGCAAACAACAAAAGAGAACCAACTTCATCTTTCTTTGCTGTGGTGGCAGCCTATACCATCGTATCTAAATCAGAACTGTCACCCGTGGAACGAGTGTTTTGCCAACCACAATAATGTTACCACCACCAGACTAGGCTCGACCCAATCCAGTAAAACCTCTTTTGAAAACCGCCTAATGTGCTCAGTCCAAATTTGGTAGCATCCGTGTTGGTGGTCCCTGCGGTGCCTCTTTGTGTATATGCAAGTCTGAGTTTCACCCTTTCTATTCAGCAGGCTAGGTTGAGTTGAGCCTTACATAAATATCCACAGCACCTGTCTTACATTGAAAATAACACTTTTTTTTTTTTTTACGCTGAACCAAACTAACTAACCTAATTTCTCTTACAGCTGCGGTGCTTTTTAGAGAGGCTGCACTCTCTTCAGGCTTCCTGCACCACACTGCATTTGTTATAGTCGTGTATTTGAACCTGCATCTGCGCTTATTAAACAGTTTCCTTGAGTGCTGTACATTTCCAGGAATAACAGCGTGCAGATTGTACAGCCACTTCAGAAAACCCTAACAGGGCAGGATGCATGTGTACAAGTTCCTGCTTGAAAGGGGGCTCTTTACTTTCTACAATAGCTACAAACAAGCTTGCATGTGCATCCCCAGGCAAATTATAAAAAAAAAATATTTCACAAACCTACTAATTATTTTTATTTTTTTTCAGGAGGAAGACAGCATTTGGAAAATATGCTTGAAAAAGAGTATTTGTGGTAACCTTGATAGCTTATCCAACCAGAGGTGCATTACAGCAACCATACAGTAGAATGCAGTATGAATTCACACTAATGCAGAAAAAGACTAATCCATTTTAATAAATTTTAATATAATTTAAATTATTATTTGCTTTTTTGTAATAACTTGGGGTATTACTTTGTATGACTGTAAGATTTGTTTGATGATGTGACGGTTTTAAGTATGAAAAAAAATCATTAAGGGAGCAAATCCTTTTTCACTGTGTTGTATAAAGGTTTTCACTTTTTTAATTGGATTACTGAGGGGGAAAAATCCAACTTAGAGTCATATCTAGATTAGAACCAAAATATTTGATACATTTTGCAGCAAACATATATCCATAAAGTTCAATTCAATCTTTGTAGTTATGCTGCAATAGGCTTATGCTGCATTCAGACCGCAGGCTTTGCCAGCGTCAGTAACGTCAAGATTACGTGTTAAGTCTACGGTGGAGGCCGTTGGAGGAGCATCACGGACTCTGCAGCGCTTTCTGAGCTTTGGGTCCGTCAACTTTTCAAGCTTTTCCTGCGTTTAAAGCTTCAAAGCTCATAACACTAGCAACGCAGAAGTTCAGCTAGTTGAACTTTTGACGGTCCTAACGGTCTTGGCGCAGCACGGCAACCAATCAGAGTGACTCACTGTAGTGACATTGGCCGACGTTGAGGCTGCCTAGCCAACCACAATCCACGAGTGTTTAAAACATCCAGCAGAGAAAGACCCGCCAACGAGCATTCGTACTGAGCCAGGTTCTGCAGGACGTTTCTTCCTGCTAAAGAGGAGTTTTTCCTCTCCACCGACGCTATATCGTTGCATCAATGGGGCCCAACCTCACGTCAATAACTTGATGCAATCTGCTGGGATTCCTTAAAGGGCCTATATCATCAAAAATCACGTTTTTTGAGTTTTCAACCATCAGGTAATAAACATTTCTCATAAAAAACCCACCAGAGGGTTTTTTGGCTTAATTCACGCATTTTTGAGTAATCCTACTGAATTGTGCTCTCTGAGCAGCTGCTCCTCCCTCTCCTAGAAAACGACTGAGTGCTCAAGTAGTGACATCACTAGTTGAACGTTGAGTGCTAGAGGTGTCTGCACCGCCCCTGCAGGCAAAGCGGTTTACCTCTGCTAGAGTTCCAAATACACCCTCCTTCTTACAGCTCATTGCTGCTTCGGTTTTTGACAGCTTAAAACACTTTTTGTTGTATTTTTTTTTTCTCTGTCAAAACGTCTGTTCGGCTGCATGGATTACAGGATTTTATTCTAAATTCCTAAAGAACAGCAGCTGGATCAAAGAACGCCTGATGGAAAGAGAAGTGGCTACATGCTAATGTGTGTTAGCCATTTATCAAGCTGCTTATGTGATCTTATAACAACCTTATGTGGTTAATTAATTGATCTGTAGCATCTCAGAATGTTCAGTAAAAAACAAACATCTGAGCCCTTAATATAACAGAGTTTCATTGTGGTACTCTGTGCTTTCCAAATCAACTGTCAGAATACTGTTTGAGATGCAGCTCTGCACTGTTTGTCTCAGTCCGAGCTGCTGCGGCGGCTCTGCATTGAAGAGGAGCAGAGCACGTGGGCAGGGGGTGGAGGTGCAGCAGGCGGGTTTATAGAGAAATGAGCCGTTTTACTTCGTGGTCCAACATTAACTACAGCATACAAGTTAAATGTTAGGACAAATTAATACTGTATAACAACAAGGCTGAAAGCTGTAAAATAGCATGATATGGTCCCTTTAAATAGAAAACCTTTTTTAACTGATTGTTTGTATATCCATCCATCCATCCATCCATCTTCTTCCGCTTATCTGGGGTCGGGTCGCGGGGGCAGTAGCTTAAGCAGAGACACCCAGATTTCCCTCTCCCTTGCCACATGGGCCAGCTCCTTGGGAGGAATCCAGAGTTGTTCCCAAGCCTGCCGGGAGACATAGTCCCTCCAGCGAGTCCTGGTCATTTTTGCTGCCAAAGCTCAAGACCATGGTCTCTGATTTGGAGGTGCTGATCCTCACCCCAGCCGCTTCACACTCAGCTGTGAACCGCTCTAGCGAAAGCTGTAGATCACGTTCCGATGAAGCCAACAGGGCCACATCAACAGCGAAAAGCAGAGACCCGATCCTGAGGCCACCGAAACGGATCCCCTCAACATCTTGGCTGTGCCTAGAAATCCTGTTCATAAATGTTATGAACAGGATCCGTGACAAAGGGCAACCTTGGCTAGGTTTTTATAAAGTGGCTTGAGATTACACTCTGTTGTACTTTGGAGCTATATAAATACACTGAATTGAATTCAATTACTGTAAAGAACTTAAACTAGAGCCCAATTCACACTGTGTTTTTCAGTCGTGACAAAAAGACTGCTTCATGTCACACTGTGTGAGCTCTAGAAAGGTACACTGTATGGCTGCACCATGGACATGACGATGTTGCCGAAACCCAAACGGCAGTAAAAGCAGAGAGACAACCAGGATAGCGACAATACTGTCACATTCATCGTTTTTGCTGCCAAAGCTCAAGAAATGCGGATTCTTTGCAGATTCACATTTTCTTGCGTGCATCCTCCACTGCTGCTAATCTTGATACTGCTATTGTGTTGCAATGTACTCTCGTCACTAGTTTTTCACGTCACTTTCTGAGTGTATTTTCATCGGTCGATTACAAGAACAGAGTTGTAGATTTTTGTCTGTCACACCTTTAAGATTGTCGGAGGATGGATTTGGTCGTGAGAGTGCTCAATAAACTGTCTGACGGTCACAGGTCTGCAAATCACGTTCACCGTTTTTTCCGAGCTTCGGTGAGGAGTGTAACTTGAACTAGAGTTTTACATTTTCACAGCTTAGAGGGAGTTTTGAAAATAAGTCTCTCTACTCTTTAAAGGCACATATAGGGTATGTGTTCCTTACCTCCAAGTTCCTTTACATTTAAGATGGCATTTGGAAATGGCACTGCCTTGATGCTGAAACCTGGAAACAGAAAAAGGTTCATAAGAATTTTGCCACATGGCCTGGCCTGCAATTTGTATTGCACTTTACCAGTCGGAGGACCACAAAGTGCTTTACGTTTCATTCAGTCATTCACCCATTCAAAGCGCCTATTCACACGCTGGTGGTGGTGAGCTACATTGTAGCAACAGCTGCCCAGGGGCTGACAAAAGTGAGGTTGCCATGCACACGGGCACCACCAGTAGGCAGGGCGGGTGAAGCGTCTTGTCCAAGAACACAACAATCAATACAGACGAAACTGGGGTCCAAACCGACAACCCACCAGTTGGGTTACCGGACAAACTCCTATCACCTGAGTCACGGTCACCCCATTCCTTTCTAATAATACACAATACTAATAATACAAACTAATTTTAGAATCAGACTGAATGAGACACTAGTGTGCATTTTTCCATTCCAAATGGTTCTCACAGACTAAAAAAAACATATCTGAGTCACAAAACAGAAATGCAATTTTGGTGGTCCTGAAAAGACAGAAGGAAACATGAAAAGCTGAGCAGAATTGTTATGTTGGGTTAGTTGGGGAACAAAGTTAATATCTAAAATATTTATCTGAGTTATGTGGTCCTTCTTTGTGGGTGTGAATAGGAAACAGAAGAACTCAGGGAAGAAACTTAGAAAAGGAATAGATTTAACTTGACTCTTTTTCACAACAACTCTAACAGATGGAGGGAGAGATGCGGGAAATCGAAAACTATGATTTTCAAAAAAGCTAAATTTATTGCCAAGTTTTATTTCAGAGCAAATTACCACACACAGATAGTAAGAAAATTGAGGAAAACCACAAGATTTATGTCTCTGTTTCTGCTTTTGTAAACGTTGGCAGATGCAGGAGGCATTGACAGCTCACATCTCTGAGAAACCTTCACTGAAATGCCTCTCAGCTAATGTACATAATCACCATACATTTTCTTCTTAGGACTACCAAGCAGGAGGTACAGACAAGGGTTCATTCCCCTGGAGAAGAGCAAACTTATGGTTATAAGCTGCACATTTGGGAGCTGCTTTATGTTTAGCTTCAACGGGACAAAGACTAAATTTAAGATGGAACTTCTGCAACAGCTCAATGTGGCTGCTGTCAAAGACAGGCGGAGGAGGGCGGGAATGTCGTTGTTCTTAAGGGACTGCACTGCATATAAGGAAAGCGGTGTTCACTACCAGGAAAATGATTTGTACTAACTCAGTATCCTCCTGCTCTCCTGGATGCACATTTAACACCAGCCTCCAAGGTGACCGGAGCAAAGAAACAAAGCTTGGGCTGGTGACATCCTGGCATCCACTCCTGGAACAAACACTGAGAACGTTCTTTCCTTTGGTGGAAAGCTCCCTCGTCTATTAAAGGGGAAATAGATTTCCTTCAAGTGTCTTCTCACCCAAACATGACCCTCGATATATTCCATCGGTGTGCACTTAGCACATACCTGTCGTAGGAACAATGCCGTCGCTGCCCTCACTGCAGAGCCGCGAGAGCAAGCTGGTCTTCCCAGCCCCCGTCAGGCCGATGCACACCACGTCATACTCTGGTCTTGGTGGTGGGGGTCCTTTACAGCACAGTGCTCGGAAACACTGAAACAAAATACACAAATTAAAGAATGTAAGGCAGGCCGTATGCACGTAAGGGAAAAAATATCAGAAAATAATGGACGATGCGGAGGCGTGAACCGTCCGCCTCTTCGCGTCAGACGGTTGCTTCCGTTAAGCTCATTAATTTCTGATAATGGACACCTTGAAGGGCATTATCCCACTTACGAAATAAAGAAATATTTAATCAATTAATAATACTTTAATGTGTTTTAGAGTTAAAATCGTAAGTTGTTCTTTTTCGTTTTTAATAAGTCGAGCACACTATTTAATATCTCCCGTATACAGGCGTTGCCAAGCAACATCGCCACAGCGATCAGTCAACAGTGAAATAACGTTGAATATCCGTTACCCTTTTGAGCCAGCGCAATCATTTATAACTGTCATCAGGCAATTTGATGGGATGCCTTTCCTAGGTGTACATTATCACTTTTTAACGTACACCCTTCAGGCAATCGGAACAGAGTATTCACCCAAACCATTCACCCAAACAATGCTTGGTTAAGAAGGTTGTGGTCTTATTGAGAGGAATAAACGCTCGCCTGAATTCCATTTCATAATTTTTGGTTTGGGGTGTTTTGTGTGATATTGTTCTAGCGATAAAAAGGAAGCCATCAATTCGTATCATCTTTTTGGATGTTTCATACCAAGTTTCACATCCGTTGACTTAAGTGATTTCTTTAATCTAGCAATGGCTTACTGCAATGGGTCTAAATTCGTGGCACAGGTTTTACTGGTAGCACTTGGACCTTTTGTGCGACTACTTTTGGCATTGCCCCTTATAAGGTATGAAAGAACAATTAAGTATGATCTAAACCTAATCAGATGAAAAGATTAGTTGACCTTATTTTGCTTCATCAGAAACTTCTTAAAAAAAGAAATAAAGTGAAGAAAATTTGAAAGACAGGAGCAGATGATAGTGACAAGTTTGTTTTTTGGGGGGTTTTTTCTCTCTGTTTGCTAACTGCTGTATGTCCAGGCCCCCTGTACTACCAGATCTTCTGCAGATCCCTCACCTTGACATACTCTAACACTTACACCTAATCCTGACCCCTTACTCTCGCTCTAATCACAACTCACCTTTATAAGTAGTAGCACATCAGGAGTTGTAAGGAAGGAAACCTGATTCAATAACTGGAAAGGATTATAAAGTGTGAGGCCTTAGAGTGGTGTTGGGTGGAGTAGTTAACCTACTCCGCAAACAGACGATTATTAGCATTGCAGGCTAGTAGCAACTATGTATTTCTCATTTGTTTGTATATCAAACAGTGGAAAGGGTATTCCATAAAGGAGGTTGTCTAGTATGGCATGTTTAAAATGCTCAATAGGAAATTACATTGAAATTTCTACTTCTTGGACTCTTCTGTATAATTGTACATTTTATGAACTTTTTAATTAATACCACAACTAAAAATGCCCAAGTCTGAAAGCACCACCGTTTCCAAATCTGTTGGTTTAGTACTTGTAAAGATGTGTATTTCTTAACCTGTATGTGGTTATTTGAGCCGAAGAAATAACTACTACCAGCTGGAGGTTGGTTTGATCAGGGATCAGAATTTCGCATATTTCATAGGAGTCAACTGGCTCAAACGAGGGGGATCACGACTAAAATAATTCAAAACTGCACCTAAAAATAAACTTCTGATAACGTAATCCAACTGAAATAAAAAATAATTTATGATTAATTTTTAAAACTACCATGAGATATAAATGGATAAACAACTGTTCAAGTGAGTATAAAAGGTTTATTTATAGGAAATAATTGAAAATAGATTGAGATTAGAAGGAGACTCACTAGTAATGAAATGTGGATACTGATGGCCTGGAAGTGACCATTAGTTTAGCTACCACTGCTGCTAAGGTCATGTTCTCTCTCTCTCCCAAGACTTTTTGTGTCTCTCCTGGATAAACTTAGAGAAGGAGTTACCTCCAACACAACTGTATCTACTTGGTTTTTCATTCCATGGATTACAGTCTCAGAGCTCAGTGTTTCTCTAAGGGGAGGCCACTTTAAGAACTTCCGCTGCCATCAAACATGGACCTTTTTATTTGTGTGTGTGTGTCCTCAATCTTAACATAAGTAACAAAAAAGTAAAGAATATTTTAACGAAAATAAAAAAATAATGTTTTACACAAATCATACTAAAAGCTATGATGAAAAATATCTACTTGAATTTAGATAAACTATGATAATTTGGTAATAAGCACACAAGACCAAACCCAATATTAGAACGGATGCAGCTAAGTGGTAACCCAACGTGTTTTTGTCTGCACCCTGTCTGACTGGGCCATTACGGTCATTGAGGGCAGACCCTGTCACTCCATGAATTACAGCCTGGGACAGGGTCCCCTGCTGTGAGACATTAGGGAGCAAACGCAATGAGAACCGTGAATGAGATCCTGAAACTTGTGCGAGGAGAGATCAGTATCCTAAACTAAAGAGAGATCTCTTTTATTAGCAAGACAGGAACCAGTCTGGACAAGGCTGGGCACACACACACACACACACACACACAGTGTGCCATCTATCTTGTATATCACATTTCAGGTGGAACATCAACACAGTTTTTTCTTTTTTATTGCTCATGTCAGCAGATGACCCTCGTCTACCAGAAACTGTAACGAGAAGAAAAAAAACCCATGAGGGCACAGGAGCTTCTGTGCACATAAATGCTAATGTGATCCTCTTGTGTCTCTTAATTTAGAACAATTTAATCACAAATTTGCTCGTTAACATCTATCCAACTATCCATTGCCTATACAAGCTCATATTGTAGGGTCACATGGCAAACTCTTGCCTATAACAAGTAGTTACAGGAAATAAAGCAAATGGCAGGAAAACAAAACAAGTATCTGCAAATCTTTACCGTGCTTGATAAGTTCAATGTTTTACAAAATACAGAATCTCGATTTAAAATAAATGCTGTACACCAGAAGCAGCAAGAGATCAACAGAAAACATTTTTTAAGCCTTTGTTCGTCCGTCCCCCCGTCCACCCCCAAAACACCAGCACCCACCAGGGTCAGTTTTCAGGGCTGGTGTTTGATGGGGATGTGGGGAATCTGCTTCAGCAGAACCAGACGTCGGCTGAGGAACCCGACCCTCCGACTCCTTCGTGAACCCACCACTCTGCTCAAACAGGAAACATTCTCCTCTTCCAGAAAACGGGAAAGATCAGAAACACACGCATGTCAGATGGGAGAGCACATGTACAAACTCTGTTTAATTAGGTCCTTCAACTCTGTTGGTTGCTCACCTCTTACTGTCACCCCCTTTTCCCTGCAGCTACATGTTAAAAGTTTCTGTGGAAGATTAAAACAACTTCTCTGATGTCATTTTGGTGAGATGAAAGTTGATCTTAAAGTGAAAAAGGGTGGTAGGCATACAGAAAGCTGGATGACTTATTTATTCACCCCCCTTCAAGTGTAAATCACAACAAAGGCAGCAAAGAAGGTTGTGGCCTTGCTGGCTATGTGGGAGGAAACAGAGAGGATTTCACAACAGTAACTAAAGGAGCTTCCAGGGCCTGACCCTGGGGTCCTCATGTACACAGCAGCCCCTGTGAGAGAAAGAGATGGCAGCTCCCACCTCTGGCCTTCTTTGACAGCACAAGATTGACGAGGAGAGCTGCTCAAAAGCCTCAAAGGGGAAAAATAAATATGTCGAAAGGCTTTTGCTTACCTCAAGGCTTGCCCCTGCCCCGTCACCCCCACAGTTGATGATTTTAGAGGCAGTGTGCTGTCACCGAGACAGAGCGCTCAAACCAGCCTGGTCCGTAACCACCCCCCATAAATCTAAGAGTCATCCATACAAACAGCTGAGATTATATGCAATGTGTACATTGCCTTTCGAAAGTACACAAACCCTTAAACCTCAAAGTTTTGTTTTTTGCTGTATGTCTAAAATCACCAACAGATTTATTTGGGCTTTGATGTGATAGACCAACACAAGGTTGTGCATTATTGTTGAGTAAAATATTAAGTTGTGCAGAAGTCGAAAGCAGATGGGGATGTTAGAAATATATTGCAATATTTTATGTCAAAATACTGTCTTGATATTCAAAAGCAAAGTATTGATTTTTTTTACATTTTGAATTGATCCATAAATGATGACAGGAATTTTTGTGGTAAAATCCAAAGTATGAATGGTAGGCGGTGGCTATTTTTACCTTCTATGTTCCAGTAGAACAACTAAATCTAGTAATAAAACTGGATGTATTATGGATGAAACAGGGTGGAGTGTTAAGAATGCTGGGACATTTTTTAAAAAGTGCAATTTCATTTTAAAAATCACAATATATAGTCTTCCTCATGATATCACAATATATTGCAATATATGATTACCGTCCCCTTTGTATCGTGATACATATCGTATATCCCGATTCTTGCCAATACACATTCCTAAAAGCAGGGTTATGTCAATATAAAATTCTGAAGCTTTGAATGTCTCAAAATGACAATTCAATATCATTACTGCAAATCTACCAAGACATGACATATGCAGTCTTAGCTCACATGATTCCAAGATGGCAGCCCACGGAGATTACATATTAGAAGACAGACTCGTGGAAATTTGGCCAGACTACACCTGTTTATGCTGGGCAACGAGACCTAATCAAAAAAATGTCATTCATTTTTCTGAGGTAAGGACAGGGGGCTGCCATTTTGGAATCATGTGAGCGGAGACTGCATTTTGATTGGTCACTTGAATATTCGGGCTCAGCAGAAAGCTCACATAGAGTGCACACAGCAACTTTTTCGCCATGCGAGACGAAAAATATCAACCCTGTTTGATTTTCACCTCAGCGCCTCATGAGGCAGAAAACTCACCAAAAATTAGGCCATACAGCAAGCTATCTGTTGAGCCAACGGCCTTGAATGACTGTTTGCTCAGCAGATTGGGCTCATGTGTGGCAGGCTTTAGGAGAGCATTTGTCAGAGAAACAATTAAGAAGCCCATTTTAACTGTGGGGGTGCTGCTATGATCCACAGATCAGGTGGGAGATTCTTTCATCGTAATAATAAATTCATAAAACATACGGTTTGCAGTTTGCCAACAAACCAAGTATAGGAAACCAAAAAGAGGTGGGAGGTGGTGCTCACTCAGATGGAACCAAAATTCGCCTACATTGAAAATAGCTATCAAACCTGAAGATACCATCCTCACCATTAAACATGATGGGAGAAGAGGTCAGAGTTGATGGTAAAACAGAGAGTTACACACAGGGCAACGGTAAAAAAAGAAAAATGTTAGACTGGTCTGTTCCATTTATCTCAGAATTCAAAGTGGAAGCTGGGATTATCGTTTACGATACCGATATCTGAGTTTCATAATCTGCCGATACTGATCCAATACCGATCCAAACAGTACTGAATTACATAAATTGTGTGCCTTGAGGAAAAGGCACAACAGATGCAATGATATAACTTTTTTCAAACTGATACGATACCAATACTTGGATCTGAGTACTTGCAGATGCCAATACTTCTGCCACACAAAAATGCAAAAATTGGAAGACAGGTTTTATTTTCTTCTCTGCTTTCTTCTCTGCTTTTTACAACAAATGCTGGTGAATTAGAAAATAATAACATTGAACCGTTTAACCCAAAACATATTAATTTCCCAGAATAGCCCAGTCAGAGTCCAAACCAAAAACACTACTGAAACCGAAGTATTAAGGTTTAAAAATGTTTGGGATCATTCCAAGTGATATGGAAAATCGCATATCATTGTAGATAAGGATTTGGCAGAATCAGTCTCCACTGAAGTTTTAAAGATATTTATTAGGATCAGAACAGGAACCCCTCTCTCAGGTAAAATTGCTCTCTCCCCAAGCTAGACAGAAGTGAAGTGAAATCCTCTCCGTAAGCCCTGTGACCTTATCTCAGAGTGAACTACTCCAGAGACATAACAATGTCTCTCAGTGGCCTTCAGTTGAGCTAGAGTAGGTAAAATGTAAATAGGTCTCCTCAAACTTCAGTCTCGAAGTCCCAAGCATATTCACTGGAATTGGGATATACATTGGGATATATTCACTGGATGAATTTACTAATTGTTATTAATATGTATTACACTTTAAACATAAATATATTGAAATCATTTTATTTGTACAATAAATAAAAAATATAGACAAAAAGCATAAACTTTTTTTTTCCATATCACAATGCGTGCTACTTTGTGTTGGTCTATTATATGAAATTCAACAAAATTAATTTTGCAGTGTGGGGTCGAAAGTAAATGATTTAACATAATTGAAAACCAAGTGCCTTTACTTCAGCTATTGCTAAACTTTTGCAAGAGCAAGAAAGTGCATTAAAGAGAGGACAACCATCCTGCCAAAACAACTCCACATAAAAAAGTCTGTCATCCCTAGACATTATTGATTAGCTGTGGATTTGTTTCACCCGTGCTTCCCTTAAAGACCTGCTGAGACATTACCTCACTGTTGTGAAAGCTTATTCGCCAGACTTAATGAAAATGAGAATCATATTGTTTAGGCCAAAAGCTGTGTTTTGCATTCCCTTTTATTTTGAATGAGAATGATGCATGGTAAGCTAAAGAAAAATGAGCTCTTGGTTTTGAAGACATTAACTGGGCTTTCTGGCAATGAACCAGAGATCAAGAAGACACTGGTTTTATTAAGATGTGGCATCACTTCAACAATGGAGAACCGACGAACTAAAAGAAAATACATTGATGGCATGAGCCCTGTTGATGCATGACTCTTGGCTACCCCCAGTGATGTTTGGTTGAGTCCAATGAACATAAGTCTGTCAATATAACAGTAGTTAATGAATATCATAGCCACAAATATTACCAAAGTAGATCAGATTAAAAAACTTTAGAAGCAGGGTTCAGATAAAGTCAATTAATTGCCATCCATCGTAGTGAAATTTCATTGGCTGTAGTTGGACAGGCTCTTTTAGAGAAAAACCACTCTGTATTCTTAGCGGTAATAAATGTGGGTTAGAGGGAAACCACAATCACCAGAGCAGCAGACTAGTTCATGTTTCACTCTCATACTCTGTGGCTGGAGTCGAGACACCACAGGACAGGAAAAAAGGCAGAAGCACGATGACAGCATGTTCCAAACTGAGGAACTCCTAACAAGCTCCCAGTTTGTGTGGACTGTGCTTTCCCAGTCTCTGCTGGAGCGCGACATCCTCTAACACTGCTGTAAAGCCCCTCTTAATAAAAAAACACCTGCATTTAAAAAAAATCAGGATCATTCAATAATAGTATGTTTATTTAGATGGGAAACTTACCCAAACCCATTGAACACTCTTAGTAAACCACTCATTACAATTTAATTTCAGAAATGAACAATTCCAACAAGAAATATTTCCAAGGTGGATTAAAAAGCAGTATGCTGTGTACAAAGTTTGGTCAACAATTTTGTTTGTTGTGTTGTTGCATGCTTTTCATAGTGATGCACCAAGCAATGGGCAATAAAATATTGCCAAAATTTGCCTTGATTGGCGACAACTGGCAAAAGGTAGGACAAAGCATTTCAACTATTCATTGCATAGATGGGATTGGTTGGTCAGTTGGTTGGTAGAGTGACTGATTAGCTGGTTAGCTTGATGACTTGGTTAGATGGTATGTTGGCAACGTAGCTTGCTGGTCAACTGGCTGGCTGGCTGGTTAGTTGGTTAATTGATTGTTTGGTTAAGTGACTTAGCTGCATACATTTTTATGAGTTTTAATTTGCTGCTGTAACAGAAACTACTCCCCCTATCTTTGAAGGATTTTTTGTCAGTGTTTGCTACATTTCTTTGTTGAAATAAAAGAAAGTTGCACAAATAGGTTTGATCTTTGATCTAATCTTTAGAAAGAATAATTAAATCAGTAAATCAGACCTCAAAAACAAAAACTGAATATTTGTCAGTAAATAGTAAATTGTTTACTGAGAAAACTATAAAAAGGATAAGATTTGTTAGACACAAAAAGAAGTGCAAGGTCTTCCATTTATCAGGGATTGAGTGAGGGGGTAGTAACTTAAGCAGACTTGACCAAGTCCTCAGCAGGAATCCCAAGGCGTTCCCAGGCTTGCCAAGTAACCCAGACCCTCCAGGATCTTGTTCCTTTAATGCCCAGAACTTGTAACCATAGATGAGGTTGAGGATGTAGATCGTCCAGGCTTAGCTCTCTTCACCACGACAGACCAATACAGTGGCCGCATCACTGCAGATGCCACATCAATCCACCTACTATTCTTGCATCATTTTCCCCTAATTTGTCAACAAGACCCCACATGGGGAGCCTAAGTTCCGCCCTTCTACTTCCGGTCCATGGGTCCCCTACTGCCAATAAAGATTTATGAAAGTCAATGAGTGATAAAAGTTCTTTACTGATCCCATTTGAAATGTGCCATGGATCGAACATATGATGTCCACGAATTTTAAAGAAACAATTTGATGCAGAGAAAACACTGATTTTCGACCAGTGGCAAAAGTTACTTTAGGTTTTGTGTGATAACACTTAGCAGACTACAACTGAAGAAGAAGGAGGAGACAGACGGCTGTAGCCTCCAAGATGAAGGAAGGAGCATTAAACACGGAGAAAACCAGGGATTGAGTGAGGGGGTCTAGGTCTCCAGGGAGGCCTAGAAGTATGACCCACCAATAGTTGGAAAAAATGAAGGGCATCGACCCACAAAAAGATTAATCTTTTTTGGGCATTTTTTTCACTACCTTTAAAGAAAGATGTCACCTCTGTTGATAAGCTTATGGTGCTAATGAGTCTAAAGGCAACTTTTTAAGAGCCAATGTCAATCACTGAAAACACCACGGAAAGCAAACAAGGGTGCTGTCAGGCACATCCTTGTTGTATGTGCCCTCCTGACAACAGAGGAAAGATGAGACGAATACATAAAAAAAAGGGGAGGACATCAAGACACCAGCCCGAATAGTCATGGCCGCTAGAGCCAGACAGACACAGGACACTGATGGGCGAGCGGGACGTTTTTATTTTTCCAGACCAAGTGTCGGGACAACACTTGCGTGCAGGGCTCACTCTTGACCTTTGCAAATGACAGTCCTTTATATGGGCGTCCCAGCGGAGGAGCAGCGCTAACAGCTATGTGTGTAATACACACCGTCCACAGTCATAACACGGGTGTGTAGCAGAGGAGGACATACAGGAGGGCAGGCTATCAGGGGGAGGTAGAGGGAGTGCGAGACCGAAAGAGGGGGGATAGACGGCAACATTCATTCATCCTCAGTCACCCCCCCGAACAACCCCCACCCCCTTCAGTTGTTGTTATTTGCCGCTTTGAAGCCAGTTTGGTGGTGGTAGGGAGGGAGTGAGTGTTGGAACACAGTATGGTTCGGTACAGTGAGTGAAGAGGGGGTACTCTGCATGCCATTCTCGTTAAGGGCTGAGAGACACATGGTAGACACCATGCTTTGCGGTTTCCAACAAGCCTAAATCAACACTATACACTTCCTCATTTATAACATATAAAGGATCTGTAGGTTTGGTCTCTAAAATCCTCATGGCATTTTTTTTTTCAATCCACCATCACAATCAGTGCCCGCCTGGCAGGAGAATTTCCCCGGGGGTGGAGTAAAAATTACGCTGAAGGCATTGTGCTTGTTCCTGCAGGCAAGACAGACTGTTTTCTTAACATCCTGACAGTATAATAATTAACACAAAAAGTGGATTTGGCATTGATAAACTCCAGCGTGCCTTCAACCGTAGCTGCAGGTGATGAAATCCAAGATTTACTGCAATTCAACAAAACAAAGTAAAACGAAAAAAAACGTCGGCCAGTTAAGGATAAGGTGGCATTCACTACCCGGAGCTCATCAATAATAGATCACCTCCAAGAATGTATAATGTAGCATTATCTATAATAATGATAATGTGGTGACAAACATGTCTGCAGTAACTCCAATAGCAGTCTGGTGCAGCAGATTCAATCTAACCCACAATCGTAACGCTCTCTTGTCTGTGTGCAGAAAAGGGCAAACCCAGCTTTAAAACTGCTTTGCAGGCACATCATCTTTTCATTCTAAAGCAAGATGAACCCCCCCACCACCACCACCAACCCCCAGATACACACACTCCCTCAATCCCTCTCAACCCCTGCAAACCAATTCATTCATCCCACTTCTGTCTGTCTGGCCCTCATTTCAGAGCTCCAACACTTTTGCCCTGACGCTAAGGTGTCTGGACAAGGAGACAAGCTTGAACACAGACAAGCACGCACACACACACATACACCACCCTAAAGTGAAGTTAGAGCGCCCCCAGGTTTTTGATGAAGCACACTGCATCTTTTGAGCTGCAGAGATGGAAGCAATGTTTTACCTCAATAATAATTACAAAAGGTAAAAATGGGAGACCTATGTTTGCATTTTCTTCATGCAGTTTGTTCTTTTAAGCAAAGAATACGTCTCCCAGAAATTTCTATAAAATAAATATATCACCACATTTATATCGCTCAAAATGTTGTGGTGCTTAACAATCAAAAAAAGACTTATCTCACTTGTAAATGACAAACCACGGCATTATGGATAATTTAACCAGGTCGGAGCTTCCCTTTGACCTCTGTGCATCCCCTGTGTCTGTGAGCAGTCCCAGGGTAAGCCCTCTCCTATCTGGGCCGACATGGTAGCTTGTGACCCTGTGTGGCTGATGAGGAGGCCAGATCAAAGGCAGAGAGGCAGCCTTGGAAAAACACTTGGGCTGAGAATGGACGGGATATCTGTCAGGAAGCCTTTCCCACTGGGCTCACAAGTGCTTGAGCCCTGAGATTGGGTTACCACCCCGAAAATGCCGACTTGAAAGTGGGGCTACGGTTTAATCCACATACATTCGACTATGTCTGTCCTCTATTTGCACTCCACCACCAATCATATATCCCCTCCTTCTCATCCACCAATGCCTATCTGCGAGCCACAACCACATAGCTCGCCCTAAAGTCTTCTCTGCACCCTGCTCCCACACCCTTCACCCATTCAAAAAAAAAAAAAAGAAACGAAAAGAAAAACACTCACGCTTCATCACAGAGGATTAACAGGAAACCGTGACACAACCTATTGTTGGGGAGCTAGAGGGGGCTTGTGTGATTTTGCTACCCCAAGAGGGTCTTTATCTATTTTCTTCTCCAGGGTTTGAGGTGCTTTCAGAAAAGTAGCCAGGAGAACTTCATGCCCCGAGTTTCCTTAACAACTACACCGTCATAAACACACAAGCACCTCCATAGCTTTCAGCCCCATAGATGCAGGCAGTAATATGCAGTATCTAAAAAAGAGATGCAGAGATAAGGATGCTGGCGCAGTGGACAGCGTATTTTTTGAAGTCTGTAAGATACTAGAAGTATTCGGGAATATGTGTGTGACAGTGGGGTGGGGAGGCTGTCACTGCTGTAAATCTGGACGTCAATAACAGGAAGACTGTTGCAGGACCATTACCATAAATCTGACAAACACCGAGTTGATGTGTGGCTGTATCTGTCTGGTAAGGGACCAGTCTAGACGGTCCTATCGAGAGGTCCACTAGTGTAGCCTTGTTAGTTTGCTGCACCATCTGGATGTGGCACCAAGTGCCCGCTGCTACAGTTCACACAGATGCTCTTCTTAATATCAAAATAACAGATTAGGCCTGGATTTTTCATAGCGCAATGTAAACATTTTCCTATAGCAACTGTATAAAAGTAAATTCCCAAAAATATTTTGGAATCTGGTCTACAAGGCGGTGAAAAAACTACATGTATAGAAAGAGACTGTCCAGCTCCAGTCCTCAAAAGCCCGTGTTCAAAAAAGTGACTGATTGATCAATGCTTTAATACGAAAGACCTGCAGAGCTTGATGTCAAGCTAGAACATATATAATATATCATTGTCTGAGCAGGACGTTTCCAACTTCATTTGTTAAAGCCCCCGTGTGTAAGAATTACTTCCAACTAGTGGTGCGCTAAGTGAATGCAAGCAACTGAGCAGTGTTCTTTGGCTTCTCGCCGTTATAACAGGTCATTCTTACTACTATATTATTATTTATACTATAATTTAGGTCTTTTAAACAATCCCAGATCAATGTATTTTTAAATGACTAGTATCAGAGCAGGGTTCTATGATTTTTTATTTATTTTATTTTTTTAAAATTCAGTCTTATTTTTTACAAATTCAACTTTGTTCCATTATATTTTCCTAAATTCCAATTTTAACCATATCTAATAACCCCATTTCCATTCATCCATTTTCCAGAGAGAGAGTCATTTGGCATTAGGGATGGTTATTGTTTAGGTTTTATCCGGTATCGGTGCCAAACCGGTACTTTGAAATGGTGCCGGTGCTTAAAGAATGGAAAACATACAAACTTCATCCAAATACCCTATTTATTTTTTTTGTAGGGCTGTCAAAAGATAAACATTTTGATCTAATTAATCTAAAAAAAAAAACAACACACTAAACTAAGGTTGTAGAACTAACCAAAATATATTATAAACTTGATATTTTGATATCACCATTCTGTGTTAAACATCACATAAATCAAATGTAATAGATTCAGTAATCAAATGTAACAATTTAACATTTTCTCATAACACTCAGATAAATCTTTCCAGTTGATCACATCAGGAAACGAATGATCTTCTTGTGAAGATGTACACAGCTACTTTCTCTAATCAGTTACCACTAATTCAAGTCGGAAAACATCACTTTAACTGAGTAATTTAGCATTTTAATGAAGCAGTAACTCACTATGAAATGTAGTGAAGCTATACATGCATAAATCGACATAAATACAGAGTATTTATACACTGCACCGCGCACGGCGAGCTGACCTCCCAAGCACATGGTAAGGAAATTCCCACAGAAAATGTATGAACTTATAATCATATCAACCCAATACACCAAGTATATTATACACACGTCATTTAGACACAATCACACACTACTGCAGAGCAATCCGTAGTTTGGCTGGTTAGGAAGAAGTTATTTGGTGCAGGTTGAATTATAAACAGGGCGGTATTCTGTGCATGTGTTAATTGCGTTAAAAATTCTAATTTTTATTCTAGGAATTAATCGACTCGCATTAATTCATTCATTTTGACAGGCATCAAAGTTTTTTGCAAAAAGATAGCCATGCTAGCCTTTTCTGGTGATATATGGCATCACTCTTGGCTGATGGCATGCCCAGAATCCACAGTGCTTGACATGTCCAGAAAAAAATAACCGAATTAAGGCACAGAAATCTGGGCTGCTTTTCACTTTGGTTACTACCATTTATGTAAGAACTGGTGCCATCATGGCACGGGATATCGCTACCCATCGCTATTTGGTAGTCAGCAATCTGATAGCCAGAGGAAAGTAGCTGTTCTTAAATTTGGTTGTTCTGCAGCGGATGCAGCAGAACCTCCTGCCAGACGCCAGCTGGGAGATCAGTCCATGGTGTAGGTGGAGTCACTGAGGATGTGGTGAGCTCTGACTATGCGGCACCTGTGTGCCAAATAAGGGCTTCTTGTCAAACTACCTTAAAAAAGGTCTCTGTCAATTTGATCTCATTTATCTGGAAACATTTTGGGTACATGATTTGAAAAATCTAAAAAAACAATAACTGAGTAACATATGTCAAGGAGTAGTTGTTTTGTCGGGAAAATACCACTACAGTTGGAGATTCAGGACTTTTCATCACCACTAAACTAAAAGAATATTTCTTTTTTTGTGGTCGGCATTGTCTTTGATAATCTCTAGTTCAAAATCATAAATTAGACAAAAATTGATCTACATCACATAAATTTAAGATTTATGCAACTTTCTATTCCATTTCTGAAAGCGGAAAAAATTGAACTTTTTGAAAATGATTTTGGAGTACAATGTGTAATTCTTAGTTTTTTCTACTAGATCCGAACTATTGGTTTGGTTCTGTACAGTTTGTTGTTTTTGTTTTTTATTACTGTTTCTCTGCCGTCCGGCAGAGGTGGAGGACTGGGATGTTTTCTTGTGTTCTTTGTTTGCCTCCCTGTCTTGTGTCGTCGGTTCGCGCCTCTGCTGGTGCGGTTTCTTTTCTTCACCTTCTTCCTTTCTCCCTTCTTGTCTCGGTTTAGTTTCCATGACGTCAGGAAATTGAACCCACAGTAATCACTAATAAAGATTTTTCATACATATACATCAAGTGGCGTACTACAGCACAGCTGTAATACTCTGCTTGGGAAAGTAAAACTGTTGGGCTTGTACTTGGTACTCAGACACCAATTCTGAGTAGCATACTGCTAGACAGGACACGTAAAAAAAAATAAAATTAAATAAAATTAAAAAAAATGATTTTGGAGTACAACAAAGAAGACAAAGGCATGACAAAAACGATATACCCAAATCAAAACTGGATGGAATTATTCTACATTGATTACAGTTTCAGCAGTTTGACATTTCGGAAACATTTATCTGTTGAAAAACATTGTTGTTTTCTCATAAATATTGCATAAATCTAGTTTTGTTCTCATAGATTTCATGTGTCATTCTGTCCCAAGAGCTGGATGTACAGTTAAATCACAAATAGACACAGGATTTAAGCCTAAAATACTAATACGGTAATCTAGAACTCATTCAATTCATTTACACTGACTTCACCAGGTGAAGACAAAGTAAAGCAATCAAAGAGGACTATAGTCCTTATAGCACTTTCTGAGGCTGACTTCACCAAAAATATTGTTGCAGTCTTAATAGAGAGATAGTATAGCCACTAGAGCTTGTATCTTTCTATTTAGTCAAGGTTTTAGCAGATAAATGAACCGTACACAAAGACATAGTGCCAAATATAGAATCGTTTTTTAAACTGCAAGGTGAAACACTGACGATTACAACTCGTCTTCTGTAGTTTAACCAAAGCCTAAGCAGCCATAGGTCTCCTAAGGTCTCCATGTCTACAAGAATATAAACTAATCATGACAGGATAACGGAAACAGGATGATGCTACAGTGGCCAATTTGATATCCAAAAAGAGAATAAATACGATGCAATATAATACATGTACAAAACTTTACAGTGTCTGATTTCTTTAAGTATTGCAAGTACTCTTACTTTGAAGTTTATTAAGTTTCTAAAATGCTGTCACAGACTTAAAATATGTTGTTCATATACAACCGGGTTTGCATAGGAACATACATTGTGGCTTGTTTTTTTGTTTTGTGGCTAGTTTTTTTCCCACAAAGCCAACAAGAGTTCACCTGAGGAGAACCTGGGGCTGATCCAAGATTTCAGCCAGAACTGCATGGGTCTACGTTAGTTCCCCCTCAGTGAGGCCATAACAGGGTCAAAGCAAAGCCTGCGGGCTTTCATGATGCTTTATTACTACCCCGATTATTTATTTTTTTTATGCACCCTCATCAACCAAGTTCATAACCTTCTATCTCCCACACTACTGAAACTGAAATGTTAATTAGCAAAAGAAAAGAACACTAAAGAGAAACAAAGAGTAAATGAGGTTGTTTGTCAATGTATAAAAGTCTGTCACACTAATGGAGGTTACTCAGGCTATATATTAAACAGGTTTTGATTGGCAGGTTATAGAAAAAGCAATCAAAAAGTAAAAAACAGGTCTACTTACATTTAGCACGAACTGAGATGCTGCATCCCATCAAAACCCCCTAGCATCAACAACAACCCTTTTTGTTTCGACCAGTACATGTGTCTTTCCGCAGCCCAACTAGGACCTATCGTATTTTCCGGACCAATAGGCTACTACTTTTTTCCAATGCTTTGAAGCATGCGGCTTTTAAAACTGCGTGGTGTATTTTTGGAATTTTAAAGCTAATGGCCACCAGAGGACTGCCTCGATCTATGGATTGAACTGGTTACTTCCTTCACCTCAAGGGATGTTGTGCGATACAGGAAGGAACAACGCGCGAACAATGAAAGCCAAAGTGGAACAGACAGACCTTACGAGAGCAGAACAGTTTACACAAAACAAGTTTTCATGCACAAACCCTGATTCTGGAAAACAAACGAAGAGGTAGATATGATGCCGCTTTTAGGTTAAAAGGAGTCGATCTGGCTTTTAAAGAAGTAAATACAATGACTTCGCGTACTGTTGGCAGCAGTGCATCTATGGTGAGACGCTGGAGACAGAGATATTGAGACAGCGTGAAGAATTGTCTCAATGCAATAAGAGGAAAAAAAAAACTTTCAGATGAAGTAAAAGAATAAAGGTCCAAACTTGAAGTCTCCTTGAAGATTGGCTGAACAGTCAGAGAGAGGAGTGCTGAAGTGTGTCGACCGTGTTGAAATGTTAATAAAATTGAAGTTTCCCCAAACACTAACTACTTTCCCATCAATCCCCTATGCACAAACCCTTACATATCGTAGTTTAACGCTAAAACACCTGCGGCTTATAATCGGGTGTGGCTTGTTTATGTAGACATTTGTGGTTTTTCCCTAAAATAGGTTGGAGCGGCTTCTAATCAGGTGCGCTTTATAGTCTGGAAATTACCGTACCCGTACCGTACCGTTGTGAAAATTATTGTTAAATTACTTTCGACACAAAACAAGAAGATGGTCTTAAGGGGCACATACATGGGTCTGTTTTAGAGCTTGGGTGCTCTCAGTAGCCATGTAAAACACACATTAGCACATGCAACACAATTGTCACATTACTTAATATATCATAGCAAAGCCAATTAATAACGTTACTTACAGCACATCCGCAGTTAAGCCCAAAATTGTTCACACCCCTGACAGATTATTTTCATGCAACCAAGATATTTCTTTAACAGGAAATGAGATTGAGTTCATCTCAATGTTAAAAAATTCTAAAGAGATTATCAACTCATAATATTTGCTTCAGTGAATAATGTATATGTTTTTTTTTTTTTACAATCAAATAACCATGACAAAAGTTATTCATTCTCTTCTCAATATGGATAATAGAAAAATCGTTATTGGGATTATATTAATCGGGCTTTTTTTATAATTGCTGGTAACCTTTTTGGATGTTTCCACTGGTATTTTAACAACTAATCTTTGGTACTGAACCTCAATGAACCTCATCTTTGAGGTTGGAAGGCCTCCTTACCATCACCTTAATGTTTACCTCCAAAAATTATCTGACTAATTTAAATGTTTCACTCTGGCAATGGTTCCTGTCAAAAAGGAAAATGTTGGTAAAAATAAAAGATTTAATCGACCAAAATCTCTCAGGTAGGCATAGTTGATCATCAAAATAAAAATAATTATGATTATTTTCACTACTTTGAATTATCTTGATTTTCAAATCAACTTTTTTCTAATAAAAATAATATTTAATGAAAACAATTATAGCCTTCACTATTAATGTTATATACAGATCATGTGTCCCACTTTCTTTGTATTACCATGAATGTCACATCATTTTAAAACTGCATGCTAATGCTAACTGCTAACTGTGGTCAGTGTCAACAATTTAGTCACCTTTACCATCTTCCCTGTTGTCCATTTTACTTCAGAATTCGTCACCAGCTGTAAACTCTTGACATGGTCTAAAGATTCTCAGTACCCCATGTTTTTCAGCTACTTGATTGGCCAGTTAGCTTGAAAAAAAACACGGCGCTTTGACTGGAATGGTCATTTGGCATAGCGATTAAAACACATCCTGTGATTATTGTGATCAAGCCTTGTCATATCACGTTTTCAACTAAAATTTGATTCATTGTCCAGCCCTACTCTCAGGTCTACGAATATTTGGGGGTTTAACTGTACTTACACTGAAATCATATCCCCAGATGTTAACTTGGAACTTAAGCAGGAAAATAAAACAATATTCTGAAATCACGGCAGGTTAACGCTCAAAGTGTAGCTGCAGTTAGACACTGAATTCCCCACCCTTTATGCCAATTATACATGCACTATTCAGAACAGCACATCAGAGGCAACACATAATTTAAAGGCATCACTTAAAGCTCAATAAAATACCTTCATTTCCTTGTGTTTATATCCACCAAATTTTCCATACATCAGCATAAATGGCAAGATAAAAAACAGCACGGCAGCATTTTCCAAAAAAAAAGCAGAAATCTGATACAATGAAAAGGCAGCAGCAGTCAGAGAGGGAGATCTTTACTCAAAGAGACAGGCAGGGGGAGATAAGAACAACAAAACAGATCTGAAGGGTTCAAGTGGTACCCCTCAGGACCGTAAAAATGTACAAATTTTAAAATTAGGACAGGGAATTTGCTTGGTTACATTAGCATGCGGCTGCAGCAAAAACTTTCATGGGGACAGTGTAGGGCAAAAATATGTTTTGCTGCACACATACAAGGGATCAAAGCTTTAGGGGCCTCCTTTTGAAGGCCCTGAAACTAGTGTGCATGAACCACAGAGGGGGAGTGTGGGGGGCCACATCTCACAGACATAATAAGAATAGGTGGGTGGGGAGGGTACTGTGTAACATCATTTGTAGCCCATTTTCATATAGAATGCATCTATTGACAGTGAACTAAATAGAAATATAAAAATAGTCCAACTCTCGTTCCTCAGAAACATGTCCTAAAGGGTCCAGTTGGGAACAGAGTCTCCAAAGGTTTCCTAATCTGCTATATAAATAAAAAAGTTGAAATACCATGATGATCTTCAGATAATCTTTTCATCAAGGGTCATCGGCACTTTCAAAAAGAAACAAAAATATATTTATATATAACTATTATTTTAAGCTTTAGATGTTTAACATCAGAAAGTGTTGCTCATTCCAGAAATATGGACCATTCAGCAGATACTTGGATCCACATGTACCATCTGTGTCTGAGGAAAAGAAATGTTTTACAAATGGAAAGAAGTGAGCCAGTGAAGACTCTGACAACTTGACCGAACCTTTCTAACAACAAAGTCTGGTTTGGAGATCTCTTTGAACTCTACAGTGTGTTTAACCGAATTTACTGATTGTCCTAAAGATTTAAAATACTATCCAGTTAAAATTCATCATTGGCTGCCCTGAGGTTTGTCTCCATGAGTTTAACAAATAAGTTGAAGGTTGGCTGAAATTTTCTGTGAAGCTTATGAACAGTTCAAATCAAATTCATTTTAAAGTAAAAACATGTTACATCAGCCAAGGTTCATAAATCAGTGCTGTTCTCATTACAAAATGTCAATGAAGGCCCTTCGTCAGTTCCCACCCTAACCAGTTGGCATCTGAATTTCATTCGCACAGCCGAAAACTAAGGATGATAGGATCTGAACATCTTGTGGAATCTCAGGTCATTGTGTCCCAGAAACTTTTCCACTATGAGAGAGAACTGAAGACTTGAAGGCATTAAACCACTTTTTTTGGATGTTAAACAGACATTGTTTTAACCTTAGCAGAAGAAACCTCGGCTTTATTCCCAGGGACAGGTTGTGTAAAAGGGTCAATCTCTGTAATAGGCCTTAATTAAGAACAGTTAGTGTCAACAGGTAATGATGGAAATTAGGAGACCCCTCTTGTAGGTTGAGGATCTATGGCCTCTCCCTTTCATTGTGCCCTCACCCACAGGAACATTCAGCACTGCAAGACCATAAATACTCTACACAGCCCAGCCCACATGTCAGTCAAACATTCCTCTCCTCCTCAGTCATTTAAAAGACCCAAATTGGAGGTTCATGGTTTTCAAACTGAAACAGAATCCTATGAGAACCCTGAGGAGGTATCATGTAGTTACTAAAGCAAAATGAATGAGGAAAAAGCACTAAAAAGAGTCAGTTAAGCAACAAAGTCTCAAAGTCAAATTTGAGCATCCTTTTTTAATGGTGATGAAACCCACTTCTGGTTGTTTAAAGTCCCTGTTACATTCAACAAAGCCTTGGAAAACAATTAAACTATGGCTGCCCGATTCTTTGTAGACAGATACACAGACAGATAGATAGAGACAAACTGGTAGAGATATTTAGAGCACAGTTACGTTATAAGATGCAACTGTTTTGAAGTTTGAACATACAGTACTATTTCCCCTTGAATGAAACCATCAAATTAATAAATAGACAGTATGGGGAAACTTCAAATCTACCAAGACATGACCATATACTGTCAGGCCAGTCAAACAGAGAGAAGCAGCCCAAAGACGCATGGTAACTCTGGAGGAGCTCTAGAGATCCACTTCTAGGCTTGTAAGGGTCTCGTTTACTGAGAAACTGTGTAAAGCCTAGTTTATACTTCTCCAACAGCAAACTTGCACTCAGACGCAGAAGTATTGACGGAGACATTTTTCGTTTATGGTTCTCTGTTTCTTTCACTAGACTCTCCATAGATTTTTCCGTTACAAAGCAGTTATCGACCAGGACAGCAGGGGGTGCTAACTCTTTTAATGTCGGCTTCTGCCTACCATTGCAGCGTAGTTTCTGTCTTTTCCTTAATCCTTTTTTTGTTGTTTTCCTACACCTTCTTGAGTTCAAAATCACCATTATTTGTGGGGATAACACATCAGTTTTTTTTTATTTTTTTGTTTTTTTTTACCTACGAAAGAAGAGCTGAGGAAAAAACAGCTGGAAGTTGTCTTTGGAATACCACCAGCACACCAAGTTATTTGTTTTTGAAGGCCGCATAAGAGTTGCAACGCTGTTAGACAATCAAAGGCGAGACTAGGGCTGGACGATATAGAAAAAAGAGCATATCGATAAAGGGAATACTCATAAAACCATATGACTATATAGTCAAAATCTATAAATCAACTATAGACAAGAGACTGCAGGAAAATGTATTACAAAGAAAAAACAAGTGATCCAGACCTCTACATTTTTTTTTTGCATCACATAAAATTACAAGGTACAAGTTTTTAGTCTGTAACTTGACAAAATGTCTAAAAACTTTGTAGGTGGAGGAATATTTTTGAAAAATACTGTAACACTGTCAAACTTTCTCTCATGGTTTTTTTTGTTGTTGTTGTTGTTGCTGTTATTTTTTATGGCCCGGGTACAGCTGAATAGCTGAAGACCTTTGGAAATAACAAGTGACCTCTGCTCTGAAATTAACTGAGAATTTTTCACAAATGTCCAAACTCTATTTTGCTCTTTCCATTTACTAGAATTTTCTCATTCAAGTAATAGTATCACAACAGTTATGTAATTATAAAATGACCACCAAATTTTGACCTCGGCTGGTTCTACTCCATCACCATGTGATGCAATTGTCATAATTTATTTTGATACGAGAAATGCCATCTTTCATCAAGTCCACAGACCTACAGCATTCTACTCCTCGGTAGTTCCCTGAAAGCCAAATTGAGCAATGTTGCTCACATGACTGGTTTTCATTAAGATATTCAAAAGGGAGGGTTGCACAACCAGATGCAAAATAAAAGCTTCATATAATGTGCAGTTATTCATATGCAACTTGTATAGGAAAGGAAGTAAGAGTTGGTGAGAGGGCATGGTGTCTGTGTTGTTTGGCTACACTTACCTGATGTGTGTGGGCAACTGAATCAGAGTTTAAAGACAGAAACATACAGTTTCACAATGTATTTTATCCCATATCCTGATTGAAGTTTTAACAACTTAATTAACCAAAATTAAAGTTTTAAATGTAGGAATTTAAACAGCAACTGTTTCCTAATGCAAACGGTAGCTGATTATGATGCTCAAGTTTAAAATAAAAGAAAAATGATCAAGTATTCTGGTCGAGTGGAGATTAACCGACCCAAAAAGTAAACCACTTTCTAAACAAATACCCCCTTATAAAGTCGCTTCAAAAGTAGTACTAATTTAATTCTACATCAAGTATATGTAACAACGCCACATAATAACACACTTCATATTCATGAAAGCACTTGATGTTTCACAGCATGTGCTTCATCTCTTCAAAGTTCTACCAATAAACAAACTCCTTTTAGATCCAGCAAGAAGGCAAGTTAAACAGTCAGTGTGTTTTAAATGCAACAACAGAAAGTTGAATTATCGCCTTAGTCTGACTGAAATTGGACTTTTAAAATATATGTATACACCTTAGTTCGACTTAAGTCGAACCAAACTGGAGGTTGAGAAATCAGACTAATGTACCCAGGTAATTTTAATAAATCTATTTTCTCTGTATGTTTACCACAGTCAGACAGGAGAAGCAGAGCTTTTGGCAGCCTGAGTATTCCCCCCTTTTGGGAGGTGATGTGACTATGGACGCAGGAACAATAAGAAAAGACGAGCAGCAAGAGTGTAACAGAATCAAACCATTTAGTACTTACAAAATCTACTGTGCTGTAGCTTTGTTGCTCTCCATTTATCTGCTTTTTGTGCAAATCCTGCTTTTCCCCCGAATGTTTCACTGACTTTAACATTTGTTCACTATATGTGTGACTCTTCTTCAACGGAAGAAGGTCAGCGAGAAAGGGCGCATGTTGCCAATAATTCGATTTTCTGAGTGACATCTGAACTTGGACAAAACTCTCAACTTTGTCTAGGCCATAAGTCCGATTACCGCCAATAGCTCGATTTAGATGTGCATTTAAACGTACTGAGAGATGGTAGTTTAATTACTTAAATTTAAATTAGTTCTTAACTTTAGTCCTGGGGTACAAGACAAGATTAAGTTAGGTAAAACTTTATTCACCTCAGACTTTATATGACAGTCATTATTTTGACTGAGCAGAGACTATTATATTTACTGAAAAGCAGCAACTACAAGGTTACGCTGAATTGTATTTGGGTATGTGAGCTCATTTAGCCTTTAGGAACATTTCTATATATTTTCAAGAGTCAAAGTAAAGATTTTTTTTATTTTTTGCACACTGGTCTGCCTAGCCTCAGTTGAGCCAGCCATGCTTGCTCTCGAAAACATTATTTCAGCAACAGATTTGTAGAGGGCTGGAGAAAATGCAAGGCAGATCATCACCGGGAAATTGTCTGATGAACTTCTGCTGCTCCTGTTTTGTCCAATAATTGATTTCACATCAAGAAAATGATGGGCGAGGTCATAATCTATACGCTCACACTCCTCTAATCAGGATCAGAACTTCACAGTCATAGATGGAGTTTTGCCTCTAAGCAGATGCACTGAAGCAGAGTCAACACCACAAACACATGTGGGGCTAATGCTTTTTTAACAGCCAAACGCATGTGTACGCGTGCATGTGTGAAACATGAGGAAGATCGAGAAGGCTGAGGGGATATTAGTGTTGTGGACTACAGCTATGCAAAATGTATGACTAAATCCCACACAGGCAGCGCATGACTAAAGCAAATAGACTCCACATGTCGCTCCTACTTCAAAAGGGAACAAAAGAAGAAAAAAAAAAAAAAATCACATAAAGCCTAAGATTTCCACGTTGCATAGACTATCAAAATATGGAAACACTATGATTCACCTCAAGGATCCCAGTTCATGACAGAAATACTTTACTAATAAAGATCGGATAAAGACATTACCAATATCGTATGTGGTCCTAAACTGATTAAACTCATTAACATATTTTTACACCTACTATGAACAAAGATTTTTCTATGTTTCATAAGATAAACACCAAATCAATCAGAAAAATTATATATTAATATTTTCTACAACTAGTTATCTATCTAAACATTTATTATAACAATGCTTCAGCAAAATGACTACATAAGTAACTGTAAATCAGCACCATGTGAGACGTGAAACAGCTCACAGTGATCAAGTCGGATTATGATCTAAAAACTTAACAAAACTCATACCTTAACATCAGAGGAGAGGGATACTGGAGTAAAAAAATCGAAAAACGACATGTGTGACCACAGACACAAAGTGTCAGAGTTGAGCCTGATGGACAGATGTTGCGCGCATGCAAGTATTTCGCAAAGCAGCTTTCATAAATGACTAAGCACAGAGGGAAACATTTACTTTGTCAAAAACAGGAAAGAACAGTTAGAGGCCAACTGTGCCATGATCCATCACATAAAGCCCATCAACAACGCCAACCTGATTCAGACGTAGCCTATGCCCTTCCTGGGGCATACTTTCATAGAGAGAAATCATCTGTCCAAGTGGATCTGGATAAACTGAAGGAAAATAGAGCTGTACATCAAAAAGCCGGGGAAAAAACATATTAAAAAGGGTCCCATGTTAACCCTGATAGGTCAGCTAAGAGAGG
Source organism: Apricaphanius iberus (assembly GCA_028564705.1). NCBI lineage: Eukaryota > Metazoa > Chordata > Actinopteri > Cyprinodontiformes > Aphaniidae > Apricaphanius > Apricaphanius iberus. The sequence continues at coordinate 1,968,814 of JAPXFQ010000628.1, forward strand.
TCCAAGACATTCCTAATTTAGATCAATATTTAATCCAAAACAGTGTTTTTAAAAGGTTTTACAGTACTTACTCATTCTTCATTTTCTTATTAGTCTGTTTATTTTTTATTTAACCACTTAGGAATAAATCAGTTATTGAAAGCTACGGCATGGCAAAAAAAAAAGATGATTCTCTTTAGGGAAGGAAGTAAAGCAACAACAAAAACAACTAAAAAGATATGCAGTTATATAGTTGGTTAAAATTTATATTTACAGAAAAGGTAAAGGAACGCAAAGCAAGAATGGGTCAACAGGAAGCTTCACAATACATGACTGGTTTAGCTACAGCTTCTCAACCCATAAAAATGGTCATGATCCTACTATAGGATGTCCGACAGAGTGACTGATGGGGTTTTTCCACCAGAAACGAACAGCTGCTAAATCAGTGCTGCTACCAGAATCAGAGCTTAGCCAGTTCTTTCAAAGAACTGGTTGCTTTCCCAAAGACATGTGGCCTCGTCAGTGCCGCATCATAACATCGCTCATCAATGTGTCACGGGGGGGGGGGGGGGGGGGGGGGGGGGGTTGCTGGTGCCTATCAGCGTGTGAGGGGTAGGGTACACAAGTCGTAAGTCCATCGCAGGGCAACACAGAGACAGGCAGGACAAGCAAATTTACAACAATTTAGAAAGACAAATTAACCCACCAGTCATATTTTTGGACTGTGTTAGGAAATCAAAGTACTTTGAAGGAACCCACGCGTGCATGGGGCCGGGATTCGAACCCAGGACCTTCTTGCTGCAAGGCAAAAGTGCTATAAAGGACTGAATGTTGGCGCAGCGGGTAGCACTGTATTGAAGCCCCACACTGTAGTGCAGGGGGTAGCATTAATATATATTTATATTTATATATATTTTAATAAACAGAAAAAAACAACTAAATCTATTTTTACCAAAGACAATTTAGTTTAAGTAAACTACTTGAAAGGTAAGCATCTCATTTATTTTTCTCTCTTTGCACTTAATATATAAAAATTTAAATACTAATACACACAGTTGTAGGTTGATTGGCTTATAAGACAACAGTAAATCACTGTATGAAGCACATTGATAAACAAGAACTTACTGTAACCCTCCCTAGAAATAAATTAGATGAGCTGGAAAGTAAAAAAAAAATTTAAAAAAATGATTAGATAGCACCCCCCAGAGGAAGGCCGAGTAGATTCTCCTGAATAAATCTTGGCTCACGATATGAAATAAACTGATGATTACTTTTGCTTCTAAATTGCAACATGGTGTGCAGATCTGATACAGCTGAAAAAGAGAAAAGGCTGGATATTTATTGTTTTACATTCTCTCTGATTGCAGCAGCTTTCCGGAAAAGCTGCATTCAAATTCCCCCGGAGAATGGAGAATGAAGGATATTGCCAAATCTGATTGGGTTTTATAAACATTCAGCACCAAAGAGAACAAAAAATACTATCCGCAGCTGTAAAATTTTCTAATTTGATCAGTGGGTTTGCTGCCTGAATGTGAGTGAGTAATTTATCAGGTACACATATTACATTTCTTGCTTCAGGCTTTTTAAGCAGAATTTCCTGTTTTTCTCCGTTTTCCATCATTAGAACCTGGAAATGAAAGGATTTTTAACTATGAATAAAAGATTTTATGGTCTGAAAGGCAGATAAAACTTAACATAAGCAGACAATAACAGATGGAGTTAGGCAAAGCTAAAAACAGGAGAACAATTTCATCAGGATACCGGGAACCAAAGTTTTTCAGTGTTGTTGTCTTTGCTGAAACAAACTCATTCATAATTAGGTTCTGTTCTTGTTGAATACCATTTCCCAGCAATTAATATATTAAATATGTATAAGACAAGTCCACTGTTCAGACTTGAGTTTATGATTAAAAGGAGCTTTGACACTTAGAGCGGAAAAATTACATTGTGAAAGATGACCACCTAAAGAAAAAACAAGCGAAATGGGACCGACTGTGGAATATATTACAGAACTGAGGCAACACTGAACATTTTTCCATTGTATACCAGCTAAACGACTTAAATTAGATCAACTGAAGACAGAATCAGGACAATTTAACAGAGCTCCCACTACCTTACTACCAGGGCTGTGTTGAAAAATCAATTCTGGATCATTTCTTATAAAAATTCTAAGAATCGATTCACAAGTTCAAACTTGGTTTCATTGTTTAACATAGTATGTCCCTTTTCTACAGCTAAAATAGGAATTAAAAATCCAGGCATCCGTTTTAAGGCTTAGTTCTGATAGTCGATTCAAACTCTTGAGAATCGGAATTGAATCTTCAAATTTTAATCGATACCCAGCCCTACTTACTACACAGATACAAAGCTGTAAAGGATTGAAGATTTTTTTTAAACTTCACATGTTTGGTGGATTTTCATTTTACATATTTTTTTTATTCAAGTCTCTATCTTTCAATCGATAAAAAGGCGAACAAAAAGAAGGCAGCTAAACTAGTATTTTTCTTTTAAAGAGGTTAATGACATCGTCTGCCACATAGGTCAAAATCCTCAATTTGACTGTGCTCTGCACCATACAGTGAGGCAAAAAACGTTTTTGGCCACCAATGATTGTGCAAGTTGTCCTAATTAAAAAGATGAGAGGTCTTTAAATTTTATGGAAGGTAAACTTCAACTGTGAGAGTCAAAAAGCAAACAAATATATATATTTTTTTAAATCCAGGAAATCCCATTGTATGATTCTTAAATAATTTGTTTATAATTGTGTATAAAATAAGTATTTGGCTGTGATGGACTGGCGACCTGTCCAGGGTGTACCCCGCCTCTCGCCCATTGACAGCTGGAGATAGGCACCAGCCCCCCCGCGACCCCTGGAGGACTAAGCGGAAGATTGTAATGTAACCTTGGTTGACCATAGTTGAGGTCAAATGTTCTTACTGCCTCCAACTACCACATTGGAAATAACTATCTTGTGTTTGGGATCAGCGCATACACACGTCAGCAATTTAAAAACAACAACTCACTGGAGACATATGGACATTTTTCACATGGCTGGGAACAAGAATTGCTCACATTTCGACAGCAGGACTGCAACAACACGGTCGCCTCCGCCAAGGTGAGCTAACCTTGGTAGAAGTTGTTGTTTTGGGTGATTTTCCGTGCACTTTGTGTCCCACAGGTTTTATAACAAGATTTTCATTTAAAGTAATTCACAAAATACACTTTAAAACAAGAACTAGAAGGGTCTATGTTCCTTGTTATTATGACACACTAAGTTATTTTAAAAATTATATTTTAGAAGTTTATGGCTCAGATGAGCTGAGGCCATTCCCCGTTTTTCTGTTAGAGATCCCATTTTCTGTCTGAAAAAATGTAATGTGACCTGACATGGCAACCCTTCACACAACATGAGTGTATCATTTATTATTTTTCAAGTTTAGACCCTCCTCACTCAAAGCGAGCGAAGCTTCCTCGGTTAGATCCTCATACATCCCATCATACAACGCGCCTACAGCAACCCCCAGACTCATCAAGTAAAGCAAAGCTGGACGTTTCTCCGCCATTCTCCGCCACACATCCACTCAAGGAGCCATGGACGACAGAGAGTGAGTTTTGATTTTGCTGCAAAGCTTTTTATTAGTGTGAAAGCCAAGTGTCCATTAAACATCTAAATATGGTCACCCTAAATAAAGAATATTTTATGCTATTATTTTTTAAAGACAACTTTCTGAAAATATACTTGAAATTACACTGTTTTAGGTCTGTTGAGTTCAGTTTATTTTTTTTATTTTACTACTCTTCTGAATTGACATGTATTTAACTGCGTTTTTCAAATATTAAAAGACCTTAAGATAGGGATGCACCGGCCCTGATACTGCTTAATGTACTCGGTTCATGGTATCGGTTAACATCAGCCGATACTGATACGATACTTAAGATGTAGAAATGCACCAATAATTTCACAGAAGACATTCGTTTTTAACGTTTAAATTTAAGTTCTGTGGTCATTTTTATTAATATTTTATTTTTTCTTTCTTTTTTCTTGTTGGCTTCGTCTGAACGTGATCTACAGCTCTCGTTGGAGCGGTTCGCAGCCGAGTGTGAAGCGGCTGGGATGAGGATCAGCACCTCCAAATCCGAGACCATGGTCTTGAGTCGGAAAAGGGTAGGGTGCTCTCTTCGGGTTGGGGATGAGGTCCTTCCTCAAGTGGAGGAGTTTAGGTATCTGGGGGTCTTGTTCACGAATGAGGGAAAAATGGAGCGGGAGATCGATGGACGGATTGGTAGGGCGTCTGCAGTCATGCGGGCGCTGTACCGGTCTGTCGTGGTGAAGAGAGAGCTGAGTCGAAAGGCGAAGCTCTCGATTTACCGGTCGATCTACGTTCCTACCCTCATCTATGGTCACGAACGCTGGGTGGTGACCGAAAGAACGAGATCGCGGATACAGGCGGCTGAAATGAGTTTCCTCCGTAGGGTGGCTGGGCTCTCCCTTAGAGATAGGGTGAGAAGCTCGGTCATCCGGAGGGAGCTCAGAGTAGAGCCGCTGCTCCTCCACATCGAGAGGAGCCAGTTGAGGTGGCTCGGGCATCTAGTCAGGATGCCTCCTGGACGCCTCCCTGGTGAGGTGTTCCGGGCATGTCCCACCGGGAGGAGACCCAGGGGAAGACCCAGGACCCGTTGGAGAGATTATGTCTCCCAGCTGGCCTGGGAACGCCTCGGGATTCCTCCCGAGGAGCTGGCCCAAGTGGCCGGGGAGAGGCAAGTCTGGGTCTCCTTGCTTAGGCTACTGCCCCCGCGACCCGACCCCGGATAAGCGGAGGAAGATGGATGGATGGATGGATGGATGGATTTTATTTTTTATCTAATTCACCATCATTTCTTGTAACAACCGGAGAAGAAAATAAAACTGGACTCCCAATTGATAGCACTTTTTTTGTGTGGTAGAAGTATCGGCATTGATACTTGGTATTGGTAAGTACTCTGATCCAAGTATCGGTATGGTATCGGTTTTGAAAAAAGTGGTACTGTTGCGTCCCTACCTTAAGATAACAGTATTTAGCCTGTGATGTTTGATTGGCATCCTCTAAAATCCTTTCATATTTAAATAATTGTGTTTTCATGGGCAGAAATTATTGTATTTCCTTTTATAAACATGATTATTCAAGATTATTAAATTACAAAGCCTCCAATTAATTAGATACATTTTTTTAATGAGGTCCCACCCCTTATTTATATATATATATATATATATATATATATATATATATATATATACACACACACACACACACACACACGACGTCTAAATATTTTAAACAACCTATTGTGTAAAGTACATTTAGATTTGGAGGATTTTTTTGGGGGTACAGGTTTGCACTTTCTGATATCTCAGAACCTTTATCACACTAATAAAATTAATACAACTAATACAACACTAATACACACTAATATCTTATTCCTACAAAAATGTATTATCCCTGATCAAATTTATGAGCGCTTACTAAATCTGCCACATTTCCTAATATAACAGTGATAGTACAACACAATTGTTGCATCTTTATCTTTTATACGGGCCTGTATTTTCCTACAGCATCACAACATTTATCATAGTTTATGTAAAAACACACTAAGGCAGTAGTTTATTATCCCCATTTTATGAAGAACACCAAAAGTAAATATTTTGTATGACATTTAAACTATAAAGACTGATTGAATAATCACAGTGTGGTCAGTTGGTTTGATCATCAAAAGCAGCGTTCGTTTAATTTCAGCAGGGGGCGCCAATACCTTTTTTTTATTACCAGCTGGCATGAAGACCCTGGGAGCAAATCCAGACAATGATTTCCTCAGACAAACACTGTCAAGCTGCATGTTTAAGAGCGTTTGGAAATATATTGTAATCATGAAGAGTATGAACTTGGAATATTTAAGATGCTGTGTGGTTCAAAAATGTATCCTGAATCTGCAGTTTCTTCTGTTTAATGACAATAAAACAAGAATAAGATGAGGAGAACAGAAGAACCTCTTGAGGCACAAAATTTTTTTTTGCATAACTATCTTAGAATGACCCAGATAATTATTGTGTGCTATACCTTATCTCTATTTTAGTATAAGTTGTGACCTAAAAGATTTTATAAAGAGCTGAAGAGTAAAAACAAAACAAAAATATGCAAATATCTTTAAATACAAATTTACAGAAAGCAACCAAATTAAACTGAACAAACCACAGCACTTGAAACTAAACTTGTAAAAAAATGTGAATGGCATGCATCTTCACAGCAATGATTAAAAACACATCTCCCTTTGTTTTCCTTGAACTCAGAGCTACATTCAAGGAGGTGGACATCCTGATCTAAATGTCGTTAAGGTGGCTGGGACTGTGTGGTTCTATGTTAAACATGAGCCTACTAAAATCATTTGGTAACTACAAATCTCAACCAGGTTTGGGTATGGCATACCTCAAGGTTCTATTCTCAGTTCACTTTGATTCAATACCCACATGATTACCCTAGCTCAGAAATTGAGGCAACACCTATGCTGATGACCTAAAACTATATTTCAGCATTGCCATAGTTGACTAAAGGGGCCTAAAAGGCTCAACAACCTGATAAAGAATGATTCTGTTCTGATGATAATCATGTAGCCACTGGAAAGGATGGTGAAAAGATTAATAAAATCAAGAAAATTACGGACAACCCTGAGCATCCTCTTCACGAAGAGGCTTTCTCAGACCCCTCCTACCTGCAGCAATCACCATGTACAACAACTCTTTGAAGAACCTTTGATAGTAGAAGTTACAACATTTAAATTCCCTTTGGGATTGATCTCATTGCTTTTGTTACCAAATTGAGGTCAGAAAATCAGCACTCAACTAGGCTCAATGAGGCTAAAGGCAAGAGCATCGTGTCGTAACGGACTTAGACCTACACAACTACATAAAAGCTTTTACACCATTCCAGAAACCACTGCACTAGCGACCAGGGTATCAGAGGAAAGAACTTGTTCTCTCTTGATTGGCTACAAAGCTCTGAATGTTTTTGGGTGTCAATACATGAAAGAGTTGCTCAACAACTATGAACCATGTAGACACTTTACACACACAGATATACTTTGTTAATCCTGTAGGGAAATTCCTGCATTGATTTAACAAACAATAACAAATAGTGTGAGCAAACAAAAAAAATGAAAAAGACAGTGATCGAGTTAAACATCAAAAGTAAGAGAGACAAAAATGGAATATTATAAATAATATAATGAACAACATAATATACAACATAATAAAAAGTACATCACCAAAGATTACAGAGTTATGTCATTTACATTCAGTTTAGTGGGTAGTTGTAAAATCTGATGGTTACAGGAAGGAGGGATTTTCTGTCGTTCTGTCTAACAAACAGGTGGAATGAGTCGGTTACTGAATGTGCTCATAAGGTTATCCAGCATGTTATGAAGAGGGTGGGAAGGACTGTATGGTTCTTAGCTTGGACAGCATCCTCCTGTCTGACACCACCGTCAGAGAGTCAGGCTCTACCCCACCAACAAGACTGGCCTTAAGGTTTATAGAGTCCGTTAGTGTCAGCCACACTCAGTCTGCTGAACCAGCACACTACAGCATAAAGAAAATGACACCGGCTGCCACAGACTCAAAAAGATCCTCAGCATCGTCCATCAGATGTCTCAGAAGACAGAAACGACCCTGTCCCTTCCTGTAGATGGCATCAGTGCATTTGGTGACACCAGTTTATTATCGATAATCAGTCCAAGGTATTTATTTTATATTATATATTATTTTAGCATTTTCCTCAGCTTTGGATCCTTAAATGTGCAGAAACTGTTGACTCCTTTAAAACTGGGAAATAGGTGAGTTTTTACTCAAGTTTACCAATAAAATTCAATATTGGCTTTATAAAGGTCTATCATGCATCAGCTTTGTATTACTTTTAAACCTGCGTTTCTTTTTTTTATGAAATGCTTATACTTCAGTGTGCTGTTCTTCTCCTCCCCTTTATTTTATTTAAAGCACTTCCAACAATCTTGGGCATGAATTGTGCTAAATAAAAAAGCTTGCCTTGAGGGCTGTAGGTCTTGCAACCTTATACATGCTGCATTCAGCTAAATGTGATTTAATTCACTGATGGTCAAATGATAAAACATAGCTGGCCACATCTCTTCATACTGCACCTGCAGGAGAATGGATATATCGGCATTTGATGAATGAGGAGGCCGTTTGTGTTGCTCTCCCACCACTCGTATCATAGAGGATTACATCTGTTGGTGGATCAGGCCTCAGTGGACAGGATTGGTTCAGTCACAAGGAATGCACACTATTTTCATCTCTGTGCCATGACAGCCAGCAAATTGAGAACCTCATGCTCCATCGTTTTGTTGTGTAATAGCATTTGAAACATGTTTGAATGAAAAATGTCAAATGGATTTGGTTATTGTGGAATATTTGATAAATATTTTATAGCCTGACCCTAAAGACAAAAGACATTTAAGACATTGCTTTGCAAACCAGAGACGCAGCTACTGAAGGAATAAAGAATGATTCAGGACACACCCTACTAAGTTTACTTACATAGACGTTACATAGTAGTATAAGGAGTTTAGTAAAACATGCTAATCCTTAAACATACCAGAGGTGCACCGATCCAACTTTTTCTGTCCCGATACCTGGGCTTTGTGTATCTGTCGATACCCAATACCGATACTATTGCTGAATTAATAAACTTTATACCTTCCACCTCATTCCTTTCTTCAAGAGACTAAAGGCACCAGACTTTACTAACTAAACATAACTGAGAAAAAAAATAACAGATGTAAAACCGAAAATGAGTGAAAAATGAAAAATTTTTGTGAATTTATTGCAGATTTACCACCATTTAAGTATCAGATCATGGTATCGTTAACTTTAACCGATACTGATACATGTACATTAGACAGTATCTGGGACGATACCCAATAGCAGTATCGTATCCGTGCATCACTACTTAAAAACAGATAAATCTATTACATTTTTAAGTGACTTTTTAACTAAGTAAGAGTTGTCTATCCAAACCTGGTTTATAGAAACACATTAAGTCATATGTTTTTTTAAATCATTTAGCCAATATTAAATGTCCATCAATGCAGGGGTAGAACAGATTTTCCATGTCAAAATTCCAATCAGATATTTGGATCATTCAGCTCAATTGGGAGATTTACATTTGAAATCTTGGCACATATAAAATAAATAAAAAACTAAACCTCATCATTGTCATCTGGAAAAAGCAGGCAGCACTGTGGGGATAATGTTCTTTGATTTCTCTAGTGCAATTAACACAATTCAGCCTGATTTGCTTTGTCAAAAACTCCCGAAGAGCCAATTGGAGGCCTCAACAATCGCTTGGATCAATAACTACTTTAAAAACAGACCCCAGTTTGTGAGACTGAAGAATTGCAGCACAGGAGCACCACAAGGGACTGTACTCGAACCATTCCTTTTCACTCTGTACACCTCAGACTTCCAGTATATGACAGAGACCTGTCATCTGCAGAAATAATTTGATGACTCTCAAATTGTTGGGTGTATCAGAGATGGAGAAGAAGCAGAATACAGAGAGCTGGTGGACCGCTTTGTGGCATGGTGCGGAAACAATCATCTTACCTTGAATGTGACAGAAATAAAGGAGACGAGAGAAGATTTAAAAGGACATAAGTCAAACACTGTTTCCATTATGGGAAAAGAAGAGCAGGTGGTTAAGTAGTACAAATACATCAGAGTTCACCTGGACAACAGACTGGACTGGAGACTGAACAGTAAAGCAGTCTACAACACAGGGACAGAGCAGACTGGACTTTCTGAGAAAGTTTATGTCCTTCAAAGTTTCCAAAAAATGCTGCTAATCTTCTACAAGTTTGTGGTGGAGAGACTAATCTCTTCAACCATCATCTGGCGGGGTAGCACGACAGCCAGGGACACAAAAAGGCAAAAAAAACTGACACAGAAGGCTAGTTATGTTCTGGTAGCAACTGTGGAACAACTGAAGATGATGATACAAGGAATTCTTCATAAATTTAAGAGAATGAAGGACAACCCTGAGCATCCTCTTCATGAGACTATCCTACAGCAACAAATTGTCTTCCGTTACGCTGCAACACAGCCGGTACAGGAGATCCTTCCTGCTCACAGCCATCATGATATACAATAACTCCTTGAAGAATTCATTAGTATTAGCTACAACAACACCTAATTTACCTCTGGGATTAATAAAGTTTTTTTGAAATTAAGTCTATATATACTTATTATATATTTGCAATGCAAACAACGCCATTTTCTGACCTTTATCATCTGTATCCTCCTAAATTCACAACTGTACTTGAAGGTAAATAACAACCGTCCACAGTTATAAAAAACATGTTAAATAAAATAAAAACTTTTTGATTCAAAAATTTAAAACATTACACATAGATTACGTTCATCTGAAGAGAGAAACAGATTTGACAGTAAAGAAAAAGTACCAAATATTTTAACTAAAGGTGCACCAATAGATTGGGCCTCAATTTTTTTAAATTTGGGTAATCGGAAAAGAAACAATATTTCCATGTGAATTTGATCTTACTTAAATACCTAATGGTAATATGAAAGCAAAATATTATGGACAAGTGGTTCAAAACAGATATAAAAGATTTTTTTTAAAGTAGAAACTTAAAGACCAAAAGAACAAATATGACTTTGTCAAACAGCAATGCTAAAAAAATGCTCATTTATATTCAAGAACACTCCGTCACGTCCAGTTAGAACTGGTTTGTATTGTTTTATGAGTATTCATTCTGTTTTTTTGATAAAAGAAAATTGAAACATTGAAGTAATCTTCTTCTAGTTATAAAATTATGACGTTTTTCTAAAGACCACATATCGGTGATAGGCCCAAAAACTGCAATCAGTGCACCTCTACTTTTAACATCAGCCACAAAATACCAATATGTAGCGGATTTTATAGATAAAATAAAACTATACCATAAAATAAATAACATAGAAACATACTTACAGAAATATAGCAGCTGTTGAATATGTATGCCACAGCTGTCTTTTTTCTATATTCTTTATGGTCTAAATTCAGAGCTATTTAATCAAATGTAATTCTAAATGTGTGTTTCTCTGGCAAATATATGAAAGCAATTGAGGCACAGATTTGAATCAACTATCTGCTGGTGCTGCATTCTAATTTAGAACGCCTTTTGAGGGTCTTACGGTGCCCCTCCTATCAACATGTGCAAGATGCTGTTTTGAGTCAATTGCACTGATATAAAAAAATTAAGTTCTGTTTAATCCCCTTTACAATGACTGAAAAAGAGCTTGGAAACAGTTTTTTTTTTTTTTTACCCTAATTTAATAGAATGGGTGCGACAGTGGCTCGGAGATAACCTCCTGTCTCTGATGTTGCGTATTTTGGGCAAAACACTTCATCTGCCTCGCCTGCTGGCAGTGGTCAGAAGGCCTAGTGGTGCTTGTGTACGGCAGCCTGGCTTCTGTCAGCGTGCCCCAAGGAAGATGTAGCTAAAATGAAGCTAACAACCACCAGTGTCTGAATGTGTGTGTTAATTTGTGAATAACTGAATGTCATGTAAAGTGCTTTGGAGTCTTCTGACTTAAAAAAGGTGGATTACAAATACAGGCCAAGTACCATTTAATACTTTTTATCCAAATGATAAATACTAATGATAAATTCCAGACTTTCCCCACTCTAACACTGAGTATGCACACCATCTTAGTGTATGTCTGGTGTTTGAAAACATGGAGAGGTTTCTATGAACATATTTTACCAGATGACTGAACAGCAGCGCAGATGTCTATTTAGAGGCTGATGTTGAACATTCACTCATTTGGCTAAGGAGAATCCTGTTAGCAACAAGGGAAAAGATATTTTCTTGTTTGAATATTAGCCTATTTATCTGTTTGAAAGGGCGATGATTGGTCCTCTACCTTAATGTCCTAGAGTCCTGATTTATCCATCTCACATGAGCACAGCAGAGATTATTAAATTAAAAAAATAAATAAACACCTACAAAAACAGATGAAACTGCAAACTGAAAAGTGAGAAATATGAGGATCAAGTCATAAACAGGGACGACAAAGTAGTGCTCACCCAAACGGCCATCATCCTAGCTTTTCACAGTTTGATTCAATTTGTCCCACAACTTTTTAAATTCTTTCTGTAGTTATTATTCGTTTATTGTATTGCTATAATTTACAACTTTGTCGGGTTGAAAATCCAAAAATAAATGTTTTGCCTAATAAACCAAAAAAAAATCCTAATAAAAGCCGAAAAATAATAGCAATTAGTAGGGATGTAATAAAATATCGATATGCCGATATTTTATCTCATGATATTGTATCGATATTCAAAAGCAAACAATCGAAAAGAAATTTAGAATAATTTTTACTTCAAACATTAAAAATTACAGTAATATTTGTCACAAGATTAAAAATATGACTGGTAGTTTGTGGCTGTTTTCACCTTCTTTGTTCCAGTGTATCAACTAGATCTAGTAAAAACAGGTTTAGAATGTTGTGACGGATTTTCAGCAGTTAAATGTAAAAAATGTAAAAATAAAAATACATAGACTTACTCATGGTTTTGTGATATATTGCAATTTATCGTATCGTGCCCTTTGTATAATGATACATATATCGCCAGATTCTTGCCAATACACATCCCTAGTCATTATTAATGTTAATTAAAGAAAAAATTTAGAAATGCTGATAATGAGAGCACATAATGTACTGCAAACAACACTAACATTCTTGATTTATTCATTTCTGATAAAAAACTTAACCAATACACAAGTTGACACACTACAAAAAATTCCAAGTTGACTCAACTGAAAATAATTTGTAACCTCACTGCCTACACATTTTGATTAAGGCTATCTAATTATTTAGTGTAATGTCAACAAAGAAATACGTTTTTTCAATTTATGAGATAAAGTTCGAATAGCTTATTTTCTTTTGCTCAGGTTAAGAAAAAATTCAGTCAGATAAACTAATATTTTAGTTCTAACAACCACAGAATCCAAGTAACTTCTATGTTCTTCTATATTCTTCAATTTTCTTGTTCTTTTCAGAAGCACATTGCAGTAATAGTACAATAGTAACATTGCACATTATTAAATCCAGTATAACAGTCGTCTGCTTCAACCGAGAACAGTATTTTTGTTTTATTTAGTTTTGTTGCTTGTGGTTTTTTAATTTTACCATAAAGCCAGATACTTGATCTATTGTGATATGCTCCTTTGTCATGGCGTTGGGTTAGCTGTGTTGCTGCGATGCTCAAAGTTGAATGGGCTGGGCGTTTTCCCCTGTCCTGATTGGTGGATGTGACCAGGGAAGTTTTTGAATTAGGCCCCTGCCCTTTGTTATAAAACTAAACATGCCAAGTTATATCTACTAAACAAGATTAGTGCAGATTAGTAATCTTTAAGATAAATATTGCAATCAATTAATGTTGTTCATTAATAATAGCCTGTTTTCAAAAAAACACAATATAAGTTACAATCACTCAAGTTGAACTAGAACAAAATCTGTGTTTACAGTCCATAATGAATAACTGTCAATTATATTTTGCACATAGACTAAAAAGCTGCATACATCAGGGGGGGAAAAACTGTAAAAAGCATAATAATTTCAATCCAAGCAACTACTCACAATAGGAAAGAGCCCCTCCAGGCTTGAATTACAAAAGAGAGAGAAAAAAAAAAATCGAAATGCCACTTATTGAATACAATGTCCTTCGGACAAGCGTATTACTTCAGCTGTTAAGATTGGTTTAAAGACCAAGTCTAAACTGACAGTGGAGACAAAAACTTCTGCTAGAGCAGAAAGACGCTTAACAAAAGCATGAAGTGGACTGGTTTTCGGTTCAGAGTTTAAAGACAGTGTATATTTTTAAATACTTTAATAAAATTGTCCAGTAGAAGACATACAAATACATACAATCTGACAAAAAAGTGGAATAAAGAAAGCATTCAGACCTTTAGATATTTTATTTTGTCACAATATTAAATTAACTGTAATCAACCACATTTGCAATACCTGTTTAAATAAGAAATCCCAGAAACAGAATATGTCTGACAACATGAAATTGCCTAAAAGATTTTAAGAGACAGGATATTGCTAACAAAAAGATATTTAAAACAGATAGGAAGAAGCAATTGACTTATTTCTGTCCAGAAAGGGTTACAAAGGCATCTCTCAAGCTTTGGGTCTCAAGTGAGCCTTGTAACTAAACTTTACATTGAGGAGAAAATATGAAATAGTGGTGAAACTTCCTGGGATTGGCCGGCCTACCAAAATTACTCCTGGAGCCCATAGACAACTTGTCCAGGAGGTCACAAAAGAACCCAGAACATCTTGACCCGTCGGCCTCACTTGGCTCAGTTATGTTCAGAAGTCAGGATTCAAACCGCATCCGATCAAAACAACCAAATATTGTTGATCCCAGACACTTTTGGGATGATGTTCTGTGAATTAATGAGACAAATCTAAACAAAAACATCATCATTACTGACAGTTAAACAACCTCACACTGTTTTGCTTCTTCAGTATGTAGATGACTGGCTGGAAATGATGGAAGCTTGAATTCTGCTCTCATCCAGAAAATCTCAGCAGCCCAATAGTGAGTTTATGGCTACGTCAACACTAAGCCGGATAAGGTTATACGGGGAGTTAGACGCCTAACGTTATCCACTCAACATGAGCATTTACGCCCTGTTTAAGGTCCGTTTAAGGTCCTGTGATTGCACAATCCCATACAGACCTATGCATGCACTGGGCATGCGCGGGGAAAACAAAAAGAACACAGGTTGACACGTATAATCTACGTCACTGTCGGCGCCTCCTGGATCGCCTCCTGTGTCGCCTTCTCATCCGCAACGTTAGGGTTAATTTTGCAAACGTCTGAATTTGCAAAAGAAGCAGTAGCATAGCGAGACTCGTCTCCATCTTTGCTGTTGTCATCATCTGGTGTCGCGTTGTTGTCGTCATCAATTTTAGGGCTGGGTATTGATTCAAATTTCAAGAATCAATTCAATTCCGATTCTCAAGATTTGGAATCAATTCGATTCGATTCAATCTGATCCAATTCAATATTGATATGGGTCAGTGCTATTAAAAGCTTTTTTCTTTTACTGTTATCTTAATTAAATGCCAGAAATTCAATGACTTAACACTGGGTAACAGTTCACCATGGAAAACTGTATTAACCCTGTCAGACAAAAAACTTAAAATGGCTGTCTGGACTGTTCCTTCCCATTTCAACTTTAAAAAGGGCAAACTATTCTAAAAAAATAAGCGATATTTGAACTGGTGAATCAATTCAGTTCGATTTCTATAAGAATCGATTCGGAATCGATTTTTCGATTATTTCAACACAGCTCTAATCAATTTAGGACGCAGCATTTGATTGACGTCGCTGCTCTGAATTAGCCGGGGACCGGAAAAGTTGCATCCAGACGTCCTCATTTAGCCGTTGAGATATCATTTAAACGGCTCTCTTACCCGGCTAATACTTATCCTGCCACAGACCACAAACAAAGCCGCCTTAGTGTGGACGATAGGGGGGTGTAGACTAAATACTTATATGTTTAAGGCGTTATCCTGCTTAGTGTGGACGTGGCCTAAGATGCGGGACATCAGTCCAAAGAGCACCAGCAAATCGACCCCTGAATGGCTCCGTTTTAAATAATTAAGGTAAAAAAACTAAGCAAACATGTTCAAAAACCCTGCAATGGGAGATAAATCTGTGAATCTGGCCAAGATAACATCTTCCTTGCTGAAAACTAAATGTTTTATTTACTTGGATTTTCTTTGTTCGATATAAAATTTAGAATAGAATACAAAAATCCTTTATTGTCTCTTAGTGGAGACATTAAGTAAAATTCAATTTGTGTGATAAAAAAAACGAATTGTCACAACAAAAACAGCCAAAAATGTACTATTTTACCAAAATAATATCAAAAAACAGATATTATATTTTGCACAGCTCTAGCTGGAACTTTGCTTTCTTTACAGAGTATTTTACAGTCATAATCGCTGTGGAAGAATATGTGTTACGTTGTGAGGATATCTATCCATGTGTTGTCAAAGCTAAACACATATTTGGGTTGCTGAGCTAACTTAGTTAGCTTCTACTGGGGTATTCTGGAGCGTTCCCAGGTCAGGAGAGATCTTCAGTAGAAATGCCCTAATTGTTTAGCCAGATAAAAGGAATTAGACAAATTTTTAATTGATTTATGATCAACATACACTTGGATGCAGAAATAGGATTGTTTTTGTTAGGATTTTCTTCTCTGTTGGTCTCAAAACAGCTGTATAATAACCTGCTTTTATCACCTTTGTGTGCTGTAGTCAAAAGAAGAAAAATCTACATGATCAAAATTAGAAACACCGGGTAAAGCCTCAGTGAAAACTAGAAATTTGTACTGCACAGAAACCTGCACAGATGGAGGATTCCAGGAGGCAGCTCAGACACTCGCACCATTGTGGTAGATTCCTTTTAGTGCAGAGGAGCAGCAGCTCTACCACAAGCTTCTTTAAATGATCTGATCTCCAAGCCTGAGCCAGTCTACAGGGAAAGCAATAAGAAACCTTCTTCCTGTTGGTCCACGAGCTTCACAGAGGGACATTAAAGCGAAAGTTTTATTTTATTTTATTTTTTTAACTAGGACCTTATCATTATTGATGGCAAATATTACATTCATTTGCTAACCCTGACAGGTTTGGAGCCATTCAGCAGAAGTTTTTATCCAGTCGCGAATATAACCATATAATGGGAGTAACTGGGGGCAGGAATTGGTCGCCTGTAATAAGGCATTATCTGCCCCAGAACTCCTTTATTTAGCCAAGTTTTGTTATGAATAGTTAGCGATATTCCCCTGTGAATTCAGAACGTCTCAGTGGTGCTGCGGGATAAGCTTCTGGTGTTTTACAGGCTTTTAATGTAACCGATTCCAACTTACACTAACCTGCGATTTCAATGATGTTGCAGCCATCCGCCATTACAACTGTAGTCTGCAAAGGTTGCAGAAAGGGACCTAAGCTCAACCTAGACCAATTGGTAATTTGGTTATTGCAATTTGGAAATACGCAAACGATGTCTGCCGTAGCAAGTTCTGTATACCTGACCGCCGTAGAGCAGAATTTAAGTCCTGCTCAGACTACTAGTGGGATGCACCACAGCAGGGCAGGATTGTTATTGTGTTATAGTGTAGTTGTATTATTACCTCTAAATAACTCCCATTATATGGATATACGCTGACTGGATAATAGCTTCTGCTGAATGGCTCCAAGTAGCTCCAAACCTGCCTGTGTTAGTAAATGAAAGTAACATTTGCTAAAAATGAGGTCCTGGTTGAAAAAGAAATTTCCCTTTAAAAAGACAATCTGATCAGAGTGGAAGCCTGGCTATGCCATTAGTCATGATCTGACTCTAGAGACTTAGATTTTTAATCTGTTGCACTAAAAACTGTCTGCAACTCATCTTCTCTATGTACTAATTACTAAAAAAAGAAAAGAAAATCCAGCTTATATTACAACAGATTCAATTGCCTAAGATTTGTAACTCCTAATAGAAAAACGAATTTCATGCACCTTGATATGAATACTCAATATTATACACAACAAAAGCACAACATCTTTAAAAGAAAAAAACTTATGGTTCCTGTCGTGCAGGTCTAACCAGAGGAAAAATATAGCATCACTCTGCTCTGCCCACTCATAGATCTCCAGCAGGAACTTCCTCCTTGTTGTTTCACTGGCGAACAGACTCGAACACTTTCTCCGAATGACTGTGGCACAAATAAAGCAAAGTGTAGTCAGACTGGCCATGGGTGTTCTCTTAGTCATCTTTCCACTGTATGTTTATTTTGAAACGTGGGATATCCGTGGCCCAGGACGGGGCAATGGCAGCTCCCATCCTGCCTTTCAGAAAAGACGGAAGCAGGTTGGAAACACCAGAAGAAAGGTTTATTTACTGTGTGAGAAATTTAGGAAGACGTATCAGGCACCAGGAAAAAAAAACAAAACATTTATGAGTCCTGAGGGATAAAAAATTACTTTCATATTTATACCGCAAAAGAAAAGGTCTATCAGAGCTCCAAGAACTTGTGAAATAAATATTTGTTTGTGCAGCCTAAATAGATAGAATCCCCTTAAGTATACACAACAAAGCTAATAGAATAAATCTTTTAAAAAAACATATATAATCTTTTCTATCTATAAAACACAAGGACTAGCATTGGGATTTCCTTTAGTAGTTGATCCACTGAAAGGTGGAGGACTTTCCCCATTTATCCCACGTAGGATACAGATACCATGGGCGGAAATCCGCATGGGTGCTCGGTATTCTCCGTGGGTGCTCGGGCCCTGAAGCACCCATGGAATAAGCGCGTATGTACCAGAGGGAAATTAAGGGTTGTTGTAGCTCATAACTAATTAATTCTTCAAGGAGTTGTGAACATTGTGCCCTCGAAGTTGAAGCGCAGAGGCAGGAATGAACAGATTAAGGATTTGAGTAAATTTGACGAGAGGCCAAACTGCCATGTCTAAACTGTTAAGAGTTTCTCCAGACCTACAGGTCTAGGAGAGTGTTCCTGATCTGCAGGGGTCAGTACGCATCAAAAGGTGCTTCAAAAGAAGGAACGGCAGTGAAGCGTTGACCAGGTGACAAATAGGCGAGGCTTACAGATGCACGTGGCGAGCGATATCTGCCGTCTAAATCAACAAACTGGGGAATTACTTCTAGTTCTGAATGTACCTCAGTCTGCATCGAGGACAAATCAGTGCGACTGAATATTATAAGTGATGGAGATATTTGATGATATCACAGAAACACTGAACCTAACACTAGACAAGCAAAATACAAACTTTTCTGTTATCTTATCAGTAAGAATAATATACAAGCTGAGTGAAACAGCACTGACCTCCACCACGGTGGTCTTGTCACAAGCCTAAAGGACAGCTTGTGGACAAAAGCACAGGGCATTTGGCAAAATGACAAAAGCAACACTCTGCTGAGAAAAAAAGAGCTGGCTATATGTAGTAACAAAAGAAACTTTTTTTTAATGGGTTTTTTTCTTCTCACAACTCAAAAGTTAATCACTGGTGTTTGATTTTTCTATTTTTATTTAACAAAAAAAAAACAGTAGACAGGAAAGCTTTGATTTATTGACCTAATATCTTATCCTAATGAAGGGAAAGCGGATGAAGGTGTAACCTGTGTGACAGTGGCTCCACTATCTGTCAAGATAAACGTCTTTTTACGACCTGTAGCCAAGGAACCATGAGAGCCAACACAATTCATCAAAAATAAGTCAGAAATAACATGCAGGTATAGCAAATAGAACATATTTACCTACTCATTACCTACTCATTTATATTCATCTTTCAGCTGAGACGAAAAATTATAAGTGTAGAATGTCATGTCTAACATTTTTTTTTAAGTTTCATAGTTATTCATTTCCAGTGATGGGCAGTAACACATTAAAAGCAATGCGTTACTGTAATCCAATTACTTTTTTCGAGTAACATGTAAAGTAAGGGATTACAGTGCCCAAAAAGTTATTAAAATGCCATTACTTCTGCACAATCAGGCTGCGTTACTGCATTAGGTAGTTGCGCAGAACGCGTGTCATGATGGTGATATATTTACACACTTGCCGAATCTCCCAATTTTCCTGGGAGAGTCCCGACTTTCAGTGCGCCTCCTGAAAAAATCTCCCGGAGCCACAATTCTCCCGAATTTCTCCCGGCATTTGAAGGTGTCGCTTATCATGTTTACTCCCAGTTTTTTGTGTGAGAGGGATGGATAATAAAACAGGTTTCACTTGCATTTTACCGAGGAAGGTGCTGTGGGGTAGGCTACAGTTTCCTCATTCGTGACATAAAAATCCTTCACCTGTTGACGAAATTCGCCATTTTGAATCCAAAATAGTTCACCTACGTGATTCGTAGCCTTTCTGTCCCATGAGAAAAACAATCGGCTGTAATTACTGACGCACGCCGCAGCAACCAGACGCAAGTTTTCAGAGCAATCTTAATGCGACTGAAAGAAGCTGCTTTTTCAATTACTTTTTAAATCTACCTAGTTATTAAGGATTTAAAAAAATTTCAACCGACCCCAAGTCTTGTTTCCTTTTATTTTGGCAGCGCTGCGGTGATAACTTTGGCAGCGGATCAAGACTTTTTTTTCCAGCTATTTGAGCCTGAGAGCACAGCTGGTCATACTTTTTATTCAGTTAAAGCGTCAAAAATCAACAGACTCATACTGCCCAGAGATCAAAGTAAGTAAAAATTATTTCTCACTCTCTCCTTATACAGAGACTCCTGTGAGTTTTTAGAATGATTGAGTTATTATTCCTAAACATTTAGTGCTGCTGAGCAGGGGAGTATCCAGCAGGTGAATAAAATGGGGCTAGAGTGGGTCTGGGACTGTAGCACCAAAATAAAAGAAAAGATGTTCTTATAGTGGTATCCAATCTGAGCTGGTCACATTTATAATTTACATCTGTTTAATGACATTTAAAGTCATTTTTATTTTACTAATGTTTATGTGACAATGTTGGCCTCTAACTCTGATTGCGTTTCAAACAATAAGTGACTGGAGACAAATTTAATTCAGTCACAAAAAAAGTGTAGGGACTGTTTAATTTGTTAACATATATATTGCTGTATAAATACAGTGAAATTCAAGTATTACATTTTTATGTTTTTAAACACCACCCCTTTTAAATGTCTCCCTAATTTTGAGGTCTCAAGGTTGGCAAGTATGGACATATAAGTGTGCGACATAACAATGGAGCGCAGGATAGAGAGCGAGTAGTCAGCGTTTGATGGTTGGAAGTATCGGCACTACTTTCAGTATGATTCTGTAAAAAAATGACAAAAATATTAGTGTCCGCTGCACACTCTGCGTTAGAAGGAAACTTTTATCTACAGCAAAAAACTCAACTTCCAAAGCAAGCAAGCACCTGGCTAACCGGGGGAATGCGAGAGCCTGACTGACAACACAGCTGCAGCTGCTAAAGTGGATTCTACGTCAGACGGCCCTACTGCTACTAATAAGGTAAAAATTTAATTTTAAATTAAAAGCCGCTGGATTGGTACCGCCGAACTGAAAAAGCTAGTTGCTAGTTAAATAGTGCCTGTTGTACTCCTTTATTTGCAGCTTTTTCTTGATGCAATGTTCATAAAGGAAAAAAATTAAAACCAATAAATAAATTGTAAGAATAGACTGTTTCATCTGATTGAATGTCCTATGATGGAATATACTTCTAGCATTATCACGTTGTGTTTATGTTTTCGAAAAGTAATTAAGTAATAAAATAACTAATTACTTTTGAAAATAAGTAATCAGTAAAGTAGTGGCATTACTTTTTTGGGGAATAAATCAGTAATTAATTACTATTTGAAAGTTACTTGACCAGCCCTGTTTCTTTCTAATATCAGTGCATGATCTGGACTCTGAGCCTATTCAGGTACACTGCACTGCACTACTTTTTGCTCTTTTTTTACTTAAAGTGGGTCATGCTTACTCATGCCTTGAAACTTAAACTGGATGTTTAGGCCAGCGCCTGGGGGGGGTTGAAAGCCTCAGTTTTCCAGTCCATTAATGACATAATGAGAGGAACACAAAGGGCCTAATCACAATCACTTAGGCTCTTAACAGTTAAAAGTCCAAAGGCCAACAGTTCCAGTAACCTCTGCCTGTGGACACTTTGATCGGGTCTCATTGCACATTGTGTGATATTTTAGGTTTTATATTAGCTGTAAGCCATAATCATCTGAATCACAAGACAAGTTTATTTCCACGGCACTTTCCAAGGCAATAGAACAAGGTGCCTTACCCAATGAAAAAAGTGTAATTCATGTAAGAGTTTCACTTTTTCACAACATATTAAGTTTTTCAGCTGTTCTTGTATTTTGATCCTTACATTATCTATCGAAAATGTCCAAGAAACTTGGTTAAGTTAATACTGAATTTGCAGCCATACATTTAATCTGCATTTTCACAAATCATGCAGTGTTGCAAATATGCACAAAGCTAAAAAATCTAATGGAAGAGATCTCTTAATCAACATTATTCATGATGTGCAGTAAAACACCAAAGAGAAGCAGGGATCAGCGTATGAACATGTTTATGTGAGTGTGATCTTTCTTTAATCCATCAAAGAGCCACATATGTTAAAGGTCTGACAAACAGCTGGACCGGATATTTTGTGTGTGTGAAGTTCTGTGAAGTAGACATTATGTTCAACGATCCTAATTTTGAGAACAGCAAGACTTCCCACGCAGCGTTGTTTACAGTCGGCTGAAAGGGACTTCAGACGTCACCATGCTTCTGATTGAAATGTCAACCCCGCTGTTTAGCTCCAAACATGTTGTTGTAATGCATTTCTGACCTAAATCTGACACAGAGTACAAAAAACAACAACTGCAGACTGCTTAAACAGCGTTGATTAAATAATAACAAAACTACAAAATAAAGAAGCCGTCTGCCATTACCATTAACATTACCAAAAAGCTTGTAGAAACACCCTGAGCAGCAAAACATCTCAGCACATACTTCATAACCGCGCTGTTTCGCTAATTAAATATTTTGATTCATTGAACCTCGCAGACATCGGTTTCTACCAAGTTCTCCTGAAGGGTTACTTGGTAATTTTATATATAGAGTAAAGATGTCATATCACCATAAGCTTATAGGAGAGGTGGAAGCTACAAAATTTGGTCAAAGATGTATCAATTATCATCAATGTAGTTCCTTAGTTGATTTGGCGAGTTAGTTTATCATAAATCCATTCAGATTATTTCCTTTTATTACCAATAACAAACCTTACTTCAAAAATCTGAAATCATGTTGACAAGTCACTTGGGTAATGGTTTGGCCTTTGATTAGCCTGGTACAACACTGATCATCAATAATAGGTGATGCACCGATATTTAAAAAGTGGAAGCTATGCAATATTTTCACTGAATTTTTTTACATTTTTCACTAGAAATTTTTGTTTTTTGGTCATTTTTATTTATTTATCCAAGTTTCCATCATTTGTTGTAACAAGCAGAGAAGTAAATAAAACCTGTCTTTTGCATTTTGTTATTATTATTGCATTTTTTGTGTGCGGTAAAAGTATCGGCA
This sequence comes from Apricaphanius iberus, assembly GCA_028564705.1. NCBI lineage: Eukaryota > Metazoa > Chordata > Actinopteri > Cyprinodontiformes > Aphaniidae > Apricaphanius > Apricaphanius iberus. The sequence goes on from JAPXFQ010000628.1 coordinate 1,991,967, forward strand.
ATATCAGTATCATATTGGTTTGAAAAAAGTGACCTTGTTGTGTCCCTAATAAATACAGAATAAATTGAACATTAATAGACTGTATTGATGTCATTGTGGGAGAATTCACACATTAAGTCAGCTCACAAAAAATCCCCGCAAAAAATAAATAAACAATTATTACTCATGATAAAGCACAAAGACGTGTGCCCGTCGAAACTAAAAAGTAGGGGTGCACAGATCCGACTTTTTCAGTCCCGATACGATACCTGGATTTTGTTTATCTGTAGATACCCGATACCGATCCGATTCTATTGTTTGAATTAATAAACTGTAGACTAAATGCACCAGTCTTTACTAACTAAACATAACTAAGACAAAACAACAGATGTAAAATACAAAATAAGCACAAAAATAAAATGTCAAGTGAAAAATGTATCTTTTTTTGCAAATTTATGGTAGGTTTTCCACATTTTGAGTATCGGATCATGATATTGGTTAAGTTTCACCAATTTCGATAGATGTACATTAGACGTATCGGGGCAGATACCAGATACCAGTATTGGTATCAGTGCATCCCTACTAAAAAGTTTGTTTTTTTTGTTCAATGGGTCGCTGCTCTGCACCAGGGTTTCTTAGGAATCCAAATCACGTCTTTAGCCGGATCATGGTTCACTTGTTTGGTGCACACCAGAGCTTGCTAGGTTGTATTCGCACCAGCTTAACAAAGGAGTTCGTTTTAAGCAAACTAAATGATCCTGGTGTGAATACACCCTAAAACTTAGTAAAACAACATCAGATTTACTAGAAAGAGTAGCTATGAAAACCACATCAACAAGCTGTGCTGCTTTTAACTAAGCAGTTGTTTGGGTTTCACCTGTCACATGATGCATGCGAGCCTAAAATGATGAGTCACGGTCAGAGTCACAGATTGACAGGAATGAACACCAAACTTCACAATATGCAATGAGTCGTTAGCTGTGGGTAAAATACAAAGGTTTTATAAAAATATTAAAAAACCTGTTGCGTTGTGCACTGTTACTGGACAAGAAATGCCAATATATGCATATTACTCTTGCATAAGTCATTCCTGTAAAGTAAAAGAAGAACTGACAATAATTTCCACCATGGCCCATTTAGGGAAATATTAATAGATCCAGAGACACCTACAACACTGCCTGAGGACAGTTCCTATGAGCTGCACCAGAAAGGGGAATATAATTGTGCATCCCTTCACCTTTTTCAAGTTAATTTATAGCCAACTACAGAATGAAGCCTTGTAAACTCTTCTTTTGGGGGGCCAGCCAGCAGAGAAGCAAACACTTTCATTTCATCATTCCCCATCTCAAAACACAACAAGATGAAAATTGGTCGGGGCTGAACATGTGTTGCTTTAAAAGTGAGAACAAGCTGACCGTATCTCGCGTTCTTCTTACCGTGTAAAGCCCAATTCTGCACAAGGCGAGGGAGAGCTGCATGTGCTCCGACATTGTGCTCGACAACAAGCGTAACCCCCGGCAACCAGCAAGCCTCGGCAATAAGTGAATGGACGGAGGAGGATCAGCAGCAGCTGAGCACAACAGCTTCGGACCGACAGCACGAGTCGCAGCTCTTCCCCGTCTAGCAGTCAGCTGTCAGGAGCCTCGCTGCACTTCTTCGTTTAACCCCCACCATTCGCACTGCCTTGTTTTGCAAAAGCGATAGATGAGGGGGATGTTGGGTTTACTCGCTATGCTCATTCATGGAAAGGGATCAACAGACAGAGACGTGAGCTTAAGCCTGAGAGCATCTCTCTCTTTTTCTCTCCGCAGAGATTAAGAACTCAGCAACTACTAGAGATCCAGAATAAGACTGCAAATTGGATTAGTCACCATTACACACCCACACACAATGTCGGTGCTGGACGCAGAGCTTTGGCAGGTATGAAAACCATTGCTTTCTGCATGGAGGAGGATGAAAAGATTGACCACTTGAGCTTTTTTTGCGGTCGCTGGGATTTCAGCAAATGTTGTGGGACGTTTTTGTTCAATGCCTCGATGAGAACTGTGAGTCATGTTTGAACAGCTTGTTTGTCCTCTCAGCCATCTAGCAGTGATCGGAGCCACCTAATGCTGACAGGTATACATTTTAAAGTGAGCTAACGTAGTATTGCGGTGGACTAAATCAGCCGCAGGTTGTTCAATTATTTTAGATGAAATTATATATATATATATATATATATATATATATATATATATAATGTATATATACCCCAAATATACCTTAATATGCACGAGCCAATCAGCGCAAAGGAAGATAAATACATCCAATAGCATATCAAGTAGCATTCCTCTGAGGTATTCCAGCAACACAAACTGCATTTTCTTTAGAATGTTTTAGATCTGATTTAGATTAGATAACAACAAATTATTTTTTTATTTATTTGTTCGAATAAGAAAAACATTAGAATATCTTGCCAACAGATTCATTGATATTTTTTTATTGCTCCTACTGGCAGAGTTTAGAGGAAGATACTATAAGTAGTTGGAGTGCAGCTCCAAAAATAATGATTAAAAGTCTGCTGTTCATTAGTTAAACAAAGTAAAACTTTGGATGAATGTATTCAGATCAAATGCAGCAAGATCATCATCAGAACATGTTTTGGAACTCAAAGCCTTCTTTTTTTGCATTTCCTAAACTATTTGAAAAAAAAAAATCTAAATATCTGTCTCAAATAGTCACTTGAGAATAAACTGTCAACATGGCAGAGTAGAGCTAAATAAAATACCTTCTGAGCAGTGCCTTCTTGAAGGACCAAAAATTGCTGTGCTATGCTAAAAATGTTAAGATTCCTTTAATAACTTTAGACCACCAGAGTTTAAGCTAAATCACTGGATTAAAAAAACAAAAACATTCCAACTAATGAAATCACTTATATTTACACATAACAGGAATTGTCAAGTATTATTGTCAAGTAGAGCAAAACGACACCATCTGCTGTCTACTGAGATTAATTTCTAGACTTGATAAAACAACTGTTATTAGCTCTGTTTGGTCAATTTATACTTTACAACATATACATTAGACATAATTAACTGTGTTATCTTGGTGAGGACAAAAAGCATTTATTTTACTTTCAAACCCCAATAAATACAAGTACAAACCAATCAATTTCAATATGCACAGTTTATCTGTAATTTAATTTGAAAAGAAACTCATTTTATATGGATTAGTTATAATTGCATACATAAATGAATCATGGCTCACAACTAGAAGCCAGAATTCTGTTGTTGTTTTTAATTATAGTATTGCATAAATTGTATTTATAAATAACAATTTTTTTGTCTGGTTTAGGTCAGAGAAGGCTACTGGTGAAACCAGCATATTGATATTGCAGTCATTAAAGGTTTTGATACATTTGGCAGAATGGACAGGTGCCAAGCCCTGCAGGAAAAACAAATCGGCATCTCCATTAAAGCTCAGGAAGCATGAAGCACTCTAAACTGTCCTGGTAGAGAACTGCCCTGTGTTGACTGTGGGCTTGGAAAAAAAACCCCACAGTGGTCTAACATCAGGTGATAAATCATCACTGAGTGAAGAAACCTCACATTGGACTTGGGTTCAATGCCTCTTCAATCTTCCAGCAGACTCTCAAAGCCTTTTCTTAAACAGAAATGAAAACCACTTTCATCATAGCAGTGGTTATCCCTGATGTTTGTGCACATCTTTCTGATAAACTGTTTCCTTCCACTCAACTTTCTATTATCATGCATGGATACCCCCTTCTGAACAGCAAGCTTCTTAATCAATAGCTTTTTATAGCTTTTCCTCCTTGTGGAAATTCTCACTGACTGCCTGCAGGAGAGCTGTCAGGTCATCAGTCTTCCTCAGGATTGTGCAGGTCATAACATTTCATTTCTGTCTTTTTGCTATGTAATACTGTAATTTTCAAACAGTTACATTTTGGAAAGTTAGCAGCGAATCTGTTCTCCATACCACGTAAAAGATGCCTGTACCTCATACATGTCTAGCTTTTGCTATTACAGGTGTGAAACATGCACCCTTATTTCATGTTCACCCTTTTTACAGCTAAAATATGAGGGAAAAGTCCCGGTTTTAAGGTTTAGGTCTGAAAGGGTTAATACAGTTTCCCTTCCTTCCTCCAGGACGAAGGAAGGAGCTTTAAACAAGGATAAAACCACTATAAATCTGACCATGTGGAAAATGGGTGAGAGCCAGCATGTGGGAGAAGCTCTAGGTCTCGGTGAGTATTCAAGTGCTAGCTAGCACCTCTTATGAGGGTGACGGTGTTGTAAGTAGGCTGGTGCCGTCCGGTGGATCGGTGGGGACCGTGCCCGGCGTCCAAGCGCCTGCCAGTTCCATTTGTTCTACTGCCTGGTCGGTTCATCTGGGGGGGCTGTCCGGTATTGGCTGGGCCCCAGATCTTGGCCCTCTGCATGGGGCGGGATCTGGACCCGGGAGCTGGTAGATCTGGATGTCCAGATGCTGGCTGGGCGCGGCCTGGGGAGGGCGTACATCCGCTGTGGCTTTACTGTGGCTCCCTGGCGTGTGGGAGGGGGCCGGGTTATTGGCGGTGGGTATTGGTCCGGGGTGGCGGCAGCGTGTATTGTCCGTCGATCGGCGCCTCCTGCCCGGCGGCGGCAGCAGGGGACCCCTCTCGGCGGGTCCCTGGTCAGGGCCCTGCTGGGGAGCGGGGTGCCCCTGGTCCCCGTGGCCTCCGGGTCTTCTTCCGGGCCCGCCCTGGCGTAGCCGGTTTCCGGCTCGTCCCTGTGATCTCTCGGGGCCCCAGGATTTGCGTCTGATTGGTGTTCCCCTGGGGCTTCCATCTGTTCCTCTCTTGGTGGGTGATCGGCCCTGCGCTGGTCCGCCTGCGGCTCCTGCGCTCTGTGGGACCCTGGATGCATACATCTCTTGCCTCCTCCATGTCTGTGTCGATTCCTGTAGGACGGATTGACGGTTCCTTACACCAGCTATCAATCACTTGCATGGGGAAACCTTATTCAGACCTGCATGCTCGCACACACATAGGTGTGGGGACATTGGTGTGGACGGACATATCTTGAGTTGAGGTTATTGTCATTAGTTAGATTTTACCAGGAGCTTAACAGAAACATTAGTATTGTGTTTATTAATCCATGCTTGTGTGTAATGAATGTGTAATTCTATATTTTTATTACTGGATCTGAACTATTGGTGTGGTTCTGTTCAGTTCGTTGTTTTTGTTTGTTTTGTTTTACCGCTTCTCTGCCATCCAGCAGAGGTGGAGGACTGGGATGTTTTCTTGTGTTCTTTGTTTGCCTCCCTGTCTTGTGTCGTCAGATCGCGCCTCTGCTGGTGCGGTTTCTTTTCTTCACCTTCTTCCTTTCTTCCTTCTTTTCTCGGTTTCATGTCCATGACTTCAGGAAATTGAACCCTCAGTAATCACTAATAAAGATTATTTAATACAAATACATCAAGTGGAGTGTTACAGCAAAGATGTAATACTCTGCTTGGGAAAGTAAAACTGTTGGGCTTTTACTTGGTACTCAGACACCAATTCTGAGTGGCAAACTGCTAGGCAGGACACGTTGCAAAAAAAAAAAAAAAAACTAGATGGGGATAATCAATTCTAACTCCTGAGAATCAAAATCCAATTGATTATCGAGATTTGAATCAACACCTAGCACTACATTAGCCTATCCCTCCCCAGTTAGGATAATAGGGCTGCAGTTTGACACCATTCTAGCTAAAACAGAACATAGAAATGAGCGAACTACCTAACTACAAATATTTACCAAGGTACATGAAACACAGTAAAAACATACCTCATAACGTCACATCTTACTGAATGGCTTTTGGTTACATAAGCTCTCTTTTATAATCGGCTCTGCCTCCTTTTACTGCAGTTTGAAATGCAGTTAACCTTTTTAGGTCGTTTCCCTCTGTGTTTATCCTGAGGCTGACCCAGATGAATGAAGGTGTGGACCAGTTTACGAGCAGACCATGAAGCTCTGTTGGATTTTCACGTTGTTACCATGGCTAAAGGCTGATGCCTGCAAGTGGTTGTTGGTGAGTCTTTCACATAGTTCGAATTCCACAACAGAATCTTTCTAGTTGTTGGGACAGAACGGACAACATCTCTGAGCCTGTAATCCTTAAGGACTGAAGGAGCCGAATGTTACCGTCCACATTCACCTGATTTATACATTTACTATACTTAGAGATCAGTCAAAATATTGCATTAAGCGAAACTGATACCACGAAAAGTCACAAATTAGTATTTAACAAAAAAAAAGCGTAAAGCAGGCTGGTTACCAGCATGAAGGTTTTAAAAAGATGCAGGTCCAAAACTAGCAATAGTTTCTGACATCAGTATGTCATCAGAGAAAGCATTGCAGTGGCCCCTGATTTTTCTGGCTGAGTCAAACAGAGTAATAAAGCACTGCTCTTGCCTCTCTTGTTGCTGCACACTGTTGGTCAGCCGGCTGTAGGAAGCAAACTTCAACTTTTCCTAAGTTGCAAGACAGAAAAATACAGCTGTTTGTAAAAAAGTTTGTTTCACGAAAATCTAAAAGAGCACTATCCATAATTTTTAAGATAAAGCTAATTTAAAATATATACACAAACACACACACATATATATATATATATATATATATATATATATATACACACACATACGGGTTGGGCGGTATACGGAAAATTTACTGAAATTTATGACTGTTACCGACGTTATTTTGCCTGTGCTGGTAAATTCGGTATGTAACAAAAAGGAAAATATGTGTTTTAGTTTAGCAGTGCTCCTGTCCCTTTCAGAAATCAGCGTTGCCTTGAGTCACGTGTCTACGCACAGTCATGTGACACACAGAGGCAATAATACCCAACTGAGGGGATAGCGCCGCTAACGCAGCTACTGTGTAGCTTTATTTAGCAAATGTTTAGACTCATCTACCCGCTGTTTTCCAGAAAAATGCGACTAGCAACAAATAAAGCGACTTTTTAACGGTGTTCTGGGCACTTAAGACTCTAACGTAGAGGACGTATGTTTGTTACTGCAGCAACGGAGCTGCAGAGCGTTTCTAGCTCAACAGCTCCGCCCGCCCAGGTTCTGCACAGGCAGAACAGCTATTAACCCCGCTGAGTTGTTGCTTTAAGCCGCCACCTGTTCCCACCTGTGCTCCGATGTAAAATATTTTCTGTCTAAAATAAACGACTGCACACTAAAATCACCTATTTTACTCAGTCGGTCACTTCCTCACCTAATCTGGTCTGTGTGATCAATACACAAAGGAGTGGGAATCAAACACTGAATTAAAAGGTTGTTTGAAGTCGTTCAATAGCAAGAACCCAACACACATTTTACACTTTTAAAAAAAAAACATAATAGAAATTTGGCCACTACCAAAGAAAAGGCCGGGGGTGGGGGTTAACATGGTCACTGTTATTGTCCACTTATCGTTATCGATGTGAAATGCTCAATATACCATGATAATAATTTTAGCTCATATCGCCCAGCCCTATATATATATATATATATATATATATATATATATATATATATATATAAATAAAACTGTATTGTGTGTACTGTCTTGTTTCTCATATGGACCTTTGAGTCTGTAATAAAGTTTATTATTATTATTATCATTATTATTATTATTATTATTATTATTATATATCATGCACTCAGTACAGAGCTTATCAGAAAATAAGGAGTATTATTCAGCCCAGTAAAGCATTTTATGACTATTTCTTGATTCATCAGACCTGATGAATCTATACTTTCTGGTAGACATTGTTGGATTAGAGAAAACTGCGACAGCGTTGTTTGGTGCGATTCACTTTCACACTTCCCTTTGTCAAAAAAAAAACAAAACCTTTGAGCGACATATTTGCCTCCACTCCTGTGGTGGCTCTGCACCAAGAAGCTGTCAACACAGAGGGAGTTTCTGAATGTCAAGGCGCCTAGCCTACCCTGGCAGTGCCTGGGTAGGCTAGATGCCTTGCTTAGGAGGACACTGTCCTTCCTTGGTCAAAAAAACGGTTTGGAACAGACTTCCCGTACGTGCTCTGTTT